>JAPXFQ010001133.1:0-1200000 GCA_028564705.1 Apricaphanius iberus | reverse complement strand
AATATAATATTCTGTAAAGCTTTAGTACATTTGATATGGAAAACACATTTGACCAATTAAGATATTTTTAATGGCAAACCATGCAGGCTTAATTTATATTACTCTTTAAAATCTGGACTTGGTTTATTTTATGTCTCAAAATAACTGGTCACTCAGTTTTTTGGGAACTAATGCCTATTTTTAACACACATATTGCTTCTATAATGACAAGAGAAATCTCTTCATCACTACTGACTAGCTACCGTAAAGTTCCACAATTGATTTACTTGATAAATTAAGTTGGAGTATGACATTTAAAAACAAATAAAAACAGGAGAATTCATTAATAAAATAAAAGGAGCAAAGTGCAAGGAGGAATTTAGGTAAGGTATAAGAAACAAATGTTTGCAAAAGAATGTAGAAAAACAGATAAAACACAATCAGTTAAAAAAATGAGAATCAAAGAGTGATAAAAAACACAGTTTTAATTTTTGATTTAAAAGAGCCTAATGATTCAGCATTTTTGCATTATTCTGGAAGTTTTTTCCAGATCTGTGGAACATAGAAGCTGAAAGCTGCTTCTCCATGTTTGGTTCTGGTTCTAGGGACGATCAGTAAACTAGAGATGGAAGACCTGATTGGTCTGGGGGGTTGCTATGGTGACAACAGGTCTCCATCATACTTTGGTGCTAAACCGTTCAGTGATTTATAAACTAGTAGGAGTATTTAGAAGTCTGTTATCTGAGCTACAGGGAGCCAGAGGAAGGACTTTAGAACTGGGGTGATGGGTTCTACTTTCCTGGTTCTAGTGAGAACACGAGCAGCAGCGTTCTGGATCAGCTGCAGCTGTCTGATTGCTTTTTTAGGTAGACCTGTGAGGACGCTGTTGCAGTATCAGCCCTTTAATCCTAGAAATGTTCCTCAGGTGATAGAAAGCTGACCTTGTTTTTGCCTTTTTGTGACCCTGGAGGTTCAGGTTTGAGTCTATTAGTACACCTAGATCATTAGTTTCTAGCTGGATGAACTGAAGCTGTGTGCTGATTCTGGATCGTTCCTCCTTAGATCCCAAAATAATTACTTTCCGAGAAATTTCCGATGAACACAAAGAACTGCCTATTCTTGAGGTAAGATTCAAACCATTGAAGTGCTTTACCAGTAAGTCCAACCCAGCTCCCCAGTCGTTCCAGTAATATTTTATGATCAACAAAACAAAACAAAAAACCTTTTGGTAAAAACTTCATATCCTAGTACGACTCTGCTTGCCACAGAACCGGTTCTTGCGGCCCAAATATCAGACTGGACTACCGTTAAATGAGCCGGTCCTCCCGGTCAGCCACCCATGGCCTGGTGCACAGAGCAGCAGAATCAGAACCAAGAAACCTTCTCCTGAACCAAGGCTACGTATTCACTTCTAAGTCAAAGATTTCCACAATTTTCCTTAGTCTGTTCCTCTCAAGGAAAAGGTTTATCATAATTAGTTAATGAACTAATCGAGGAATCCCAGGTTCTGACCATAAACGATGACAGTCTGATGGTTGGAGCTAATATCTGTAATAGCAGAGCTCAGTGGTAACGTCACCACTATTACCAGTATTCAGAATTGTTGGGGAACATAGATAGTTGTTGTGGTAATCTTTATTACAAGTTATTCTTTTCTCAGAGTTCTTAGATAAATATGTTTCTTATGTTAATTAGTGCTGATGCCTTTTAAGTTTGATTCTGTTACTCATGTCTAGATAAAATATTGTTTAGTTATACTGATGTGATAAAGTAAAAATAAGAACCAATTGTATGTAAACATCTCATCTTGACTTATGACAACTCTTGTAATTATCTGCTGTTGACTTATGACAGATCCTGTTACTGTCTTTATCAGTATTATACAAAGTGTTCCTTATTGTTATCTATCTTCTGATTGTCCAGTGACACATCAATTATTGCTTCATGACAGATCCTGTGTTCACCTATTCCATGTTGTTCTGTGATTGATTATCCTCTGATTCATAGAACAAAGTGTTAGTTATCTTACTATAACTGTATGATTTAATGATCAGTCAGAAGCTGATTCAATAGGGTGTGGCTGACTACTAATATACCCATGCATCTGTGCTGAAGCTTCAGGGTTCTCAGCAGGAGACCCTCCGTTCACGTAAAATAAACTGTGTACGAATATGGCTGACATTTTGTTTTATTCGCTCATCCGAGGACTCTCACACACCCAGATTTCTACCACAGAGTGCTGTCAGCGTCTGGTTTAAATAATCATCAATAATAATTAACAACTTTGTACTACTAATTTTTGATTAAGTTTGAGTTATTATTTATAAAATTGGGGCACCAATTCTGTCTTTAGAAGAAAAACTTTATATTAAAAAACTCTTTAGTCTCATTTAAAGCATAATTTTAAGTGTGGCCCGTGGTTGTACGTATATACAGTAATCACAGACAACTTCACACTTTTGCAAGATTTATTCACAAAATGTCAACTTTTTATCAATAAATCCCGTCTACGCATGCACTGACATATAACCGATATAAGAAAAGGGATCATATATGAAAAATAATCAATACAGTCAACACCAATAGGATCAGGGAAGGGAGATGCCTGAAGTTCACCCCAGGGGTTTTAAATAAGATACAGCTGTTCTTACAAACATTACAACTCAAAGTGCTTTACAGATTAAAACGACCCCACATAAACCATATTCCCACGCCCCATCCCCGGATTTAAAGTATGATCACATTTATGCCCTGCCACAACCCAAACCCAACTCTAACACACAAGAGCAGCAGTGAAGAGGACATAAGGCAGAGTACAGATGAGCTGGGTAAGAAAAGCTTTAGTTGTCGTAATGATCAGAGGAAAAATACAGAGACATTGCTGCAGTCGCCCAACATTTTTATGTAGAATAGAAACCTTTTCATCATCATGGATCAGTTTGCTTTTCATTGGGAAGTTCATTTCCTCTTGAACACGATTTATTAACATTAAAACGATTAATCATTACTCTATGATTAAATAAAATATATCAACGAGCTGTTCTGGACACAAATGTAAAGTTTAGGACTTTGCCTCGACCCTGGACCTGAGACTTTCTTACCTGGTTCCTCCTCTGATGGGAACTTTGTGACTGACACCTCAGGGAAGGAGTCCTACCTAGCTGGGGTTCTATTGCCTTTCTAGGATAGAACTTAGAGGAAGATTCAGGTTGCTGCTTCTATCAGAACCTCTCGGTGCCAACACAAAGCTTTCTCTGACAAAGCATCAGAACGTCACGAGAAGCCTGGTTGTTTTCATGACTTATGCAACCTGACTGACGGATAACGGACATATTGTGACGGTTGGACTAGAAGCTAACCTCCAGGGGAAATCTCTCTGCCAAGATGTAGAGATAAATGACATGAATCACAGTTATTGGGAAACATTCTCAGCAGTCGGTGTGTTTTCCTTGCTGCTGATAAGATGAAGTCATTTAAAATAACAAATAATTTTTAGAGGAAGTCCTAGAGAGAATCAGCTCCAGCTAAGTCGTCCTCTGAGGTGGACATATGGAGTATAATACTAATTTAGCTCTACGATGTCATTTCCTGGATTCTCCGCATCGTGGGGGTTTAACGAGGCAGGGCCAAGGCTCAGGTGAACTGGACTGAATGAGGCAGTGCTGGACCTTTGTGTCATGGTCTCCTGGAGGGGGCGCTATCGGACGGCCCCCAACATCCATCTGGCAACAACAGCTGGAGGAGCCAATGGATTTCCAACCAGGAAATTATGCAGGACAAACAAGGCTCCCATGATTATTTCATTAGCTTCATTTCTTTGGGATTATCATCAATTTGAAGGAAATGGCTGAGATGTGATAACAGCCCAACAAAGCAGGCTATATTTACCGTTTGTTCAATGCTGCAGAGAGCGGGGGGGGGGGTTTAATATTTCGAAGGTATTTCCTGACTGGATTTTTCATATACACGGCTGAACAGAAGCATTCAAGAGGGGGATTTGAGTCTCAATTCAAACCACATGAATTAGTACGTTTATTGTGTTTTTGTTCCACCCCTGACCCACTTCTCTTACTGCTTGCATGGCGTGAGTCCAGGACTGGGCTTCACGGTCTCAGGATACATCTGACTTGAAAATAACCTGTTGTGGGGAGAATAAATTGGTAAAATGAGGCGAGTGTGAAAGCTCTCCAACACGGCTTCATCTGTCTTCAGCAGCAAGATACTTTCCTCCACATAAACCTGCATAAAATATCTGACATACAGTAGCTCAGTATGAACACAAATTCAGCTCCTGTTTGTGGCTTTTACAGTCATTTAGGACATAGCCCGAAACACAGGTAAAGGTGAGGTGAGTGTCTTGAATGATCACAAGTCAGAAAATGTCTTCAGTAAGTTGGCTTCTCATATCGTCCACATCTGAAGTCAGAGCAGTAAAGAGGTTTAAACATAAAAGTTGACAACATGGAGTGTCTCCTCAATCTCAGTACACTCCGTCTCCTACTGTCCCCAACACCAACGAATGGACTCTCTTCTTCTCTGCTGACACTTTGGTCCGTTCAGCCTGAGGTGGAGATGTTCAGCCACTCTGCAGATGTTCTGGTGGGGAATAAAACATGGATTGGTGGTAATGTACAGTGAAAGAAACAGATCTATGTTTTAAATGCTGGGCCTTTCCTTCCTGCCTTCCTTCCTTCCTTCTTAGCATTAGCGTTAGCCAGCAATATAGTGTTAGTGTTAGCATTCGCCAGCGGTATAGCGTTAACATTAGCCAGGTGTAAAGTGGTAGCATTGGCAATAGTCGTTGGTATAGTGTTAGCATTTATAATAGCCAGTGGTATAATATTAGCATTACAATTAGCCAATTGTATAGTGTTGGTGTTAGCATTAGCCAGTGTTATTGTGTTAGCGTTAGCATCAAGTAATACTATAGTGTTAGCGTTAGCCACTGGTATAGTGTTAGCATTAGTATTATACAGTGGTATAGTGTTAGCATTAGCCAGTGGTATAGTGTTAGCATTACCATTAGCCATTGGCATAGTGTTAGCCAGTAGTATAGTGTTAACATTACCGTTAGCCAGTGGTATATTGTTAGCGTTTGTATTAGCCAGTGGTATAGAATTAGCATGAGCAGTTGTTATAGTGTTAGCATTAGAACTAGCCAGTGGTATAGTGTTTGTGTTAATGTAGGCTAGTAGTATAGTGTTAGCATTAGCCAGCACTATAGTTTTAGCGTTAGCATTAGCCATTGGTATAGTGTTGCCGTTAGCAAAAGTAAGTGGTATTGTGTTAGCATTAGCATTAGCTAGTATTATAGTGTTAGCATTAGCCAGTACAATGGTGTTAGCGTTAGCCATGCTATAGTGTTAGCATTAGCAATAGGCAGTGCTGTTGTTCCAGCAAAAGACAGAAAGTGTTAGCAGCAGTGCTAGCGTTTTCATGACTTCACTACCAGGCTGATGGGGCCAGGTATTGTGTGGAGCTCTTTACATTAGCCCGGTCGACCCAGCCTCTGACCTAGAAGGAGAACAAAGCAGAAAGCTTTTTTAACCACAAGCGCTGTGGTAAACAGTTCATGCTGAAGGTAATGCTTTCAGGGAGGCGGCCTTGTTGGAAACCCGGCTTCGATGGAAGAACGTCTCTTGGAGAGTTTGGGGGGTTGCTGTCCCAGATTACGAGAGGTAGCTGAACAAACAACTAATGATGGAACATAGTTGTTATTGTAGCATCAAATGGTCCGGCTATGAGACAGATCCCAGCTTAGTTTTTCCAACAGAAGCTGATCCATCACACTCTCCATAAAGAACCTTTAAAGCCTTGTTATAACACACATAACATTGGTCAGCGTTCCTGTTTGGCACCAAAAAAGCTCTCATTTATTGATCAATTGGACCGCCTGTTTTTCTCTGAACTCCCTAAAACAGTGAAACTGGATGTGTTTCCGTTGAACTACTGGTGAATGTTCTGGCCTGCTAATGTCTCCTCTTAAACACTGAGTCTCCCTTACAGCCCTTCGGATCAAATGAAACAAGCATGGCTGATAAAAAAAGACAATAACAAGGATTTAGTGCCTCTGTCTAAACAACCACAGCCTATGAATCACGTTGAAGTTCCTTCCAAGCTGGAGGAGCTCCTACGTTAGACCCTGCTAGAAGCGGGCTGCTCTCAGACCTTTCAGGAGTCCATGACATATTTAATGGTGCTGAACTAGTGGACCCTCAGTGCTGTGAAGCGCTGCAGTGGGAGGACTAATTCACATTAACCCATAAAACTGATGCAGCAGTGCAGAGATGATCTCTTTAAGGTAAAATCACTGCACTGACATGAAAACCCAGGACAAAAAGAGGCTGGTTCCTTCTGAACAAAGACAGTAGTCAGACTGGGTCATGCTTCACTGATGATTGTTGCTGTCGCTGCTGAAATGGGTTAGAAAGGAGGAAACTGGAGGTACTAGAGTGATGGTGACAATGGAAACCCAATGAACTCATGGTCCGGATGGTTTCTAAGAAGGTTGAACGTTTCTTCATTCTCTTGTATTAGACCTGTACTTGTACTCATTTCCTGGCTGTAGAGCTGGATAAACAGATATATTTATAGATGGACTGATTAATGGATGATTAATGGGATGATGATAAAGCCATAAATGATATATGATGATAAATGATAATGTTCCATTGATGGAGCATCCTGGTTATTTTGGAAACCTGATGCTTGAACATAAAATGGTTTTGCGGTGTTCAGTCCAAGGATTACCCCACCATCCATAGTGCCGGAGTGAAAAATGGTTTTGGGTGACTTTATTTCATCTGTTTATGTTTTGACTGTAGGATTATTAAATCAGGTGACCATCAACATGCTCTGTGATGACACCTGAAGCTAGGACAGGTGAGGGTTTCCATCAGACGTCTGATATAAAAGCTGTGGTGAGCATGCTTAGACACATCTTCCTACTTGTACAGTTTATCAGTCTGTTCGTACATTAGTACCTGAAGCTTGCTGTTTTCCTAGATCTGTTCTACCCAGGCTGAGGCTGGCTGTTGGTCATCTCCACTAGGTTACCTTTTAGGGAGATACAGCAGGTAATTAACCAAGGATCTTCTCCCACTAATGCTCAGTTTGTTTGGACGGACAGGTCTAGGAAGAGTTCTGGTCGTCCCAAAATTATTTCATCTGAGAATCATGGCCACCGTGTTCTTAGGAACCTTTACTCCTGCAGAGATTCATCTGTAACCTTGGCCAGATCTGTGCCATGCTACAATTCTGTCTTCTTAGGCAGATGCTTACCCCTCATCATTGTCATTCGCTCTGACATGCACTGTGTCTCTTTCCTAATCAAGTCCAATCAGTTTATTCAAACCCAGCTGGACTGCAATGAAGGAGCAAAACAGTCTCAAGGAGAATCAGAAGAAATGGTTAAAAATGTGTGTCACTGGGTATGAATACTTATGACGATGTGATATTTCAGTTTTTCTTTTTAAATAAATTTGCAACATTTTCTATATTTATTTTTTATTCAGTCAAGATATGGTGCTGAGTGTAAATTACTGAGAAATATAATGAAGCTTTCTGATTTTAGCAAAATGGCTGCAATGAAACAGAGTGAAAACATTTAAAGGAGTCTGAATACTTTCTGAACCAACTGTGATTTCATTCCTCCCCCACCATCACTCCCCAAAACCTTACTGAGAAATAATTCAAGACCACAAACATAATCATGTGAGGGAGGCTTAAATCAGAGGTCAGAGGTCACAGAAAGCTATCTCTTTTCACCTTTCCCATCAGCAGGATTTCCATAAGAAGTCCCACTGTCTCTGGGCTTTCTGTCACCATCATTCCAGCCTGGAAATAGGAATCTGATAAGCGCGAGCGACACAGGTGGGTGACAGGAACGTCAACAAACAGCCGACCCTCGTCACATTACCCATTCATCTGTGGGAGCGTCTGAGACGGGGGAAGACAATCTGACATGAATGCTTGCCTTGACATCTGCCCGGCACCTGGCCTGGCCGACGCGTCTCCACGCTCAATAAATCAGGGCTGGATGAAACCGCGATAAAGCCCAGAGCTGAAGCGAACGCATGTGAACTGTCAGGGAATCTGACAGAGAGAAGAAATATGTGTGGAAAGAGCCACGTGGTGGGGAGACACCAAGGTGATTTCATTTAGAACTCATTGGTATGAAGAGGCCAAGCTGAGCCTCCATACTGCTGAAACCAGATCCTTTCATTTTCCCTCCAGAACCCACAAAAATAAACCCATAAACACTGGAAGGACGAGGGGAAACCTTCTCTGTACATCACTTTAGTATTTGTTCAAGTTCTGGTGCATTTCTGCAGACAGATCCGGTGGAACCAGAACACCTGGCTCTGAAACAGACTCAGGTTGTTCCGCTGGCCTCTGTATGAGGAACCGGACGCTTTGCTTCCATCTGTAGGACCCATAATTCCAACCTTTAACCTCCCTAAATACATTCATTACATAGCAGCAGAAATATCTGGATTTGGCTTCAATATTAATCTGCTTTTGTCATGAAGTTTTATTTTATGAAGTGCACCAGTCCCTCCTGCAGCAGAACACGCCACAGCATGATTCTGCCGCCCTCGTTGTTCCTGGCTGGACCTTCCCAGGCTGATGATGCTTCCATATGATGTTTGACCCCAGTGCCTCTGTTCCCTTCCTCTCGCCCTGTGCTTAGGGGCGGGTACGTTATCATGATGTCACACTAGGAGGCGCTGTTTTTAGGCCATCATCATGTGGCCTTTCCGTCTAAGGACACGGTAATCTCAGTATTTATTAATGTCTTAATCTGAAGGAAGCAACAGCAAGAAAATCTAGTGAATAGTTATATCATTTAGCACACAGGCGTCAAAGTCAAGGCTCAGGGGCCAAATCCGGCCCACCATGGTTATTGTTGCGGCTCTCTAAACTGTAGAGGACCATATACATCGAACTTTTAAGTTAAAACTATTTTATCCCTCAAATCAGTGTTTATATGAATAGTCCCAAATCACATCATTATGAAAAGATGTTCAGTATCATTTCATTTTAAGAAGTACTTGTTAAGACAGATATTTATTCATGTATTAGCAGTTTATTAAATCTAGTTTTATCAATACTTTCTGCAACAACCGGCCCTTTAAGGGCATTCATTATCTTTATGTGGCTTAAAATGGAAACGAGTTGAACACATCTGATTTAGCAAAAGGAAATAATTTTGGAAATTGAAAAGTCAGGAAAGTATAACAGGATTATAATCATATAGTAATTATTTGGAATCATTTTCCGCACAAAAAAACATCAAATATTCCCAATATTTGAAATGATTAAAAGAGATTATTAATAAATATTGCTGGAGAAAACTCAGAAATGTCCACGAATAAAGGTGTACATTTTTTATATTTCAGCTACGATATTCTCTGACACAGTCGGACATTTTGCTGAGATTATAAATCAGTGATTTCTGTAAAACGTGATGGTAGCTGCATCTGGATCAGAACCACTTCTCCCGGGTTCAGACTCTCCATGAACACCTGGAACAACAAAGACTGAAGATGAGACAATAAGTGGAGGCATAATGGGGTAATATTCCCTCTTCTAAACGCGATGCAGGAGTATTCCTGTCGGATTTACCTCCTAATACCTCATTATTGCTGCAGAGCTGGATTTATGAATGAAGATCAGATGATTTTACGATGATGTTTGTTGATCCCCGACCAGCAGCAGTATTTATAATTAAATTAATCATTGTACATTTGACATTTAAATATTATTGGACTGACATTTTCTGTTGGAAATAGCCGATTCTCTACAAGCTTCAGAGTTTCTTTCTGAAAAATTTATGATTTTTTTTCTTGCAAATGTCTCATTTTACAAAATTAGAAAATATCCTGCTTTAAATATCTGATGCTTATGCCTTAAGTTATTTACATTTCTGAGTTCTCTAAATGAGAGAATTACCTAGTTGTTTTTCTGGAAAATATCTGAAATTAGTCTCAAACTTTTTTTGGACAGACATTTACACCAAAACATCTTTCTTTAGTCTCCATTGGCCTTTATACTCGGTGGTAGAAGTTTTTTTTTACGTTAGCTTCATTGTGGATCATTGTCTGTGTGGATGAAATTATTACTAGCTGTATTATTACTTCAGGTGGTGATGGCCTGGGTTTGTCCACTCTGATGAAGTTTGAGCTCCTTCCCCTTTAAACAGCGTTGCCACTGTTTCCAGCTGGCATGAATGACCCGCTCTGTCAGCCTGCAGAGGGCCTGTCCTAATGTTTGCAAAGATAATCCCAATGGGTCTGGATTCCTGACAGTGGCGAGGTGTCGACATCAGATAACCCAACCTGAACCATGAACAGGGTGCCTTTTGTGTCTCCGGTAATCCACAGCGCCTGAACACACCTCGGTTGGGTCCAGGTAGGCAGATGAAGAATATCCTGCTCACCTTTGGTCGGAGGCTTTGGTTACATGAACGTCCTCCACTCAATGAGGCGCCTTGTGCCCTACAGCTGGAGGAGCTCCCTGCTACTAACCAGCACTCTGTTTCCCGTCCCACGGACCAGTCCAGATGTTTTATATCAGTACGACACCTGGGAATCGAACCTACAACCCACGATGCAGGCAGTCTACGCACCAGTGTAGCTAAAATGATGTTAAGTTCAGAGGACAGAGGATTTGTTAAAGAACAAGAATAAACTAGATGTTTCTGAGCTCAGATTAGTTCACTTTATTCTGCATTTGATTCATCTGGACTTCACTTTCATCAGCTTTATTCATCTTATATTAGCTTACCTTAGCATAATTAAAGGGGAATATCATTTTTATGCACCATGGACCTTATTTGGCGGCTAGCAGTGAAGTCACTGAAATAACAGTAACTGGAAATTGGATTAAAATCCAGTAAAACGCCCTGAAGACAATAATAAAGTACCTCTGAGACGTTCTGAACTCCCAGAGGAACAGAGCTAGTGATTGATAACCAAACATGGTGAAAGGAAGAAGTTTAGTGGCAGATAATTCCTTCTTCAGAGGCTGAACTTTGGCTGCCCCATTAACTCCCATTATATGGCTATACACTGATCACCAATGGATCTAAACTTCTCCCGAAGGACTCCAAGTGGCTCCTAACTGGTTTGGATGAGTAAATGAACATAATATTTGCTGGAAATAAGGTCCTGGTTGAAATAAAACAGTACTTCTTCTTTAAGGCAACTGTAAATTACCAGCTTTCTTTCTTCAGTTCACCTCAGGTTAGCTTAGCATACTTTACCCAGAGGAAAGCACTGCCTAGATTATGTGCCTCCTAGTTTAGCCCAGAAAGAATTTCCTGATCCCGTCTTGTACCTACCAGTGGAAGTAGACGGAGTGGGTTTGTGTAGGTCCAGTTTTACTCTAAGATCGTACATGTAGACCACCTGGGTGTGCATCTATAGCTAACACGTCAGTGGCTACATTCAGGCTTAATCTTCTCAACGTTGACCTGGCATGCATGCTGGTTAATCGCTCCATAAGTCGACACTTATTGTTTTTCTGCAGGTCTAAGCGAGGTAAGTAGAGGTAAGCACACATCAGTGCTGCTCCTCCCCCTGGTGCTTTATGCTATCCAACCAGCAGAGTTCTGGGCTACTGTGCTTCTACCACCTCATCATCTAAGTCATCCAATCTATTTACTGCCACTGGAAGGTCAGGAAAGAGTTCACAGAAACATTTTTACAACATCGTTTCTGCTGCCCTAGCCCTTAGCTCTCCTTCTTGTAGGGAGCCTTAGGCCCCTCCCCCTCCTGTAGGGAGCATTAGGCTCCTCCCCTTCCTGTAGGGAGCCTTAGGCCCCTCCCCCTCCTGTAGGGAGCATTAGGCTCCTCCCCTTCCTGTAGGGAGCATTAGCCCCCTCTCCTTCCTGTAGGGAGCATTAGGCCCCTCCCCCTCCTGTAGGGAGCCTTAGGCCCCTCCCCCTCATGTAGGGAGCATTAGGCCCCTCCCCCTCCTGTAGGGAGCATTAGCCCCCTCCCCTTCCTGTAGGGAGCATTAGGCTCCTCCCCTTTCTGTCGGCCCGTGGGTCCCCTGGCCCAAAAAAAATTATGAATGCAAGTCAATGAAGCGATAAAAGATATTTTCTGGTCCGGTTTGTCTTACGTCCTGAATCACACATATGTTGTACTTCGATGTACATTTTAACTGTGTTTGTCCAGTGATTTGGGATTTTTGTCATTGTAAAATTAAATTAATAATTCAATTAAGTTGTAATGACTCTAAATCAGAAGTTACATATATGACGCCATTTGGCTAACGGGAGCTAGCACTAGCTATAGCACATAAAACCTTCACCTAGAGCTTGTAGAGCTTCTCCTCCATGCTGGCTCTCACTCCATCGACTGTTTTATCCCCGACATAGCTGCTACTTTCCACATGATCAGATTTATAGAGGTTTTCTCCGTGTTTAATACTCCTTTCTTCGTCTTGGAGTTACGACCCTCGCTCTCCTTCTTCTGCAGTTGTAGTCCGCTAAACGTTTTTACACAAAACCTAAAGTAACTTTTACCTCCGTCGAAAATCGGCATTTTCTCTGCATCAAAATTTGTTTTTAAAATTCACGGACATCATATGTTCGATCCACGGCGCATTTCAAACAGGATCAGAAAATAACTTTAATCTTTAATTTAAACTTTGACTGTCAGGCATTTTGTTGGGCAGAAAAGGACCCATAGACAGGAAGTAGGAGGGCGGGGTTTAGGCTCTGTTTGCTTCAGCACATCTTAACGTACTTCCATCCGACTGTAACTGATTGATGACTGAAAGATCATAAAATGGGCTTTTAGGTTTCTTTACAAAGTTTTTTTATTTTCTATCGTGTTTGTATCAGCTGGAACTGAAATTGTTTAACAAATTTTTAGCTTTTTTGGCTCCTGCTTTCATAATTGATTTTAATGTGATTGTGTAGCAGAAATTATTCGGCCTTTCTACTGAATATAAATAAACTAGAGTTAAAGGTCCTTTATGGACGCAGTGGAAGACGTTGTCCTGACAGTTTGCTACTGAGCGCAAATGAAGAGCTTTTCCTGACACTAATATCCAATCCAGGGATCCAGAAATAAGAAAGGAGACAAAGATAAACACATATGTACGAATCATATCTGTAATTGATGTCAACACCATTGAGGTTTCTTCTCCTACCCAAAATGAAAAATGACAGTCATTAACCAGAGTGGGATCCATGATAACCACCCCGTCTACCGGGGATGGGGGGTACTATCATGGTCCGAGGAAATGAGGGCCTGATCGCTGGGCTGATACAGCGAGGAACGCTCGTTGGGGATGTGAGTGAAGAATGATCAGCGCCGAGCATCAGAGCAGCCTGATAAGACTAATGAATTTAACCCAGGCTGATCCATCAGTTCATGTCCTCCTTAAAATAGGATCACTGTCAGGAATTAGATTACCGCATGTTTTTATTATGGCAGCTGATTACATCTGTAGCGTTTGTTCTCCTGGATGGCAGCTGCTCTACACTCTGGGAATAAACGTTAAAAGTTATAGAAACTCACTGAGATGTAATATAATTAAGATTTAATTTGCTAAAGATTCATGTAAAATGTATTTACATTTAAACAAAAAACTTAAGTAGATATTGATAAAACTCAACTGTAAATATCTATTGGATTTATGGTAGAAAGCTCAAATTGATGATTAACACAGCCTAATTTTTAAACTAATTTGAAATGAAATAAATATCTGTAAACAACTACTTTGACATAAACATTAATCTAGGAAAAGTTGAGTAAAGATTACTGGAATATTCATTACAAAGAAATAAAATCTTTGGGCTTTCAAGTGAAACCCAAATTGGATTCATTCAGGCCATTTACTGTAATAAATGCATGTTTTATTTTCCACAGTAAAATTAGCGTTTTAAATTGATTCATTTTATTTAGAGAATAATGTAAATGAAGTAGATTTTTTCTTTTTAATGAATATTCAAGTAATTTTGACTTCACTTTTCCCAGATTATTGTTCACCTTAAAATAATTTTTTACAGATATAACATTTCAAATGACTTTCTGTGTTAAAATCAGGCTGTTTTCATCATCAATTAGAGTGTTTGTTCATAAATCGAAGACATTTCTAGTTGACTTTTTAAAATAAAGTATTTAAAGTTGTCTACTTACGTTTTCTGTTAAAATTTAAATACATTTTCCATCAGTCCTTGTTGCCATAATTTTATAAAGTAACCTCACAGTTTTTACAGTGTACCCTTGGCAGGAGACCAGTAGGACACTGGTAGAACATCATGGGGGAAATCTTACAGTCTGCTTCTGTGACCTTTGACCTGCAGAAGCCTTCAGCTCTTGTTTTCCATTGATACGGTCCCAGAGGTCGCGCTGGCCTGTTATGGGTCTGCACAGAGGCTCATAGGAGGCAGAGATAGGTTGGGGAGGGCTGTCGGGATAAGGAAAGATCAAGGTCACCAGGTGTCTTATCAGGTAATGCCTGATGGTAGAGGGAGCCTGACCTCTGACCTCTGCAGCAGCCGTTTTATCATGAGGCTTTCACGTTTCAGCTTCTGCATCAGAATCCAAACCAGAAACTCATCTAGGACTTCTTCAGAAATAAGTCATCACCGAATAATGCATCTGATGTTTTATGACTCAGAAATCTAAACCGGTCTTCAGTCAGTCTGTGTGTTTCACTTTGGTCTTTCTTCTTCTCTTGAAAATATTCTTCTTGTGATTTAGTGCCGAAGCTGAATTTGTTCTGCTCATGTCTCATATAATAATAATAATTCATGAAAGGAGCAGAAGCAGCTGGAAACAGGAGCCCGACTGTGGCAGAAGGCAGGGAGGTGGTCGCCCACACTTATCACACACATCAGTAAACATCCTTTTAACCGTCAGGTGGGAGCAAGTTCAGCCTCTGCTGTCCAACACGCCACACCTACTTCTTTATAGGCGGGTACTAAAAGCTTTAAGGGAACGTAACTCTCTTTCTTTTCAACCAGGACCTTATTTCTAGCAAATATCACGTTTGTTCACTCACCCGGACCAGTTAGGAGCCACTAGGAGTCCTTCAGAAGAAGTTTAGATCCATAGGTGATCAGCGTAAATCCCTATAATGGGAGTTAATGGAGCAGCTAAAGATCAGCCTCTAAATAAGGAATTATCTGCCACTAAACTCCTTTATTGTTTGGTTATCAATCACTAGCTCTATTCCTCTGGGAGTTCAGAGCGTCTCTGAGGAGCCACAGTGTTGTCTTCAAGGTACAGGATTTTAATCTAACAGATTCCAACAACAAACAGCCATTTCAATGATGTCACAGCGGTCCGCCATCCCAGTTTTAGTCTTGGACTTTGTCCACAGTGTGGAAACACGGAACGCTGACTGTGTTGACGTTTGCCGCAGCGAGTTCTGTCTAAAGCCTAGTTTATACGTTTGAGAAGGTCGGAGACACACAGTGCCATTATCCATCAACACGCCTAGCCAACGACGGACGGAGTACAGTCCCATTATCTAACTATCTGTCTCCATCAACGTAGAGCGTCTGCCTGTGATTGGTCAGTTCAGCAACAGCCACAGATCGTTTCACCAGTAGGGGGCTCTATAGTCACTATAATCAGTAGTCAATGCAGCGTTTGGCCACTACATGCTTTATAATGTCTGGTCTGTTAGTGATTGTGAACACCAGGAGGTGTAGAGAAACAACCAATCAGACGCTTTGTTTGTTTCCATGTGTTTCCAGAGGATTCTATGAGCTTCTAGTAAAAAGCTTTACAGCCAATCAGAACTTTCTCTCTGTCGTCCATTGCTGCTTGAGGGGGAAATGTGTTCATAAACTGAAGGTAATAAACTCAAGTTAATCAGAAACAACACTGCATGGTAAGTAGACCCACCAAGTAAAGCTAGCACCCCCTGCTGTCCTGGAGGGGAACTGCTTTGCAACGCTGATACACCAAGGAAGAAAAGGAAAACGTCTTTGTCAATAAGTGTGGGTGTGGCTGCAAACAAGCTAACAGAGAAGTATAACCCTTTAGTTAACCGTTTAGAAAAGGATTACTCAATAAGTATCACCATCTGAAGCCAGTCAACGTAGAAGTCCTAATGAATACACCAAAACGTCAGACCTTCTAGTGGCTGCAGAAACCGGAATAAACCAAACCTCGTTAGCGTGTTTCACCTCCTTTGGTCTCATCTGGACAACGTTTAAACACAACATGCAGTCAGTGGACTTAACATTAGCCTCGTCTGTAGACCATGAACATGAGGCCAACATCTACAGCCTGGCCTGAACTAGGTCCTGCAAGCAATCATGCAGGTATGTAGATGGGAGCAAACCAGTGTGAGTTCATCTCTCTCAACTGGGATGTTTTCTAAAGCACTTATCGATTATAATCATTACCAGTAGCTAGTAGAGTCTTATCCCAAAGAAATGTGCCTCCCATTAAGCACCAGGTTAGTGTATTTAGCTCATTCTGGTCTGACTGGAGCCGTCGTAAAACCATCAGAGATGATGATATAACACACAGCATTACATCCACCTAGCCTGGCTTTAAATCTCCACCTCTAAATGTTTTCACATGACGATGGGAGTGCAGCATTCCCTGCATTCCTCTGTGTGTGTGTGTGTGTGTGTGTGTGTGTGCTGAGGATTATTTCAGTGCCCTGTCATTAGCAGAGGTCCGCCTGATGACAGCACAGACTCGGGCTGCTCGGCTTCGCTTTCATGTTCCCTCTGAAGCTGCCTCAGCTTCTAATGCATCTAATGGTTTTTATCAACATTTACTTCCTGCCTGTCAGAAATACTGTATTATTTATGGAAACAAACATTTTTCAGATTCAACTACAAACCAGGAACAAGTTCTGACAGAGTGTCTTCAGATCCAGGTCTGTGATACAGCCAGTACTTTACCCACAGCTGAAGTACCCTTTGCTACTTTCAGGAGACTTTCCTGAAATGTTTTGGAGACTTTTCCAGTACATCTGGAATAGATCTTGTTACTATCCTAAAATTAACATAATATTTTGCATACTTTCCTATAATCACTCAGTAGCTTTTAGCACATTTCCAGACCTTAATTGGTACTTTTTCTATTATCCCACAGGGAACTTTGCAGTACTTTTTGGACCTTTCATAGTACCAGGCAGTGTAGGCAGTTAGGTTGGGCGACTACTGATTTTAAATAGTAAAAAAATAAAACAAAAGCTGACCATGCGCCCACACACAGTTTTTCTGTTTTCCTTCCCAACTAAATAAATATTTATGTTCTGATGCAATAACATGTTCTCAAATTGCATTATTCTAGTTCTAGTTCTGCTATTCTGGGCTGGGAATGAGTCATTCTGATTTATCAGTTAAAACCCTGTCCTGATTCCTGTTAGGTTACTCTCACCAATCAGTTCTAATCTCTCCTTACCTGTGAAAACCTGGTGTTCTCATCCCTGCTGCTGGCCTCTGGTCCTAAATCTCCTCCCTGACTCTGATTGTTCTATTGTGACAGTAAAGATGTGAAAATATGGAAAGCAAAACATTGAAATAGAATTGGGATGAATAGGATATCACTGAAATTACTGTGATAATTAGCCTAAAGTCCGTTTTGTGCCAAAAATAGTTTTTCTCCGACACTTATTTTATCTTTGCTCTGTCTTTTTCAAAACAAACATTTCTTTGAAATACGTGGTCAGCAATGGTCAGCACAAGTTCTGCACATTAATGAGTTACTGTATTAACTGACTCGTAAGGGATGTAAAACAGGCAACATTAGTTTTTTTAACCAGCTTATGTTGACATGTATTAATTTGTCATCATTTAGCTACATTATCTGCATGCAACAACATAACTCAGCTTACAGTTTGTTTGGAAGAAACTGTAAACGTTTTTTGCTGGATCTGAATAAGTTGGTGAGCATGCTGCTCTGCTGCGACTGATGGGCAGACTGGTTTCTGTCGGGGCAGCAGCGGCTATGATGGCTCAGCACCTACAGTGGGTGGATGAACAGGTGGATGAATGTAGAGAGCTTTGGACTCCACCGACTTCTTAACGCCGTACAACCTTAACATTTTCACAGAACTTACTGGGTACTTTTCTGGAACTTTTCTTAAATTTGCCACATTTTATAAGGTACATTTACAGAAAGCTCATGCCATATAGCAATACTTTCCTATAATTTAGATAAAGTTTTACATTGATGACCATGGTCATTTTGTGGCTTACTTCTCTGGTACTTACAGGACACTTTTTAGTGCTTTACTTGAACTTATCGGCTCCTTTACTGTCATTTATTTTACCAACTACAACAGTATATGCTGAACGCCTAGAACCTACAGGTTAATTTTAGTTGATGAGTTTGCATTTTCTCTTTAATATTAGAGAACTATCATCATTTTTTCCCCTCCATTGATATTAAGTGCGTCCTCTCTTTTTGGAAACTCTGTTGACGCTTGCCTGGTTTTTGGTACCAAATCCCTACAGATGGTTTCATGTCGTTGTTCTTAACTAATATGAATGATTTTTTCATGTTAATTTATCACATTAGCCTGATGAGACATGATGGATTGCAGTTAACAGCATTTGGTTTTCATTTTTCAGAAGCTATTGGACATTTTGGAAAACTTTGCTGCATGCAGTGGGGAATTGATCTGTTGTAATGTTTTGGTTAAAAGCCCAAAGCGCCCTGCACCCAGCAGGAGGTCCGGGTCTTTGGCACGTTCTCCTGGGGCTGGGAGCAGCTGCTGGTGATGGCTGTGCTGGAGTGGGGCTCTCAGATGGTTCACACAGTGCTCTGGAGGACAGGACAAAACAACCCAACATCTGGAGAGTTTGCTTTCAAGGCCACAGGTTAAAAAAAGCCCATGGAGCGATAAGAGCAGCACTTTAAGTATGGCCGGGCCTCAGAGGTGGGTCACTGCTGGGTCAGGATCCGTCCAAACACGGCTCCAGGCTACTTAGTAGGCTCCTACACATCAGCGCTACCTCCCACCACGGGTTTTATGTGAAAACAGCAGCTACACTCTCCGAGCTTTGCCAAATCCTCACACTCTGGATGTTTTAGTTGTGATTAGGTCATGGTGCATGGGTGGGCAGCGCTGTGTTTCCAGTGGCTCAGCTCCTACAGCTGAAGGGTCTAAGAATGAGCTGG
Organism: Apricaphanius iberus; assembly: GCA_028564705.1. Lineage (NCBI taxonomy): Eukaryota > Metazoa > Chordata > Actinopteri > Cyprinodontiformes > Aphaniidae > Apricaphanius > Apricaphanius iberus. Next base: position 1,180,900 of record JAPXFQ010001133.1, on the reverse strand, counting down.
ATACAGTCAATGCCAAGGCTGTGAAACTGGACGGGAACGCCGGGACTTTTCCTCTCTTGGTCGGAAAGTTGAACCACCGTCTGTTAACTCATACTGTAGATGTGACGAAGCATATGTAGATTATGGCTAAAAAGAGCTATTTATGACACCTTTTCATTAAGAATAGGTCGTCTTTGTTTAAAGAATCACAGTTTTTCCTGGTTTATATTCTCTCACCATAAAGTGAGGTTCGACAGACTGATAGTCGGGTATGAGGAGGAAGTTTGACCCTCTTGGGCACCGATAGAAACACATTGAGTGTCTTGTCAAATATATAGAGGACTAAGGTGGACAGAAATGGGTAGGAACTATTTACGTTTACCCAGTTACATTTACTTGGGTAACTTTTTTGAAAAAAATCTACTTTAAAGAGTAATTTTACTACATCATATGTTTATCTTTTACTAGAGTAATGTTATGGAGTATCACTACTTTTACCAATTAAAATTTCTGAATAATCTTCCTACTGCATGTCACTTTTAACAAAAATACAGTTTATTGAAGGAGACCATCCGTTTCTCCTCAAGCTTTGATTTCCTAATGTCCTTTTCAATCTGTTAAATATACAGTAAGCACCATAACCATCGTCTAAGATATGCAGCATATACACATTACATACTGTAGGTGTCTATTTTATTGAAAAATATCGACTTAGAAAAATGTTTTTTGTTTTGTAATTATGATGTGCATTTGTATGTATTTTGTTTTATTTAATTGTTGAAATACCTGAATTTGCACAGAGCTTTATTTTTTTCTGTTTAATGACAACATTTTGAAATACTAGATAAGATGTTGCTGAATACTTTGGTAGAAAATTAGACTGTGGTTACTGGTTTGTAACATGTCAGGAGATACTGGTGTACTGGGTTTTTGGGAACTCACTGGGAGTGACTAACTGGTATAAAGCTGCTGTAAGTGTTAGAAACATCCCAGACAACGGCGTACTGATGTGCGTCCCTTTGCTGCAGCGAGAAAATAAACCCTGGGCTCAAAAGAAATCTTTCTTAACCGTCTTTGTTTAAAGCTAGCTGTTCTTACGCTCCCTAATAGCTTTTACACCAAATACTTCTTTACTCATACTTGAGTACATTTCTGGAATACTCTACCCAACTCTGAGATTTGGCAATACCTGCTCTAAACTCTTTTCTTTCCATCACCCATGAAAACATTGTCATATTTTCATAGAGGTTGGAAATTTTACGGTTTATCAAAGTCATTCATTTTCCAGAATAATTTTAGAGTTATTAGTGAGAAAAGCAGAAATAATGGCAAAACCCATTTTTGTACCAGATCAAAGTGGGGAGAAATATGTGAAAAGTTAGATTTATTGCTGCTCTGGGCAGTCGTTGACAAGAAAAAGATGCTGTGTGTGTCACTGAACTCATCTCACTTCCATAAAAGCCAGTGGCTCCTGTACCCGGCTGGTTCTGGTGAATGACAAGAGGAAAACCCCCGTACATGTACGCACTGTTTGCTTTGTCTTTTTCCTGTTGAGCCTGTTTTCAGAGTTATTTTTGCCAGGGCCTAATTAGGGAGCTGACACTGAGAGCAAAGCCAAGTAGCTGAGGCGTGGTAGCTGCAGGAAATGTAAAAAATGAGGCTTTATGAGTTTTTTTTCCCCCTACCAGAATGCCATTCTTTATGGGACTCCCTTCTTTCTCCTGAGCAGAAATCAATGGAGAGAATCTGTCCCGTGGAGATAAGTCTCACCCAGGGGACGTGTCAAACTAACGTCTAATTAATTAGAGCAGAACCTGGACTGGATGACAGCATCAAGTCACAGCTGAGTGAGGGTGTTTGAAATGTGGGGAGCCTGCCGTCTGTTCTATACAGCCAGACCACTAAAAGCCAGAGACAAGGACTCCCAACATCTGGTTTCCCCATTTTGCTCTCATTCCTGTAACTCGGTAGCGCAGGTTATTCCCTAATGACGTTACACAGCTGGGCTCGCTGCTGGGCCTACCGCTGGGGAAGAAAGGTGCTTCTGGAAAAACAAGCTGAATGTCAAACCTAATCCAGAAGCACCATTTAGTGGGATGTAAAGCAGGTTCTTAAATGAAAGTCACTAATGCACATAAACCTTCCTTGTTTCTCGTTGACAGGAGTTCATGGACGCCAACAGATGCATCGACGAGCTTCTCAAGCAGCTCGAGGAGGAGCGGCGAAACGTGCGAAGGTGAGCTGGTTCTGGGGCAGATGTTTTATGGCTTGAAGACGTTTGCAGCTGCTTGCCATCCATCCACGAAGCAGAGGCAGTGGAACAATGTGGCCTGGTTCTGAGAGCCAGACGGGCTTTGTAGCTCCGCTTGAGAAATGGGCTTTGTGCTGGAAGCCCGGTGAAAGTGGTGGACAAAGCTCTGGGACGTTTCTCATGGAGGTCATTTTGGAGCAGATTTATCCAGACAATGGGAAGGAAGAGCTTATGGAGATGCCAATCTATTGACCTTGTCCCCTCCGTGCTCCTATCGTCTCAGCTCTTCCAATGACGCAGAGAAGAAAGAGACAATTTTTTAAACTTTACCCTCTTTTGTACGGACCTCTCTCCATCTCAATGGAGCTGTGTCCCCCCCTGCTCAAAGTAATTTTCCCCCTGAGTGAGCAGAGAGGGGCTGGAGGCTGGACAGAAGGGGAACTAGGTCTCAGGGTAGGTGAATGGATGAATGACCACTGACCGTCCCATTTACCAGGCCAGGACAGCCCCTTGGAAAAGGAAGCGATGTGTAAAGGAATGACCCTGAAGTCATGGGTGCCTTGCTTTGTGACAGCCGCAGTGACCAGAACATCTCTGCAGGAGCTGACCAGATCGTTTTAAAGACGTGAACTTTTACTAAGACGTTACAGTGGTGTTCAGTCCTGAAGACTCACATTTATATTAACTCTTACATTGTCAAACTTTATTAGGTATGTGAGTCTTTCTAGTTTGATGTAGGACAGATACATAAAACCCTCAACAGAAGGGAGCAAATGACCCCCAACTGGGCTGCAAATGTCATCGTCTGGCACCTCTAGAATCAATTATCCCCTCCTCCCCAATGCACCTGGACGTTCTTGTTTAGAGTCATTGCAATGAACGCAAAGGTTCACCACAGACAGCCGAGCTGACCAACACCTGATGGAAATGCTCAGATCGTACAAACCTTCGTCAAAACACTTATTGTTTGCTTTGTTATTCATTTGGGTCAGTTTAGGGCAAAGCCAACAATTACAGTTTCACTTTCTCAATTTAGTCACCTACTCTGTTTAGTTCCAGAAAAATATTCTGTTTTCATTTTTATGATCTCAGAAATATAGCTGTTTAAAATCCAAAATATTTTCTATTTGGACAGATCTGTGTTTGTTGGTTTTCTAGTTCACCTAAAGCAGTGAACACATTGCGCGTTCTATTTTTACTTGGAAAATGGGAAAAATAAACTGGGACGCCCTGTGAAGTCAAACTTCCCACCTGGAAAGTCTGAGATTTTTTTAAATTTTGTTTCCGATGTTGACTATGAATATGGCCGCTCCTCACATCAACAATAATACCTATGCTGGAAACATTAAAATTTTACAAGACACACTAGTAAGAATGCATCTAAATCCATCTTACATGTAGAGTCTGCAACTCTAATCTTAAGAAAATAAAAGTGGTGTTTGTAAATGCAAAGTACCGCTTAAAACGATATACTACAACCACGGCTACCTGAGCAGCCATTTTGGAATCGCAACAAATCTAACAGCGCTAACTGGAACGCTGTTTACTTGGGCGTTACACCAAACCCAGCTCTGACTTACGAGGTAAATACAACCACCATATCATGTTAGCATGTTAGCATGTTAGCGGAAGTAGCATGTTAGCATGCTATGCCTAGCCAGATAATGTGGCCTAGTCAACCTAAGCTTTTTGTCACAGTTATTTATGCTTTACACATCAGTAAACTTCTTCTATGGTGTGAAGGGAAACATCTGCGGTGTATTGGATGGAAATATTCAGGTTTAGTTCTGAACGTTGCTACAAATCAGAAGACTCATACGTTTGAACTCAGAGTCATTATCGTTTTCTGCATCCATGGTGCACCCGACTGTGTTCGCCTCCTGTTTCATGATTTCATTTCATAATACACAGACGTTTGTTGGTGTGTCCTTTCACTCTGATTTGTTTGGATCAACTCATTGTCTTACCTTTTGAACAAGACTCTACAGTACCAAACCCCAGTCTCTGACAAACTGAAGCAGTTTAAGGCACAGATGTTCTGCCCAGTGAAACCATAACTTCTTATTGTCTAGACAAGAAAATGATCCTGAATCAGACTATGGTGAACTGCCTTGAAGAAGGACTGATTGTTCTGGTATCTGGCTCACACTGGTTTCTAACAGTTGAATTGGACTGAACTCAACAGACAAGGTTTTAGTTGTGAATTAAATTGTTTTGGGGGAAGCGGAACTGTTCATAGATGAGACTTGGAGTTAAAATGTCATAATGGGTAAACAGAGTCTGTTGGAACTCATTTGCTTTGACAGGTTTATCTGGTTGGTGTCAGTCTTGTGGAACCGTTCCTTGTATTGCCTTTTGTGTAAACTAAAAACTAAAGCCAGATTTACTTTAGTTATTAAATCTTACATGCTCTGATTGGGGGTTCTAACCATCACGGCCCTCTGTCTCTGCTACTTCTGTACCTTGGTTTTTCAGGGTTTACTTTTTTAGCGTATAGCACTGGTGTTACTGGTTTTGTAGCACAGACAAAAAAGCTGTAGCACCAGCAAAAAAAATCTATAAAAACCATTATTTAATGTCTTCAAGAAGAGACTGTGGAACATTATTCTAGTCTTTAGCCTGAAGTATACTGTGGAGAGAAGGGAATTGGTACATTTACAAGATAACAAGGTGCAACAGGACATCCGAGATCTTTTAAGCAAAAATTTTAGTGCTGAAAAAACAAACTACATCTGCTGAGATCTGTTAAGAAGACAAAATTAATAGAAAGAATATAGTTTTTGCTTTTTTATTAAAAAAGATAAGTAGAGGTTATTTAGTATGCATCAAACTTTGGTTGGCCACCGCCATTAAACTGAAGTTTATGGCTTGTTATTATTTTCGGTGTGTTTTGTAAGAAGTTTAAAAATCCTACGTTGTTGAGCTCACCATGTTTCAAATGTTCTCTGAATGCACCACAGGTGTGCAGTGTAGGACAAGCTTCCATAAACGTCTCATGGACTGACACTGCCTGTTGGAGCTGAGGTATCAGTGCGCCGCCATCTTGGATGGACCCAGAAATTTAGTGATAATTAATAATAAAGAAAGCAATAAATAGGAAAAAATGAAAGTTACAGTTCCTGCCTTTGGCATTTCTTTGAAAGACAAATAAGACAAATTACCACATGATCTGCTTTCAACAGTACACTGGTTTGTTGTAACCATAGTCTACAAAAAACAAAAAAAACAATAGTAAACGTTTTCCTCTAATTTCAGTTATTTTAAAAATGAATTTAATTTCTATGTCAAATCGCTGGATTATTAAAGCTCCTAAAGCTCAGGCATTATAATCTCTCATAGACTCAGCAAACTAATTAATGAATTCATCATCCGCTGTTTGTTCCGTGAAGAGATGATATTGTATGTAATATTTTTTTATGTAATTGCTATAACTTAACATTTGTTTATCCTGCACATGAATGCATGTTCTCCATATGTAATAGTTCCTTACATAAATAAATAACAAAAACAGATAAATGGTTGTTAAGTTTGCATGGACTCCAGTCGGGTTTGGAGCGACTAAAGAGACCCATCCAATATGGCGGCGACGCTAAATCGCTCTCCAGTGCTGAATGAGGCGTCTACGTATATGATGTCTCTGAAAGCTTCTGCCTGATGTTCATGTGGCTCAATAAAGAAAGATCGGTGTTTTTTACCTGCAGATTTCTGTTTTACTCTTGAATAACTTCTGAAAACAAAACTACTTGTTTGTGAGAAAGGTTTCTGATTGGTCAGCTGATGTAACTTGATGACGCTGCATGGCGTTCCCTTTCTGAGCGTCTAGAAGGACCGTCCCGATTTGGCTGGGTAGGAGCTTTGGAGTCCCGTGCCTGAGCATTCCTTACTACTGATGTTAGGAAGTTTCCTTCAGGAGGACCCTTTACACCAGCTAAGAACTTGATGAGTGTCTGAAGCTGTCCTGGTTCAAACTAAAGCAGAACGTTCTGCCTTGCTCCGGACACCAGGGTTAGGGTTAGCCATGACTCAGCTGGTTTGTTTAAAGGGAACAGTTATCTACAAAGCTCCCTTTGTCAAAGTGTGGCGACAGACACTTCTGCAAAGAGATTCTGCACAGCAGAGATGCAATCATATTTGACGGTGTAGTAAACAAAACCGTTGTCATTGCTTTGGGAACTCTTTGATGCTGTGTGTTTTTAGAAAAACATACCACCATGAAGGGTTTGTTCCCATTCGAGCTGTTTGATTCAGTCGGGTTGACGCTGACAAATGACTTCACAAAGGCCTTTGTTCAGCACAAACCTAACGCTGTGTGAGAAAGAAGGCCTCTCCCCCTCATTAGACATGTCTCCCTCCACCCCTAAGAATATGGGCCCCATCAATCCGTCATGAGGTGAAAGAGAAGCCCTTGCATTCCTCTATCTCAACGCATCCTTTTGCCACGACCTTTTGACCTCTGGCATTCACGTCTTTCATTGTGCCATATTATTGGGCACTTTCACAACCGTAGACAACACCGATTAGGTGATTATCAGTGTTGCCACAGTTACTTTGAAAAAGTAATATGATTACTGACTAGTGATTACTCCTTCCAAAAGTAACTTAGTTACTTTACTTATTACCTTATTTTAAAAGTAACTAAGTTAGATATCAAGTTACTTTGTTAGTTACTTTCTGCAGCTCCCAATAACACTCCCCACTGCCTCAACATAAACACAATAACCACTTTTACATATAATCACTTTATTGGAAGTGCATTTTAACAGTAAGAACGGAAATATACTTGTTTTTTAACCTCACATTGACACCAGCAACTATGAAGGAATAAGCTGTGTCTTGGGGACATACTTGCTCTCTCACTACATGTACTACTGGGGAGTTCCACTAGGGGGCAGAGGCCAATAAACCTGCAGAGTACAGAACTCAGATTCAGGCCAAAACAAACATGGCACCCGCAAAGGAGATGATCAGCTGTTTCGGCAGCAGTTGAAGGTAGGACCATATTTACAGCTATTGATACTTGTTTTCTTAATGCTTTTGCCGCCATGTACCAAATATATCTTTTTGCTGAAGAAAATGACAAAAATAGTAACTCACAGTGGCTTGAACAAGTAACTTTAATCTGATTACCTGTATGAAAAAACAAACGCGTTAGATTAGTCCTTACTAAAAAAGTGGTCATATTAGGAGTAACGCGCTACAAAGTAATGCGTTACCGGCATCACTGGTGATTATGGCATCACACCACTTTACGTCTTGTAGAAATCCTCATGGTCAGGAGAAGCTGAGGAGATCATAACGCCACATGTACGGTAAACCTAGATATTGGAGAGAAATCTTGGAGTGAACCCCCTTTTCTAGTACTCAGTACTTCTATGTGACTTTAGATCTACAGTGACTGTAGAGATCCTTTGGGTTGGGGTTCCTTTTTTTCTAGTACTTCAGATCTAAAGAAATCTTGATTTTCCAAAGATATTGCAGTATTGGTTTCATTTTCAGTATCGTTTACCCAGAGAACTATAGACCTTGAGTAAATATAGGTTTTACTTAATATTTACAGAGGATATTGCAGTATTGGTTGGCTTTTCTGTAACTTCAGTCTATACAGACTCAGCTCAGTAATACATATTGATTTCTGGGAGAAACTGTCAAGTTTACACCTTTTTTCTAGAACTTTCTTTACACAATTATCTAAATAAAGTCTACATTTCCTGGAAATATTCTAGAATTGGTTGATTTTTGTCGTCACCGCTCTATATGAAATGACATGATGACATAATGAGGGAATTGTCCTTAAATCGCTTAAAAAAAACAGGTTGCTTGTTTTCCAGACCCCCTTCAGCTCTCCTATAGGAAGGTTGTGAGTGTCGATGATGCCCTTCTGTATATTCTACACACTATCTAGTTGCAGTTTGAAAAAGCCGCCAGTTCTGTTCGAATTATGTTTTTTTATTTTTCCTGTCCTTTTAATACTATTCAACCGCATATTTTAGCAAACAAGCCATTGGATTTCAGGCTTCAGACTGCTGCCACCATCTTCTAAACCGTTAGTGAGGGTGGCAGACAAGTGTTCTGATTTGATTTTAACAAAAACTGGTGCACCACGTGGGACAGTATTATCTGCATTTTTATTTCACATTGTGCACAGCCGACTGCTGGCATAATTTACCATCTTGTCATTTACCAATGTTCTCGGATGATACGGCCTGATTGGGCCTGATCTCTCAGGGTGAAGACCTGGCTTACAGGGAGGATGGTGACTCCTTTCTTCGATGGTGCGATGCTAATTTTTTACAACTTAATGTTGGCAAACTACAGGAGGTAATTATTGATTTCAGAAAGAAAAAACACTTAGTGTACAGTGCTCATCAAAGGCCAACAGGGGTGTGGGAGCAGGGGGAAAAGTGGACCTGATTACCCAAGAAGGGAGAGGGGCCCATGAAAAATCTGTTTTTAATATTATTATTATTATTGGGCCCTCTAATTAATTGGTGTCAGTTTAATTAATAATGTTGTTGTTACCAATTGCAACTGGGAGAATTAGGCCTAACTTTTTCATTGCCACGTCTCCATATATAAGGAGTCCCCCTCTTGGAGGCACAAAATAGTTAATTTCACTCGACAGTAACCGTTAACATCAGCAAACCCAGCAGTGTCGCCAACAACTTTTCAGACTCACTTCATGACTTTTTCTTTCCCCAAAAAGTGCCAAGCAAAAAAATCTATCAACATTTCTGACAAACTGTATCTACTTTCTATGAAACTTTGTTGCTGATGTTCACTGCAGATTAGAGACCTGACCTGCTCTGTAACCACACTGTCCTGCAGTAAGGAAATGATCTGTGGATGTGTAAGCAGTTCATTTCACCCAGCAACATACAGAGAGAGGCCGCTGGTTTTGTCAAGTCACAAACGAATTTGTTTTATCTTTAAAATGAACTAAAAAGTAAAAAAATAAATCTGCAGATATAAGAGACGGATCTTTCCTTTATTAGCCACACAATCATCTTTCTCTACTTTGAAGAAGCTTGTCTGTAACTAAGCTGCATCTGTACACCTGTGGTGCGTTCAAGAAATGTTCAAAATCTATGATGAGTTCAGAAATGTAGGACATTTAACACTTGTAGCAAAATTAGATTAAACAAAAGGCCTACATTTCAATTTAAGTTGTTTTGGCAATCAAAGATCATACTAAATAGGCTTTTTTAAAAACAAACTATTAAAAACACTATTTTCTCCATTAATGTAATCTTCTTAAGATATCTCAGCATTTTTTGAACTAGAAATGTAGTTTAGAAGTCCTTTAATGTCCATTAATACATGTTGTACTAGTTCCCAGAATGCAAAATATTATAACACATTACGAAGTCTCCTCTCTCTTTAAATAATCTATTATTATGGACTAAGTTTGGACAAAGTGGACATTATCCTGGACAAAAGGATGATGGGTAAACCTAAGACTGTTCTGTCTGAAGGAGATGCCTCTCCACAGCATCTTTAATGAACCCAGCAGCTGTTTGAGTGGGCCAACATTTATTCCTTATAATGAGCACTTTGTATGATATTATGTTTGATATTGTTGTTTTATAATGTTGTGGTGCTACAGTTGTGGTGTATAGCAGAGTCCACTGTGAAGGTTTTAGTCTGTTTATATGTGTTTTTTACATATCCACGGCAGCCTAATTTCTTCTTTGGGGATTAATAAAGCAAAGCTTGAATCTTGAGTAAATAGAGATTTAAAAAGAAATCATGAATTTGGTTCCTGTTCTGTGGAACGTCACACACCAGATATCCACAGGAAGTCTAGATTTCCTGGGTAAAGTGCAGTTCTGTTCCCTGTTTCTGGATAAGCTGCTTAACTCGGCTCAGCAAGTAGAGTTGTTGTAGATGTTTTCCAGGAGAAATGTTGGAGTTGCTTCCTGTTATGCTACTTTATGTCCAGCAGGAATCCAGGTTTCCAGTAGAAGTGGTGCTGTTGGTTTTATGCCTGGTGAAGTAGAAAATGGTGTTGAAACAGAAACCTAAACGCTTCGTCTGCGAGTCGAACGTTCTCCCCTACCTTAGCCCAGATCCTGCCTGTACATGGAGAACATCTGCAGCATCTGCAAAGCCCCAAGCAGACGGTGTCTCTGCGTTTCTGCTGGATGGGACATGACGCCAACGTCCCTGTCAGACGAACACAAACGCGCCACAGAGACGTGTCCTCATCAGACCAAACATACGGCTCTCTGGGTAATCGTCGGTTTGCATGATGACGTGTGTTTTCTCAGGATTTCATCCTTCAGGTTCCTGCTTGGTGTGCTGGGATCATTAGAGCCACTGAGATGAACATATGGATGCACCAACATGACTAGAAACCATGAGATGAGCCAGCATGACCTGGTTCTGGCCAGCTGCTGTGTCACGGCACCGTGACCGCGTAATCTTCCCCTGGATTAAAACAATGCAGATTGGATGTTTTCTCACTGTTACGAGCTGCTTTTTCCTTCTTTAGTTTCTGTCTTCCTGACCCGGTTTTTAGTGGGTCAGAAGCACCAAAGCTGGGCGCTTTGGGGTCCAAAGCGGCTCTCACCTGGCCTTTTCCTGGCCTGCTGAAGCAGATGGTCATCTCTGACCTCCTCCACACCTTACGGAGCAGAAAGGAGGTGGCAGACTGAGAGGTTTGGGGGCTCAGCTGGACGTGCATGATGAACCCAGCTGCAGCCCAAACAGAAGAACGAAGCAGAAAGAGAGACATCTGCTGATCAATAAGCTGTTTGTCATGTTCAGAGCCGCTCTAAAGACGGCAGAGATGGAAAGTGGATCTGAGATTCACTAAGGGATTATGGGTAATGGCTCTGGCTTTGTGTAAAGGAGCTTGCCTGTGGCTAGAAGTGAAAACAGAGTGGTTTAATGCAAAAACAGCTCAACGCTGCAGCTCGTTTCTCCCACTGTAGATGGTGGAACCAGAGCCACTTTGTGACCCAAAGAGAGCCTTTAATCCAAGACTATTCAGACTGTAATCATTTTAATCAACACTAATTACCTCCATCCATTCTATTCTCATCTCACTGTGAGATAAAAGCATGCTGGTGTATTCCTTTGGGATTTAATCTGAGTGAACGCAAAGAAGAAGCCAAACGAACTCTATAGAAAATAAAACACAAACCTTAAAATGTTTGAATAAGTAAAAATCTGAAAATGGTCCCACCAATCCTGCAGCATCTCTAACTGCATACAGATGGACTCCGAGTCTGCCATAAACGATTATTTGGACGATTAGTCGACTAATCAGATCATGTGTAGATTTGATGTTATTGCAGCAGCACACAGCTGCTCTAATATAACCTTGTTAACTAATAGTGTTATGTATATCTGTTAGGATGATGGCGTTATGATGTAGGAGTTTGTGTTGAATTTTAGTTCTTTTCCCTATTCAGGTTATATGATCATCTTAGTTATTTCTTGGTGTTTATGTTCTACTTTAGGAATTTAGTGTTTTATATTTTGTTTTCACCTTTTTTTACCTTTTCTTTATGTTTCCTTAGTTTATCAGTCTTGGTTAGCTCTTTATTCTCTGATTAGATATTGTCTCAGATATTTTTAGTTAGTTTGTAGTTTCTTATTTAGGATTATTTTCATTTTTTCCTCCTTTCTGCTCCCCAGACCAGCTGATTGTCTCCGCCCCTCACCTGCATCCGTTTATCAGTAATTGGTTCTCAGGGTTTCTCAGACAGTTCCTCTCTCCTCCTCAGCATATTTAACTCCGCTTCAGTCATCATTGCTTCCTGTTTCTCCTGTCATTTTACCTCCTGTAAGTTTTGTTACGTTTTCATTAAATCCACTCATCTTATTCCTTCTGCATTTGGATCCTACTTCGAAGAAAGCAACTGTAGGCTAAAAAGAGTAAAATGAGTCAGGAGCTTAATTAGAACTGCTGTTATACAGACTGATCCCTCCGGCTTAACATCTAGCCAGTCTAAATAATACATTCTGACAAAACAAGTATTTGATTTTTAATCCAATGATAAAAATAATAAGCAGCACTTTTTTTGTTGCGACACCTGCACTTTGATGCCCTGTAAGCAGCAGCGGTGTCTTCTATGTCTTCTGTCTATAAACGGATCAGAACCAGAACCTCTAACAGCAGCTCGGGTCATAGACGACATCATATGGGACAATCTGGACATTTCCATCAATCTATGAATCCCCCTGGATACCAAGGAGAGAAGGTAAAAAGCCGACATGTCGGGTAAAAAGGAGAAAATGGCTAACGTTAGCAGCTAACAAGCTAACTAGCTAATGGTGCATTCACACCGCCCCAAAAGGCAGCTGTCAGTTGCGGTAAGATTACATGTAAAGTCTACGGTCGAGTCCGTCAGAGTCTCTGCGGTGCGTTGTTTGCGTTGGTTCCGTCAACTTTTCAAGCGTTATTTGCATTGCAGGCAGCAACGTAGCAAACACAGAAGTTCAGCTAGTTGAACTTTTGACAGACTTGACACACTTGACGCAGTGCGTCAACCAATCAGAGCGTCTCACTGTAGTGATGTCACTACACATATCTCAAATAAAGCTGGATTAGTGAGAAAATTTTCAACAAACACAGATTTCAAAAATCAGAAATAACACGTACCGAAGACAGATGGACAGGCGCTCTTCAGGAGGAACAGAGAACCTGTAGTTGGTGTCCTGGTAGGAGATTTAAGCTCCGATGCGGCCGAGGAGGTCGTAAAATTAGGTGCGGGACAGACGGAAGTAACGCTGAAAGCGAACCTCATCCATAATTAGCTCCTGGAGCAAATGGTTAAACTCCCCGAACTCAGAACACATCTGAAGAATGAGCGCTGATGCTCTCGATGTCGACGTTGTCTAGCTTTATCTAGCTAATAAAGCCAAGCCACTCTCTCGATATGATCTGCCATAGTTCAGAAGCCCCGCCCACGCGCTCTTTTTCTTCAGAAGCAAACATTGTAAGCATCAAAGTGCATGCGTTGGAAACGTTGGTTGATGCAGACAATCTGTGCGGTGTGAACGTAGCATAACAGAAGCTACTGTCCGTGTTTGTCATCAGCCACAGCGAGCTTCCCTTTTAGAAGCTCAAACATCACTGCTGTACTGCTGTATAAAGCAGCTTCTACTTTGGGAACTTTACATTACACATGTTTTGTATTTAATAAAACTCTCCAGACGTTTAGAACTGTTTTCGGCTCACCATGCACATGTGTGTCATACAGAAAGGCAGACAGATCAGCTACAGCTAAAGCGACTGTTTTAAGAGAAAAACAAAGCTTTAAGAAATAACCAATAACGTCGATAACTACATTTTGCCCGTTGACCTATCAGCTAGTCATGGCAGGTCTAGTGTGAAACCATTGGGTTGGTTTTATTTAGGATCTCAGGAATTCAAATGCATGGCAACCAAAGAACATTTCTTCTGCACTCAAGCTATACTTTATGTACCTCTGTCGGATCAAATCTGAATAAAAACATGATGTATTAATTACTTTTGAGCATGTAATGTGGCCAAACTGCAAACGTCTGAGGGAGCGCTGTGAGGTAGTTGGAGTCAGATCAAAGGTCCAGAGCAGCACGTCTACGCCCGTCCTGCTGATGAAGACGTGGTTCAGTGTCCCCTCCAGCATCCACCGTGCCTTTTACAGCTCTAATTGGATAAGTGGAGTGCTCTAACGCAATAATGTGATCACACCAGGCTCCGAGGAGATCTTATACGCTCAGAGCATTCTTGTGTGTCCTCTGAAGTGAATGACTGAGTTTAATCCGTCTATTAGAGGTCACTTTACGGTCCCGGAGAGCAGACTCCAAAATATCTTAGAGGAGCACTTAAATGAAGTCATTGGAGCCTTGAAGCACTGGAGGAATGTCGGTGGCTATTTTGGGTTTTTCTAATGAAAAGCTTGATTAAAGCTTGTGGGAGCTAAATTTAGACCTAATTATCTCCTCTTCCTCTAATTAACACCGTCTACTGTTTGTGTTGGATTAGTAGTATGGAGATCCTCATCTGGAAACGGCGAGGCGTTAGCTCCTGGAGCACTTCATTGAGGATTCATCTGCCAGAGCCTTTAGATTCATGAGCGCCACTCCGTCTGGTTAGAGCGGTTAGAGCGAACGCTGCGGTTTTATGAGAGGCAGAGGTTAATCGAACGGTTTAATGAAGCCTTCTACTGATGCTCTTTCAAGGTGGCCTTCATGAGCAGTGGTAACATCCCCATGCAGGCTGCTACCTCTCCCCAACACACCCACCGTCTACTGGTTTGGTTTCAAATATTCCCTTACAACACAATCCGTTCATCACCAACACCGATGGGTGGTCCACAACATCAACATTGTTTCCGATTCACCAAAAACTCATCCACGAACATAAAACTAACTAGAACCAACCTAGATGTAGAAACTGGGACATTGTGTGATTATAGAACATCTCACAGCCTCATCGGTGCCCTGAACATAACTGATAAAATGTCAGTGAATTATCTGGATGCTGAAACCAAATCTATACAAGCCCCAGTGTGTGTGGATGTCTACGCTGATATTGAGCTTCACAGGAGGACCTCGGTAGTGAGACCTCCTCTAAAACACTGCTAATTCCAGCCGTTCAAACACCAATTATACCTTATTATGCAGTAAAACTAGTGCTGGGTATTGATTCAAGTTTCAAGAGTCGATTGGATTCTAATTCTCAAGACTTAGAATCGATTATCCCAATTAGATTCAGTCTAATCCAGATCCATATAGATATGGGCTATTAATAATGTTTTTTGAACCGTTATCAGAATCATAGGGCTGTAATTCAATGACTTAACACTGGGTAACATTTTACCAGAAAAAAAAAGAATTCTTAACACTCTCAGAACAAATCCGTTGTCTCGATTTGTCTCGACTGACAAAAACGGCTGTCTCGATTTTTAATTCCTATTTAACAAAATATGTTAAAAAATTAAACAGACTTATGAACTTGTGAATCGATTTGATTTAAGTCTTAGAATTTTTATAAGAATTGATTCACAATCGATTTTGTGATTTATTTATTTATTCAATGCTGCCCTAATCAATACACACAGTGGAATCTGTCTAACATCTACCCTCTACATTATATCCTCTCCATTAAATTAGAATTCAGAACTAACTAAAGAATTAAGTGCGTTTGACTCCACAACACTAGGTGGCAACATAACGGCTACCACGTTGGCATTCTTCTGGGTGGTGACAGTGAAGCAGACGCAGTAAAATCAGGAAATGAAGAATGAGCGAAGAACTTGACGATGACGACGCTGCAGCACAGAACATTTAGTCTGTGCTGGTGTTGTCACGGTAACAACATTTCAGTATTCAGTACAGATACCAGTGAAAATCCACAGTACCAATTTTGCTACCAAACCAAAGTTTGGTTTGAAACCCTGACAAAGTAACTAGTAACTATTTCTAACCCACTCATTCCAACATTCAAATTAGTATATGATATATCATTCATAACAGAAGGCCTAAATTTGAAATTAGTTCTAATCTTCCCCGGCTTTAACTCTCTCATCAGTTCAGGGTTTTGGTCTTTGAGGCGTCTTATTAAATTAGATGTGTTTCTGCCTTTTGAGAGAAAGCTTTGATGAAATCATTTGCAAATAGGTTATTGATTACTATCGTCTTCTCCTCTTCATCAGCCGTAAATCCAAAAATATTTCCACAAACCTCTCCTCCTTTTTTATAAAACATTGGATTTACCACATCAGCTGCACCGCCGGCCGCCATGACTCAGCGCTTTAAAGAGGACGAGCTCAATGCACGCATATCAAGGAGCCGGGTTTAAAAGGGTCCTCTGTACCACCGGTACCTAAGAAAACTTGGTAACATGACGTTTATGTGTTTTGAGTACCGACTTGGTAACGCAGTACTGGGTCTTTTGACAACACTAGTCTGTAGTATGCTGTTTGATGGTGTTACGCTGGTCATTATTCCTTCCTGAAGGGGGAGTGGCCAGGCTGCTAATAGCTTGGCTAAGCTATGTTGGCGTTTACATGCAGAGAAACCTGGTTTTCTAACAGCATTATCTGGGTGAGTTAGCTCGGTAAATACCAGGCTAGTTCAGTTCGCCTTCAGCCAAACTAAGGCAATTATGAGGTCTTCTCTTCAGCACCGAATGCTATAAAATCTGATTCATAATTAATCAGGAAATGCTTCCATCTATTTGTGTTCAAGTGTTTTTGCTAATAAACCAACATGGGTTAATTTAGAGGATTTAAAATGTTTTGAGCCGACATTTCGACATCAGTGCTGCGTGAAGAAAAGTGAAGCCTTGTTTCTGTTAGCGAAACAGTCCAGGTGAGAACTTATGGTGTGATTAGAGGTTAAACGGCTCTGATAAATGCTGGGGTTTAAACAACTTGTGACTTGTTTTAGTGGGATATAGGACTCAATAGGGCATTGTCTGAATTCCTGGAGAAATTTGCTGTATTTAAGAGCTGTTTCTCTTTTCCAGTACACTCTTGTTTAATCCCTGCTGTAATTACAGTTGTTAGGTTTCCCTAAAATGAGTTATCAGCAGCGTGTTTGATGTGTTGTGGGAAGAATTTGCGCTTTAATGACATACTGATGGAGAATAGCAAAGTCTTTATCTGATTTCAGACAGTGTGTCTGGGGAACGGCAGGTTAGCTTCAACACACTATTAACCGGAGTTCCTCTGAAAGGGTTTCTTGACGGAGATCAGCTGGGGTTGATGGGATTCTGAGGCCTATTATGCTCATGAAAGCTGAAGCGACTATTTTGACTGCTAGGTGAAAACATCCTCACTGTGTCATGATCCAGCGCCTGTGTTTCCGCTGATAGACAATGTAGTTTTGGCTTCTGGAAGTCACAGTGTCTGCATCTTCGCTATTCACAGGACCCCCCACCCCACCCCCCCAAAGCCACCAGGCTCTGGGTGGATTCAGGAAAAAGGGTGAACATGTTTTAACTCGACCTGGTTAAAATAAAATAGGTTTTATTGACTCTCATTTTCATATTTCTTCATAGAACAGCTAGAGTTTAGAAAAGTTTGTATTTCTTGCTCCAGGACTTTTCTTGGCATTAACTTTTTCTCCTGAACCATTCCGCTCTCATGTTTTACTAGGGATGCAATGATACCTGGATCTGAGTACTTACAGATACCAAATACCAGAAGACGGGTTTTATTTTCTTCTCTGCTTGTTACAACTAATGATAGTGAATTAGATAAAATATGACATATTAATAAAAATGACCACAAAACTAAGATTTCAAATTAAAAATAAACATTTTCTGTGACATTATTGCAGAGTTTCCACATCTAAAGTATCGTTCGTGGTATTGGTTAACTTAAATAAGTACATTGGAACAGAATCGGCCCAATACCAGTATCAGTATCTGTGCATACCTACTTTGTACTTTAAAAAGAATCATTTAAGTGCTTTTTTGTTTCTCCTCAGGGGTTTGTTTGAAAAAAATACCTAAATAAAATAAATATAGAAAAAATCTCCTTCAAGGTGTGTATGTTTATTATAATTTGTTGTGTTTTCTTTCATTTCCTGGGCACTTTACCCGTTGTCAACCTGTTTCTTCTACTCGTTACCATTTCATCCATCCTTCATCTCCTTTTGTACCCATTTACCTCACGGTTTGAGTATCAGGTTAAGTATATTTATAGTATTATGAGATAAATAATCCTGAAAATCCTTAAATCTCACATTTAATTATCAATTACTTAATGAAAATGTAATATTCAACCCTATTTCCATGAATTTTGGTTGGTTGACCAACTCTGACCTCTGGCTGATATTATTATAATATATGAATGTACTGTAAGGAGATCAGAGAAAGTCAGTATGGAGTGTCACAAAATCAGTACAAAAGAGCCAAGACTAGAAAACCACAGCATGATGTGGAGGTAAATAATTGGCAGCTGTTTGAATGTCTGAAACTACACTGTTCTGTTTTTTTCTGGGATTGTTTCATTTCCTAAAAGGTTCAGTTTGTTGCATCTGATGTTAAATAAACAGTTGCATGTTGGTTACGTCCCAGTGAGTTCCAGTAACAGTCCAGTCCAGACTGGGGTTCCTCTAGTCTGCCACCCTTTGTTATCAGCAGCAGGGATTAGGATTCCCCAGATTTCTTTGAGTTTAATTAAAGATTATCAGTATCAGTGTTAATCCATCTGGTGACGGCTGGAAAACATTTCCTGAGATCCACGCAGAGGAAGAAGATGAAGTCTCTCCGGACCACATCGTCCTCGCCATCATTCCGCCACAATCATCCTGCTTAATGAAACGTGACCGCAGCGCATTATCGCGTTCTCCATCCTGCCACAGATAAGTTACCAAACTCCTGCTGATATCTGCTGGTTTGCATCAGTCTGGATGCATGCTGGGTAAACAAAGCTTGGCATTTCCTCTGCTTCCCCAACTGCTCCTCCCTGCCTGATTGCCCACTATGCCCTGGATGGATCGAAAGCTCAGGTTGACTCTGTCTCTCCGTAATAAATGCTCCTCAGGTTCCTGTTTCTCCTCCTGAGTGATGGACGTCTGGCCGATGGAGTGGGGAGCGGCTTTCGCCCGTCCAGGCCTCTAGTCGCTCGTCTGTCATCAAACTGCAGCAGATTAACGTCGTTGAGGAAAAGGCGTCTCCGCCAGCAGGATGTTGGGTGAAAGTTTTAAAACTCACGTCACGCAAAAAGCAGAATCTAGAAGATTGGAGGCAACGTGTGAACCTTTGATTGGTGACGGTCAATAGTCACTTTCTGACTGTAAGAAACTTTTATGGTTCCTGGAACCTTTTCAGGAACCAGGCTGGTTTTTCTGTGCATTTGGACAGATAAGAACTCAGATCCTAGAACCTTTTTAGCTCCTACTCTGAGGAAGGGTATTTTAATGGTTCCATCAGAGCTCTCATAATGTAGGTGTTTGGTGAACTCATAAGCGTTCCCTGGGAACTAAATTGTAAGAGAATGGTTCTAGGAACTTAGTTCTTAGACCTGTTCTGTCCAAAAGCTGCTAATGTGAACCAGTTATATAACCAGCTATCCACCCACCGTCTAGGACAGACAATCATGGACACAGTCCCACCTCAGGCCAGTTGACACCAACAAACTGTCACGATTCTGGGAGGTAGCTGGAGTACCCCGAGGGAGCCCTAGAATGCACAGGGAGAACATTCAAACCATAGAGAAGGATTCAAACCCAGGACCTTGTTGCTGCAGTGCCTCCAGCTGCAACGCTGTGCAACCATTCTGTCTAATGGACTAAAGACTAGTTTATACCCAAATACGGAGACACGCAACGGCATTATCTGTCAACACAACGCATCTACAGCCGATACGTGAGGACGGATGGAGTCAAGATTAATTTACTGTCAAAAGCAAAGTAAATTGTTTCACCAGAACTGGGCGCTATAGTCGCTGTAATCAGTAGTTAATGCAGCATTTGGGCACTAGAGGCTTTATAATGAAAGGATCATTTATCTACTACGGTTTTTTGGTGATTCTGAACACCAGTAGGTGTAGAAAAACAACTAAACATGCTGCTGGTTTGTTTAAATGTGTTTTACAGTATTCTATGAGCTGCTGTCATGGAGGCGGAATACTTTGCAACACTGACACACCAATGGAGAAGTAGTAAAGGAAATACTTGGTGATGGAGAAGTATAAACTAGGCATAATATGGAACTCCATGAGCTGGTCTAGGACAATGTTCAACAAAGGACATTCCCAGGTCCCAATTCTGCAACATAATAAACAATTCTCTTGAATAAAATGATCATTTTCGGCTCCTTTGTCATGATTTTATTCTGAAAAGATAGCAGGGATAATTCAGCATGCTGCAAAAGAAGCCATAAACTACTCAGTGATCCAATTTATTAGCCACTAGTTGGGGGGAGTCTACATCCATCCATCCAGTCCTCACTTTGCAGGTTTATTTGTTAAACAACCAATGAAATATTGGCCAGAAGTTCATAAAGAGCTTTTCTAAAAAAGAAAAATCCTAAAAAACCTTTAGAGTTTTGACCTGAAATATTTCCCAGATAAGGATCTGAATGCTTGAACTATTACCACCATTGATGCTGAAAATCACACGTTTCCTGTCTGCATCTGGCCACGAGCAGCGTCCCATTACCTCAGAAAGCCCTGCAGCACCGCATCGACCCACCGGTCGCTGTCTCCGACCTCCATGTGGATCGCTAGCCTCAGAGTGTGGGACAGTGGTGGAGCCAGGCTGGCTGTGAGGGCGGCCGCTTGTTTCCAAACACAGGAATCCGTCATGGCAGAGCAATGAGCCTTAATGAGCCCAGCAGATCACTCAGCACACTTCGTGGAGGCTGGAGAATCGGCACAGACTCCTACTGTTGGCTAACAGTCACTGAATGCTTTAGTGGCTCCTGGATCCATGGAAGTCTCTTGGTTTACCAACTTATTTTGATCGGATTAGAGCGGAGGACCACCCTCCATATTTCTTCATTACGCTGCATTTGTACATGTTAGTGCCGACTCTGTCCTCCATTTGTCTTTCTTAGCCCGATGGGACAATGGTGTCTAATTGGTGAGCACCTGCTCTGGAGATCCCCGTATCCAGGCCTGCCCTCATGAAAGCAGCTGTGCGTATGATTAACACAATTACACGACGTCCTGGGTCACATGTTCATGGATCTAAGGGCTTCATCTGACAGAAACGTCCTCCTCACTCGCTCCTTCTCTCATGGTTCAGGACGTTATATTGGCAGTTAATGTGTGATCCTTAACCCCCCCCCACAGCCGCTGGTCCTGTTGGGGCGCAGACAATAGGAGCCCCCCCCAGTTTGTCACAGCCGTTCAGCTGAGACCCACGATGATTGTGGCAGATGGGTCGGAGCTGCTCGGCCCAGGCAGACCCAAACACTTGTGCTCCCGACCTCCTCCTCCTCCTCCTCCTCCTCCTCCTCCTCGGTTGTCCCTATCTGTTCCTCCTCAGGGCACGGCCCTCTTTTTGTGAGGTTCCTGTCAGATCGGTTCACCTATCTGATGCTGGGATTGGTAAAGTTGGAGCTACCAATTGTTTGGAACCGTCCGTCATCAAAAGCTCCTCTTTTGGCCCTGCAGACGGCCTCATAACAGCTAACAGACCTGGGGACAAATTTCACCCTAGATATTTATATTCCAGGCGCCGGGGGTGTCCAAAGTGCGGGCCGGGGGCCATTTACGGCTCTTGATCACCATTTAAGATCGGTACTTTCTGAAATTAGCACCACAACACAAATGATTGATGGAGATGGAGACTTTCTTTTATAAGGACATCATTTCCGTTGACAGATTAAAATGATTAGAAAATGATCCATGGCACAAAACTAATTATTCATCTTTTAATAATGATTGTTTTTCCATTTCTTTTTAATTTCATTACGTAAACAACTAATGCAAAATCAGACATAGAGACAGCCAAACACAGCTACAAATAACACATATTATCAAAGAAAGAGTGAATCAAGCCGTTATTTTTGCTGACAGCAGGAACATTCCTCTGGAATATTTGAAAACTATTTGAAAATTATTTTCTTTAAAAAGGCAAACCTTAAAAAAACTGTGTTTTGAATCTACCGTCCTTTAAAAATCCCTTTTCCACAAGAATTCCTACTTTATTGGTTTCATTAAAATAAATTAACACATTAAAACCAGTTTAATTTATTGTTAAGAAGGTAAAAAAACATGAATTTTTTCACGTTAAAAAACTCTTATTTTTGTGGCCCATGGGCACTTTAGAATTTATGATTTTGGCTCTTGTAGCAAAAAGTTTGGACATCTCTGTTCTAGACAATATTCTAATATGGGTAAACTTCGGCAAATATGCTTAACCATACTTTAAACTATAAATTAATTCATAAAACAACACAGATTACTGCAATTAGGCTGGTTAAAGTTTAATCAGAAACGGCAAAACTTAGAAAATAAACACTGCAGAAAAAGAGTGTAGAGATACGATCATAGATCTAATTCAGTTTATTTACATAGCGCCAATTCACAACAGCATTTTACAAAAGAGTCGATTCAATCATCCACATGATTCTGGTTATTAACCAAAGTTCAGCTCCTCCTGGTCCAACATGTAGAGGCAATTTCATCTGTAGAGCACACTTTCAACAATAAGGGAATTCAAATAGGTTTATATGATTTGGTAGTACAGAAACAAACAACAAGCTAGTTTCAGGATCGCTAGCAATTATTTTCATCTTCTGACAGTGCCAGTAGATTTAGTAAAGCATAAAAGTATGGAAAGTAAAAACAGCAGTTCAAAAACCATTAGAGAAAGTAAAAGCATCATAATCAGTCATTAAATAGATGAGGTTTTGTCCAGACTGCAATGTGCAGGGCTGCATTCAATTCAATTCATTTATTTATATAGCTCCGTTTCACAACAGATGTCATCTTAAGGCATTTTACAAGAAAATTTATTACAATACAATGTTTAATTTAGGAATTAGGCTGAAGAGTTTGTCATCCAGACTTTTTGCCAGCTGCAGAAATTACTACCCAGCTTGTCGGCACGAATGGTGCAATATTCTGGCATTGCCCTGGCGCATTCATAAAACGCACCACAGCTGGAATATTACCTTAATAGGCCGACATGGTGCGTCTTATTAAAATGATTATTGTTGTTTTGTGTTGTGGAGAGAAGCCAAGAATCATTGAAGAACGATACGGTAGAGTACAGAAGGGTCTGTGAGTGTTTGAGGAGACTTCTTCCAGATGTACGGTTGGATGGAGGCTTCCAACCCAAGCCAGCAGTGTTTCTCCCAGCCTGGTCAGCCCATACAGAGACGCAGCGCCTGGTCCAGGTCGGGAACTAGCTGAATCCGCCACAGCTCGAAACAGGAAGAGCAAAACAGGAAGTGAAACGGTTCCAGTTGAAAGTAAAATGTCCCAAAGTAAAGTAGGAACAAGGCTGAGTAGAAAGCAGAAGGAGGGCACAGTGCTAACAATAAGCTGGTAGAGAACAGGAACCTAACAGATCCAGAGGAACAATCCTTCAGTCATTCAGGTTACAGGCTTATTATGAGACATGCGGAAACATGGCCGACATTCATTCAGCTGTTTGCTGCCCTTTAAATGTGCTGAACAAGTACAGCAGGTAGCCTCAATCTTACAGAAATATATGTAGACTAGCTCCTCCCACCCCGACCCGACCCCCCTTCTGCTCCCCTGGGGGAAGAGCCACCTCTCCCTGAACACATGCTAGACGTCCTGTAAGCCCGGGGAGGTGGGACGCAACGAGAGAGGAGGCGATCGCAGCAGCAGAGACGGGCTGAGGAGGCTGGATGGGCGGGTGGAGAAGGGGGAGTGTGTTATCTGCACCAGAGGAGAGTCGCTCTGCGCCGGCAGACTGAGGGAGGCAGGCAGGGGCAGAGGACAGAGGGAACAGCGTCGCATTGTGGATGTAAACTTTATCATCTGCTGGGGTCTTGCTGCTGGGCTACCATGCGTGTCCTCTGAATGCACCAGGATGCTGCGTCTCCAGCAGGGTAAGGAGCAGACTGTCATCGGCACACATGGCATGACTAACTGCGTTATTAGCGATGCAGCAGCCATGTAGATCAGTGCTGCACATGATTCTCCTTCTGCAGGAGGGGACATGTTTCATGCAGGATCTTCACCATTAGACATTTGTCCTGGTGCCACACCATGGGGTCGGGTTAAACTACTCATCTGCAGGAATGCATGCTTCCCTTCCTTTTACTCCTTTTGTTTCCTTCCACTCTCTCTGAGGCAGATTCATTTGTCCCACTAATCCCACTCTGAAATATGGCTACTGGTAACTGTGGTCTCTCTGTAATGGTCAGCTCTTGAACTTTTTCAGGATTAAATGTAGGGTGAAGTGTCAGCTGGACAGGATGCTCACAGCGAGGATAACAGAGTAGGCTCCTGGACACAGTCTTGATATTTTTGGCTGCCTGTGTTATCTCTGAAAACAGAACTATGAGGGAGTGTAGAAATAGGGGCATGGGAGAGTATGGGAGGTATCTGCACTCCCAGGCTGGTGTTGATGGCACGCCAAGCAGAAATGCCATTCTCTGTCATTTCTTTGAGATGGACTGTTTGGGGTTTTTGTGTTTTTGCTGCTTCCCATCATAAGAGGAAAAAATGAATCACTGCCAACTGTTGGTTGTCATTTTACTCTTCAGTGATGAGAAATGTAACCCTGTAAACATCTAGAAAGAAGAGCTTTGTTATGATTGCTGTTGGATATGTTGGAAGTATGGCAAACAGTTAATATCAGACTAAAACAAATTGGTCATCAAATGTCAAATTATATTTACTAGCTATTGGTAATAATAGTATGAAGCTAGTTATCGCTAATAGAAGGGTTTCTAATGTTAGCTTACAGATATTGTAATAGTAGTCATAATAGCTAAACTTTATCGCTTATTGAAGCTAACATTTGTTTCTGATGTTAGCATACAGATATTATTAATGCTATACATAATAGCCATTGCTAATAGTAGCTCACAGTTGTTGCTAATGGAAGCTAACATTTGTTTCTGATGTTAGCATACAGATATTGTTAATGCCATACATAATAGCCATTGCTAATAGTAGCTCACAGTTGTTGCTAATGGAAGCTAACATTTGTTTCTGATGTTAGCATACAGATATTGTTAATGCTATACATAATAGCCATTGCTAATAGTAGCTCACAGTTGTTGCTAATGGAAGCTCACATTTGTTTCTGACGTTAGCATACAGATATTGTTAATGCTATACATAATAGCCATTGCTAATAGTAGCTCACAGTTGTTGCTAATGGAAGCTAACATTTGTTTCTGATGTTAGCATACAGATATTGTTAATGCTATACATAATAGCCATTGCTAATAGTAGCTCACAGTTGTTGCTAATGGAAG
Organism: Apricaphanius iberus; assembly: GCA_028564705.1. Lineage (NCBI taxonomy): Eukaryota > Metazoa > Chordata > Actinopteri > Cyprinodontiformes > Aphaniidae > Apricaphanius > Apricaphanius iberus. The sequence goes on along the minus strand of JAPXFQ010001133.1, from coordinate 1,155,809 downwards.
CTAACATTTGACATGATGCAGCACAACACTGTGAGTTCTACTCCACATATCTGTCAGTATTTACACACTAACAAGAACAGGACCCCAATAAAAGTGACCCAAACTTCAATCATGCAACACTCTTGAAGTCTCACTCAGCTTCCTTTGCAACATACAAGTTTACACATGATGCGCAAATAACAAATAGTGGCTATCACTAATTGGTCATTGTACCTATCTGCTTTTTTGTTAGATAAAAAACACTTACTGCTGACAATACCCTGAATTATTGCTAATTTTAACTAACACCCATTCTAAATAGTAAGAAACAGATAACTGGAGCTAACACCTATTCCTAATAGTACCTGGAATAAAAGAAAGATCCAAACTAAGACATCAATTAATAATTGTTATTTTCTGTTTGCTTTGAGTTGGGATGAAGGGTTTCGTGTAGTGTGCAATCAATTCGAGCGTCTTTAACGTAAACTGCTCAAACACAGTTGATCATTTCGTATAAACAGACACTACAGTAGGCGCCCCAGGCTTGAGTTGGGCATTGCTGGACCAGTTTAACGCTTTTATTTGGAGCAAAGCAGCAGGCCGTCGATATCAGCCTGCCACCAGGGCAGATGTGTTGGAACGTTGGGCAGTTTGAGCCCGCTGCTCTCTGAAACCTACCTGGGGATTACTGGATAAGAGGATTGCCAAGTGGAGGGATTTGCTTTTATAAATTTAAAACTGTAATTCTGTCAATCCCAGCCATGCAGACGTGTAGCTGTTTGTCCACAGAAGCGTTCCACTGCGTTGTTGCGGTCATGTGAACGCTTTGTGCGACATCAGTGGCTCCCAAAATTTGGATCAAGGCTGTTTTAAAAAAAATAAATCTTCATGATCTAATTACTAAATTGTTACAATAAATACAGTGGTTATTTTACATGCTTGCTAGCAGCAATAGGTGAGCTCTGGCGAGACCAAAGCACTTTTCTGGTAACGATGTAGATGTGAGCAGTTGTCACGCTACTGTCCTGGTTGGCAGTACTCAAGCAGTGGTTGCCATCAGCCTAGAAAAGCAGCCCGATTAAGGCAGCCCCAACCCTTCATGCCTGCTATTGTATTTGCTTCCACCCCTCTAACTCCTGTCCATCACTTTGCCTCTCACTCCTTCACATCCGATTTTCCCAACTTTTCCTCCTCCCCTTTTGGTCCGGTCCCAGTATGAGGCGCTCCATATTTGGTGACCCTCAGTTGGCGTACTGGGTCCAGGTCAAACAGAATTATTAAGGAATGTTCCCTTGTTGAATGGCTGGCCCAGTAGGCCCCAGCATGGGAGCATTTCCCCTTCATTGACAGCCAGAGGACTCTGGGTAGGGGGGTTACTCCTTCCAGACAACTTTCCCATATAATTCCTACTGTCTCTGCTGCGTTCACTGGCGCTGTGGAGCCGTAAGCCAGTTTAATGATTTGTACGTGTGAAGCAAATCTCAGGATCTCACCAGCCCCAGCCTTGTTGAGACACTTTGCCTCTGTGACTGCAGGCCATCCAGCTCAATTAAGGGTGCTTTGAATGCATTCCTCCCTCTCCACTGCTCGGCATTTATCTCTCCCAGACTAACTGCTTGTGGGATCTCTAAAGGCAGCCCCACTTCTGCTGAGCTCTGTCTTTCTGGAAAATGCAGCATCTGAAGACAAAAGCTTGATAAAAAATTGCTAGACTATGTTTTGTTATCACTCATACAGGCAGACCGAAGAGACCATCGTTGATGTGTTTCCCTGAACGCTCACAAGTGGAAAAAGCAAATGATGACTGTTCCCTTTGTCTCCTTTTAGGTGAATTCAGTGTAATGTCATTCAGTAAAGATGTAAAATGTAATGGCCCAGCACAGTTTATAAGCAATAAAAGGGTTTATTTGCCAGCTATCAGTGGCTTATTGCATGCACTGACTGTTGTGCCGGGAGACAAAGCATTGCCCAGACACCCTCGCTGAATGTTGAGTCACGGCGTCATTGGAGCGTATTTGTGGTTTCTAAACTACCCCACTGTTTGCATAAGGTGCTCTTGGACTTATTTTTTCATTTAGGCGACCTGTTATCCTGTCAGGATCAGAGTAAAATATAGTTTGGTTTCACAACAGAGTGCAGGCTTCAACTTTTCTTTTTCTTGTTCTAAAAGCTTTTGTTGAAGTGTCCCATGGCGATCCGACTGTAGAAAAAAATAATCCCCAAACTGGATTTGTTTTTTAGGTCATATACTCGCATGCCAGCAGTTTACAAGATAATATGCTGCTGCCCTTGTTTTGGTACACACAGGCTTCTCGTTGACACACTTTCACTCTAGCATGCAAGTTTTTTACTGTTCCCTCTTGTTTCGGATTACCTCTCCAGCCGCCGTGAGGCTGTCAGCGGAGCGAGCCGTTTATGAGGTTGGAAAAGGGGTCAGTGTTGCGTTCTAGCCTCGCACAGGGCTGGGAATGTCAACAAACCCAACCTGCTCCACTCTATGCTAGCCGTAAATCACCGGATAATGGTCGGAGAAGCCCGTAGGGCCGCATCCAGAGGCTGGAGGTGTTGGCACAGCTGGAAGGGAAATGGACAGAGGGGCTGCTGGAGAAGCTCACCTTATAGCTGTAAAACTCTTTTCCAAACACCTCCTATGTTGTGTTTAAGGTCTTCTGGTGACAGAGTGAATTACAGGCAGAGTGCTGATTTTTAACTGCTGGATAACCAGCATGCCAGAGAAAGCAGAACTCTAACGCAACTGAAACAAACGATATCTCTCCATCAACACCCAAATACCTGCAGGAATGTTGACTTTCTTCTATCAAAGGGAATGGACCACCTTTTATGGTACATCTGAATCCAGGGATGCTACTGAAACTGACCTTTTGAACCTACAGAGACGACCAACAATAAACTCTACAGAGCTTTTGGCCAAAGTTGCTTCTGTTTACTGTACCTTTGTCTGCATTGTGTGTGAAGCAGCCATTTGTCTGCCCCTGCAAATGGTTGTGCTTTTGAAAAATATTGTAGCTCCTGCACATCCTGAATGAGTCAGCAGAACCTTCCAGCACTGTGTTTTATGGCAGTAGATGTGTGTCCCTGTTCCCCAGTTACCTGGGTGCAGTGGAAGCAATGGACCTAGATCAGGAACAAAAGCTGGAACGTTCGGTTTAGGCAGCAAGTACAATCGTGTTTGTCGTATTATTTCGGACAAAGCATGCTGAGATATGGTTGAAGGATACTGCTGAACACTTGCTGGTACTGACGCTCCAACTTTGAGTGGAAATGCTTGCAGCAGTGAGTATTATTTGGTGACTTGGGTTGTTTCTGAGACCAATCTGGAGCTTTCCAGACATCTAAAAACTTTAATAGAGATGTTGCACAGGGCGACATTTTTTTATTGGAACCAAACCTGCTTGAGTTTGCCTAAAATGTTCAAATTAAAACTGGTAAGCAGAGCACCATTTAGGACCACTCTACCCTCCATTTAAAGGGACATATTCATGGACAAATATGCTGGATTACCCTACAAATATCCATCAACAGAGTGGTGCACCACCTCTTCTGGCACCACTGGGTGTATCCAACCTGAATTTAGCTGCAAATGAAGTTAAATTGGGGGATTTTTGAAGCATTTGTTTGTGCATGAACCCTACCTTGAATAAATTTCTTCTAGTAGAAGATAAATATCTTTAATAGGTGTAATAATCAGTCCTATCTTATCCATAGTCATACCAGAATGACCACAAGGTTTGCTTTTAGGGACACAAGTGACTGTATTTTCCCTTTCTGAATTTAAATGTTAGATTAAAGCATAAGACGAATACATGAACGAATTTGTTGATTAACGAACCAATCAGTTGTTCCTGATCCCTTCAGATTTGATCCAAATCCGCCCAGAACTTTTTGAGTTATGTTGCTAAATAACAAACAAAACATAACCTCCTTGGTAGGTATTAAGAAGTGAGTTTTCATGCTACAAATGGAGGTAGATACTAGTGAGACGTTAGAACACCAGGACCATGAAGAGACAGTACAGTGCGTTCTATTTGTACTATGGGAAAAATCAATTGGAACTCCCTCTAAAGTTGGACTTTCCACTCGGATGTCGGAGATTTTTGACTTTCAATATGGGCGCTCATCACATCAATAACAGCAGCTGTGGTGGAAACGTCTATCTTACAAGACACTCTAGAAAGAATACGTGTAAAATTCCTCTCACATGTAGAGCCTGCAACTCTAAGCTTAAGAACATAGAAGTGGTTTTTGTATGTGAAAAGTACAGCTTAAAAGGATGTTTGTAAGAGGTACCACCAACGATGTCTACCTGGGCGCCGCCATGTTGGAATCCAAGGTTATCTAATGCTGTTTACTCGGGTTTAACGCCACCTCGTCGAACCTATTGGCGGCCCAACTCTGGTGTAGCTCTGAGCCTCTTTGAAGTGGTTGAACACTGATTAGGCGTTGGCTCCAAGTAATCCCTGGCTCCTATTCATGAAACCACATTAATAACTGTTTTCTACAGGTCATTATGGCTTCATTAACCTAATTCACTTCTTATGACATGGCGCTCTTTCAGAAACCAGTTCAATAATTAAATAAGCTTTAGATCTGAATCCTAGATACTTTTGACTAATTAGGTTCATGCGCTGCTCTTGAGTCGAACTGAAGAAATGGATTACTGTGAACAGCCAAATTTTGTAAGAGCATCTAAAAGCCTTTTATTCACACTGATAAAAGTGTTCTTTAGACTCTTCATGTTGAGAATTTCAGCACCCTGAAAGGTGCTGAAGTGAGACTTTCCCACTGGCTTGCCTTCAGCGTGGCATCTTGGCTCCTCTTCAAACATTGTTGCCTTCAGACATGACTTGGCGTCACATCTCGTCAGGAACGTCTCCCTGAGGCGCACAGCTGTCTTTCCGCAGAAATCTGTAGCGACGGGATCATCTGCTTCGGCAGAAGTGATGTTGTTTGTTTTCATTTTGAGTGCACCTCTTGAGAGCGCAGCTAAATGACTAAATCACAAGGTAATTGTGGTCCAACGAGATCTGGTGCTTCACTTAAACTCAATTATGTGTCATTGTCTGGGAAACAAGCTGAGGACTTGGACAAACAAGACCTGTTGGAATGTGCGTGCGTGGCTTTGGGGGTTTTGGGTGGTGGCTTCCTCCCTCTATTTTCATATCTGCATCAGAGTCATCTCTCTTTAATGAGTTGGACATGAAAGATTTACGGCTGCAAAGCCTGCAAGTGTTCGCAGGTCTTCTGCCACTGTGTTTGCACATGTGCGTTCATCCGTGTACCCCTCGTGGGATCGCGTCTCTCCTCGAGCTCTGCCGGTAGGTAAACCGCCTCAGACGGGGGAGGGAGTGGTGGCGTGGGGGAGTAGGGGTCATGTTTAAAGCACATCTACTCCTCCCAGAGAGGAATGCGTCTCAGGCGTGGAGACAATCGAGGTCAAACCCTGCTGCTCACAGAAAGAGAAATAAAACCACTCAGAAAACAAGGGGTAATCCTTGCCTGGCGCAGGCGTTCCTGAAACTCTCTGAGGATTCCTCATGAGGGATTTCTGCTGCTTCAGATGTTTGCTCTGAATGAGGATTTGACCTACTAAACTGGGCACTTTCGTCATGCAATCATCAATCCCTCAGAATCTGTTACAAACTCTTGTGAAGAAACCAAACCAAGGTACTAATGAAGTCTCACTCACTCTAAGCACCCAGCAGCTTGTTGGCTTTGGACACAAATCGTTCTGATCGTGATGATGTCAGCTTGTACTACCGCATTCTGCAGCAGGCAAGCCCAAACAAACCTTAGTGCTGCTGTTCATAAGGCGTGCAGGCATCCAAATCAAAGCAGGACTCGGCCAAGAAGTTGCTTGTTCCTCCAGGCGTTGGTGAAAAACACGTCAGTAATTACAAGTGTTTATTTTCAGTAAGGAAAGCAGTATTTTGGCAGCCTGAGCAGGCAGAGTTTCTTTGTTTGCTCACAACATTTCACCTCGTCAATAATTGATGCTGCGCCGCGGTGAAGCCGAGCTCGCCTCGCTCCGCCCGGTCCTGGCGGACTCCATGTGTGGGTGGGAGGTGCTGACATGTGGCTTCTGGCGCGCCGCTGGCCCCTGGCTGCAAGAGGCAGGAGGTCAGGAACCAGCTGGGCGCTGCTCGCCACCTTCCGCGGTGATTAATTGGACCTGCCTAATGCATTAGGCCTGACTGAACGCTCACAGATGTGGAAAGGCTCAACCTTGATATGCATAAAGCAGATGACACACTGGTTTACCTCTGGTCTAGCGTATCAAACACCTCACTGGACCCTGAGTTGAAGGTTTGGATCCATGCAGAAGTGGAGGATTAGGGACAGGAATGAGCGGTCCAGGCCTGAACCATAACCTCCCTGAGCCATGGGGATCGCATGCACATCAGGCCTCTCAGCCCTGCAGGATACTAATACATAAATGCATGGCAGCTCTGCGCTCAGCTTCTATTCATGCGTCTCCTTTGGCCACTCTGTGAACAACTTTCCCTGCAGAACGTAGATCTGTCAGCAGCTGCAGACAGGAATGGAACTTATCATTAGACAGTGGTGAAAAGAAACAAAAAAACATCAGCTACAGCACGTTTTTCCTCTTTCATTATGCAGCCAATGATGTCAGGATTAAAGCCCCCTGTTTGGAAACACATTTAAATGTCTGCCTCCCACAATGCAGTTCAGGAAGCACACGGGTCCAACATGTCAGCTCAGGTTGGCGAACGCTTCCCGCCATGATTGATCGTCCCTCGTAACCCGACAGGTTGTGTCTTTGCATGCTGTGAAAGCAAACAACATCAGGGTGAGGGTCAGAGGAGAAGCCGCAGAAACTGGTTTAGGACGCCGTCTGATTGGAAGGAGGAGACGAGGACGCTGGGTGGATGTGGGGAGGCGGGCTTCCTGTTAGCCTGGAGCTCTGGATGTACCCACAGGACTGGTTCCACTGGTAGAGACACTGACCGCTGGTTTCATCCATCCATAATCCACCCAAACAACCGTCCATCCATCCATTGATCCATCCATCCATCCATCCATACATCAATCCATCCATCCATCCATCCATCCATCCATTGATCCATCCATCCATCCATCCATACATCAATCCATCCATCTATCCATCCATCCATCCAGCCATCCATACATCAATCATCCATCCAACCATCCATCCATTATCCATCCATCCATAATCCACCCAAACAACTGTCCATCCATCCATTGATCCATCCATCCATCCATCCATACATCAATCCATCCATCCATCCATCCATTGATCCATCCATCCATCCATCCATACATCAATCCATCCATCCAACCATCCATCCATTATCCATCCATCCATTATCCATCCATCCATCCATCCATAATCCACCCAAACAACTGTCCATCCATCCATTATCCATCCATCCATTATCCATCCATCCATAATCCACCCAAACAACTGTCCATCCATCCATCCATCCATCCATCCATCCATTATCCATCCATCCATCCATAATCCACCCAAACAACTGTCCATCCATCCATCCATTATCCATCCATCCATCCATCCATCCATCCATCCATCCATAATCCACCCAAACAACTGTCCATCCATCCATCCATAATCCACCCAAACAACCGTCCATCCATCCATCCATTATCCATCCTCCATCCATCCATCCATCCATCCATTATCCATCCATCCATTACTACATGCGTCACCATTTATTAAGAAGACAAACTATTCTGACTTTAAACCCCAAATCTACCATTATTATCCACCATTATCCACCCAAACAACTGTCCATCCATCCATCCATTATCCATCCATCCATCCATCCATCCATACATACATCAATCCATCCATCCATAAATACATCAATCCATCCATCCATTATCCATCCATCCATCCATACATCAATCCATCCATCCATTATCCTTTCCTCCATCCATCCATCCATCCATAATCCACCCAAACAACTGTCCATCCATCCATCCATTATCCATCCATCCATCCATCCATAATCCACCCAAACAACTGTCCATCCATCCATCCATTATCCATCCATCCATTATCCATCCATTATCCATCCATCCATCCATCCATAATCCACCCAAACAACTGTCCATCCATCCATCCATAATCCACCCAAACAACCGTCCATCCATCCATCCATTATCCATCCATCCATCCATCCATCCATCCATCCATCCATCCATCCATTACTACATGCGTCACCATTTATTAAGAAGACAAACTATTCTGACTTTAAACCCCAAATCTACCATTATTATCCACCATTATCCACCCAAACAACTGTCCATCCATTATCCATCCAACCATCCATCCATACATACATCAATACATCCATCCATTATCCATCCATCCATCCCTACATCAATCCATCCATCCATTATCCTTTCATCCATCCATCCATCCATAATCCACCCAAACAACTGTCCATCCATCCATCCATTATCCATCCATCCATCCATCCATTATCCATCCATCAATCCATCCATACATCAATCCATCCATCCATTATCCATCCATCCATACATACATCAATCCATCCATCCATTATCCATCCATCCATCCATAATCCACCCAAACAACTGTCCATCCATCCATCCATAATCCACCCAAACAACTGTCCATCCATCCATCCATTATCCATCCATCCATCCATCCATAATCCACCCAAACAACTGTGCATCCATCCATCCATCCATTATCCATCCATCCATCCATCCATTATCCATCCATCCATCCATCCATCCATCCATAATCCACCCAAACAACTGTCCATCCATCCATCCATAATCCACCCAAACAACTGTCCATCCATTCATCCATTATCCATCCATCCATCCATCCATCCATCCATCCATTATCCATCCATATCCATCATCCATCATCCATTATCATCCATCCATTATCATGCGTCACCATTTATTAAGAAGACAAACTATTCTGACTTTAAACCCCAAATCTACCATTATTATCCACCATTATCCACCCAAACAACTGTCCATCATCCATCCATCCAACACATCTCCATCACCACCACACCACACATCATCATCACATCATCCATCCATCAATCCATCCACTCCTTACATTACATCCATCCATCCATCCATTATCCATCCATCCCATCCATACATCAATCCATCCATCCATTATCTTTCATCCATCCATCCATCCATCCATAATCATCCACATCCATCCATCCTCCATCCATTATCCATCCATTATCCACCCAACACTCCATCCATCCATCCATCCATCCATCCATTCATCCATCATCCATCCCCATCCATATCCATCCATTATTTCATCCATCCATAATCACCCAAACTTCCTCCATCCATTATCCATCCATCCATCCATCCATACCATCCATCCATCCATCCATCCATATCACCACACTTCCATCCATCCATCCATAATCCACCCAAACAACTGTCCATCCATCCATCCATTATCCATCCATCCTTACATACATCAATCCATCCATCCATTATCCATCCATCCATCCATACATCAATCCATCCATCCATTATCCTTTCATCCATCCATCCATCCATCCATAATCTACCCAAACAACTGTCCATCCATCCATCCATCCATTATCCATCCATTATCCACCCAAACAACCGTCCATCCATCCATCCATCCATCCATCCATCCATCCATCCATCCATCCATCCATTATCCATCCATCCATCCATTATCCATCCATCCATCCATCCATAATCCACCCAAACTGTCCATCCATCCATTATCCATCCATCCATCCATCCATCCATCCATCCATCCATCCATCCATCCATAATCCACCCAAACAACTGTCCCACAATCCATCCATCCAATCATTCCATATCCATCCATCCATTCATCCATTATCCATCCATCCATTATCCATCGATCCATCCATCGATCCATCCGTTATCCATCCATCCATCCATCCATTATCCATCCATCCATTACTACATGCGTCACCATTTATTAAGAAGACAAACTATTCTGACTTTAAACCCCAAATCTACCATTATTCCTACAATAAACCACAGTATAAGATTCTGGAGATCTGATGTTCATGTTTCTCCCAGCTGAGCCTGGTTTCTTCTGTATCCGTGGCATTGATGGTTCCTGTGTGCACCAGGTGAGGTCTTCCTGCTGTCAGCTGGTTCCTAGGAACTGTCGGAGCTCTCCATCCGTGCTGCTCAGGCTTTTACAACAGCGGTTGGAAACATGCTCACATAACAGCCATCTTCACCTTCATGTCAGAGAAAAACAGAATAATGTTCAAGTTTTTGGTTTAACCCTTTGAATCAAGGCCAAAACAACCAACACAAACAAGACCAACGTTGTAATAAAGCAAAACGATCCCTCATAATGACTCATTTAAATACTTTGTCCGTATGTTCCAACCATTTTAGGTGACATTTATAGAAGTATGTAGTGTTTACAACGTCTAGGACCAACCCTTAACATAACTTACCAAAGTTCAGCCTTCCACAATGGAGATGACTGGAGATAAACCTCCCGACGTAACAGCCTTCGTCTTGACTGGTTTACACAGCTGGGATGAATTCACAAAGTGAGTAATTGTCCAAAACGGGGGATTGAAATGTACATGACATATTCAGAGTCAATCTGTAGACAATGGAGGATTATTTGCCTCCACATGCTTGGTTATCGTTCCCCTCGGGCGAGCTGGATCTTAAGCGTTTTCCACCGGGGTTCTGTTTTGACTACTGCTGCCGCCGATTACTGTAATTATGTTTAGCGCAGAATGTCAAACTGCTCTATATTTGTCGATGATTTTCTCTCTCGCTCCACCGCTCCTGAAACATGCCTGCTCATAAGTGGGCTGAAATTTAACCCCTTGCAGGGCCGACACCCAGCCATAACACAGACTGGAGGAACGCCAGGCGCTCTGTCTGCTGTGAGAAGGTCCAGATCGGCTGTGGTTTTCCTCGCAGGGCGGCACAGAGTATGAGGTAACGTGGGGGGGTGAGTCAGTCAGGTGTGTTCATGTTCAGGAATGGGTTGAAGTTGAAGCAACACTTTCACACCCAATTAGCTCGACATCTCCTCTCTAACGCTCGGATTTACCTCTGCTGCCTCTGGGAGAACTGGGAGCACATTTTTCCAGTCCAGACTCATCCGTCAGCTGAACGTCTGGGTGGTGGGGGGTTCCCGACAGGTAGGCCTCCCCTAAACAATGATGTCTCCTCGTTAAAGGAGGCCAAGACGTTAGTCATGAGCTATCTGGAGGGTGTTGGTGATGGTTTCTGGCCGTGTGCTTTGGTGGAAATATGTGAAAAATGTGCAGGTGATGGTGATAAGTTGTGGCTGTCTGCTGCTGGTAGAAGGCTTTATTTGGTCTAATATTAGGAACAGTGGCCCACCACCTACTTATCGTTCAGTATTCTCAGGTTTTTCAGCCGAGCTAAAGACAAGTTACTTATGGAAAACCTGCCTGATGATGGATTTTTTAGTAGATCGTTCCTAAAGTATTCCAAAGCACAATACTAGATGAGACGCTATTAGCAGGTTTTTGTAAATCAGCCGATCCAGGAGATTAATTCATGTTGCTTGGTGCTGATAGTGCTAAGACGGTTTGCACTGTCTGTATTAATGCATATTAAGGTATGTTTGGTGTTTGACCCATTAAAGCTGTCAGGTACAAGGACTTTTACAAGTTTTCTTGGTTGTGGGTTGTGGTCCTTATAACCCTAAGAGCTGGGGCTGGAATTTTGACTGACAGGGTCAAAAAATCTACTTTACCAGTTACTATTTAGATGATATCTTATTCGGTGGTATGTAGTTTACATTTATTATAATTAACAATGAAGATCATTGGGCTACATGTATTAATGATGAACATTCCCCCTGCTCTGGCCTGAACTCTACCGCTTGTACGAAATGGAGGCTGAACTTGCGCTCTGCTGCCACTGCAGACTGGAATTATCAGCTCCACTTCAACCAAAGTTTGGAAATCAGGGATCATCAGAATACGACCAAACTCTGTGTCTGAGTAGGTTTTCACAATATTTAGGTTTTAGGTTAGCATAAAGCAATGTAAGAGAATGGGAACTACCAACACGCTAGTAGTTCCCATTCCCAATGCTGGTACTTCCCACTGACTGGTTGCAATCTGTTTCCTTTAGCTTTAGCTTAGCATTAAGCACGAATGGGAACTACTTGCATGCTACTGGTTCCCATTCACTTACATTGGTTTATGCTAAGCTAAAGCAAACGGACAGCTGCCAGATCAGGGGAGTTACTAGGCTGATTAAAAAATACTTTTTTCTCACTAATGTAACTCTTGACACATTTTTACTTTGGGTGGAATGTCCTCTAAATGGGGACTCATTCAGGTGTAGCTAGTCATGAAGGAAAACATATATACCTCATATCAATGACTCATCACACTCTGCTGGGATTCTAACATAACTGATTAGAATGTTTGGATAATTGTATTGAAATGATTTTTGTTGTAAAATGGCCTGAGATGAAATCTGTTGTGAATTGGCGCTATGAAAATAAACGGAATTAAATTGATTTATTTATTCTCTGCAGCATTAATCACATCATTTGTGAGTTACAGATATGCTGACTCTTGTCTTTTCTAGGTTAGTTCAGCATGAAAACACATCTTTTCTAATACAGTTTATTTGTCTTAACTCCTATCGGTTTATTTCTGTGGTTCTGGTTCACAACAATTATCATCTAAAGTCGCTTCACAAGGAAAGCCATTTTAATTCAGTCATCCCAGTGAATCCTTCAGTTCTTTATTCCAATCAGTTGAGAAGCTTTGTAGCCGTTTGACGCCGCGCCTGAAGCCCAAACTTCTTCCTCTTTACTTTGACGTCTTTTCACCCGGCTTTTGAAGGTGTACTTTCGGTAAGCAAGCAGAATTCTCCTCATGATAAACGCAGAGGACTGGGAGGATGTCTGCAAGTTTCTTTGTACTTCAGGGAGTTTCTGGTGCTGAAGGCTTGCTGCCAGAGGAGCTGTTGTGATCCAAGGCTTCTTCCTTTGTTTCCCCACCGATAAGGATAGAAGGGGGGGGCTTCGTTAGCACAGTATCCCTGCTGGTTTGGCAGGATTTATCCCGTTAGGACCCAGTCTGTGTGTGTGTTTGTATCAGGGCTGGTGTGAGTGAGTAAAGTGTGGTTGGGGATGCCCTGCTTTGTGTTTCCTCTGTTCTATTTCTGTGTGGACAGGACTGGAAGCTCTGCCGTGTGTGTGTGTATCGGGGGGTGGGGGGATCTCCCCCCAGGATGCTGCCGTTTCCCCTGCCTGCTGGAGCGAACGTGAAAACTGTATCACATAATAATAAGAGCAGCACAGTAGCAGGAGATGGAGCTGTGATCCCCGCTGACGGCGTGTCGTTTCTCTGTCGTCTGTTTAGGGAAAAGCTGGCTGTGGCTCGCCTGCAGAGGGAAGTCGCCCGGAGCAAGAGTGAAGGAACGATGGTAAAGTAGCTTCTCTTCCCTACAATAACCCATTCATTCACACCATGGAGTCATTTTAAGAAATACAGACATGCTCCAATATTATTTATTTAAACTGTTTTGTTTCTTTGTTTGAGCGTATTTATCAGATTTCCATAAATCTACAGTAGTTATCCTGTTAAACGGTTCCAAACACACATCAGAAGAGCAGTTTCAGGTCTCATAGCTCTGATCTGGGATCAGCCTACAGGCCAGAACCAGTACCAGACTGTGGGACTGGTTCACCACCAGTCTGACCCACACATGGCACAGAGTAGAGGAGAACAGGATTGTTTTTAGGCGAATAATGGGCCCAACATTCTGTTTCTGGACTAGTTTCCCACAGCAGTGGGCAATATAAAAACTAGATGGTAGAAAAAGGTAGAGATTCTGACCGTGCTTCCAGAGATGTTTGTCTCTATACTAGATATGTAAACTTTAAAGTTAGTTTTTTTCCATTTAACGGAAAAGAAACGTGCTGAACTTTTTAAATTCAAGCATATGCATGTTTGTTTTAGTGAACTATTAAATGTATACACGAGTATCCAGGAAAGCAGACAACTTCAAACTGTATTTTCATAATATTTCGCTTTTATTTAATATATATTTTCATCTTTATTTGTGTCGAGAACTTTGGTGTTGCATTATTTGGGAAAAAAATAATAACTTTAAAAAAATGTAAAAACAATAAATGTTTTCTGAATGGCATTTTAAACCTTTTTAAGTTGTTTCCAGCACGTCTGAACGTGAGAATGTTCATAAGCAGTTATTTTTATACAGATATATAATAAATGTTGTTACGGCCCATATATTTTAGATGATATCGCCCAGTTTCCTTTCTCTCCATCCTCCTCACAGACAGAATAAGCAGTATCAGTATCAACCCGAATAACTTAAATCAATCTGTAACTTCTACCTAGAAGCTATTTTATTGCTTCAGACCCCAGAATAAACACACTTATGGAAACTGAGAGCTGCATCTCTGCATAGTTCTGTGAATTTGTTCTTTCCTTCATAAATCAGATCAGAGCCTAAACGACGTTCAGCCTCATTGAATGATGCTTTTATGGTCCAGATATCTGCTAACAGGCTTCAGGTGATGCTTGACCTATGCTGTCTGTCTGAGCAGCAGGTCAGAAGGAGCGAAGGTGAAGCGTGTGATGAGGCAGAGCTCAGCTGTTCTCCCTGCTGACGCCTCTGGTTGTCTGGATGGGAACAGATGAGCTCTCAGCAGTTCTGCCTGTGTTCAGGTTCTCCCTGCAGCTCTGAAGGCTTGTTTTCCTCTCCATGTTTCTGCACCCTGTTATAGAGGAGGTCAGAGCGTGAGGAGGGTCGTCTGGGTGTTTCTGCCTGAGGTCAGACTCAGAGTTAGGAGCTGTAGCAGATCAGGCATCTCACAAAGAATTACACACAGCCGTCTGTCTGAAGCAGAAAACCATGCATGAACATTCCTGAGGACCAACCGTCTTTTTCCCCAGACATGTCCACCTTTCTCTGCTCTCTAAGGCGTCCTCTGGGATTTCATGCCGCGCCGCGCTGTGCTGCGCCGTGCCGCGCCGTGCCGCGCTGTGCTGTGCTGTGCTGCGCCGCGCCGTGCAGCGCCGCGGTGCGCTGAGCCGCGCCGTTGCTGGCGCCGCGCGGCGCTGTGCCGTGCCGCGCGCCGGCTGTGCTGCGCCGTGCTGTGCCGCGCCGTGCCGTGCCGCGCCGTGCCGCGCCGCGCTGTGCTGCAGCTGTTTACAGTATATCAACGTTTAAGTGTAACTATATGGACGAACATAACCGATAAAGCTGGTATTCGTGTTTCTGTGTGTGACCAGAAAAGATCCAGTGGGTCACATTTACATAAAACTATATTAATACCGTGCAACGAGAGAGTTTATCTATAAACTGACTATAAACAGGCTGACTGCTCCTTTTTACTTATAATAATAATAATTCATATTTTCTTATGTCAGATTTGTCAGGTTGTTTGAGTTTGACTTATAGTTAGTTCTTTTCTTTACTCATCTTGAATTCAATCATTTTAGTTGATTTTTGGTAATTTGTCATTATTTTTGGCACTTCTCTGTTTCCGTATTTCCCCTACCTGCTCTTAGATATTTTTCACCTTTGTGTTTTATTTTGTTTTACCTTTTATTTTTCTCTACCTGCATTTTCATTACAAATATGCATGAAACTTTGTCGCCATTGTCTAAATGTTTCCATTAAATAACAAACTCAGTTTAAATCACAAGTTTTCACGCGATAAATGGCAACGTATGTGAATATTTACAGTGGATATATTCATATTGCAGAGTGCTCATTATGAGCCATGACGAGGAGACACAGACTACTTGTAGAGGCATTGGAGCCCCTCTAAGATGGGAGCAGTCTTGGTAAATGTTCGTGTTTCTTTGCTGTTTTTAATCTAATATATTAGTTATGCCTTTATAACGAACCAACTCAGAACCCAAACAAGCCGCGCCATCTTTCTCCTCTTTTTGGCTTGTATCCATTTTCTGAACCGCTTAGTCCTCCAGGGGTCGCGGGGGGGCTGGTGCCTATCTCCCTCTGTCAGCGGGCGAGAGGCGGGTAACACCCTGGACAGGTCGCCAGTCCATTACTGTTGACGTGTTTCCATTAAGCTAATTTATTTTCGCAACTTCAATTTGCGCATTTTCCTGGGTAATGGAAACTCAGCTACTGTCTGTGTCATCAGTAGTAACGAGTTAATCGGGGGTTAAACGCTACCTGATCAGCTGACAGGATGTTGCATCAGTCCTACAGGTGAGGTGGGCGGGGTTACAGCGACTGCTAGGCTAACGGTTCCTTCTTTATACTCTTAGGTACGCATGAAAACCCAAACTGCTAACTTTATTTCAGTATCTATGTTGGACACTGTGGTCTCCAGTTCTTTGTGTCGTATCAGGGGTTCCTTCCTTGAAAATCCAGCTTCAGGTAGTGTTACACCTGTAGTCTGTTGAGTATTTGACATTTTTGGTTGAATATTTACCGTGACAGAGGGGACAATAAAGATCTAGAGGAAGGGTTTCCAGATTACCACGGTGGTAATCCATCCGTACAGCTATCTGCCCCACCAATCTATTCATCTATTCATTTACTCAACAACTACACAGAAACCTCCAATCCACATCAGCAAACCGGAAGCTTTGCTGCTTCATTTACTGGTCAAATTCTCCGCCACATGAAGTTCTCCCTCAGACGAATATTTCATAAAAATCCCTCTTCCTGTCTTCTCCCCACTTCCTTTGTTGAACCCGAAGTAGAACCGGTGTGTGTGTCGGCACCTCCTCCTGAAACGCCACCGTCTGATCGCGAGGAAAATAAACCACAAGACTCCACTGAAGAGTGGCTGACATGCTAATCAGGAGTTTAAAAGGGGATGTGAATGGGTGTCTGATGGAGGGATGAGTTATCTGTGGCAGACAGGAGGAGGGTGGAGGAGGGGGATATCACTAAGCTCCATTAGAAATTGGGATTATCCCCGTCGGATTCTTCTCTCTTTCTGCCGTTCCTGGGAGGTTCCAGAGTTTGGGTGGAGAGGAAAGAGAGCGTTGCTTCCAGGAGATAATTGCCAAAGTGTTGGTGTGAAGTGGAAGCTGCTAACCAGTCCAAGCCCCCCAGTCTGTGCCCACCTTCTCCCCCAACTCCCATCTGAGACGTTTCTGTCTCCCTACAACCATCACTGACCTGTGTGATCAGACGGTCCACCACTCTTTACTGCCTGCTTGTACTGAGTATTAGTTTAGCTAAAAACGCGTCCTGGAGATGTCGTTACATCTCTGTGAGGTGCTAAAAACTCAATGCAACAATAGTAACGCTTTATGGTGAAAATGAAAGAGTGCTGACAGCGACTTGACCCAGTGAATGCGTGCTTTTCTTGGATCTGCTTGTTTAACAGCCAGGTGAGTGCTGTTAGCGCAGCTGCACTGTTCTAGGTTAGCATCGTAACAATAAACCCAACCCAACATGATTCAGAGGTACTTTCACTAAAACAAGAGCAGATATTAGAAATATTTCCATTAAAGGTTTGGGGAATCACAAGATTGGTGGTTCTGGAGCTTTCCACTGCTTCCCCATCAGCTAACTGGTTCGTACAACTTATTCTGTTGTTCCAAGTTAAATAAGCAAACAGAAAGACCATCAGAAGGTTGGAAAGTTTCCAAACCAAACCTGAAAATCTAATATGGCTGCTCCATGTTTGAAGCCTTTAGGAGGTTTTCATAGAGTCTGTCTGAGGGAGCAGGTTGCTCTGATGGTTGTGTAAATAATGGCTAGGAAAGTTTGGCACTAGCTTGTATTGCTAACGATTAGCTTGTCACTTAGCATAGTGATCCACCTCAGTTGTGACCAGTTGAATTTTTTTGGGACTTTTCAGGCTCTAACTGTAAAGCTTCCTTACTTGTTAGAAAGCTAGGATGGCAATGGACTAATTCAAGGCTGGAGTTTGAACAGAGAAGATGCTAACTTTAGCATCATTAGCAGCTAACAGCTAGCCAGTCATGGTATCGTCTATGTTAATAAAGACCTTCTATGTTACTGCGGCTTCTCTCTACTAATAGCTCCAAAGATCTATGCGCTAACATAAACGAATGATTTAGCTAGCTCAGCAGGAAGTCTGTATTAGCTAACTCTGTCAACGCAACAGTGCCAACTCAGAAAGGCTTTGTTCCTTCAAATGTGTTGAACTTAAAGCCTCCGCCTTCACACAAAGGGAACATTACCCAAGGTAACAGATGCAGGAACTACAGGAACTAGTAGAATTTTACTAATATCCCTTAAATATTTAGTTTGTTTAGGCCACAAATCGGGCATTATTGTTCCTGATGTGGGAAACAAGCCCCCTCTGTCAGCTCCCAGTCAGACCCTCTATTCACGGCATGGCCACCGCTGCAGGTTTCCTCTAGATTTGTTGAGGCGAGGTGCAGGCCTGGGCACCTCCCTGTCTCCTGCTTGCCTTTTGATGCCACTGGGAAGTGCAGTCTAAGTCCATCGGGGGCAGGATGTAGGGGTTTCCTGAGTCTGGTAAAGGCATGCAGTGAGTCTGGGGGGTGGCTGAGGCATTTAGGGTTAGGCCCTGCTGGAAACGCCTGTCTAAACAACATGTGAAGCTAAATGGGGGAAGAGTCGGCTGGTTTGGTTGCGGCTGCGCTCTGACAGCTCCAGTTATTCCAGTGAGCGATTGGGGCTGATTGCAGCGTTTGATCCTTCATGAGGGAACCAGGGAGTAGAGGCCCTGTTATCACCCCACATGTGAGTTCTCTGCACTATTTCATGCAGAACATGTAGCTGAGATATAATAGGAACTGGAATTAGTCTTTCAAATGAATACCAACCTTCATCCTCCATATTATACCTTTTTAAAAGCTCTATGTACTCTGTTAAGGTTTTTCCAATAGACCAAAAGTAATGCATAAATGAAGGTTATATATAATTTACATTTTTCATAACACATAAATATCTGAAAAGACTTATCCAACTCCATTAAATTTGATACTCCTAAGTAAAATCCATTACTGCCTATAAATTGATATGACAGAACCACCAAACCTAGTACACTGCTGTACAAAAATCAAAGAAAAACAAGACCACATAAGAAGTCATTCAAGGGGTTTAATATATTTTGGTGTTTAATATAAATGCAGGTACAATTTTTTTCCTCCATGGGTCACTTTATGAGAAATTGCCTGGATAAGTGATGTTTTGTACAATCTGACAGACCACACAAGAAGTCCTGATAAAAGGTTGCTTCAACAAAATGGCAGAAAACGGGACGATATCTTATCTGGCAGTGATTTATTGGTGTCTAAGACGCAGCTTTAAAGCAGAAATCTGTTGTGCCTTCAGCAGATAAAGAAACATTTTAAGGGCTTTAAAAGCGATGGAGGAATGTCTGTGTCCTGGCCGAGGCATAGCATGGCGTACCATGGTGTAGCATGGCGTAGCATGATGTAGTATGGTGTAGCATGTCTTTGCATGGTGTAGCATGATGTTGCATGGTGTAGCATGTTCTTGCATGGTGTAGCATGGCATAGCATTATGTAGCATAACATAGCATTATGTAGCATGGTGTACCATGGTGTAGCATGTTCTTGCATGGTGTAGCATGATGTAGCATGGTGTAGCATGGTGTAGTATGGTGTAGCATGGCGTACCATGGTGTACCATGGTGTAGCATGTTCTTGCATGGTGTAGCATGATGTAGCATGGTGTAGCATGGTGTAGTATGGTGTAGCATGGCGTACCATGGTGTAACATGTTCTTGCATGGTGTAGCATGGCATAGCATTATGTAGCATAACATAGCATTATGTAGCATGGCGTAGCATGTTCTTGCATGGTGTAGCATGGCATAGCATTATGTAGCATGGTGTAGCATGTTCTTGCATGGTGTAGCATAACATAGCATTATGTAGCATGGTGTAGCATGTTCTTGCATGGTGTAGCATGGCATAGCATTATGTAGCATGGCGTAGCATGATGTAGCATAACATAGCATTATGTAGCATGGTGTACCATGGTGTAGCATGATGTAGCATGGTGTAGTACGGTGTAGTATGTTCTTGCATGGTGTAGCATGGCATAGCATTATGTAGCATAACATAGCATTATGTAGCATGGCGTAGCATGATGTAGCATAACATAGCATTATGTAGCATGATGTAGCATAACATAGCATTATGTAGCATGATGTAGCATAACATAGCATTATGTAGCATGATGTAGCATAACATAGCATTATGTAGCATGGCGTAGCATTGTGCTCTGGGATGGATTCTGACAGCTGGTGGTTAGAAGGTGCGACAGCGTGGAGGTTTGGGGTCTCAGGTGTGGGGGCCAGAGAAGAGATGGGGTCCCTCGTCTCTCTCCGCTTGGTGACAAACGCTGACAGCCAGGCCCAAATCACACCTCAGCACCGCTCCTTTACCCTCCATCTACTGGTTTTCTTCTGAAAAAGTCAGCATGCGTGGGTGTAGGGTGGGGGTTCTGCCTCGGGAATGATAGATGGGCCACTCTTTGGGTTTAGCATATTCCTGGGGTGTGTGTATTATTAGTATTATTGCCTACAGCGCCGGCGGCGGTCTCAGGGAGAGGTGGTGCCCTCTAATGTAGACGCTCTCCGTGATAATTGAATTGATAGAGCCCTGTGGGACACAAAGCTTCGACTTTTTAGGGAATAAAACACTGTTTAGACTCCATCCATTTCAATACAAAGTCATTGTTAAGCTTTTTATTGCATTTCAAATTAAATGTGATCGGAGAACGTAAAACGTATTTATGCAGGATGGTACGGAAGCCCTGAGCTGCACAACACAATGTAAAAGAAATGCAGTCAGAAGACAAGATTATTTAATACTAATCATAGTCAATGATTGATGAAACATCCTTATATTTGTGCTTAGAAACACCACCTGAAAACAACAATACTGCAGGAATGAAGATATACTAGAATGAGAGCAGTCAAAAGCAAATAAAAAAGTATGATTTAAAAACGGGAGACAAAGAATAATTTTATCATTATTCAAAAGTATTTTGGTGGTTGATTTGCTACTGACTTTCTTTCATATTACACTACCGTTCAAAAGTTTGGGGTCACCCAAACAATTTTGTGTTTTCCATGAAAAGTCACACTTATTCACTACCATACGTTGTGAAATGAATAAAAAATAGAGTCAAGACATTGACAAGGTTAGAAATAATGATTTTTATTTGAAATAAGATTGTTTTTACATCAAACTTTGCTTTCATCAAAGAATCCTCCATTTGCAGCAATTACAGCATTGCAGACCTTTGGCATTCTAGCTGTTAATTTGTTGAGGTAATCTGGAGAAATTGCACCCCACGCTTCTAGAAGCAGCTCCCACAATTTGGATTGGTTGGATGGGCACTTCTTGCGTACCATACGGTCAAGCTGCTCCCACAACAGCTCAACGGGGTTCAAATCTGGTGACTGCGCTGGCCACTCCATTACCGATAGAATACCAGCTGCCTGCTTCTTCTCTAAATAGTTCTTGCACAATTTCGAGGTGTGTTTTGGGTCATTGTCCTGTTGTAGGATGAAATTGGCTCCAATCAAGCGCTGTCCACTGGGTATGGCATGGCGTTGCAAAATGGAGTGATAGCCTTCCTTATTCAGAATCCCTTTTACCCTGTACAAATCTCCCACCTTACCAGCACCAAAGCAACCCCAGACCATCACATTACCTCCACCATGCTTAACAGATGGCGTCAGGCATTCTTCCAGCATCTTTTCAGTTGTTCTGCGTCTCACAAACGTTCTTCTTTGTGATCCAAACACCTCAAACTTGGATTCATCCGTCCACAGCACTTTTTTCCAGTCTTCCTCTGTCCAATGTCTGTGTTCTTTTGCCCATCTTAATCTTTTTCTTTTATTGGCCAGTCTCAGATATGGCTTTTTCTTTGCCACTCTGCCCTGAAGCCCAGAATCCCGCAGCCGCCTCTTCACTGTAGATGTTGACACTGGTGTTTTGCGGGTACTATTTAATGAAGATGCCAGTTGGGGACCTGTGAGGCGTCTGTTTCTCAAACTAGAGACTCTAATGTACTTATCTTCTTGCTCAGTTGTGCAACGCGGCCTCCCACTTCTTTTTCTACTCTGGTTAGAGCCTGTTTGTGCTGTCCTCTGAAGGGAGTAGTACACACCGTTGTAGGAAATCTTCAATTTCTTAGCAATTTCTCGCATGGAATAGCCTTCATTTCTAAGAACAAGAATAGACTGTCGAGTTTCAGATGAAAGTTCTCTTTTTCTGGCCATTTTGAGCGTTTAATTGACCCCACAAATGTGATGCTCCAGAAACTCAATCTGCTCAAAGGAAGGTCAGTTTTGTAGCTTCTGTACCGAGCTAAACTGTTTTCAGATGTGTGAACATGATTGCACAAGGGTTTTCTAATCATCAATTAGCCTTCTGAGCCAATGAGCAAACACATTGTACCATTAGAACACTGGAGTGATAGTTGCTGGAAATGGGCCTCTATACACCTATGTAGATATTGCACCAAAAACCAGACATTTGCAGCTAGAATAGTCATTTACCACATTAGCAATGTATAGCGTGTGTTTCTTTAAAGTTAAGACTAGTTTAAAGTTATCTTCATTGAAAAGTACAGTGCTTTTCCTTCAAAAAGAAGGACATTTCAATGTGACCCCAAACTTTTGAACGGTAGTGTACCTCCGTTTCATCTCTCAATCCTCTATTTGTGCAGTTTACCTTTATTTACCCTCCATCTATTTCCCCCATCTTTTCATCTCTATTTGCTCTCATGTAAGCTTATTTAGTATTTTTTGCCTTTCTAAATTATAACTTTTTCTTGTGAAAAAGGGTCCTCCTTAAAAGCATCTTATTTTTGTTCTTTTGTTTGGACTTTGGGCCCGTGTTTGATTGACTGTGAATGACAGACGGTTCAGACTCCAAATCATTTCAGTAACATGTCGGTCTCACACTTTTTGATTCATATGAACAGTTTTCAGAATTGATGAAAAAAAAGAGCTTTCCCACTTTAAAATATGAACCATTCAGATTATGTATAGAAGTCCTGAGCTGCAGCACAGACTGAAAACATGAAGGTCAGTAATTATAGAGAACTGCAAAAAGGCACAGAGTGTATAAACCCCCCCAGCAAACTACAATGGTTTGTATGGACACTTCTGTGGTTGAAAATGATTCAGATTAAGATTCTTCTCAAGAGTTATGCTTCTTATCATATTTTAGAGCACAATCTTGTATATTTTAAGCATGAGGAGCAAGGCTCAAAGCTGCAAACAGTAAAAAAAAAAAAGAAATAAAGGAGACCAGAAACTAAAAATGCACAAGAATATCAGAAATAAATAGATGCCATAATTGCTAGTTTTATTTTTGCTAAAGTAGGATTTTTTATAGTTCTTCTGTAAACTTTTTATCCTGATAGTAAAAATAGGACTGGTACTGATAAGGTTTTTATGCTTATAGTTATCATTTAATATGTTAATTTTGCTATGACCCCGCCCTGTGTGTTAAATAAAAAGTAGCTGCGCATAGGAAGAGTTCTTCATTTGTACATTTGATAAAAATACTAATCAGGTGCTTTTAGTGAAAAACAATCCAGATAAAACTGTCACAAAGCAAAGGTTGAAAATGTAGAAAAGTACCTCATGGGCACAGTTTAGTACGGTAGAAGACCTGTGATTCTGTGGGCCTGTTCCTCTGTCAAAGGTGAGCCTCTGTGTGGACAAATTAAGATATAAAATGTTTTATAAAATCTGTTTTTAAGAAGTGGAAGGAACAACTCCGATGCCCTGGTTTAATGTTTCCACATGTAAAAAGTGTTTGGGTAGCCCCAGAGTTATCCTAAAAGGCAGAAAATAGTCCATCGGTCCAGGTCCAGGTAAACCCTGACAGCTCTAGGAATGTCTCCAACTCGTAGCTCTTATAGTGATACCTAAAACACCTCAAACATTTTCTCTGGAAAGGTGAAACAAACAAATGCTGCAACCCTCACTAGCATGTTTAGCAACTCAAACCAGCAGGACTAATTCTCCCTATGTTACAGTTTCAGTATTTAGTCCTAACAAAGACACACAGATAGAGAGAGGCTTGTATTTATGTTTTATTTATGAATGAGGGAGCTGCCCGCTGCGCCGTGTCCCTGATGTTTGCCTTCGCCCCGATCCGCTCCTGGCCCTTTGATTAGGCAAAGAGCTCCGGCAGAAGGAGAAAGGGGGAGGTTTGAGTGTAATGAAGAGATTATTGAGCCTCACACACAAACTGCATCCCAAACCCATGTACAGTTGCAGATGGACGTCCTCTGTGAGCAGAGACAGAGTTAGGGCTGTGTGCGCTGCACATACAGGCACTTAACTTGATAAAGCAGCCCTTTTACAGGAGACAGCGTAGCAGGGACAAGCAGACGAAGCAGAAGGCTCTAATTGATTTAAAGTCCTTGGTGGGTCGTACGGAGTATCATGGGGCTGTGAGTCTTTTAGACATTCAGCCTGGATGAATGGCATCACCATCTAATGTTTACTCCTGAAGGGATTTTAGACGGGACTTTTCTCTATCCTTCTGGTCTCCCATCAGCCTCACTGGAACAAACCCAGAAGTTCTCATCTGTCTTTTCTTATTCAGACTGATTGGTTCTCTGGGTTTGGTTTATTGTCCTGCTAAAGCACCCCCGCACCCCTTCTTCAATACTTTAAACCTCTTTTACAACTGTACCACTGACAAGGAAGGGGAGGTTTAAATCCTGGACGAGCCCCCAGCTGTTATGACCAGGCTCAAAAGCCACAACAAAAAGGGATACACACCAAGTTTCTGGAGCATGATCTTAATAAACACAAACCAGTGCAAACACCTAAGCTGTAAAACAGAAGACAGCAGCGTACCAGAGGAGGACAGCAGAGACCAGTTAGTTGGCCCTTTGGGTTCAAAAACGGGAAAAAACTCAGTGCTCAGGAATGAAGATAACTGCTCTTATAGCCGTATTTAAGATTAGCAAAGTATTCCTACTTTAAAAAGCCTTTCTTTGACTCCACCCACCACATTTCTTTACATTTTTAGGTGGGTCTTTGGTTACTAGAACAGTTCATCAGTTAGGTCATACCTGTCTAGTTCAGCCATTAAAACCTTTTCTTGTCCATGTGGACGGCTGGGAATTACTGTTAGTCCTGTAGGTGCTGATGTTTGGAGCAGGAGCTTCGTTCTTAGACCGTACCCTCTTATTTCATTATTGGTGGAGTCAGATGGTTCAGACTTTGACAGGATTGGGACAACCATCCCTAAACATTCATAAAAACTAGCTTTGGGAAGAAGAAAGCAAGCTGGTGGAACCCAAAGACAAATGAACTGTACTTTCTTCTCCATCCAGTCATTTTGGGCAGCAGACCCAGAGCCTGATACTGTTTTAGAATGATCTTAGGTTTGAAGACCTCATATTGACTCCTTCCAGCTCATTTGTTGTCAGTGTGGCCAGTTAGCTCAGTCTTTCTCTCCTCTGACTAAAGAACCTTCCCCTGGAAGATCTTTGTCTTGTCAGTATGGGCCACAGCAAATTTCAGACAGTCCTTTTTACCTGAAAACCCCTCTTATTGATGTTAAACCAGCCTGACTGTGGAAAGTGACGGTGTAGCATCTTCTAGTACAAGAGAAGAATTAGCCTAATTGAGTAATGATACCTCCGAAACGTCTCCATCGCTTTCCTTTCTATGGAGATGACAGTTCAGGTGCTACTACTCAATAATGATCCAGACCACACACTGAAAGTGGTTTGGGAATAGAAGAATCAGGAGAACTTCTAGAGTGGTCTATGCAACTGATCCAATTATTGATCTTAAGAGGAACATGAAAGGTGTGCTGGGTAGCTCCAAACCCAGAGGTCTTACATCACGCTCAGTGCGGCCTTCATGGATACGTTTTTGTGTCGGTCAGAAAATGAGGCCGGTCTCATCGGTGACAAAGGTCATGTTTAATCCTGGAATCCCCGTTTGTTTCAGATACATGCCTCAGCATTCCAGTCCATATTAAAGATTACTCTCCCTCCATTCTTTGTTCTTCTCCCAGCCAGTGTTCAGCGTTGACAGAAGGAGCAAAGTGGTTTTATTACAGGACTGCCCTGCCATCTGCTGGGCAAACCTGCCGCTGCATCTTTCCATCTCCTTATCTGCCAGTTAAAGACTGCCAGAGGATTATCTTCATCGGTGGTTGGATTAACCAGAATAAATGTTCCCAAAGGGAGCGTTTTAATGGATTCTCTCCTAGAGTGGACTCTGACCTGTCATCCAACACTGTTTCATGCTTTGCTCTTACAGAATGTGCTTTCAATTAGCCTCAGCAGCAGCAACAAACCACTTCCCCCAGGAAAACTGGCTACTCCAAGATACAGTAATGTTGCATTTTATGAATTCTGGACTTGTGAAATTGTAAAAATCATATATATATTTACAACAGAAGGGTTTTACTGCAGATGGTGACTGTTAATCGTGTGTTATTGAGGTTGTTGGCGAGCGAAAGGGTCGGTGGTTTCTGCTTCAGGCGTTCATTTGGGCCACAAAACTAAAGAAAGAAGCTTCTGTGCAGAACAATACCTCGTCTAATGAAAGCCTGTTTAGCATTTTTACGTCCTATTAAATCCATTTTCCATCCTTCGTGTAAACAAGAACATGTTTGCACTTTATTACCATCTCAAATAAAGCAAATTTCCTGGATTCAAACAAAAGGAAAAGCCAGAGAGTCATTGGATTGTGCTCTTGGCCGGGGGAGGGAGAACTTTACGCTTCAGTTTGATTGGATTTATGGCACCCATTACCCACAATCCTCCCCACTGACAGGAGGAAACTGACTGTTGTGTAAAAAATCAGCAGGCTCGTTGTAGCCATGAATTTATGAGCTACTCTGGTTTTAAAGGTGACATGGGTTTAATATGCCCCCTCACAGGCTGCTGAGAGCTGCTTTTTCTGACATAAGTAAACACATCATGAAATACAGCTTCTAATTGGTGGGTTTAGGACCATCTGGATCACACAGAAATCCTGTCCTAGGCAGCATGATATTTAATATCTACTTCATAACAGCTGAATAGGTGAAAAAACTTCACTGTTCTGCTACTGCTGTATTACGCAGGTTGGCCACTAGGTGTCCACATAAGTCTTTCTTAAGACAACGATTCTCTGATGAGAAATCAGAGAAGTAGAGGAACTGCCTCAGAATACAGCAATGCTTTGGATTTAGTAGCTTCTAGAACCTTCAGCAGAACATAACAGAACCTAGAACTACTGTCCTTCAGTTCCTAGAAACAAGATCCTTCAGTCCCTAGAACTGCAGTTCTTCAGTCCCTAGAACTACACTTCGTCAGTCCCTTGAACCAAGGTCCTTCAATCTGTAGAACTACGGTTCTTCAGTCCCTAGAACTAAGATCCTTTAGTCCCTAGAACTAAAGTCCTTCAGTCCCTAGAACTACACTTCTTCAGTCCATAGAACCAAGGTCCTTCAATCTGTAGAACTACGGTTCTTCAGTCCCTAGAACTAAGATCCTTTAGTCCCTAGAACTAAAGTCCTTCAGTCCCTAGAACTGCAGTTCTTCAGTATCTAGAAACAAGATCCTTCAATCTGTAGAACTACGGTTCTTCAGTCCCTAGAACTAAGGTTCATTAGTCCCTAGAACTAAGGCTCTTCAGTCCCTAGAACTAAGATCCTTCAGTCCCTAGAACTTAAGTCCTTCAGTCCCTAGAACTACACTTCTTCAGTCCCTAGAACTAAAGTGCTTCAGTCCCTAGAACTAAGATCCTTCAGTCCCTAGAACATAAGTCCTTCAGTCCCTAGAACTACACTTCTTCAGTCCCTAGAACTAAGATCCTTCAGTCCCTAGACCTACACTTCTTCAGTCCCTAGAACTAAAGTGCTTCAGTCCCTAGAACTACACTTCTTCAGTCCCTAGAACTAAGGCTCTTTAGTTTCTAGAACGAAGATCCTTCAGTTCCTAGAACTACGGTCCTTCACTCCCTAGACCTAAGGTTCTTTAGTCCCTAGAACTAAGGTTCCTCATTTCCTTGAACTAAGGTTCATCAGTCCCTAGAACTAATGTTCTTTAGTTCCTAGAACTAAGGCTATTTAGTTCCTAGAACTAAGGTTCTTCACTCCCTAGAACTAAGATCCTTTGGTCCCTAGAACTTTTACCAGGTCCAGCTAAACTTATTTGGCGTTTCCACAGATTTATTTCAGGTGAAACTCCTGTCAGGACTTTTCCATGCAGTCAGTAAACTTTTAGCTGTAAAACAGGCAGCACAAAGCAGACAGTTAGGCTGAAACTGCAGGACCGACAAAATTTCTCTTTTTTTTTGCTCTGTCAGCTAAAATAACCTCCGCTGCACCAAGCTCCAAGCACAACAAATGTCTAAGATTTCCCCCAGAGAGGCTTTCCTGGTCAGGATAAACTCATAAGGGGAGGAAATAATGGAATCACAGCGACCAGGACAGCACTGGGCTTCAGTTTAGAGCCGTAATATCTGAATCCCTTCATCTACAGCCCATCAATAGTAGGCAACATCAGGTTGGATTTCTGGGTTATTGTCTAAACTTTCCCAACAACAGCTCAGTGACAGGAAATGAAACAGTGGTGTTAATGAAAGCAGGAGAAATGCCAGGGCTCCAGAGTGACTGTGTTTGCCATTTTCTGTGAACTTTTCCATCACTGATGGGAAATGAGAAAAGAGAGCTTCATCCAGGGGTAAAAACAAACCGTCTCCAGTAAACCCATCTTAAATGGGTATCTTAAATGCGCTCCCATTATCCCGCTCACCTGGAAGAAGTCTGAAAGACGAGCAGAGCTTGAGGCTCAGAAACGCCAGGCCCTAACTGTCCCCTCTCCTGTTTCTCTGCCTTTCCACAGCGAGAGAAGCTGATCCACGAGCTAGAGGAAGAGCGACGCCTGCGACTGGAGAGCGAGAAGCGTCTGCGAGAAGTGACGGAGGAGTCGGAGCTGGGACGGGCGCAGATGGTGTCCCTGCAGCAGCAGTTCTCCAGGTAAAAACCAGCATCTTTCTGAAGAGACGAATTGAAGCCAACTGGGCGCTTCCCACCAACGCCATCTTGGCTGCATCACGCATCTCCTCCCAACCAGAGAATACAATAAAAGAGCAAAGAGGTGGAGCTGTGAGGGTGGAGGCGGATGATTGACACTCTGAGCTGATTTAGCTACAAGCTAAGATAGAGCTAACCAAAGCTAACGGAGGTTAGCGACTCTGCTACCTCTCTAACTTTAAGATGGATTCACTAATTTCATTAAATAAAATCATGAATTGATCCATAACTTTCACTAAAACAATGTCAGTTGGAAGATTTGTGATCATTTCAACCCACAAGGTTATCTTAAATGCACAGCAGAAATATAACTGTGATAAAAATGGAGCAGAGCCTTCTTGTATGTTCCCTTAGTGTAATCAATACCACAGCAGCCATTTTTGTCTAATAAGAGCATCATTAATATCTTAAAATGAATAAATATTGTGGACACAACTGATGGTAAAGTTCAGACCATTGTTGCCAGCAGTCTCTGACAGAAAGTAGCTGAAGTTGTCTCAGAACGTCGCTAGATGACTCATATCATGCATTATATGCATATTATGTCATCACATCACACAGGCGTGATGACATCATCACTAATATGGGGGTGTTTATTTTCTTCTACAGAATCCAATACAAATAAAACCAATTTGAAATAAAAACTGTCTGCAAAACCATTGTGTTCAGACATATAAACGTAATAAAATAAATAATAATGATAAATAGTTATAAATAATAAAAGGTAGTCAAGGAAAGATGACAAGAGGAAAAAAACTGGTATGTGGCCTTCAAAGGAAAGTTGGTATAATAAGGAAAACAGGACATAACAGAAAGGAGGAAGTAATTATATCTAGATTAGGATTAAATAAAACAATATTTAAACAGGTAAAACATGCTATATTATTATGAGAGAATGGTAATGGTAACATATTTACAAGATATCAGATTATAACTGGATGTCCAATACCTCTTTAGCAACATTTTTATAGTTCTGAAAAAGAAAACATATATATATATATATATATATATATATATAATGCAAATGCAGCATACAGACAATTTCTGCATTCCCCCACCTTCGGTATCATCGATTTGTATTATATTGATGATATTCCTTTTTTACTTTTATATTCATGTTGAAGATAAAACATCTTTTGTGACTGGGTGAAATCAGCTCCATCTCTGTACGGCGCTGGGTGAAATGAACAATGAAGTTTATGATGTCTGACCAATCAGAGCAGAGCAGGTCTCTGATCTGCAGGGAAAATCAGCGACAAAGTTTCACAGAAAGTAGCTCAGGGTGGTCAGATATGTTGCTAAATTTGTTGCTAGGTGCTTTTGGAAAAAATGTTGTTATGGGGATCTGAAAATTTGTTAGAAACGGAGAGAAAGTCGCTAAGTTGGCAACACTGGTTCAGAGCAACAAACTAGCTTCAGACTGTTAATGTTAGGCTGAGGCTGCAGGCTTTCCTGGAGCCAGCAGGGGGAGCTAGCCGTTAGCTACCAGTGCTAGCTCTCAGGGCCGGTCTGAGACCTGTAAATCTAAAGGACACACCCCTTATTATTCATCATAGCATCTAAACAGAGCATTGGTATTTTTAACATGGGAGTCAATGGGAACCAGCCCCTAGTGGAGGAAAGGGGAACTGCAGGTTTAGTCACTTCTGGGTTCTGGATCTGATTGATGATTGGACTGATATGAAGTAAAGCATGGTGGTGGCAGTATTATAGTCTGGTGTGTACCTGAGCTCATTCTCCTTGTTGTTTTTTCTTAACATTATTTGGGCTGTTTTATCTCTTCTTGGCAGCTTTAAAAGCTGAAAATGTTCTGTTTGAACCCTAATCCCTGAAGGCTCCGTTAGACCCGTGTTTGTTCTGGTGATGTGGCCACAGTCGCTACTCTAACGTTCCTCTGAGAACCTGTAAACATCTCCGTCTCTGAGACAGCCAATCAGGAGGCGGATGCCATAATTAGGCGTAGATAGGCACGCACCGCTTGACTTATGCAGGATTTCACATTGGCTGCTTATCTTCTCATTAGGTTGGCTGGGAACATGTTGTAAATGTTAATGGCCCTGATGAGTGCGGGGAGAGAGATGAAGTATTTAGGTCATTATAAAGACATAGGACATGTCTGAGCGCCGTCCCCCACTCTGGTTGGACTCCTGGCAGGACGTTGTCTCTGTGTTAGACACAGCTAACCTCTTCAGATAAATGTGAACCTTTTATCAGCTGTTCCCAGCGATTCATTCTCAGGTGTACAGATCATCACAGAGCTGCCGTCTGACCGTGTTTTTCTGTTTCTAACATAGTTTGCTGCACCCGTCTACAACCTCCACTTTGGGTTAGTTGATTTTATACCAGAGGACACCACCTTTCCCACCATTATTGTGGTTTTCTACCAAGAAATTACAACAATATTAGTGCAGAGACCGACTCCATCAACCCTGAGTATAAGGGAGAGATGCAGAGTTGAATCAGCAGAAAGGAAAATGTCCCTTATGTCCCTTTGTGTCCCTTTATGTCCCTATAACCCAGTGGTGTCCAAACTGTTTGTACCATAAGTCGAAATCAATAAATCAATACAATATTTCAGTATAGGAAATAAAATATTATTGTTGGGGAGAAAAATGATCCTCCAGGTTTTCCTTAAAAGAAAAGTTGACAATTTCTTCCCTTTTTGTTTCCAGTTTTCTTGTTATTTTTGGTCATTCTGCCCAGTTTAACGACCTAGTCTGTTTTTGAGTTGAATGTTGCTGTTTGTGGCTTTAACGTCTATTGCAGTAAAGTGGAACAACAGTAAAACGACACTGTTTTCTTTCTAACATTTCATTTCATGAAGATATAAAACATTTCAGGATTTTTCCTATCCCAGACTTCTCAACACTGGCAATTTAACATGATTCTCATTAAATATTATTGGGTTAGTTACAGAGAAAATCTATTCAACAAAACAAAACACAACAAAAGTCATCTCAGTACAATTATACAAACATTCCAATCAGTTACGTTTTCTATGTAAGGAATCCCAGCAGATTGTGTTGAGTTATCGGCTGAGGTTGTACCAGGGTCATGCAGACTCCAACCACAGCAATTCCTCAGCAATCCCTCATACTGAGCAAGCATGCAGCGACAGTGGAGAGGAAAAACTCCAGGAAGAAACCTCTGGCAGAACCCTGGCTCAGTACAAGCGGTCATCTGCCACGACCGTCTGGACCAACGCTCCCCATCCAGCAGGGGGCATTATAGCTGAGCAGGGTACCAGACCGGGTGGAGCTTCTATGGGGAGGAAAACACTGAGAGAAAACTGGGTTAACAATCGCATTAAGATCAGGAAAAATATATCTGGAGAGTAGTAGAAGAGAAAAGTAGAAGGTGTGTTAGGGTCAGTTGAGTCTGAAAAAGGATAATTTTTTTCCTAATTCTTAAATCTGTTAGCAATGTACTAAGGGAGGGTGATGAGGGAGATGGAGTTGAGGAGGGCTGCCGGATCGGGCTGAACACTCCATCTCCCTCTACTCCCTGCCTGGAAATCCAGGAGGAAAGAGGAAACACTTCTACACATTTGTAACTAATTAGTGGCATAATTCAGGGAGCGTTCCATTCTTTACTATTATCATCTTAAAGATGAGCAGAGAGAAACACTCCATTGGCAGTTTATGTCAAACAGGAGTTTGCTGGAATCTCTCCAACATCATATATCTTCAGATTGATTGGGAGTGTGTTATTTGTTGTGCATTAGAGGGGAGAAATCTCATTCCGTCAATGTGTCTTTAAAATAACCTCACCAATCATGTCAGACGGACATCCAATCTCTTAGGCAGAGCGGCGACGGTTTGACCCCCGGGCAACAATTGATTTGTGTATCGCTAATTAATTGGTGGCTTCGAATGATGATGGAGAAAGCCCTTCAGAGTGCTGCAGACTTCCTACACAGTCTGCAAAGCTCTGCATTATTATGGGATGTACAGAGATCCTGGGTAACGAAGGATAAAGAAAAGGTTTTTCTTTATTTCCATATTTTACTCCCTGTTCCAGAATTCCTACAATAACTTCCTCTGACTGATCAGCACAGAAAAAGTCCAGATAGATGTTGTTCCTTTATGCATCCATCATCCATCCATCCATCCATCCAACCATCATTTAATTCATCCATCCATCATTCATCCATCATTCATCCATCATCCATCCATCCATCCATCATTTAATTCATCCATCCATCCATCCAACCATCATTTAATTCATCCATCCATCCATCCATCCATCCATCATTTCATTTATCCATCCATCCATCCATCATCCATCCATCCAACCATCATTTAATTTATCCATCCATCCATCCATGCAACCATCATTTAATTCATCCATCTATCCATCCATCATTTAATTCATCCATCCATCCATCCATCCGTCCATCATCCATCCAAACATCATTTAATTCATCCATCCATCCATCATTCCATCCATCCATCCATCATACATTATTTAATCCATCCATCCATCATTCATCCATCCATCCCATCATTCATCCATCCATTCCATCATCCATCCATCATTAATTCATTCATCCATCCATCCAACACATTTAATTCATCCATCCATCATTCATCCAACCATCATTTAATTCATCCATCCATCCACCATCCATCCAAAATCCATTCATCCATCCATCATTCATCCATCATCCATCCATCCATCCATCATCCATCCATCCATCCATCCATCCATCATTTAATTCATTCATCCATCCATCCATCATTCATCCATCATCCATCCATCCCTCCATCCATCCATTCGTCCATCATCCATCCAAACATCATTTAATTCATCCATCCATCCATCCATCCATCCATCCATCATTCATCCATCCATCCATTATTTAATTCATCCATCCATCATTCATCCATACATCCATCATCCATCCATCATTTAATTCATTCATCCATCCATCCATCATCCATCCAACCATCATTTAATTCATCCATCCATTCATCTATCCATCCATCCATCCATCCATCCATCCAACCATCATTTAATTCATCCATCCATCCATCCATCCATCATTTAATTCATTCATCCATCCATCCATCATTCATCCATACATCCATCATCCATCCATCATTTAATTCATTCATCCATCCATCCATCATCCATCCAACCATCATTTAATTCATCCATCCATCATTCATCCAACCATCATTTAATTCATCCATCCATCCATCATCCATCCATTATCCATTCATCCATCCATCATTCATCCATCATCCATCCATCCATCCATCATCCATCCATCCAACCATCCATCCATCATTTAATTCATTCATCCATCATTCATCCAACCATCATTTAATTCATCCATCCATCCATCATCCATCCATTATCCATTCATCCATCCATCATTCATCCATCATCCATCCATCCATCCACCATCCATCCATCCAACCATCCATCCATCATTTAATTCATTCATCCATCATCCATCCAACCATCATTTAATTCATCCATCCATCATTCATCCAACCATCATTTAATTCATCCATCCATCCATCATCCATCCATTATCCATTCATCCATCCATCATCCATCCATCATTCATCCATCATCCATCCATCCATCCCTCCATCCATCCATCCGTCCATCATCCATCCAAACATCATTTAATTCATCCATCCATCCATCATTCATCCATCCATCCATTATTTAATTCATCCATCCATCATTCATCCATACATCCATCATCCATCCATCATTTAATTCATTCATCCATCCATCCATCATCCATCCAACCATCATTTAATTCATCCATCCATCCATCCAACCATCATTTAATTCATCCATCCATCCATCCATCCATCATTTAATTCATTCATCCATCCATCCATCATTCATCCATCCATCCATCCATCCATCCATCATCCATCCATCATCCATCCAACCATCATTTAATTCATCCATCCATCATTCATCCATCCATCATTTAATTCATCCATCCATCCATCATCCATCCATCATCCATTCATCCATCCATCATTCATCCATCATCCATCCATCCATCCATCCATCATCCAACCATCCAACATACATCATCCATCCATCCATCATCCATCCATCATCCATCCATCTCCATCCAATCCATCTCATCCATCCAACCATCATATTCATCATCCATCCATCATCCATTCATCCATCCATCCATTATTTATTCATCCATCCATCATTCATCCATACATCCATCATCCATCCATCATTTAATTCATCCATCCATCCATCCATCATCCATCCAACCATCATTTAATTCATCCATCCATTCATCCATCCATCCATCCATCCATCCATCCATCCAACCATCATTATTCATCCATCCATCCATCCACCATCATCATTCATCCATCCATCCATCATCATTTCATCCATCCATCATCCACCATCCATCATCCATATCCATCCATCCATCCCTCCATCCATCCATCCATCGATCCATCCATCATTCATCTATCCAATTCATCCATCCATCATCCATCCATCATTCATCCATCCATCCATCATCCATCCATCATCCATCCCATCCCTCATCCATCCATCCATCCATCATCCATCCCCACATCATTAATTCATCCATCCATCCATCCATCCATCCATCATCCATCATCCATCCATCATCCATCCATCATCCATCCATCCATCCATCCATCATCCATCATCCATCCATCCATCATCCATCCATCATCCATCCATCCATCCATCATTCATCATCCATCCATCCATCCATCATTCATCCATCCATCATCCATCCATCCATCATTCATCCATCATCCATCCATCCATCATTCATCATCCATCCATCCATCCATATTCATCCATCCATCATCCATCCATCCATCATTCATCCATCCATCATCCATCCATCCATCATCCATCCATCATCCATCCATATCCATCCATCATCCATCTTCATCCATCATCCATCATCCATCCATCATCCATCCATCCATCATCCATCCATCATCCATCATCCATCCATCATCCATCCATCCATCCATCCATCATTAATCCATCATCCATCATTCATCCATCTCATCCATCATCCATCCATCATCCATCCATTATCCATCCATCATCCATCTCATCTCATCCATCCATCATCCATCCAATCCATCCATCATCCATCCATCCATCATTTATCATCCATCATCCATCATCCATCATCCATCTTCATCCATCTCATCCATCACATCTTCATCATCATCCATCCATCCATCATCCATCCAACCATTCATCCACCATCATCCATCATTCATCCATCACACCACATCATCCATCCAACATCATTAATTCATCCATCCATCCATCATTCATCCATCCATCCATTATTTAATATCATCCATCATTCATCCATACATCCATCATCCATCCATCATTACATCCACATCCATCATCCATCCACATCATTAATTCATCCATCCATCACCATCCATCATTCATCCATCCATCCATCCATCATTATCACATCCATCCATCCATCATTCATCCATACATCCATCATCCATCCATCATTTAATTCATTCATCCATCCATCCATCATCCATCCAACCATCATTTAATTCATCCATCCATCATTCATCCAACCATCATTTAATTCATCCATCCATCCATCATCCATCCATTATCCATTCATCCATCCATCATTCATCCATCATCCATCCATCCATCCATCCATCATCCATCCATCCAACATTTAATTCATTCATCCATCCATCCATCATTCATCCATCATCCATCCATCCCTCCATCCATCCATCCGTCCATCATCCATCCAAACATCATTTAATTCATCCATCCATCCATCATTCATCCATCCATCCATCCATTATTTAATTCATCCATCCATCCATCATCCATACATCCATCATCCATCCATCATTTAATTCATTCATCCATCCATCCATCATCCATCCAACCATCATTTAATTCATCCATCCATTCATCTATCTATCCATCCATCCATCCATCCATCCAACCATCATTTAATTCATCCATCCATCCATCCAACCATCATTTAATTCATCCATCCATCCATCCATCCATCATTTAATTCATTCATCCATCATCCATCCATCCATCCAATATCCATCCATCCATCCATCCATCATCCATCCATCCTCCATCCATCCATCCATCATTCATCCATCCATCCATCCATCCATCATCCATCCATCCATCCATCATTCATCCATCCATCCATCATTCATCCATCCATCCATCCACTTTAGACACTGTAGACAAAAGTGTACTTAGACACACACACACATATACACACGCGCACATATACACACACACACACACACGCACACACATACACGCACACACACACACACACACCCTCCCCCAAACAGTTGGGCTGTGATCCTGCTGTGGGTCACATGTCCAGCCCCTCCTGACTTTGATCAATCCCCCTAAGGCTTTCCCCACTGCCTACAAGTCTCTGCTGTTGTTAAACTCCAATGGATTAGAGGCAGACTCAGCAACCGACCCTGAACGCCCCACAACTCACACATTCAGGAGCCGGTCCAGAACAGGGGAGTCTGAAGATATGGGGACAAAGCTTCAACCTTCTTCGGATAATGACATTAGATGAGAATTTAGGTGAAATATAACAGTGGGGTGCATTTGGATGTCCCTTCATGCTGGGACAGTCAGTTGCCTTAAATCCGTCTTTCTGGACTCTGTCAAAGGATGACCGATGAGTATTTAAGTACTACTGGGCCAACAGAGGTCCTGGTTCTGGTCTGAGGATGAGAGAGGCAGCTTTGAGGTAATGAAAACTTTGGCGTTTAAGCTAACTAAATATTGTTGTATTTATTCTGAACCTTTTGCCTGCTGTAGTAGAAATGAGGTACTCCTAGAAATACACTAACGGGTAAAAGTCACATACTTCCTTTAGGACAAGAGATGTCAAGTAAATTAGAAGAAAAACAAAAGTTTCAGCAGATGAAGCCTTAAAGGGACTAGAATATTTGTCAGTCTGGTGTGTATAGATGTGGTTTCTTACAAAGTTTGTCTTCTGGGATGCTAAAAGAGGATGGGCCGGTGAATACAGAAGCAGCAGAGGGCCACTAGCTTTGCTCTAGTGAGGAGATAGGAGGCTATAAAATAATGACAGCTCCAGTAAGCAGTAGAACAAATCTATTTGGCCTTAAGTGGCATTTCCTTGGCTTGCCTTTATCACAGGAAGAATACAGGGCTTCTGGACTTATGGTCCTGCTTTAGGTTGGAGCCATTGACAACCAGAAGACTTGCTGGTCCATTGTCACAACGGAGGTATGTGTAGCTCAGCTTGATGTTGAATGATTACCGTCTTCAAGGGGCCTCTTTTCAACAGGAAGTGGGAGACTTATGGCCAGACTAGCAACAGCAGCAGACGATGACGGCTGCCTGCAGATTTATTCCCTGGTTTTCCTCCTGTGCAATAATCCATGAGTGTAGATGATGTAAACAGACAGGAATTGCTTTTCAAGTCGGGACATGTTGCCTGGACGGTCATGCTCAGGTTGATCCCTCCACGGTCCGCCGGGTGTAGTTCAGGAGCTGCGTGCCGTATGCGTTCATGTGCTTGTCTCATTATCATGTGCTCGTACGGCGGCTGTTTGCTGATGGATGCACTCGCCCACCCTCCCAATCAGACCTTGTCAAAGTGTTTTCATTTGGTGTGCTGAGAATTGCCTTGGCAGCTGTGGGGATTTAGCCGCTATGAATCAGGCCCCTGTTCTAGACGGCACATCTGGGTCATTAACAAGGTACGGGGGGTCTGTCTTTTGAAGTCACTTCCTTATGGAAGCAAGGGCTGCCAGATAGATCAGAGGTGTCTGGATGACTTTGGGCAAACCTCATGTTGGGTCAGTTCTGACTGCTTCTCACCTTGATTTTACATCAGGTTTTACTTGGAGAGAATTCACTCACTAGGTTTGTTCTTCCAACATTTTATGACATGTAGATGTGCTAAACTTTCTTCTCCAACCTCCTCATTGGATTAAACACCCGGGTCGGGATGTTTGCAAGGCTGTGGTAATGTGGAGCTAGGATCAGGACTTTAGTTCTGTACTAGTAACTTACGTTTTGAAAATTGTACACATGTTTACTGGTAAAAACCATAAAGTAAGCAAGTTCAGCAGTGAGCAGCATACAGGCCTACCTCCTCTCTCCCTGATTGGATAGAAATTGGAGAAACATGATTGGTTGGCCAAAATCAGCCTCTCTTTGGTTCTTCCAGGTAATCCAATCCAATTCTGGTAAAAAAAAGTATTTGTAACTTGTGTGACTTTAGAGTTGTAACTTTGAAATTTGTATTTTAACAATGTGTGCA
Source organism: Apricaphanius iberus (assembly GCA_028564705.1). Classification (NCBI taxonomy): domain Eukaryota; kingdom Metazoa; phylum Chordata; class Actinopteri; order Cyprinodontiformes; family Aphaniidae; genus Apricaphanius; species Apricaphanius iberus. The sequence continues at coordinate 1,116,402 of JAPXFQ010001133.1, read as the reverse complement.
AGCTACAAACACAAGATACAAGTACAAAACGTACTAGTACTCAACATAACATAAACATAAGTTACAGGTACAAAAATTACAAGTACATTATGTATATTACAAATACAAAGTACAAGTACAGAGCATAAGTTACAAGTACAAAATGTAAGTTACAAGTACAACATTTAATTTAAAAGTACAAAATTTAATTTCAAAAGTACAAAACTTCAGCTACAGGTACAAAAATTACAAGTACATCATGAGGATTACAAGTAGAAAGTACAAGTACAGAGCATAAATTAGAAGTGCAGCAGTAGCGTCCCAGTAGCTCCATAAGGTTAGAGGTCAGATTTACTGGCTTCTGTGGAAGTAGGGCAACCAGCTTGTTTCATCCAACTTGAAACTGACTGGTGCTTGCACATTATTGCCTAAAGCCGAATATCACCATGCTAGTGAGCTAATGGTTGCAGCTTTACCAGAAGCTGCTGATGTTGGAACACATAGAGCAGAGAAGCTCTTATTGGGCTCTACTGCATCATTGGCTTGTCTGAAAGCTGAGTGTTTTAGACATGTACATTACTCTCTCTCATGACTATATTCTTTTGGTTGAAAGGCTAAGCATTGTACTGATGGTACATGTTTTATAATTCAAGAGTTATTGTAGCTGTAATACTTACAAGAATTCATCAAATTCCTTTCGTCTGTATTTTGGTGTCATGATGGAATTAACCCAGGAAACATTGATGCTCTCATTCATCATGAAGTGTTTGAAGTTGTATTTTAAATTTAGTTTTTCCAATCAATAAAAACCTGCATTTACAATACTTCCAGGGCAGGAAATGATGCCTGGATTTTATAGAAAAGGAAGATTTATTTACCCCTAAATAGACCAAGTTACCCAAGAGACTTGAAAATAAAAAAACATCCGGGAAAAAATATCTTTCATACCCAAACTGTTTGTTTGTCAGGAAGTTTTCTTGTTAGTTTAAAGAAAAAATAACATAAATCACCCTTTATATAACTAATATATATTAAATAGCATCTTCAGTTTTGGTGGGAATTATTTAATTTTTACAGGATTTTTAAAGGTCATTCTCTGAATTTAGTAAATCAACATGAAATTGTTTCTGAACATTGCATCCAACGTAGTATTTGTACGTCTGATAAATTATATTTATTTACCTAATCCATTAAATCTCAAACATTATTAAGAATATTTCTGCTATTTTGGTTGTTTTACAGCGTTTTGCACTCAGTTCTGTTTCAGTGGAATGTTCTTTACACTTCAGCAAAAAGGTCAGAGACTGAGGTTATATTTTACTGGAAATCTTTGGAGCCAAAGAAAAATACCCAAATATATGTTTGTCACATTCCTTTTTAACTTAGCATTAAAGATGTAGAAGCATAACTTCTGGGGGGATTGTGGCTTTGGACTTAGGAGTTTAATATGGAATTGTAGGGTTGCTGGTTTGAGCCCCAGCCCCAATTCAGTATACTTCACAGTGTACTTTTTGTAAACTAGAATGGGCACTAGAAGATCACTGGTAGTAAATCAATAGTATACCTAGAAGATTAATTTCAGTATTCATTAAAGTGTACTATCATTACCTAAAAGTTTATTGAAGAAAAACTAAAAGTAGACCTGGAACATGACTTTAAGTGTACTTTTATTCACCTAAAGTGGACCAGTTTAGTACAAAGAAGTATACTTAATCTAAGTAATCTGCTAGTATATCTGTATCAGTATACTCAAAAAACTATAGAAGAAAATATACTTGGGAAAATATACTTTTCTACACTTAATAAAATATAATTAAAATACTCTACTTTTTGGTAAGGCTAACAGCCATATTCATCCAGCAACTATTACATGGATAATCATATTTTCCCATTATTTTTAATGTAATAACTAATCACAAAGCAAAGGAAGTAGGACACTAAGCTAGCTGCTAGCTTGACCTTTGGAGGCTAGAGAAGGACCCTGTCCTACCTTCAGATTGGCTAGTTTTATATATGTACCATATGTACAGTATGTAAATCACACAATTTATATAAATATGTATATCAGTATCTATTTAGGAATGAAAGATGTAAACTGTTAAACATACTACTAACTTGGTATTCCAAGCTAGTAGTATGTTTCCTCTCAGTAAGCCCCACTAAACAAGATTTACAGTATACAGTATGTACATTATTTTTTATGAGCACATGTTTGCTAAGCTGCTATATGTACATGTTTATGCCCATAGATATTTTCTATTATTCAGAGCAAAGTCCATCACTGACACCAACAATCTGTCCTAAAACCAAGACTAGAATGATGTTAGTTACCTTTGGTCTTCGGGGTCTGTAGGTGATCTGATGTATTTTATTCCAGCTGCTTTTCACAAGCATTATTTGGTTGATGAACTGTTGATGTTAATAAGACCAAACTGTAGCAAAAATCAGCATGTATCACAGCAAAGTTACCACTTAATGTTCATACTTTATGGTTGCGTCCACCTAGTTCTTTGTCCTGAGCCGTCATGGCGCTCAGGCTCCTGCTGTCTCTGAGGTTTCCCACGGGGATGCCAGTATTTGTGTCTCCCATGTGGAACGCACATGGCCGTTAGTCACTGATGAAAAACTTGACAGGATTCTCCTGAGGATTTCTAATGGCTTCTTTTGGCCACAGTTGTCCCTTCCAATGCTGGGGTCTGCTGTAGTGAATCGCAGAGGAATGTGACATAAAAAGGTGATTTAATTAGGCTCACTTGAAGCCCTCTGACATTAACAGTACATCCTGTTCTGATTGTTGTGAAGAAATATGGCTGCAACCTCCTGATCAGCATGTGTGACTTGTTGTTAAGGTTAAAGGTTTCAGCTGAGGGTCAGCAGTCATGAGGTCAGGGACCTTCTGTAATGCTACTCTGCAGTACCAGCCATGAATGATGTGCATGACTTTTACAGCTCTGGAATGAAGCGAACCTTTCAGCGAACGCCTCCGGTTCAGCCCCCGCTGAGTCGCTCCTCTCATTGATCTAGGTCACGTCTGACCAAGGGTCTCCACTGCAGAACAGCTCTAAGAGGATAAGAGTGGCTTAGCGTTGGCTTAAGCTAGGCAATCAGCCGGTGGGCGTCCATGAGTGTTTCAGGACAGGAGAATGCAATATTTCTCTGCTGAAATGGACAGTTTGTTGAGTTCTGGTAAGAAGATTGCTGAAGGAGTCACGTGAGATCCAACCGCATGGCCTCCTTTCGGCCGCACAACTGGGGGGGATTGTTCTCCCTGTCGCCCCCCTGCTTTGGCAGATTGCATTTGTTAACCTGTCAAATCTGATTAGAGGTTTGGTTCAACCTGAGCGTCTGACAGAGCAGATTCAGGCTTCCTTCAGGAATCTGTGGACAAAAAACAACAACAAACAAGCAAGTTCTTGGTCATAAATGAAGTATTCATGACTGAATCCACAATACAGAGCCAGTGTAGTGATTGCCAAGCAATGATGGGAGCAAAAACGAACTAAATATGAACATCTTTTCTTCTGCTTTGTCATACATGTTAAACATACATGCTGCAGCTCTGAAGAATAATTTGATGTAAAACACAAAAAGAGAATCTGGATCATGATTTTATTAGTGAAGGTAAAAATAAACCAACGTGACCTACTGTAAAATAAAAACCATGTGTGAGAACAGGAAGTAAGAAAAATTGTCTAAAAAAACATGTCATGTTTTTCATGTTAAAGTTATTAATATTTAAGGGAAAGTATTGTTTCATTTTTGCAACATGGACCTTATTTCTAGCATTATATTCATTTACTCACCCAGACCAGTTAGGAGCCACTAGGAGTCCTTCAGGAGAAGTTTAGATCCATTGTTGATCAGCATATATCTATATAATGGGAGTTAATGGGGCAGCCAAAGATCAGCCTCTAAATAAGGAATTATCTGCCAATAAACTCCTTCATTTCACCATATTTGGTAATCAATCACTAGCTCTATTCCTCTGGGAGTTCAGAGCGTCTTCTAGGGAAAATATTATTGTCTTCAGGGTGTTTTACAGGATTTTAATCCATCTACTCTATCACATGATTTCAGAATCGTCCCAGCTGTAGTCTGACCAGGAGGTTCACTCTGTGCTCTGCGGCGTTCGGTTAGAACCGTCATTTCAGAAAAGCATGGACCCAATCCTCTGGTCCAGGAGAAAGATTTAGATACCTAAAGCAACTCTGATTGGCTCTAACCACGCATGATACAGGCTTTGATTTGAAGTTCTATCTGATTGAGTTGTCATGACTCTAACCAGGTTGTTGGAGCAGGAGAACCCTTTATTGTTGCTCAATTAAAACAATCCTGCAAAGAAGTGTGAATTACCGACTCACTGCCAGTTCTCACTAACTCTGGATGGATGCTAAGTAATGAACTGCTAGTTTAGGAACGTCAGTACAGACCTAAAAGCTGCAGATTGGCCTACAGAGACCAGCAATCTGTCCGGGCTTTCCTTGCACAGAAAGTGTGGATTTCCTGAAAGCCAAAGTCTCTTTAATCACCAGTGAAGAGGACTCACACACACGCCTGTGCACGGACACACTCCAGCTGACAAAACAAGGCTGGATCTCCCCATTCAAGCAAGAACTCTACAGGCGGGGGGGCTCTCCTCCTTCACAGAGGGCTTAGCGTGGGACGCATGGGAAATTCTGTCCCCGCGCTGCACAGACTCCCCGTGGCATGACGACATGCCGGAAACACAGCAGCGAGTAAAAATGAGAGCAGAGGATCAGAGCGGCCAACCTGGCCGAGCCGTCGATTGGGCGGAAAGCACTCAGGCTTACATGATGACTACATTGGCCTATTGGTTGGCCAGGAAAGCCACATTTGGACAGCAGGGACTAGGTCAGTGTGAGAACAGATTGACTGGCAGTAGATGGACCTCAGGGATGGTTGTGCAGCTCTCCTGGCTCTCTTCACAAGGAATGGAGGAGGTAAAGGTGGGGAAAGAGTCAAAATGGGGTAAGTTGAGTCAACGTTTCGAATTCAGCCAAGACTGGTTGCTGTTTCTACCGATGTCCTAGTTGCTTCACATTTGTGTTGGCCTGCATTCGAGGAGAGGAGCCTGAGTGTGTTTCTCTGGAGATCGCCGTAGACCTCATGGCTGACGATTGATTGGACCCGTAATTACATTTCCTGAACTGCTGACAAATGTTTGAAATTCAGCTGGAGTGGCTCAGAGGTCAAAGCAGTGAGAATTGGCTTTCACCTCAACACGCGCTCTCCTTCGTCCTCTATTTACCCTCTTCTTCCTCCTCAATAACGCTTTGGCTCGCAGTTTGTGATAAATCATCCATCCACACTGAGAAAGACTGTGTTTTAACGTTAAGTAATGCCCATGTCATCTTGGAGTTATTTCCCATCCATCATAAGCATTTAGCACTGTGTCATCCATGTAAATAGGGTTAAAAGGAGCTGGAGTTATAGTAAAGACAAACTGCAGAGTTTATTCTCAGGGACGTTTTAGCTTAAGCTCCAGATTTACTGCTTTGGGAAGACAAACTGGAATTAATGTGTCTTTTTGTGTTTTATGATGAATTTACATCACATTTAAATACGCATTTATGTAACTTCTCTTAACTTTGCAGAGCGCCGTATATTTCCAAAGGATCAGGTCCGACTGTCACACAAAAACATACATTTTTCTGGGGTTCTTATTAGGTGATGAAATCGATTTGCTAATATGCTAATAGCCGACAAAAGTACAGCTTTTACAGATGAGCTCTAATGATCAAATATGAACGCTTATAGTCTTCTTTGCTATGTTCATTTTGCATAGTCTGTTAGGCAAAGGCAATTTTATTAGTATAGCAAGGTAATTCTAGGCGCTGTACGTGATTCGGTGGTAAAGAAACAAACGTTAGAAAAGCTGGGGAAAGTAAAAACAGTAATTAGGACATAAGGGACTATCTGGAGGGGACATTTAGCTAGTTTCAGACCCAATGTCAGGCCAAGTGACTGGACGATGAGAAAATGTCTTTTCTCAACGCCTTGTCCTTCGTCAGTGAAGAACTGTCAAAAGAAAACTGTTAGATGCTTCTTATAAAAGTAGCATCCAACTTCAGTACTCCTAGTTTTGTGAGGAAACGAGCACACAATGCTGCTTACTTTGTTTAAACAAGTGTAAGTAAATAAAGACAAACCGCTAGCAAGTCTTTCAGTTTTTAGTTGACTCTGTCTGCTGGAGGAGTTTTAGAACCTTGAAAGACCAGAAGCGGTGAGATTATTACCTTGCCTTCATGCACAACAACGGTTCCCTCCTCTATGAAGATGGTGAACACAAAGCGAGTGATTTCAGTCTCTCTATTCCATATGTGAACTTTAAAGCACTCTCTCTTGGACACAACCTGGCCACATCCGTAGCGTCCATAAGAGACTTTGCAGGAGAAGCTCTTTGAGGTGTACCATAGACTTTTCAGGTATGGTTCCCTCCCCCATCTATGCTTGTGGAGCGTTTCCTCCCACCCTAACCCACTCAGTAACTTGAAGGTCACCCAGGCAGTTTGTCTGCAGGTAGCCGGGCATGTGGGGGGGGGGGCACACACATCTCACCCATTTCATTTCACATTCATTGCTACTCTGGTGTGTGAGCTGGTGATTTTTTTTGTTTCCCGTTCAGCATTACACTCACTCTGACTCCATCTGTTGGCTGGCTTAATGATATTTCCACTCATCTCGGTTTCATTTTAGCAGCCCTCTTTTACGCATTAATCATGCACCTATCTCACATTACTCCTGTTGGCAATTTCTACCCTAATTTCAGCAAATCAGATTATCCCAAATATTGAGTGTTGCAGAAAATGAGCTCTGAGGAAGTACCAGTTGCAACAGGTTAGACTATTTTCACAATATAGACACTGAGAATGGGAATTAAAAGTTGTATTCAGAAAGGAGTCCTGGTGACCTTTGGAAAGCACCATGAGGAACAAACTATAGCTTATCTGTGGGTGGCCACCTTCCTAAATGCCTCTAGTTCAAACACGATTCCTACTAGGAATACTGATCAGACCTGTCCACAAATCCTTGACCTGGGGTCAGTGTCTTAACAGCTATGCATGTCTAGGTCTTCCTTGCTCTATACGTTGTACTGATTAAGGCCAGTATTTAAAGTTGGAGTAATCTGCCACCAGCTCTGCCTGCATGGCCCTTTGACGGTTCAGTCAGCAGCTACAGGCCTGATTACAGCCGGCTTTATAGCTCAGCCTGGACAGATGGTGGCCATATAGCCACGTCTGCCCAACTTCAACCATTTCACCCACTAACACACATCCACTCTCCACCACTGTTAAACACTGAGCGCATCGGGTTAGTATAGTGGGGGGAAAAAGTCTTTGTTTCTGAATTACTCATCAAATACTCACATCTGAGCAGCAGTTATTGTTTTTTACAATTTAAAGAATCAAGAGAAAGCTACTTTAAAGGTTAATGTAAACCTTTAAACACAACAACAACAACAGCCATTTAAAGTATAGCAAAATATATGTACTTTTAGCTGGTAGTTTGATAACTTCTGGTGTGATTCAGGCAATGTGTCTCTGCCTGTTGGATTTAAAGTACATATTATCATACCTAGTATACAATATAGGCCTAATTTCAGAGTTTGAATTTGATCTGGTTATGGCTTTTTTCTCTATATCTGTTATAAATCTAGGCTATCTGAGGATGGTTGCAGCCAATTAGAGCAAACAGTTTTCATCAAAGACTACTATATAACCACTTTTAAAAAAAATCACATTTATTTATTTGAACTTTTTGTTTTTTGACTGAGCTAGATTTTCTTATCGTCCATTTATTTTGATAATGGATTACATTTTTTTTACTCCAAGCTAAGTTAACTAGCAGCAAATGGTTACTGGCTTTTCTAACCTTTTTTTAATTTTCACTATCATACTTTCTGTAGTAGGATAACTACAGACTAATTGTTGGTCAAATGAGTAAACGCACAGTTTCCTAAAAGTCAACACAAATATTTTTTCCTTATTTGGTTTATTTAACCTTTAAAAGTTGGCTTAATTGAGGCTATTTCTTTCCATTAGCCTTATAGCTAAGCTAATTGTGGTTAGCCAAGTTGTTTGTCGCTAAGTTAAAATGAAAGCTGCTATCCTGCTATTTTACTGTCTTTTATGAGCTTTATTTCTCATTGCTTTTCTTTTTAAACTGAGAATTTTGTTTTTCAATCTTTAAACACATCCATGCTAGCTGTCCTTTGGCAGTGTTAGTTTTATTTGAAAGGAAGCTAGCTGTATCCTGACGGTTAAACCAACTAATATTAAGTTCAGTTCCCAACACTTTATTTCTCTTTGATTTTTTTTTCTCAGCTAGATTATCGTTAGTATTTATCCTCGCTCAGGCTTTTCTGCCCAGCTGTTTTATAATTATAATTATTTTATCATCAAAGCTAAGCTAACATGTTCCTACTGGTTAGCCAAGTCATCTGTAGCTCTTTTAGGTTTTATATTTTGTCTCATATTTTTAACCTATTAAGGTTATGAAATATTTATCTTGGGGTAATTAAAATACTTTTTCTTGTTATCCTCGACTAAGGTAAACGGATGATTAGCAGAGTATTCCTTTTTTCCATTGTTTTTCATTCTGAACAAAAGTTAATAATTCTCTCATTTTTTAATTGATTGTTTTAAACTTTTACCTCAACACTGATAAAAGGTTCATAAACAGCCACCTAAAAATGTGAATATATGTTGTGTAGTTGTTGAAAAAAGCAAGTAGCTAAAAAATTGTTAAATAGTTTCTTTTAACTCAGTTTTTATTGTAAAGAAAACCAAAAACATATGTATGTATATGTGTATATATATCACATCTTTGACAAATAAATTGCTAAATAAGTATGGATATATGCTCCTTTTGTCAATAAAATATCAATATCAACATACCTGAGGATATATGATGTAACATAATTGTGATTATTGATTGAGGTTTTCTTTGATATTTATCAGGTTTAAACATGAATATCTGTAGTGAAAAAGGTCACTTTAAGATCTTTTATCTCACTGTAATGTGTAAACTCATGAACCCCTTTAATCCACTAAAAGCAACATTGAGAATGCCCAAATTCACTTAAAAATCAAAATCAATAGCCTTGTCTTTTTCAATAATTTAGAATCAACCAAAAAAAGGACCAATTAAGATGTTCTTTGCACAATAACTGCTCCAGAGCTATCCTATCGTCTGGTTTAAATGGGTCTGGCTTTATCATAGAGAGATAATCTGATGCTGTGGTCGCCGGCTGCCGACAGGAACCATGCGTTTTGCATGCAGCCTGCAGGGTTAGCAGCAGATTGTTTTTGAGCTGATCAGGCCTTGAAGCTCAAGGTTACTCGCTTTGTGTTTGCTGCTGTGATTGCCCTTAATTTGAAGCCATCAGCAGCCACATATGCGCCCGATTTGCACCTACAAAAAAAACTCTTAAAAAATGGTACATTAAGTGAAGTGGAGGATGTGCTCAGGAGCTCTCTCTGCTTGGCAACAAAGGACTAGTCGGGGTTCAGTCCTAACAAAGTGCCGTTCTTTTTCCATTCTCTCCATGTGTGAGTTTATGTGGGCTCGCTTGTGAAAATATAAAAGAGAAAATCCCGACTGAGAGAAGCGCCGATCCATTTTAGACAACAAACGTCTTATGGAGGTTGGAAACCGCTCCCATTTAAGACTATTTCAGCCAGACCTTTGACTCTATTCATCACTGTGAATCTGCTGACACTTTCATCATCACATCATATCAGACAATGAATTTCCATCATAAAGAAAACAATGCAATGAGTTTAAACTAATTCAAAAGCCCCCCAAAACTCAAAAACATCATCTACACATCAAAGAAACTCAGCATATCAACCAAAATATGCACCTTTCTGTGGACTGTCATCTATTACTGTTCAAAGTAACAACAGGCGTGCAGAGCAGGAGGCCTGGATTATGCACAGTAAACAATTACTGCTAATATACCATGATTCTACTTTAATTATCTATACGTATATAAACCACAGGAATGGAATAAAGTACCCCCTGTTATAGAAGATTGGTAGAATCCCATTTAACACCAGTTTCCCTGAGAAGGTTTTCCATCTTATATTAGCTACATACTATCCGGGGGTTATTTTAGATCATTTCTGCTGGTTAGTTTTTCTAGCTGTAGAGCGCTGAACTCTTCAGATCTGTTTTTTTTAGCTCTCCCACATTAGTTATGGTCTATATAGAGTAAAACTGTAATTCCTTGGTCTGAATTCCTCATTATTGTAGCTCTACAGGATCTTCTTCCTCCTCTGTTCTGAGGAGTCTAGATAATAAGTCGTTTTGGTGGAGCCTCTTTATATCCAGTTGGTGGCGCTATATATTCCATCAGCCAACTTGTAGTTTGATAGAGCTATAACATTTTAATGGTGCAGAAACTTTATATATAAAAAAAAAATGTCAGTAGAGTTTTCCCCAACATGCCCACTAACTGTTTATAAGGCATCTGATTAATGGCTCAAACCTCATAAAATATAATGTGCTATATTTAGCAAAGAATCTGAAACACCAATCACTAACACAACAATGCTGAGTAACTTAAAGCTATAAAAAGAAGATTTTCTTACAATATAAAGAAAAAGATTTGACTAAATAATGAAAATAGTGTGTTTAAGCAGACTACATGAAAAATAAAGAAAAACATTAGCTATTCTACAGTAACATGTGCTGTAGTCATTTTAATATTTCTGAAAACAATTTAACACAAACTACTTATCAGATACAGCTTAATTATAATAATGTTACTATAATGTTTTCGGTTCTATTCAGTTTATTTCTATAGCACTGATTCACAACAGATGTTCCACACAAGACCCAGAGGTTGTTAGCATGCTATTGCTAGCATCAAGCTAACAGTTAGCATGCTATTGCTAGCATCAAGCTAACAGTTATGGCGGATTCACTCAATGTTTAGCCAGAAGTCCATGACCTAGTTTAGCAGTTCCAGACAAAGTACTGTGATGTAATAATTCAAATAACGTGATAAATAATAGAGAAAACTGAACATCTTAAAAAATGTAACCAAAACAGTTTACAAAAATATCTCCACAGCACCTGGGGGACTCATTTATGCTTTTATGCATTCCTAAAGACGCTAAATGCACAAAACACTGCATTTAAGGGCTAAAAACTTGTGTTTTGTGTCGTATTAAAGTGTTCCTGCTAACCTGACTGCTGGTGTTCTTCCTGCAGGATGGAAGAGACGGTGCGGTCGCTGCTGCAGAACCAGGGCGGCGTCCTGGAGCAGACCGCTGTGGACACGGTGGACATCATGAAGGCCTACAAGGTTGGTTTGTCCCCTGTTCATCTCTCATCCTCATCTGGTGTCTTTCTCACAGAAACGTGTGTTCAGAACAAAGCTGTAATAACTGGTCAGTTATAGCAGCTAAAACAGGTTCAGCCCTGAAGCATTAACAGGCTGTGCTGATAGTTTTTATCTTTAGCGGTTCTCTGACACACTTTTTGTTCGGGGAGCTCATCGTAGACATTGTTAGGGTTTATTTAACTGAATGTCTCACTTTCACCTGTAGTTCAGATATGCTGAGTGAAACTCTGCACCAGAGGCAGTCTGCTTTAAATTGTGTTGCCACCAGTGCAGAGCTTGCATTAAAACATTTACAGTAAATAAAACTAATAGTTTTATTGTGTTGCATAACCCTTTTCCAGCCTAGAGCCTTTGTGGTCAAACTGTGAGACAGAAATGAGATGGATGGTAGTTCATCTGTCCCCCGCTGCTGTTGAAGACACACTGGGTAACTGGAGGGGGCAGCGTTCCCTCCCTCAACCGGGTGGAGATCATTACAGAGAGGACTTCATCCAACAAAGACCAATCAAAGCTATGAAGTATGGCTGGGAATCCGAGCCGCTGATGAAATCGGAACAAGATTGAAAACCTAATATGTGTCTGGTTGAGATTGAATCAAAGTGAAAACAAAGCGCTGTGAGGAGATTCCCATTAGGAAGGAGCAACATTTGGATAACCAGAACCTGTAGCGCAGCCATCCATCAGCGGCTCGTCTGCAGCACATTAAGCAGGGCAGCTCCTCATCTAACCAGGGGAAACAAGCTGCAAACACTCTGGATTCATTGTATTCCGATGTCAAAAAGCTAGCTGCAGCTTTCTTTTCACATAGTTTCATGCTCAAAGGCAAATATTATATTATGCTTTTAATGGAATTATTATAGAAGCAAAAACAACTTTGCCTTAATCTGTAATTAACATCCAGGAGTTTATAAGCTGCTTCCAAGAGAGAGGGGGGGGGGGGTGAAGCCTGTTGAAAGAAAAGAGAAAATCACCCTTATCTTTTAACTTTGTTTCCATGTGTTTCTGGAGGATTCTATGAGCGTCTAGTAAAAATCTTTACAGTTTAAACAAAACGTACTTTCTGTTGTTCAGTGCTCCTTTAGTGGGAAATGTGTTCACACAGTGAAGAAAATAAACTCTAGTTAACACAAACGATACTGCAGTGGTAGGCGGACCCACCATGAACAGTTAGCTCCCCCTACTGTCCTGTTGGGGAACTGCTTTGCAACGATGAAAAACCAACAGAGGAATATAGACTATAAATGTCTCTGTCAGTAGAAGTAGAAACTAGGCTTTAGCCAGCATGGTTCCTGACCTTAACCATGAAATGACTCCATCAGGCTGCCGTAGATTAGAAACCAGAACAAACACAATCATCTGGAAAAACAAAGTAGATGGTGCAGCAGCAACCAGGAGGCTGTTCGCCTGTCCTTCCTTCCCTCCTGGTGTGTAATATGTCCAGATCAGACTCTTGGTGGATACTGAGCTGGGAATGTTGATGCTGCTGCTGCGTTTCTCTCTGCAGGATAAACTCTCAGAGGAAGTGCAGAAGCGACCAGACGAGCCCGTAGAGAACGACGTCCGTCTGCCGGTGGCTCCGCTGGAAGCTGAACCCGATGGTGGCCAGGAAGACAGAACCAAGCCGCTCCTGGAGCGCCTCAAGGCCCTGGAGGTGGGTGGAGGAAAACTCACACTCAGGTGTGTCTGAAAGCCTGACGGCGCATCCAGTCCTGCTTGTTTCCTTAAGATGTTCTCACCAAATAAAGGTCTCAGAGTTAATCATATTAGGCCTGCAGTGGTTGTGGATTTATCCCTAAATGGCTTAGTCTGAGTTCAGAAGCATAAAATGAGATCATCCAAAGTCCAGCCAGTTTAACGTTTAGAAATGTCTCCATATTCCCCAGCAGGTTGTGTTGTAATACTGCCTGGAATGAGGTCCAGTGATCCTGTAATCTATCTGCGCAGCACGTTCCTTCAGCATTACGCTCTGAACGGCTCTATCCAAACTCATCTGCCGTTTTTATTCTGCCGGGCCGTGCCGGGTGATGAATGCTCTGCAGGAACCAAACAGAAGCTATACATCACCGAGCCGTATCCTGCATAAGCTGGGCTGACACTAAGTCAGCGCCGCTCGCCTCCTGTTCCCCGCAGCGCCGCTGATGCTGCTCGTTATCTGGACCGACACGCGCCGCGGAGAGGGAGGAACGCCAATCCAGATGTTGGTCACTTTCTATGTTCCAAAGAACATGAGCAGATTTAATAACCTCCTAAATGACTAGAAAAACCCTGTAACACACCTTGGTTTACTCTACAATACTCATTAAATATTTATCTGTCATTCTACTATGATTTTAGCCCAAGAAACAGAAAATATAATGAATATGATGTAGAAATCAGAAAGTGATACACGAATTAAGAAAATTAATGAATTCATTAATATATTACATTTATTTGACATTTTCTACAAGAAAAACTGATCTGTATAGAGTTTTTACACATTTTCATAATTTCCTTTCTACATAACAATTAACATATTGCTATACTAAATATAGCAATGCAGTAAATATTTGAAAAATATGAAACATGAAAATGAATAAAACAGATTAAATTAAACAATAAATAAAATGGAACAAAACAAAAAAGGAAAGAAAAAGATTTCATAATATCAGATTTATTAAACTTGGTGTTGTAATATTTATAACAGATTATCCTAAAATAATAAAAAAGTAAATGTAAATATGGAAACAAAGAATCTAATGCTATAAAAAAAAATAATTTTGGCATGTGACTGGAGGAAGCTGGAATCGAACCTCCAACCCTCCGACCCTCCGGACCCTCCGGACCCTGGCTCTGATGCGCCTGTGTTGGTGCAGCGCTGACTAAACCAAACCAACAGGGTGATTCGTTTTTCTGAACAGTGACACCAGCAGTCAGTGAGGCGCTTCCCTAATAATAGAGGTGCTAACACAACACGCCGTTGTTTAATTACTCATCAGTTTGCCCCCACAGCCGTTTCCCACGCTTTAATTAGTCAGCATTTTGTCCACATTGGCGTCTCTGGAATGTTTTGGGCCCCAATTATGTTTTCAGTGTTTTCATGGGTTCTGCTTAAAGGGCAGAGGGCGAGAGAAGCGAAGGAGGCTGACAGCTCCTAATACGCAGCCTGCCTCTGACAAATTGGAAACCGTGGAAGATCAATAGAGCACCGCCTCGGCGCTCTGCAACTAAAGGAGATATTCTTATTAGATCCAAACTCTTGCCGACCAAAAGTTCAGCATCATAACTCGCGTCCCCTTGACCTTTCTCTTAGTTGCACTTGGTGATTTTTTTTTTTATTGGCCGTCCCGGTTCTAAGTTGACATCTGACCTTTGTTGGAAGTGGTCTTTCTCTTCCCTGTTTCTCTGGCTGATTACTGCCTCTGTCTCATCCATGTTGTGTAGTGGCATCACATGTAACTAAAGAGAGCGTGTTGTTGGCAGGAGGAGAACTCCGCCTTGTCCTCAGAGAACGAGAGCCAGAGGGAGCAGTACGAGCGCTGTCTGGACGAGGTAAGGAAGCCGCTCCTTCACCATCTGCTACCGACCCTGAAAGGTCCAAATGTGTACTGGAGTTGGTTGAACTGGGTAGAATGGGAAGGTGAAGATCAGGGCTAAAATTAGGTGCAACCGTTATCTTTGTGTTGGTATTCACAGGCAGTAAACACTGGGATGAATGCTAACAATGACGCAGACGCTGAAACAAACAGTGGTATCACATTTACCTAGCATTACAACACAGTCACTTTAACCTTTAATTATGTTAACAGGGAAAATGGCATAAAAGACGTGTCACCATGTTGGAGAGTTCAGGGGTCATTTCAGGCCACATCAGTATCATGAATGTCCTAAAAAGGGCCTATTGTGATAGAAATTAAGCAACACCAAAAGTCTTTTCACATTGATGTAATTTGTAGTACAAATAAAAAAATGGCCCTCTGGAGTGTAGAGGGCCACATAGTTATTTTGGGCCAGATTTGGCCCGCAGGCCTCGGGTCGTATAAGGAGTTTATGAATTCCCAGAACGTTGCTATCATTCAAAACAATAATGAAATTATTAAGCATAAGCAGAACTCATTGAATTCATTTGGTTCGATGATAAAGGTGCAGAAGGTCAAAAAGTGTGCCATCTAGTGTTGAAACCTACGAAATGCAACAGTTTGTAGGTTTTAGCCCCTCTGAAAACGTTGACCTCTAGTGGCACAATCTGCAACTGCAACGAAACAAAGACCCGTTTATAACAGAGATAGTTTATCAATTCAGTTCAATTCCATTCAGTTTATTTATATAGCGCCGTTTCACAACAGATGTCATCTCAAGGCACTTTACAAAAAGAGTTATTACAATACAATGTTTAGTGTAGAAATTACAGAACCACAGAAGATTGCGTCGTGTAATTCTCAGCAATTAATCCCTCATACTGAGCAAGCATGAAGCGACAGTGGAAAGGAAAAACTCCCTTTTAACAGGAAGAAACCTCCGTCTGTGGCTTGGAGAATACAGAACAGAGACAAAGAACAGAGACACAGAACTGATGCAGAAGTTGGTAGCAGGACGTGGAGAACTTTCCGTCACTGCAATGCCATCTTAGTCAGGTCGTCAAGCAGGGCGGGTCAGGAGCACCTACTATAAGACCTATAACAACAACCTACAACCAACCTAGAATCACCTTTTGATCATCAAACTACTGCAGCCATGAAGAATAGATCAAACTTTTAAAATTCATTTGAAAGGTTCAGTGTTTCTGATAGAGTGACATCTGGTGGTACAATCTGCACACTGCATCCAAACCCAGTATAGCTGTGAACTAGCGTGCCGGGGCAAAGACGGTTTTCAGCTGTGAACTTATATTTGCTTAAACGGTGAAACAAATCAGCTTTATATTTGTTCAAAGATGATATTGCAACATTTTTGTGTTTTAAATTGAGAAAATGTGTTTTTTTCTAAAGCTTGGTGTTTTTCTGGGAACCCTTTTAAACTATGCAGATGTTGGCCTTTCAGTGGCACCCTGGGTCAGATCCTCGTTCTCCTGGGTCCAACCAATGAAATTCAATTCAGTTTATTTATATAGCGCCATTTCACAACAGATGTCATCTCAAGGCACTTTACAAAAAGAGTTATTACAATACAATGTTTAGTGTAGAAATTACAGAACCACAGAAGATTGCGTCGTGGAATTCTCAGCAATCCCTCATACTGAGCAAGCATGCAGCGACAGTGGGAAGGAAAAACTCCCTTTTAACAGGAAGAAACCTCCGGCAGAACCAGGCTCAGCACAAGCGGTTATCTGCCGCGACCGTCTGTGGCTTGGGGAATACATAACAGAGACACAGAAAGAGCAATAGAACTGATGCAGAAGTTTGTTGCAGGACGTGGAGAATTTTCCGTCACTGCAATGCCATCTTAGTCAGGGTCGTCAAGCAGGGCTAATCCGGAGCACCTACTATAATAGAAAACAGGTTAGTGCTTGAATTGACAGCACATCATGCAGTTGGGGAGAAGTAGGAGAGAAAGTAGGAACAGACCCTAATAATGTCCTCCAACAGCCTAGCCTAAAGCAGCATAGCTACTAACATTAACCTGTCTCCTAGCTACTAGGAGACCTGGCTACCAACACTCTGTCTGAGTCCTCCTGACCCGTGGACGGTGTAGGGCCGGTAACGGCCCCCGTCATGCCGGGGTCTTCTCGGAGTCGGGTTGTTTGAGAATGCAGCCCAAAGTGGGTGGTAAACTCCATCTAAGGCTAAATACCGGCACGAGACCGATAGTCGACAACTATCTTAAGGAAAAATAGACAGAACTGAGAGGACAGAGTTGAAGAGGGCAAGAAACGTTTAAGAGATAAACGGGTGGGGTCCGCACAGTCTGCCCGGGGGATTCAACCCGGCAGGTAATGGGCGGCCGCACTGTGTGGGAGGATCCCCTTGCTTCCAAGTATCTACATTTCTCTGATCGGATTAAATACAGTCAGAAGTTAGCAGAAAGGAGTGAACACCTGCTCCCCATTGAGACTGACATGTAGGCTTTGTTTATTCTTCCCCAACAACCAGTTTGCACCCAGACATATTAATGGAGACATTTTTCATTTATAGTCATCGTTGGTTTTTCAGTGTTGCAAAGCACTTCTTGACCAGGACAGCAGGGGGTGCTAACTTCTCATGGTGGGTCTGCCTACCACTGCAGTGTCGTTTCTGGTTAACTAGAGTTTATTTTCTTCAGCTTTTGAATGTATTTCCTCCTCAAAGAGCAATGGCCGACAGAAATTAAGTTTTTATTAAAGGTATAAAGGTTTTAAGTAGAAGTGCAGCTCATAGAATCCTCTAGAAAGACATGGAAACAAACACAGCGTCTGTTTAGCTGTTTCTCTACACCTCCTGGTGTTCTGCATGACATAAACACCATAATAGATAAATGATCATTTCATTATGAAGCATGTAGTGGCCAATCGCTGCATTAACTACTGATGACAGCGACTATAGCACCTCCTACTGGTGAAACCATCTCTGGCTGTTCTACTGACCAATCACAGGCAGACGCTCTACGTTGATGGAGAAAGATTGTTAGAAACTACTCCATCCGTCGTTTCTTAGTTGATTGAGAGGCCTTGCTTAGGCTGATAATGTCGCTGTGTCAGTCCGTTTCAACATAGACGGAGAAGTATAAATTAGGCTTTAGATTGAATGTGTTTTATGTGAAGTTTGTGCACCCCCTTTCTAATGCTGCTCTGGGCGACTACCCTCATGGCTTCCATGTAAAACAGCCTGTCCTGGTCAGAGAATAAATCCATCATCTGTGCAGCAGCAGCAGCAGCAGGACTGATTGGCTTACAGCGCCATAACTTGGTATCAGTGCTGCAGCTGAACTCACAGTTTACAGAACAAAAACACCTCAGAGCCTGCTGGTTATTCCAGAGGGCTTGATAAGGGCGGATCAGTGCAGCCAGGCCTTAGACGGCATAAAGCGCTGAGGGGGGACAAGTTGAACCATTTGTTGTGGAACCAAGAGTCTTGGCAGACTGAAGAGACTTTCCTGGAGGCAGGAAGAACTGGGGATGAGAGAGGATGGACTGGAAGTGAGTCTAAATGATGCTAGGTTACATCTGTGTTAGTGAGATCCTGCTGCCTGTGTCCGTTCCCAAACATCAGGCCAGCATCTCCAGGACTGCTACAGGCAGGGCTCATCGCCCCATATTTATCCTGCTCTCCACTCATTCAATAATCTGGAGTGGGAGCGTTTCACACCCTATTAATGAGCAATCGATGGGCGGTAATCGGAGCTGCGTCTCTGTGGGCGCTGTGGTCTGAGCAGAGCGAGCAGCAGCAGGAACAACAGCACTTCAGTCAGTCACACCTCGGCTCTACATCAGCCAGCGGCGCTGAGGAAGACGTATGCTGCACTGGGATGAAGGAGACGCAGCACTAAAAGCTGAGGATGACTACATCACGTCTTCTCCCTTTACAACATCAGAAATCAGTTTACAGTCACTGTTTTTATCTTTGCTGCTATTTTCAGAACCTTTGAGTCATTTTTCACAATCAATGATCAAAATGCACATTTTTCAGAACTTGAAGCCTTTTTTTAAACGCTTGGACACAATGCATTTAACACTTAGATCATTTGTTCATTTAACAATATGACACAAGTTAACATCAAAGTACCACTATTTTTAAAGGTCATTCACACATTACATTACTAATGTCTTTTTATTTCCTTACAGTAATCTAACTATGAATTAATACAACTTTGATACAAACGATAAGTAGCTGCTGCATTACTCTTAATGCATACTTACATGGAAACAATCTTCCATGTTTAAATCATGAATGTTTCATGATGCTGTAACAAGATTCATTGTCACCATTTAGCGTGGAGCATCAACCAATTAGACCACAACATCTATGGATGTAGCCTAATATTTTATTATACTGTATTTCGTAGCCAATTAATTTAGCTCTGATTCAAATAAACCTATATAATGATTGTACTGTAATGTTTGGCATCAATATATTACAAACTCTGTTCAATAATTCCACTGTGGGATATCATTTCAGTTTAGTTTATTTATAAAGCACCAATTTACAACAACAAATGTCATCTCAAGGCATTTTACCAGACAAATAATTTCAGTACAGTCAGCTAAAAGTTTGCTATGTAAGGAATCCCAGTAGATTGAGTCTGTAGTATTCTCCGTACTACTGCAGAATGTATTTACAGTACATGTAGTGTCATAATGAAACCTGTATCACCTATTTGGTTGTACAATATTTAATTGTTCGACCAATAACACAGTGAAATATTGGTGGCTTGTATGTTGCTGATCTATATTGTGTTTTTTTCACACTAAATTTGTTTTTTGAAGTATTGATGAATGCAATATTTCTTTAAAGATGTGAACGCACAATGCAGTGTTTGTTTCTGTAAACAGAAGGTCAGAATGGAACTGAAATATATGTTTTTCTGTTCTGTGTGTTTAAGGTTGCCAACCAAGTTGTACAAGCACTGCTAACGCAAAAGGTCAGTTCTTCATTTAATGGATGGATGGATGGATGGATGGATGGATGATGGATGGATGGATGAATAGATGGATGGATTAATGGATGGATGAACAGATGGATGGATGATGGATGGATGGATGGATGAATGATTGATGGATGGATGATGGATGGATGGATGATGGATGGATGGATGATGGATGGATGGATGATGGATGGATGGATGAATAGATGGATGGATTAATGGATGGATGAACAGATGGATGGATGATGGATGGATGGATGGATGAATAGATGGATGGATGATGGATGGATGGATGATGGATGAACAGATGGATGGATGGATGGATGATGGATGGATGGATGGATGATGGATGAACAGATGGATGGATGGATGGATGGATGATGGATGATGGATGGATGAACAGATGGATGATGGATGGATGGATGATGGATGGATGGATGAATAGATGGATGGATTAATGGATGGATGGATGGATGGATGGATTAATGGATGGATGAACAGATGGATGGATGATGGATGGATGATGGATCGATGGATGATGGATGGATGGATGATGGATGGATGGATGAATAGATGGATGGATGGATGGATTAATGGATGGATGAACAGATGGATGGATGATGGATGAACAGATGGATGGATGGATGATGGATGGATGGATGGATGGATTAATGGATGGATGAACAGATGGATGGATGATGGATGGATGATGGATGGATGGATGATGGATGGACTTTCTCAGAACCAGTTTCTCCTCTGATCAATGAGGAGAGTTCCTGAGGTTCTCCAGAATGTTCCGTCTGATCCAAATCTCGGTTCTGCTCCTCGTTTCCCTTCCAGGACCTCAGGGAGGAATGTGTGAAGCTTCGTACCAGAGTTTTTGACCTGGAGCAGCAGAATCGAGCGCTGAGCGTTTTGTTCCAGCAGAGGATCAAACCTGCTTCAGACCTGCTTCTCCAGGTACAATAAGCGGCTAATGATGACCTTTGACCTTCAGGAAAGTTAGACTTCATAGCAGAACCGCGTTATGAAAAGAACCAACGTTTGTAAATGTCGTTTTCTGCTCTCTTGTATTTTTCTTGTGTTTTGTGAAAGGTGAACATTTACTTGGTTTGGTTTCTGTTAGTGCTTCATGGTCGCCTGGTTCAGCTTAAAGTACCCAGACTGTGTCACAAAGCTTCTAAAACCATGTAGGAGGTGCTATCTGAGAAACAGCTTCACCATTTCACTGGATAAGATGCTAGCAGCTTCTGACTCTAAACCTTGTAGCTCAGTCCATCTCCCTAGCAAAGCGTCATTGTACCATCAAATGTGAGCTTACGAAGCCAGACCTGCCACTCTGGGAAAAAAATAGCAATTTCAAATAACTGTTCAAATTGCCCCAAGGCTATTTGCTGATCATATTAAGAGAATAAAAACTGCAGTAGAAAGAAGAGAAGAAAAGAGCTGTCATTTGGTGAGGATGGAAATAGGAAGGGGAGATAAGAGGGAAGGACCAGAGGAGTGAAAATGGAGAGACATGAGATAAGAGAGAAGCTCCGGCACTGACAGGAAGGTCAAATTATGAGGAGACAGAAACAGAGTAAATGGAGAGAAGACAAGAGAGAACTAATATATATCTGTGAGTGTGTTTTAAAGGGATTTGTCAGTTCCTCACTACCTCCGGCGACTTTATTGAACAGAGGAACAACGATACGTGAAGCTGTTCTGTGAATGGAGAGGAATATTGATGACAAGACTGGGGAGAGCAAGAAAATGTGAATCTGGAGCCCCAGAGCATGATTGAGTGCAGCTGAGACTGCAGTTTGTTTTTCCTTTTCTTCCCGTGAAGGCAGAGATGCCATCTATAAAGCACTTACCTGTCTTCATCAGACAGGTAAAAGGAAAATGAATCACATTATTTGTGTAAGCGAATGATCAAACATCCCAAGTTCGCTACTGTGTGCCTCTTTGAAATTAGCAGCGACTTTCCCACAACCAGCCGGGGATTTCTGATGAGGATTAATCATAATGTGGTGACGACATTCATTACGAGTTCCTTCGTGTGGGAGAACTGTTAAAAAACGCTGTATTTGTCCATGTCAGAAAGGATGGAGACGTTATAGTGAACATCTGCTCGTTCTCCCTTCAGTTATTTCAGTTTCACTTATTTCATCTGTGTCCAAATTACAAAGCTGTGAGAGAGGAGGAATACATCTTAGTTAGATGTGTCCTTAATATGAAGGCAACGGCAAAAACCGCTCATCTTAAAGAGGGTGCTTCCACAGACACCGCTAACTAAGAACAATACATATCCTGATTATAGCTTAGCTTTAAATCTATAGCTGAATAAACACACTTTTAATGATTAAAAGATTAATGCAGTGATTGGATGGAAAAGGTTAATCCAGGCTGGCTAGTATGGAACGCCAAAGTGTTCAAAATGAAATAAATAAATACAACATTATGAAATAAATATCAATTAATATTGAATAAAAATATAATGTGACAATGAAATTATTAAAAACTGAAATCATTTCAAATGCAACGCCAATTTTTTGAAATATTTTACATAATTTTTTTATTTAGATTATACATTTGTTTAATATATATATATTTCATTAAACATTTATTTCACTGCAATTTACTTCATAATAATATAAATAATTTCAAGAAATTTTTATTTAATTCCATCAGTTTTTATTCCAATCTCTCTTTTTCCCAAAGTCAGGTTTTATTTCATAATGATGTTTTTCATAATCATATTTATTTCAAAAAGCCATTTAAGAACTGAAGTCGTCCGTCAGCCAATCAGAATCAGCGGTTGAGACCTGGACGCTGATTGGCTGGAACTAAGATAGCCATTGTTGTGGCTCTGTGAGCAGCTAGCAGCATGCTAAGTAAAGGAACTTTGTTCAGCTCTGGTTGCTCTAACAGCTCATATTGAGAGGAATAACTTATCATGAACCGTTTTCTTGATTCGTCTGGATGATATAATCTGAAATGATTTCAGGTTCAGCTCTCAGCTGTCTGACAGTAGCACTGGAGTTCTGCTGGTATCTTTTCTGTTTTGTTCAGCACAACTAGGAGGAGACGGGAGAGGAAGCCCTGGTTGGTTGTTAGCTACAGTCAGTTAAAGGGAGATTATTTAAACGTGTTCTGTGTTATTTCTGAAATATTGTGATGATCGTACCAAACAGCCGACCTGTCTAATAACAGGCATGGCGCCCTGAGCAGCTTTACATCTAGAACACTGGAGCAGCTCCGGCTGTTTGGATCAGACATCCCCATTACAAAGTGATCAAATATTCTGCCAGTATTATAAGAATTAATAAGCCATACATAAAATCCTAAAGGCATTAAATTCAATAACAGTTTTAAACGACTTTAGCCGGTCCTCGCCATTTTCCTCCTGCAGGAACATCATGTTTAAGCACCAACCAATCAGCATCCAGGTCCCAACAGCTGATTCTGATTGGCTGGCTGAGACATTATGTTAAATGGCATTTTGAAATAAATACACTATTATTAAAAAAAAATATTATGAAATAAAAGCTAACTTTGTAAAAAAAAGAAGAGATTTTTGTATAAAAACTGATTATATTAAATAAAAAAACTCAAAATAAATTATAATATGAAAAAATGGAGTGGAATAAATATTTAATTAAATATATATAAAATAATAATAATAAATATCCTAAAATTAAAATATATTATATAAATATTGGTTATTGCATTTGAACAGAATTCCTTTTTTGACTATTTCATTGTCATATTAAATGTTTACTTAATATTAATTCATGCTGATATTTATTTCATAATGTTTTATTTATTTATTTAATTTTTAACACTTTGGCGTTCCATAGGCTAGCAGATGGGAAAAATATCATTTGAAAACAAAATGTTCCAAAAATAGAGACATTTCATAAATTGTATTCCCATTATGGTTGCATTTTATCACAACTTCTATATGTTTTATTATAAAAAGAAAAACTAGAAGCTGGTTTAATGTGTTACTGGAAATATATATTTAAAATTGAGCCCTCTTGTTTGTAAAACACACGCTAGATGTTTGGCTTTTAAACTACTTAATAGTTTACCATTTAATAAAAGAATAAGGATTTTGTGGTAAAGATAGTTATAATCAAAGAACACCTTTCTATTTAAAGGAAAATATGTAAGAATTTTTTGAAATGTTTGAATGTTTATTTTATGGATAACAAATCAAAATACAGACACTAGGCTTATGAGGACAGTGGATTTCCTTAATAATGAAAAATGAAGTATTAATGGACTGAAAATCTTTGTGCATTTTTAGAACTAAAAGCTATTTAGCTAATGACTATTAGCTTAGCATTAACTTTAGCAGCACTGACGGAGCAAACTTGTTTATTTTTCTTGGAAATTAAATTTGCTCTGTTTAATAAAACAAAACAAAAAAATAATAATAATAAGCACATCTCATAGCTTAGTCAATGCCTGACTGATGACAGAACATTTGTACTGATTTAGTTTTTCTTGCCTAATAATGTTTCAGCTTTAGAGATGTAGGATTTTATTTTATTTTAGCTGCAATCTTTCCCCTGGTTGTTGGCCTCAAACTCAAATCTGTCCAAACTGAAGCCTGCATGATTTTGATCTGTAATCGTTTACTGTAACCCACTAGACCAAGACAAAGAAAAGTTATTTTAATCTGCCCTGTAATATTCTTCTAGTAGTTTTTCTAAGCAGTTTTAATCTTATATTTGACAAAGTTTTGAGCCTGAATTCAAACTTAAGGCAAGCTCCTGATAGTTACATAATTTACTTATTTTAACTTAATTATATTGATATTTTTGCATATTGTTATTAGCCTATATGTGCATTGCCATAAAAATGATTAGCTTTCCTGATTTTGCTTTTGTCACATTTTTTACATTGATAACAAGAGAGAAAAGAGAAAGCAGATCTGCGATGATGACTTCATTTATTGGGGAAAATAACCCAAACCCAAAAGAAGAAATCTGATTTATTGCTGCTTCTATTTCCAAATGAAAAAAAACACAAAAACGTACTGATTTGTAGGTTCGGTAAAAAAATTGCTGCATACAGAAAAAAACTAAAAGTGAGAAGATAATATAGAATAATAAAACATGCTTTTTTTAAATGTTAGTATTGAAGTTCAGTGTTCCTGCTCAGCAGCAGAGTATTGAGGCTATCAGACATGGAAACAGAGAAACAGATGAGTTCTTTTCTTCGTTTTGTCCCCCGTGAGCCAGAGGGAGACTTAATCAAGCATATAAGTGATGAGTTTCTCATCCAGATCTGGACCTTTCTGCTTATCGGTAATTAAACGGGCCGCGGCTCCCCACGGCTTTCTCGGGTTCCTCCGATAAAGAAGCGCTAATGCTCTGGAAGGGAACTGCACCAGATGAGTGCCTTTCGGCTGAAACCGTTTCCTGTGAATGTCACCTATTATTTCACAGATATTAGCTGAACAAAGCAGAGGTGCCTGTGATTATTTCTGCAGGGTACTGCATCCATCGGGCGCTGCTGCTCATCACATCTGACAGCTGTCACAGATGAGTCACCCATTATTACCGGGAAAAAACCCAAACATGGCTCACACTTCAGAACCCAGGATGTACAAGCTAAGCTCATTAGTGAGAATAAAAATGATATGAAGATAAAAGAATAACAGGTTGTTTTTGTGTTCTTTAAATATCATTTTTTATGTTGAATATGGATCATATGAAGCGACCAAACCCTAGAGAAAGGCCTCAGAGATGACTAAAGCTGATCAGACCATGCATCGTGTGTGTGTGCTGCCAGACTCTTCCCCCAGCCCGAGTTTTTGACAGCGCTTGCCGATACTGACGGATTCGTTTGGAAGCTGCCTATTGCTGCTATTCCAGGCTGATATTCATTATCTTGAAATATGGCCGCTGTCAAAACAAAACAAAAAGCAGCTAAGAAACAGCAGAGAGCCTTTTTGTCTTCCCCAGAGAGTCTGGAGAAAACGTCCCAGGCTGAAGACGTTAGAAAAGGCCGAGAATTTGCATGATATATGACGCCGCCGACAATAACGGGAACTTTAAAATGGTTGACTTTGAGCTCGGCCTTGAACCTAAAAAAACTCCCATCGCTGTCATCTTCCATTTCCTTCAGCCGTCCTCCCCTGGTGACCCGGTGACACTATTGACTGAATGCTTGATGAGGATGCTGAGGAGGTGAAATCGAGCACCGTACGATAAGATCATTGGCCCCTGCGACACCTCGGCCACTCCCATCCTGCGCAGACTGCAGGGAGGCTTTACAGGCCGTTTACTTTAGGAACATTTACATCAGCTAGGATTTTATGTGTTGGACCAACACAGAGTAGTGAAAAAATAAAAAGAAAGAGATTCCAGGGTTTGTAAAGTGGGTAACGCCTTTGTTTCCAGTTCATGGTGGTTAAACCCAACCCATCCAGTTCCCCTTGGCCATCTTTACAGCCGACGTCACTATATTGCGGCGCTAGCACTGCTAGGAGCTAATGCTAGGCTAACAAACTGTATACACCAATCGATAAAACCCACACAGAGCTTGGACGGCCTTGTGAAGGCAGGAATCATACGTGAAATTCAAATGTGTCGCACCAGTGAGCGGATATAAAACGGAGGAGGTTTAATTATGATGGAGAAGGGAAAACCAGGAGCTTCTCCTGCTAGTTATCACTATGAGAGTTTGTTGGAAGGGCAAACAACACCTGTTACACCCATTACCATGACAACGGCTAACAGCGGCTGGTCCGCATAGTGGCTAAGTCCTCGATGAGTAAATCTGAGAGGTAAAACGTTCATTTGACATATAAAATATATGTTGTTTCTGTTCTTTGTACCCTGTGTGTTTTATACATTTATTATGAAGGGCGTGCCATCTTGGGTACTTCTATTTTAAAACGAAATGGCTTTTTTACATTTTAATTTTACATCTATTCAGTTTCCCTTAATAGATTTTCTAAACAATTTTATGTTTTAGTGATCTTATAAATAACACCAACACATCTCCAATTTAGGTTTCATAATCATATAAAGGCCATTTTTCCATGAAAGCTAAAGAGATCTTTGTTGGCACTGGGATGACCAATCCTTAAACACTTCATTCATATTCTGTTTACTAAAGATGTTTTGTTTTGACATATTTAAAGTTTTTCTCTTCTGTGTGGTTAAAAAAGATTAAATTAAATCAACTTCAGATCAGGTTTTACAAGTCAGCAATTGTAGAAATAACTTTTTTTATTATAAAATAAACCTACAATAATCATTGCACCCTTTATAACTCATACAGGACAACAATTCAGAGGAAATATGCATTATTTTCTATTCAAAGTACAAAAAAACAAAATGTAGGATTCTCTAAAATAAATTTAAAGTTTATAGACTGGTGTTTGGTTTTCTCGTCTATCAATTTAATATCTTCAACAAAGCAGATGCAGATCGAAATTCAATATGCAGAAGTTGAGCTATCATTTGAATACAGACACATTAGGTGTGTATATTAGTATTTTTCTGTTCAGTGTACATTTCTAAACTTTCACACTGACCGCTTTCAAACGCTTATATTGTTTTCCACTCTAGCTGTGTAGACTTGTACTATTTTACCTACTGAAAATGTACCAAACCTTGACTTTCGTTTACCGATGCACCATATAGGTGTGTGTGTGTGTGATGATTTACGAGACGGTGTATTTTCATTCCGTACAACCCTATGAGAACTTCGGTTTTATTTGATTTCATTTTTCCTTTTCTGTTTCTTTTTTTTCTTCTTCCATTATTTTTCTTCTCTGATTTTCTGCTATTTTCTTTTTTGATTTCTCTTTTCTTCTCTTCTTTTTTCCTATCTTTTTTGTTTTTCTTTTTTCTTTTCATTTTTCCTTTCCCTTTTTGTCTTCTTTTTTCTTTTCTTTTCCTTTCTTTTTTTCTTTCCTTTTCTACATTTCTATTGTATTTTTCTGGAATCTTCTGAACAGATCTTGCAGGCAGCAGAATAAACGCTGAACTCTTATTGACTGTTAGAAGACTGCGCACCGTCCTCGCAGCATTCTTATGTTTCCAGAAAATAATTGTTGAGGCTGAATGTACTTGTTCCTAATACCTTTCAGTAATTTTGCTGAAATGTGGACTAAAAAACAAATAAAAGTGCTGATACTTTTATGCTCGGAGTAAAATAATATTGCAGACATTCAGAGGGATTGATTTGGCAAGCAACAAAGGAAGTCAACAGAAAATGAAGCATTTCTTGCTGAGAAAATCACATCTTAGTGGATATACTTTCCACCTGGATGCTTTGTATAATATTTCCATGTATTTTTTACAGTCCAACAGACGACTGCAGCTCTGTCTGTTCCTATCCTCCCTTAGTGAGCTTTTGGCTTTTGGCGGTGGAAGTGTAGCATAAGATCAAGTGTTCTGCTCCTCTTTATTCCCATCTTAAGTTAATTTGAGCGTGGGGAATCCAGCATAATTAAGTTCTGAGATGAATGTGTGGGAATGTATTTGGTTTTGAGTCCTTCCCTCTTATGTGCTAGAGTTAGTTAACAGAAGAGACTTGGACATAAATTTAAAGGAAGCAAATGAAATGAATCCCTAACCCCCTGATGTAATTATGTCCTATTCACACTGTTTTTTTCTTTTGGCCGGCTGATCATTAAAATGACTTGGAGAGAGGGAATCTGATGTGTAAAACACTGCTCAACCTTGACCTAAACTTCTTACTCTTTCATAGTCTGACTTTGCTTATAATTCAGTTGAGATTCTTTGTAAAAAGAGCCAAGAATCAATAAAACTGCTGCGATCTTACGGCGAGGCTCACCGTACCGTGTCCTTTTGCTTTGGCTTACAGAAACTCCACTCTCGGATCATGGATCTGTCTGCGGCTGATCTGCTGCTGGAGCCGGAGAGGAGCAAGGCGTTCCTGCTGTCCAGGAACACAGACTCTCCTCCTACTGTGAGCATCCAGGACATAAAACATCCTCTGCCATATGCGCATCTCTCAGGTCATCAATGCAACCCAACAATGTGGATTCATGACCTCTGTGCTATCACTTGGCACTAAGAGGCATAAATCCTTGTTGTATTACCAGAAAACCATCGATTCCGACTCCACGTCAGTAGAAATGACTCCACAAGACACAGTGGAACATTACTCATCTTATATATTATGCATTAAGGTTTGAAGATGAGTTCCCTCTGCTCTTTTCCCCCCCTGAGAGTGCCACCTGATAAACTGAAACCAGGAAAGTGAATTATGAATCCTCTAAATGTCCACATATCCTTCAAAACCCAAGTGGCGCTTCCTTCAGATTAGCACAGCGGTATTTTTTAATCTCTCCATATCTGCAGCCAGATTCTAATTTGATAAAGCAGTGTGAGGAAGTGGCGACAGCGCATGAAAAGATATTTCTCTGGAAAGGTTGGTCAGTAACGTTTTATCGTTACTAAAATACAACCATGATTGTGATCAGATATAAAACAGCAACCGCAGCTCAAACATAAATTAAACATTATTTGTCAGAATCTGTGTTGAAAAGCAAAACAAGAACTGGGTGAAAAAAGTTTGAATTTAAAGGGAAAGTAAAAAAAAAACATTTTCATCCAGGACCTTATTTCTAGCATCATTATATTCGTTTACCCACCCAGACCAGTTAGGAGCCACTAGGAGTCTTTCAGGAGAAGTTTAGATCCATTGTTGATCAGCATATATCTATATAATGGGAGTTAATGGGGCAGCCAAAGATCAGCCTCTAAATAAGGAATTATCTGCCACTAAACTCCTTCATTTCACCATGTTTGGTTATCAATCACTAGCTCTATTCCCCTTGGAGTTCAGAGCGTCTCAGAGGTGATTTGTTGTTGTCTTCCGGGGTGGCCACTCTCCCATAGTTTATAAAAGTATTTTAAAAAGCTTTGAATTCAGTGGAGTCAAATTTAAGGCCTTAAAAGCATTACATTTCAGAGAAAACTGCATTTTTCTTTTAATTTAGTCTTAAATCTGGCATCTTATTGTTCAAATAATTAGCAAACATAATTTATTGTACATAAATGTTTAAATTTGGTATTTATAATAAAATATTACAGTGAAATGCACATTCATACACTGCTCTTGTTCCTCTGGTTTCCAGCCATGATTTACGACAGTCCCTTGCATCATTTATTGCAAAGGTGCTAAAACAGGATACAGCCTGATTTTACATTTAAATTGACTTTAATTTAACCAATACTATATATATATATATATATATGTGTGTGTGTGTTCATCTTAGTTTAAGTCTCGGTGGTTTCTATTTTTCCCCTAATAATCTTAACCTCTACGATGTTCTGCATTCAACGTTTACTCATGTCCTTATGGTTGAATGTCCCTGAGGAAATCAGTTCTTCCTGGAAGCCGACCCCAGATCTTTGCAGATCGGTAGAGCTGATTGAACTTGGTTGGTTTAGCATTATTGATCAGGACATTGTTGGTATGGTGTTTAGGTCAGACCAGTTTTATTGTCCAGTTGTGTCCTGGCTTTAACCAGCTGAAGAAACGTCCACCTGTAAAAATGAGGGTCCTGCTCTGAAGTTTAAATCTTTATGGTCTAATAAGACACATTTCATGAGTAAAGAGGTATTCGGCCACCATGAGGAGAGTAAATATGTGTTTGTTTGCCAGTTGTATCTATGTATGTGTGTATTACACATGCCAGATTGAAATCAGAAAAATAAAGAAGAAAAACTACCCTCAGATTCTTCAGCTTTGGTTGAGAAGTGGACACACACAGGTACTCTGTGAATGGTTAAAGCCCCGTTGGTTGTCTGAAATCATCCAATTCAAATGAAGTAGCCAGAATCAAAGGACAACTCTGTGTAGATTAGTAGAAATCTGCTATAGAGTCAAATGTCTGCAGAGGACAGTTGGACATAGTGTGAAAAACAACCATTGACAGCTCAACATGACAATGACATGGTATGATGCCATGAGGACTGTTTTAAATCACATTTGTAAGTGAAGCTTTGCCGGTTATAAGATGTTGATATTTCCTCTAGGAGGTTCAGTTACCTGGAAAGCCAGGTGTCCCTGTGGCCAAGTGTTTGAGCCAGCTGAGTCTGAGCGCGCCCCTGCCCATCTACCCACGCAGCAGCTGCAGCAGCAGTGAGATCTCCCTGTCCAGCGCCTGCAGTGAATTCTCCAGCGGCTCGTACACCTGGAACGACGGACGCTCTGCTGGGAAAACGGTAAAGTTCCACAAAACAATCACGAGTGGCAGCTCGTCATTTGGGAACCTAATTAATCCCGTATCCTCCTGCAGGAGTTTGTTTACCACAACCTGAAAACTCTCCTGAAACTAAGAAAGCTGTTGAAATACGTCAAACATTTAGAGGCTGATTTATTAAAGGTTTGGCTTTGTTAAAACTGCTGCAAACCTCTCAGCAGCCGCCTTACATAGAAACATTTTAACTGATGGCAATGTTTGTATAATTGTATGTATGTATAAAATATTATGCATAAATGATCTTTCTTTTTAAGTGATTTGACATGACATCTGTTGTGAATTGGTGCTGTAGAAAAAAACTGAATTGAATTAAATAATTGTACCATACCAAGATGCCAATTACATAAGTGACATTTTAAAAACAAAATTTAAATAGCAAAGCCAGACATAATTAATTTGTACATTTCCATTCTTCAATGAAATTCCCAAAACACATTAAGGCTGGGAAACACAGCAGCGGATGCAAAGTCCTTATTTTAACATTGCTCTTTGCTCCTGATATTAGTTGTTCACGCAATCATAATAGATTCAGCTGATGGATTTTGAAAAGTAGCTTTGTGCTTTGGATGATCCTAAAATGTTTACTCTGAAAGAAGCCTGCAGAAGCTGCTTGAAAGAAATGCTAAAACATTCTTTATTCAAAGTTTTAATTCTGTCTCTCTCTCTGCTTTAAAGTCTTCTCTTACCTGGGAGAAGAGGCTGAGTTTGGGTTCATCAGCTCCTAGTAACATCTGCGCTCCCTCAGAGGAGCAGCGACCCACGCGATGCAAGGAGAGTCACATACTGGAGGGACTCAGGAAGCTCCAGAGGAGGAAACACAGGAGTTCCTCCTGTTCTTCAAAGGTCTCCAGATCAGGATACAAAGACTGCATGAACTCCAATGAGGGTATCTACTCCCTGGGGATCAAGACTAGCAGTAAAGGAGTGTCCAAACCCGGTAGGACGTCAGCTGCTCGGGGCAAGCAGTTCTTTTACGATTCGGACGATGCCGATGACGAACTGGTGCAGGCTGGCCGCAGAGACATCATCCCCACCAAGGACTGTTGGTTCCACTGTAAGAGACTGTCTCACAGCATCTCTGACAGTTTGTGTAGCTGGGAGGGGACACAGGAGAGTGGAACTGGAAGTGACATTGCTTCAGGACTGATGGTTGCAAACCCTTGTTCTGGCTGTGACTCCAAAGAGCCTCCAGAGAAGCTTGTAAGTTTCATCCATAATTTTCTCTCAGATGGAGAGCACAAATCAGCTTTTAGTAAACCATCCAAGCTCCACTTTAGCCCCCCTCCTGACCCGGACGGTACAAAGCGCTTTTGTGATGTGGACAAGTCTGGATGCAGTGATGTCCGGATGTCCTGTGACCAACCAACACAGGAAGCAGAGAGGGAGATCAAGAGACTATCTAGGGATGCTGCAAAGCTCCTCAAACAAAAGTACTTGGGCAGAGATCAGGGGCGCACCCAGTCTGCTGATGGGAGGCCCAAACCTTTTAGTCTGATGAAGGAACCACAAGCATCCAAGTGTACCCAGTCTGAAGAAAGCATACTGGCTATATTTGATGCAGAGGGGGAACCTATTGAGCTTTGTCCCCAAAGGCTTGGTCCAGATGCAGATGACATTCAACGTAGCAAAAACAATGTTAGCTATGCAGAATTAGTCCCACAAGAAAGACCAACCAGGCAACTGTCTACACATGCAAGAAACTACAACGTTCTGGAATCTCCAGAAAAACCCTCAGAGTGTCAGACTAGGACTGTTAAATCAGGCAACAGCAGGGAGGGAAGCACAGAGAGACTGTCTTTGCAGCTGACTCCACAGAGAAAACTGATAAAACCACCAAGCATTCGTGCAAGTAAAGGTCAGTCCATCCCTCCATTGAATGATGCTGCCTGTCCCAAGTCTAATGGTTCAAAGATTCCCGGTCGTAACAAACCATCAGCATCACCACTGAGGGCGTCTAAAGGTTCAACAACCGAGTCAAGCAATAGTGGACACTCAGGATCTTCCACTCAGGAGAAATCCCCTTCTTCTCCCACAGTTAAAATGTCTAGATTTATTAAAACACAAACTAGCTCTCAGAGCCCAAAGGCTGTGAACTCCAAGCTCTCCAACAGGGCCGAATGGAGTAAGGCTCCCTCTACCACTTCCCCCCACCTCCCAAGGAGGCTCCTGGACTTTGGTGACACTAGTGAACAACCAACCAGAGACAAACACTGTGAACCTAGCAAAAATAAACTCAGGTCTCCCTCTCCTCCCCCTCCCCCGGGCCGCTCCACCTCCTTACTGATCAGACCAAATTATGAAGGTTCCCCTCAGGCACATAAAACAGGGGTGGCTCAACCATCCACGCTAACCACTGGGAGGGGCCCTCCCCCAAGTTACTACACCTCATTAGCAACAAATATGCAAACCACTTTACCCATCAAGGATAAAGAATGCTTGGATTTGGATGCAGGCTACGGGACTGCACTTGCACCTCAGAAACTGGCAGAGAAAACCAGTCAGCACCTTCAGAAGTCCCCCGCTGTGACTCAGACTCCCACTAAAGGCACTTCCAAACGAACAAAAGACTACCTCCCTTCTGGAAACTCAGGGTGTGCTCGAGAACCTGAAAATGCACCTAGAAGCTCAAAGAATGTCCCTCCTCCGTACAGTGCCCTAAGAGGGTCCTCACTACAAAACTCATTCGCAATCAAGAAAGGACCCACTCATGACAGTGTTCAGCAGACAGTGCAGAAGACCTCTATAAGTTTACCCATATCCCTGCAGAGCTCATCTCATTGTCAGACAGAGCAGCAGAGCGGTAAAACTATCGTTAGCCCTCCTGCCTCTGCTGTTGTGTCACCAAACCAAGCAGAGAAAGCATCAAAGACTCGGATCCCCATGGGGTTTAAAGCCTTTTTGAAATCGCCTCCTGCAACTAAAAGCAGTCCCACAGTTCCAGGTAAACAAGAGAAAGATCATATCAACTCAGTCTCCAAGGAGACCGTGACTACAAACGCCTCGACCCAGTGTGACGGCTTGCAAGCCCCATATAGTATCGATGTGCCGCCCACGATGTCCTCCACAGAGGGGAAAGGTGAAGCCCAGGAAGTATATGCCGGCGCGTTGCCTGAGGAAGGTGATGGCAACGATAAAGGGAAGAGGAACAGCCAACTCTTTGGTCGATCCATATCCGTCACAACAAAAGCCCATCTAAAACCTGCTCTGGGAATGAACGGCGCCAAGGCTCGTAGTCAGAGTTTCAGCACCAACTACATGGAGAAACCCAACGTCAGCGTGCTGGAAGGACCAGGGAAGATCAGGACGCAGATCATCACCAACTCAGGCGAGAGGGGGAGCTCTCTGTCAAGGCAAAGTTCCTTAGAAGTCCCCTCTGTTGGGTTGGCCGAGAGCCCGGTTCATTCACCCAGGATGAGGCTGAGCCACTATGGAGGCATGACGGCTTCAGCCTGCACCAACGGCCAAAACCCAGACAAAACCTCAAAGTCAGGCTCCAAGGGGGAAGGTGTCACCTCCCCTACTCATAAAGAAGCGCACAGTCAGCCAGGAACTTGTTTCAACAATGTCCACAAACCAAAAGGGGCCTCGTCTCCACAGTTTCATCCTCAGCCATCCTTCTTTAGTTCAGAGAGAGAGAAGGAAAGCTTGGTAACCAGCTCGAACAAACCAGTCAAAACCCAGCTAGACTCGCCTATCAAACCAGCAGATACAGAGGAGAAGAAAATCAGCCCCACAGTTTGCACGATTGAAGAGAAAGTCATGATGGGAATTGAGGAAAACTTGCAAAAATCCCAGGAACAGGAGAAGGTAGCAGCCAGCGAGGCCAAGCAAAAGACCGTCCCGTCGCTTGCAAACTGGTTCGGCCTCCGGAAGAGCAAGCTTCCGGCTCTGAGCGGGAAAAAGTCCGACTCCCCCAAAGGGAAAGAAGAGAAGAAGGACCTGAAGATAGGATCCGTGCTTGTGGGGAAACAGATCAAACCGGAGAAGAAGAAGGACAGGAAGAAGGAGAGCCAGGAGGGGCAGAACCTATCGGAGATGAACAACAAGCTGAGCTCCATCATGGACCACTGCAACAACCAGATGGGTCAGATCGCCAGTCAGATTCAGTGTACCACGGCGTTCATCGGCAAAGACCAGTTCGTAAAGGACCTCCTTGGCAGGTGGGTGGTGAAGTATTACACTATCCCTTTAAGTTAATAAGAGCTCCACATGTCTCCTCACAGCGTTTATTTTCCACTGTGAATCCCAGCAGACAGCAGGGGGGAAACACTTCGTATGGGCCGTTAAACACTACATGAGATGTGTGTTTGTATTCTTGGGTAGTGTGATGTTTGCTTTCATGAAAGAGCAGGGCACTGCAATTTATCAGCTCTGCAGCTGGATGAAGGCGCTGAGGGACGTAAAGCTAAACATTTCCTTCCCCCACAGGACTGCAGTGAAGGTCGGCAGCGTGGCCGCCTCGCCGGCCGCTACGTCCACGCCCAGGAAGCACGGCGAGATCTGCCACGATACGGCGGTGAGTGAGAAAGCTTCCACTACCTTCTGTTAGCATGCACAGTCCCACAGGCTTTTACTTTTGCTTGCTAACACTGGAACACCTCTGCAGCTTCGCTCACTATTGATCAGAATGAGTTCTGACTCAGACTGCTGAACCAAACAGCTCTAAACTATCTGTTGTTGTTACTATCAGCCCAGGCTGATGTGTGGGAGCTCAGCAAGCAGGACACATTTTAAGGCTTACAGTGAGGTGTGCTGTGATTTTATACTTAATTCCACTTAGAAATGATGGAACTTCACATTTATACTGTGAGAGACATCATTTAAAAAGCAACACGAACTTTTAACTCCCTGCATAGATTGTCTATTGGATTTAGGTCTGGAGACTGCAGACATGACTTCCTCCCAGGCCTCTCTGGATCATCCAGATGCTCATTGGCAAACTTCAGACAGGCCTGGACATCTGATGACTTGAGCAGGGGGACCTTTTGAGTGCTGTATAATTTTAAACAATGACAGAGCCTCGTTCTACTGACAGTAACCTTTGAACCTTTGGCCCCACCAGCTGAGATCTAGCATGGGGCCCCAGTCCCATCAGGTGAGATCTAGCATGGGGCCCCAGTTCCAGGGAGACAGGTGCTAGTTTTTCAGATTAATCAGTGGAGTAGAGGTGGACTTTCTAAAGTCAGAGTAACAGGTTTTATAGAGCAGATTACCAGGTGTTCAGATACTGATGTTCCTCACCGTAAATCAGGCTTCTCTAAGCACATTACTGAAACTGACCTAAAGTCTTCACCCCCCTGAGCCTTTTCGCATCTTGTCGTATTAAAGGAACATGATTTAATAGCATATATTTTTATTTGATCTTAGAACCAACACAAAGTAGCGCATAACTTTAAAGTGTTGGAAAAAGGATAATATACCAGCACTGCACCATAATGAGTATATTTTTAAAGCTAAATTTGAAAATGATGTCTTCCTTTTAACCTCATGCTCTGCGGTTTTGCTAAAAATCCATTTTTGGCCACGCCCACATCGAACGGCACAGCACATCCATCCGTGTACCGTCTATGCAACCCCGTTTCTGTGGGGACGAAACAGTGGGCGGACCCTTTTTATAAAGGTCTGTGGTTGTACCGTAGAAAGATGTGAAAAGTTGCAGAGAACCCCCACAGCATGACACAGCTACCACTCTGTTTTAAAGTGAGGATGGCACTGTAAGGATTTTTTTTTAACTAAAAACAGACTAGAAATGTGATTTTTGGATTGAATTACCCCTCCCCCCCATGGCTGGGTAGACCTGAGGACGTGTGTACCAGCGATGACGTCTGATGGCTGCTTATTGAGGGGAATCAGATTAATGGGACTAAATCTAAAAACGGTAAATCCTGTAGAAGCCCACAGAGAACAGATTCACCCAGAGCCACACGGCCGTAGTAAAAGGTCTGACCGTCTCTCACCATGAAGGGGGAAATTTAATCTGGAAGATGCTAGGTCCTGATAACACGGTGGAGCCATTTATGGCCGGCGCTCCTCTGGACTAAAGAGCCATTTAATCCCATCCTCTGAGCATCCGATCTGCTCCACATAGAAATGCAACAAAAAAGACGTGACCCTCAAGCGCCTCAGCAGCCCAGTTAGAGCGAGAAAAAAACTAGAATAACCTTTATTCTCCTGGAATAGAACAATGAACGGAATCAGTTTAAATCAGCTGACCGACATCTGCTCATTTTACAGACGCTTCTCATAACTCAGAAGATCAGTCTGAAGGCTGGAGGTGATGAAGAACACCACCCACAATCCACCTGTCAAGACCACATGATAGGTAAGCTTATACCAGAACCAGATCCTCCTGACCCGCTGGGACCGAGCCACTGGGCTGCTGCAGGATCTTACTGGAACCAGTTATTGATATGTTACCAGCTCCTTTCTCTATTTCTTTAGAATTTATTTCCATTTGCACTTTTTAACTCTTTTTGTCTTCACTCTATCTGTCCTTCCATCTGATCCGAGCGTCTCTACCGACCACATCATGCAGATCAGTTCTATAAACCATAGTAGTAAATTAGCTCCTAATAACTCAGCAACATTATGATAACAGGTTTAATATGTGTGGAGGTAGATAATGAGAGGAGCGCTTTGGTTTGGATCCGATCAGAGCCGACCCGCCTAGATCACTCACCAGAACACCAGCCAATCACCTTCTCTTCTCCGATACATTTAAAAAACAAACTGTTATTGATCCCTCATAATAATGAGGGATCAATATAGGGATGGCATATATTTTTATTTGATCTTAGAACCAACACAAATCCCTCATAATAATGAGGGATCAAAACTCAAATATCATAAACTAGAAACAAAAATGATCTTAAGGAAAACTAAAAAAGACCCTTCATAGATCATCCCCTGTAATCACGCGTTCCTCTTTTCTGACATTTCCTGCATATTATATCGAATCAACGACTGAGTTTGTTTGTTAGCTACATTTCTATTTCATTTTATAATTTTACTCTGTATTCTTTTTCGTTTTATTTGTGTGCTGCCTTTTCCACACTGTAGGATTAACAATCTGTTCATTCATTCATTCAGAGATGAACAAATAAACGCCAGCAAAAACATAACGTCCTTAGCGTATTTCATTTAGGATTGTGATACAAGTATTAGTGATTATAAGAAATATCTGAAACACTTGAAAGGGTTAGAAAACATTTTAAAATATTAAGAATTTTGAGGGACTTCTGACTAATTCTCCCACTTTATGGGCGCTTTGACTCCGTTTGGGTTGCTGGGCTAGGAACGCCTTTGCTGAACGCTTCATGATGCGAGCAGCGTCAGAAACGTTAGCTTGGAGCTGCTGGCTAGAACTCACCTCCAGGTGGTTTTGCTCTCATAAAGGAACAATAAAAGGACCATTAGTCCTTCACAGCCACTCTGTAGCCCTGCGAGCTGTGCAGCTTTAACACTAAAGATCAGGAGACTGTGGTTTAATACGAGACAGTGGAATCTGATCCACACAGTGAAGCCGTCAGCTGCAGCGCCTGCAGCCTGTGTACAGAAGTGATAGGGAGCTCATGAAAAACTAGATTAGGTCCAGTTGTTTTGCGCCGCTGGCTGGAATTACTGTGGACCTAGTTATAGTTGGGATATAGAGGGCATTTTGAACTGCCAGGCTTGGCATTCAATTACCCTGCTGGGTAATCTATGGCTCCTTGTTCCACACTAAAGTTCACGGCTGTTCGCTGTGCATTCAGACGAGCTTTTCTGCTCCAGCCCGGCTCATGTAAATGCAGAAGTTTATTGGAATAAGCAGGAGCAACATTCCTGAATAGTTGCTACACCAGACAGGACGGCTGGGAAGATAACAGCATGCTGGGTATTCTGGATGTGGAATATTTCTCATCAGATTTAAACCGAGAAAATGACAGACGATAAAATGAAAGGAGGACTGGGGCTGCGGCCCAGGGTGCCATGAGAAATGGGGGAAGCTCAGAAACAAAACAGAGTTTATCAGGAACAAGTTTTCTACTGCTTTAATGTCTGTCAAGTCATCATTTCCTGCATTTTGATTGGTAGAGGCCCTCAAGAACAACCACTATTGTTAGAGTTTTACCTGCACTGACCCCTACTGTTTAAAAATAGAAGTGCAGCGACTGTTGTGTAGGTAACAGGAAGTCAGGCTTTCTTCAGATTTAGCAGCTTTGCTCCTAATTTAAGGTGATGTTGAGCCACTAAGCATAAAAAACAAGCAACAAGTCATCATAAAACTCGCCCAAACTGGAGGCGTGAGGAAGAAGCTTAGAAAAGAAGCGCCTGTAGTACAGCTGAGGCCACCTGCTGGTGTGTCAGTGTGGGCACATGTTTCCTGGACTGCAGCTCTAAATTATTTAAAATATTCTAATGAAGCTGAAACACCTGTGGGGAGCCTAAGCCCCGCCCTTCTACTTCCTGTTTCGCTGCTGCCAAACAAAATGACTGAGAGTCGATGGAGCGATAAAAGTTAATATCTGATCTTGTGTGTGACTATTAAAGAAACATCTTGAACCGCCGCGAAGGTTACTTTAGGTTTTGAGTAAAAACATTTAGCGGACTACAACTGCAGAAGAAGAAGGAGACAAATGGCTGTAGCAAAGTGAATGGGAACTAGTAGGATGCTACTAGTTCCCACTCACTTACATTGGTTTACGCTAAGCTAAATCAAACGGACTGCTGCCAGACTAGGGGAATTACTGAGCTGGTTACAGAATCCTTTTTCCTCACAGCCAAAATGTTTACCAGGGGGGAATAACAATTTAAAATTATGAACTGATTTTTACTATTATTTTGGAACATTTATCCATGGCACCATAAATATTTGGATAAATTTCCCAAATTCTTATATAAAAGGTAAAGTTATCCTTGTAGCAGTTTGTGGGTAACTGTTGGCTACATAGTGGTCAGGTGACGTGTTAGTCAGTACTGATTGGCTGTAAAGGTAGCTAGAGTAGCAATGATAACATTGTACCCTACTGTTAGCCTGTGTGGTTTCTGCTCTCTGTGAGTGTTGGTTCATATAAAGCTAACGGGGACTACACACTCCTCATCATTCCCAGACCTGGGAAGCCTCTTTAATGGGTGCAGGTTTCAGAGCCCAGTGTTCCCAGTTCCAGATGCCAGACTTCATCTTTAGCTAGCCTGCTGTACGGCTCTACTCACTCTCTGCCCTTCTTTGCTCCTGTTTTCTGACTTACCTGCTCCAGATTCCCTCTTCTCCCCCCCGCCCTTCCGCTGCATGTAGACCGTCCTCTCTTCCTGTCCCTGTGCCGTCGTCGTGGTTACGCTCCTCTCCCTGTCCCTCTAGGCTCCGGCTGCCAGATGCGAACCCTGGACAGCGGCATCGGCACCTTCCCCCTCCCCGACTCCGTCACCAGGGCCGGCGGTCGCCACATCCCCAAATCTGAGTCCAGCCCGGGCGTGGTGATTGCCGGCACTGCCGACCCCGTTACCACAGAGCCCGATGGTTCCGCCCCCGTCCCCACCAGCATCATGGCCCACTCAGCGTCGGAGCCCGCCGTGAGCGGCAGCAGGAACGCCCAGAGCCGCCTCCCCAAACTCTCCTCCTCAGGTAAGTCGTCCTCCAGGGAGGATTTAATGCATGTCCTGGGACAAAAGGTGGGACGCTCAGTCGGACAGGTTTGTCCTGCTTGGACAGGTTTGTCCTGCATGGACAGGTTTGTCCTGCTTGGACAGGTTTGTCCTGCATGGACAGCTTTGTCCTGCTTGGACAGGTTTGTCCTGCATGGACATGTTTGTCCTGCTTGGACAGGTTTGTCCTGCATGGACAGCTTTGTCCTGCTTGGACAGGTTTGTCCTGCATGGACAGGTTTGTCCTGCTTGGACAGGTTTGTCCTGCATGGACAGGTTTGTCCTGCATGGACAGGTTTGTCCTGCTGGACAGGTTTGTCCTGCTTGGACAGGTTTGTCCTGCATGGACAGGTTTGTCCTGCATGGACAGGTTTGTCCTGCATGGACAGGTTTGTCCTGCGTCCTGCATGGACAGGTTTGTCCTGCATGGACATGTTTGTCCTGCTTGGACAGGTTTGTCCTGCTTGGACAGGTTTGTCCTGCATGGACAGGTTTGTCCTGCATGGACAGCTTTGTCCTGCATGGACAGCTTAGTCCTGCTTGGACATGTTTGTCCTGCTTGGACATGTTTGTCCTGCATGGACAGCTTTGTCCTGCTTGGACAGGTTTGTCCTGCATGGACATGTTTGTCCTGCTTGGACAGGTTTGTCCTGCATGGACAGGTTTGTCCTGCTTGGACAGGTTTGTCCTGCATGGACATGTTTGTCCTGCTTGGACAGGTTTGTCCTGCATGGACAGCTTTCTCCTGCATGGACATGTTTGTCCTGCATGGACATGTTTGTCGTGCTTGGACAGGTTTGTCCTGCATGGACTGGTTTGTCCTGCTTGGACAGCTTTGTCCTGCTTGGACAGCTTTGTCCTGCATGGACAGGTTTGTCCTGCTTGGACAGGTTTGTCCTGCATGGACAGGTTTGTCCTGCTTGGACAGGTTTGTCCTGCTTGGACATGTTTGTCCTGCATGGACATGTTTGTCCTGCATGGACAGGTTTGTCCTGCATGGACAGGTTTGTCCTGCATGGACAGGTTTGTCCTGCGTCCTGCATGGACAGGTTTGTCCTGCATGGACATGTTTGTCGTGCTTGGACAGGTTTGTCCTGCTTGGACAGGTTTGTCCTGCATGTACAGGTTTGTCCTGCATGGACAGCTTTGTCCTGCTTGGACAGCTTTGTCCTGCTTGGACAGGTTTGTCCTGCTTGGACAGGTTTGTCCTGCATGGACAGCTTTGTCGTGCTTGGACAGGTTTGTCCTGCATGGACATGTTTGTCCTGCTTGGACAGGTTTGTCCTGCATGGACAGGTTTGTCCTGCTTGGACAGGTTTGTCCTGCATGGACATGTTTGTCGTGCTTGGACAGGTTTGTCCTGCATGGACAGGTTTGTCCTGCTTGGACAGCTTTGTCCTGCATGGACAGCTTTTTCCTGCATGGACAGGTTTGTCCTGCATGGACAGGTTTGTCCTGCATGGACAGCTTTGTCCTGCATGGACATGTTTGTCCTGCATGGACAGCTTTGTCCTGCATGGACAGCTTTGTCCTGCATGGACAAAATGGCTGCTGCGGAGACGTTCCTCATAGATCTTCTGCTTCCAGATGCCATCAGGACCAAGAGGCTGAGCTTCAGTAACATCTCCACCTCTATGGAGGACCAGCAGAGGAGGAGGAAAACCACAGAACGCCACTCAGCGGTGAGTCTTATTTCTACCTCACTGTGGGGTCAAAGGTCAGCGACACAGTATTCATCTTGATTCGAACACTGGTAAGAAAAGGAGATAAAGTTTTTCTGATAAAATGTACGTTTTTAATATTTCCGTACTATAGCTTTAGGGAAAAACACAAATCAGTACGCATACAAGCCAGAAAAACTGTTAACTCAACAAATCATCCAGCACTGGTGTGTTAAAGCATGGAGGGGGCAGCATCATACTGGGGGAAACTTGTCTTCAGCTGCAACAAATAAATTGAAGAGTTTTCCAGATCTGGATGAAAAAGAAGGAAAATATTGTGAATATTTCATGTCCATCTGTGATTTTTCCAGGATTTCCAGCAGACGCTGCTGAAGCTGAGCCTCTACTCAGACAGCGACGGAAGCGGCTCCACGTTATCCTCTCCTCACCGACCCAAGCGGCCCGACTCAGGTCCGGTTCACACACATGATCCACTTCCTCCTCCAGCCTCCAGTCGCTGATCCTAAACTTTCCTGTCGTCCACAGTAGAGCGCGACACAGACACCCTGCGGACACAGAGCGAGGACAAAGCCGTGTCCATCATGGACTACTACCAGGATGAGATGTTCTCCCGTGTGGAGACGGACGGCAGGAGGATTTCCCAGTACGACCTGGATGGGAAAGCAGGAGAGCACATCAGAGTGAGTTTTATTCCTTAAATTGGCCCGTTTTCCGCTTTACTGATCAGTCTTCATGTGGTGGATGAGATTCTTCAGCTTCAGCTCCAAAGCAGCAGCTCCTCTCAGCTTTTCTGCTCCAGGACTCACTCTCTGATTGTCCTAAAAACAAAAACCCCGCCACCCTAATTGCTTTCGATCTCCTTGTCTTCTGGTGTCAGCAGGTATTTGCCTAGCAGTATTTAACGTAGCTGAATGACAAATGAGGAGCAGGGAGCATGAAATGGCCTCCAACAGTTGGCTCGGCGACGCCGACACCAAAATCTGACACAAAAATCCATAACCTGGCAGAAAACGCTCCGACTCAACACAACCTCAATATAAAAACACGTTTCTGCTGCTGACCTTCCTCCACCTTCAGAAATGCAGGAAAACAGAAATAATCTGTTTGTAACAGAGATCAGTATTCTCTAGTTTGGTCTGTTAACAACATTATTATTATTAATAACATTTTTCACCTGCTGTGGTGTTTCTTCCAGGTAAATGTGATGCAGGTGATTATTTAGCTGCAGACATCAACATGTTTCTGAGTCTAAGGACAGAAAATTAGAACAATTTCAACCAATGTTCAATTCAATTCAGTTTATTTATATAGCGCCGTTCCACAACAGATGTCATCTCAAGGCACTTTACAAGAAGAGTTATTACAATACAATGTTTAATTTAGAAATTAGAGAACC
Organism: Apricaphanius iberus; assembly: GCA_028564705.1. Lineage (NCBI taxonomy): Eukaryota > Metazoa > Chordata > Actinopteri > Cyprinodontiformes > Aphaniidae > Apricaphanius > Apricaphanius iberus. Next base: position 1,072,567 of record JAPXFQ010001133.1, on the reverse strand, counting down.
ACAGAAGATTGCGTCGTGTAATTCTCAGCAATCCCTCACAGTGAGCAAGCATGAAGCGACAGTGGGAAGGAAAAACTCCGTTTTAACAGGAAGAAACCTCCAGCAGCACCAGGCTCAGTACTCAGTCTGGGGTTTGGTTGTTGTAAAATGTTTTAATATTTCCATGTTTCTTATTAAAGAAAATAATTTTATTTATTTCAGTTTTTTCCTTTTTTTTCTTTTTAAATGTTTATATTTTTTCCTGAGAATTACTTTGTTTTCTTTTCAGAAAATATTCTCTGACTTTTTTGCTTATTTAAAAAAATAATAATTTTCAAAATGTTTTTTATTAAATATACAATTAAGTCCAAACTATTCTTACCCCCTTGTAGATTTAAATTGAATCTTTTATTCATTAAAGTTTGTCTCATCTTAACACAACTTTTCTTTTGAAAATTGTAATTTTTGTTTGGGGATTTCTTTTCTTCTAAAACAATATTTTTTTTTAGAAAAAAGTAAAAAGGATATTTTACTTTTTAGAAAAAAATATATGTATATATATTTGTAAAAAGTAAAATCTCGTTTTGAAATGCAGTTCAACCATTCTGTAAAATGCTGAACAGCTTTTTGCATCATTCCTCTGACTTTTCATCAGATTTAAGTCAGAACTTTAACTAGGCCACTCCAGCCTACAGATATTAGAGCAGACGCTGAACTCTATCTGGGATGAGAAGAATAGAGAAGAAATCTGGACAGAAACAGCGTAATAACAGGGTCAATATTTGTTAATAAGGCCAGAAATGGGATTGAGTTCAAGAGCGGAGTCTAATTAGTAGGGATGCAGCGATATCATGTTTTTCAAACCAATACTTTACCGATACATAGATCTGAGATACGAGTACCAGTACCGATACTTCTACCACACAAAAAAATGCAATGAAGTGGAAGAGAGATTTTATTAATATGAGGGTGAATTAGATAAAAAATAAAATAGTTAGAAAAATGACCATAAAACTTACATTTCAAGTGAAAATAAACTTTTCTGTGAAATCATTGCAGAGTTTCCACATTTTAAGTATTCATAGTATCGGTGAACTTTAATGAGTACATTTGAACAGTATAGGACCCGATAACAGTATTGGTGCATCCCTACTAATTAGAATGTAATAACTGTTTTATAAGCGTTTCATAATTTTATTTGATGGTGATTGTGCAATAATTCAAACTTCCTGGACTCCACACAAGGACTCCTAATTACCACAAATCAGATTAAACACAGTTCTATTATGGGTAAACTTTAACAGAAACCGTCTGTCATGGAGTTTGTTGACAGCTGGAGATACGCACTAGCCCCCCCGCGACCCCTGAGAGGACTAACCGGTTTAGAAAATGGATGGATGGATGGATGCTTAACCGTACTTTATATACAAAAAGGCCTAGAAACTCTCCTTCTAGTATTTACACACAACAATAAACAAAATGAACAGAGAAAAACTCCTTAGCTCCTGCGGGGAGGAGGAAAAAAGACAGATTCTGAACTAAGCTGCACCTGTGATGCTTTCAAATAGTGTCGGGAATCTATGCTGAGTTCAGGAGCATAGGATATGTCAACTTATAGTGAAAAACAGTACTAGTAATACTGCTTTCTGTCACGTATTTACACAAAAATATAGAGTGAATGTGATCCTATAACAGTAGAGGGCAGCATTGAGCACAGCAGCTTATAACCTGCGGGAAATACTTTTCTTTATAATACTGTACCAAGTATAAGTGTTTAACTTTTTACTTTTGTCTGACAATCAAGCTGAAGATGACCTTTATTCTCTGTAAAATTTAGATTTAATTGGATTTACAACGCTAATGCTAATTAATTAAAAGTAGTCATATACAAAGTTTAGTTGAGTTACCAGCTATAAATGTGTTTCAGTTTTATAAGTTTCAATACTAAAGACAAAATATTGGATCTGGACTGTAGAGTGGACCAGGTTTGGGGTTAAAAGATGGATGGAAGGCCTAAAATGCTGAATGGGTCATCCCTACTAATAACTGTAGCATACGGAGGTGTTGTATACTAAAAAGTGGCGGTCCGGGGGCGCTTTACCGTGCTAGCAGGGAGTGTGATCCAGCAGGTTGTCTGGGTGCTGCTCCAGTCGATGACCAAAGTAAAGAGACGTGACTGTTGTTCTCCCAGCTGAGAGCCGCTAACTACCAGGTAGCTAGATGCTATGCTGGTGCTAAGCCGGCTACAAGCTCAACTCTATCAGCAGGTAGCTAGATGCTACGCTGGTGCTGCTAACCCAGCTACAAGCTCAGCTCTATTAGCAGGTAGCTAGATGCTATGCTGGTGCTAAGCCGGCTACAAGCTCAACTCTATCAGCAGGTAGCTAGATGCTACGCTGGTGCTGCTAACCCAGCTACAAGCTCAGCTCTATTAGCAGGTAGCTAGATGCTATGCTGGTGCTAAGCCGGCTACAAGCTCAACTCTATCAGCAGGTAGCTAGATGCTACGCTGGTGCTGCTAACCCAGCTACAAGCTCAGCTCTATTAGCAGGTAGCTAGATGCTATGCTGGTGCTAAGCCGGCTACAAGCTCAACTCTATCAGCAGGTAGCTAGATGCTACGCTGGTGCTGCTAACCCAGCTACAAGCTCAGCTCTATTAGCAGGTAGCTAGATGCTATGCTGGTGCTAAGCCGGCTACAAGCTCAACTCTATCAGCAGGTAGCTAGATGCTACGCTGGTGCTGCTAACCCAGCTACAAGCTCAGCTCTATTAGCAGGTAGCTAGATGCTATGCTGGTGCTAAGCCGGCTACAAGCTCAACTCTATCAGCAGGTAGCTAGATGCTACGCTGGTGCTGCTAACCCAGCTACAAGCTCACTGATTAGCAGGTAGCTAGATGCTATGCTGGTGCTAAGCCGGCTACAAGCTCAGCTCTATTAGCATGTAGCTGGATGCTACGCTGGTGCTGCTAACCCAGCTACAAGCTCAGCTCTATTAGCAGGTAGCTAGATGCTACGCTGGTGCTGCTAACCCAGCTACAAGCTCAGCTCTATTAGCAGGTAGCTAGATGCTACGCTGGTGCTAATGTGGCTACAAGCTCAGCTCTATTAGCAGGTAGCTAGATGCTATGCTGGTGCTAACCCGGCTACAAGCTCAACTCTATTAGCATGTAGCTGGATGCTACGCTGGTGCTGCTAACCCAGCTACAAGCTCAGCTCTATTAGCAGGTAGCTAGATCATAAATTGGCTACAAGCTCAGCTCTATTAGCATGTAGCTGGATGCTACGCTGGTGCTGCTAACCCAGCTACAAGCTCAGCTCTATTAGCAGGTAGCTAGATGCTACGCTGGGCTAATGTGGCTACAACTCAGCTCTATTAGCAGGTAGCTAGATGCTATGCTGGTGCTAACCCGGCTACAAGCTCAACTCTATTAGCATGTAGCTGGATGCTACGCTGGTGCTGCTAACCCAGCTACAAGCTCAGCTCTATTAGCAGGTAGCTAGATGCTACGCTGGTGCTAATGTGGCTACAAGCTCAGCTCTATTAGCAGGTAGCTAGATGCTATGCTGCTGCTAAGCCGGCTACAAGCTCAACTCTATTAGCAGGTAGCTAGATGCTACGCTGGTGCTAAGCCGGCTACAAGCTCAGCTCTATTAGCAGGTAGCTAGATGCTATGCTGCTGCTAATGTGGCTACAAGCTCAGCTCTATTAGCAGAAAACTCCCCTCCGAGGACAGCTAAGCGTCCGTCTGGACACCTACCTGGGCTGTAACTGGAATTGGAGAGCTGTAAGGAAGAACTTCAGGGCTCCTCAGAGCTGCTGATATTTCAGGCATTAGCCTAATTCCCAGGCTGTGAATGAAGCGTAATGATGGATGACTGCTGCTGAACTCATTTAGCCTACATTATTGTTTGGAGAGAGACGATCCGTCCGACTGTCACCCCGTCCTCACCCCTGCCGGGCCCATTCCTACCTACGGCGGCTGCCTTCCTTTGTCGCCTCTCGACGGCGGCGGCTGGGTTCAGGGGGTGTTGGGCGGCTGTGATTTAAGCGCCTTTAATAACCTTTCACAAACACTCAGGAGAGTGATGTAAAGCTCAGCGGCTCCCATCAGGGCCCTCACAGCCCACGCTGGCCTCCCATTCATCATCCTGACAACACCTGACAGCCCTGCTAACGGCGGCCCCCGACTCCTTCTCCTCCCAGTCTCTCTTTCTCCCACATGTCTTTCCTTTTCTCACTTCCACTTTTGCCTCTCTCTATTTTTGCTTTCTTTGTTTTCCTTCTCACTTGACTTTAGCTCTAAACAGATTTCTCTTTTCCCTTCATTTTTCTTCCTAAAGTCTCCAACTTTTCTCAACCAACACCTCTGTCTATGTCCATACATTATCCGTCTGCCAGGGAGAGATGATGCTGCTGCCGGAGGAGAACCAATGATGGGGTGGATATTCCTCCTGACATCGTCTCAGTATGCGCAGCATCTCCCTCACAGCAGGATAGCTTGTTATTGGCAGAAGTAATTATGTGGCAAAGGAAAAGCAACGACACGCAAGTTGATCAAGTTTGAAGCAGAGATGCAGGAGAAACCAAATTATATTTGGGTGCAAATACATTTCAGCAGAACTGTTCAGAAGCAATCTGTTGCTGTCAGAGATCCCAGTACTCGGAGTCAGAAAAGCATCAAGACTCTACTGTCATTCCTGTTCAGGTATTAGGAGCGTTCCCACTGTCAGAACTTCAGGGTAATTGACTGGATCTGTTTTCAGACGGGGTAATCTATCGTTGCTTCTCTACGTGTCTCCATACATAACTGACCCTTTACACAAAGACGTCCACACATCATGACTCTCTGCGGTAAGTATGCTCAGCTATCAGCGCAGACTGAGATGGTAGGACCAGGGCTGTGTTTCTGTCTAGAAACTGCTTTGCCAGGAACTCTTTTCATTGACAAAGCCGATTGATTGGAGACGTCTGCTCATTTCATGCTGAATTACAACCAATCAGCGTGACTTATCCACAGCTCCGGCCAATTCTGAGTACATACGTCCAGACGGGGACTCCATTGTTTCTACAATGGCCCCGAAAATATTCCTGTCGGCCCGACCCGATGAAGTCGAGACGCGTGTATTGGGAAGATTGCTTTATTAAAATAAGAAGAGTTCCTGGTGAAGCAGTAAATGACAAGGGAAACAGAACCGCAGCAACAAGCCTTGCTTATTCCATGTAGATCTGTGCTTAGTGCTGATCAGTGATGCTTCTCGCTGCTGAAAATGTGCTGATATGTGGATCTCTTTAACTGATTCCTTAAATGAACGATTGTAGGGAGTTGGCCAACAGAAAAAGGTATAATCACCCCGAAATTGAGATAATTTAAAGGTGTCTATTCAGAGAGCTTTACCAGGAGGGAAAACGTCTCCTCATCTACTTTAATTTAAAAAGTGTTTTTATGTATAAGAGTTGGGATAAGAGGAAGTGATTATTCCATGTCCGATTTCAGGCTTCCAGGTGTTCCTCTGGTGCTTTTATGGTCTCACACTCGTCCTACGCACGTTTATGCTGATGATAGCTGCTAGCTCATAGCTGATACTTACTATCTGATAGCTGATAGCTACTAGTTGATAGCTTACAGCTGCCAAATTTGAGCTGATAGCTTATATTTCTTAGCTGATACCTGCTTGGTGATAGCTACTAGCCTTTAGCTGAGAACCACTGCATGATAGTTAATAGCAGCTAGCTGCTGAATGATAGCTTCTAGCATATAGCTGACAACTGCTAGTTGATAGCTTCTATTTTTGACCTGTTAGAGGTTTGATAATAGCTGCTAGCTTTTAGCTGATAACCGTTAGCTGCTGAATAATAGCTTCCAGCATATAGCTGATAGCTGCGAGCTGATATTTGAAAGCTGCTAGCTGCTAAACATTTATTTTGGTCTACTATAAACTAAAACCTCTAAATCATCTAGACTGTTTGAAGGCTGCTACTGTGGGGCGCCATAATGACAGCGGTGGACTTTCATACTAAAACCAACCATGAAAAACCAATGAAGAATTTTCTATGAGTTTAAAAAGTTTGTAAACTGCATCATTGGTGACCAATGAGTTTTAGGTTTCGGTTTTTCTGAGCTTTAATGTAATTTAATGAGATTTAATCTAAGACATTATTTGCCTTGCCCTTGTGTTCACCTGGTACTCTGATGAAGTCACAGAGAGCATGAAAACAATAAGTTATTAACAATAACTTGTTAAGTGTTCAGTGTCCTATAGCTGCCTTCTGTTTCTACATGTGTGTAGATCATGGTTAGCCTGCTTCAAACACTGAACTGTTCTTGATTTACTTTGTAGACATGAACGTTCTAAACTCTGTTCATATGTCATTTTATAAAAGAATAAATCAATGCAAACAAAGTCTGAATTCATTTAATGTTTTGGGTATTTGTTGTTAGTGATGTTATTTTAATTTTATTATTGTTACCATGGTAACATGCAGGGCGATGGAAGCTTGAAGGTGGCTTGGTTTTGGTTTTGGAGATGTTGTTGGAAATGGTTGCTAGAGTAACTGATTGGAAAAGATAGGAGCATATGTAAGAGCTGCACTCCCAACAGTTTTTAGTTAAAGAAAGCGCATCACAGCCATTAGTTCTTATATTTAGTGTTAACGATCAGAACTGAGCAGGAATGAGTGACGGGCCTGGAGGAATGGACCTCTGAAGCATCTCCCCTCTGCAGAGAATAGCAGCGCTGTAAGAGGAGGAAATGTGTTGCTCAGGTTACAATAAAAGCCTCTCGCTGAGCTTTTGTCACTGGATTCATCTTAAAAGATCCCATTACTGACATCTGAGGCAGAACCAATCGCCGATTCGGCTCTTCACATTTCAGAGAGGAAAGCTTCAGTTGGTCTGCTGGCTGCCATCGTTTTAGCTGCAGCTGCAGGTGGTTTGCAGACCTGTGTTTAGAAGCTTCAGTCAGCTGCTAAATTACCTTCCTGTCACATCAAATCCAATTAAAGATCACACAAACGTCCACTTTTCTTTTCCTCACTCTTTGCTGCTGAAACACTTCTTCCCCCGATGCATAGCGCTTTTTTCTCCCCCTCAGCTCTACAGCAGAGATATGAAAAACTAAAATCCTGTCAGGTGGGAGTTTAAGCTCACCTCTTCTGCTTGACACAGTATGTCCGACTAAATAACTTTCACATTTGGTGTTATAAAACTTTGTTTTATGGAAACGCTCTTGAATAAAACACGAGTAGAGCAGTTTGGACTGAATCAGAAGCAGATGATATTAAGGTGTGAGGCTGTGGTCAAACGCTGCCAGGGTCGGCCCTCCGATCGCACCACGTCCAGAGCTGCTAATGGACAAACCAGCAGGTCTTTACACTTTCTCAGCTCTACTGTTGGGGGGGAAAATATCATGTTTTTATACAGCTTGAAAAGATTTTTCACGACTGAACTACAAAAGATTATCGAAGCTCCAAATCTAGTCCTGCTTTATGCTTCAACTTAGCAGTTGCTGCTTTTTGGTAGAAGTTAGAATAAAATAAATGTAATAAATGAATCCCTTCCTACTGGAGTTAGAATTAGCACTGAGTCATTTGATGATATTTCATTTACTGGAACGTTCCCAGTACCCAACCTGCTTCTTGAATCTGACAAATAAAACCCACAAATTATCCAACATGTTTTTATTGTTAGCAGTAAATCTGCCTTTTAAACATATATTTTAGGAAAGCTTTGCAAACAAAATATACGTGTAAATAGTAGCTGCATGGTGCTGTAGGAGAATCAGAGGCCTTCTAATGCTGGAACTAAATCATGTTTTAGCATCTTGTGCGTCCCGCTGATCAGATTTGAAGTGAACAGCATAAATATCCCGTTAAATGTTTAAAATCTTCTCTGATGTTTAGATGAGGCAGGAAGGTGAGTCGTAGAAAAAGCCTTTAACTCCTTTAGTTTGGAATCAGAGAGCAGAAACACCTCAGGCGTCCATTAAAACAGGAGAAACTTTTAATCAGTCTCCCAGCTCGGTGAAGCTTATTACTGATGCAGTCGTCTTCATGCCTTGATGTCTTCCACCCTGTAGCTAAATGCTAAGTGGTCCAGGCTAGCGCCCTCCCTGGCGGCTTGTCTCTCCCCTGCAGCACGCCCTCTTTGCTAAAATACCTGCTGTGTTATCTCCCAGGCAGGAGAAAATGAGCGCTTCTCCTCTGGATGTTGTTCAGATCCTCTCAGGGGAGGCCATGCTGAGGGCTAGCTTGTTAAGGAGCCATCTGAGACGCATTAGGACTCTGCTGCTTCTGTTTTCAGGGGTTATATGTTGTTTTGTTCCACCTCTGTCGACATGCAGGCTTTCCCACTTTAGCTGCTGAGTCTAATCTCTACCAAGGTGCCTATAAGCACACATTCTTGAGAGACTAACCGTCTACATTATGAGGGGACGAGTCTGAGAGCTCCAAACACGCTCTCACCTCATCAATAAAGGCCTCCAGATAAAACTGCTGCTGCTGCTAATTGAACTGGAGCGTCAGGTTCTTCCTAATCGGTCGGACAGACGGCATTCAGGACTAAAACACAACGTGGTTACGGTAGCTAGGAGAGTTGGATAGGCTGTTGATGTGAGCTGGCCAACACCCAAAACGGACATTTGCTCCTGGAACTCAATAACAACCTCAACATGGATCTTATTGCCTAAAGCAGTGAAGTTTTCTTTTCTAAGTCGGTTAACTTTGCTTAGGAAGTATAAAGCATAAGTTTTCTTTCTGTCTTTGCAGAAGGAGCTTTCCGTGGAGAAGCTGCCCATTGGGCCGAGCTATCCTGACTGTCTCGACATCTCCTTGGAGTCCTTGAACAAGCTGAACCACGGCGCCCCCAGCAGCCTTGGGGAGCTGAGAAGTGATGGCCAAAGCAACCCGGGGGTCAGAGAACCTCTCCCTGCCTCCGGATTGGCCAGCAGGCCAGGGGCAGATACTACCGGCTCACTCAGTGACTCTCTCTATGACAGCTTCTCTTCCTGCACCAGCCAGGCCTCCAACGGTGTGTGAGGACCTGCTATACCATTGGATCTAGGGCCGGGTCACAGTTCTGGGCCCATGACCACCTTACATTCTCATCTTGTTGCTTTCTGATATGATGAACGGTACAGTCGGACCTTTAACCCATTCTAGGTGGATCTTCTATCCCCACATGAGGATGAAAACTATTCTGACTTCTCTAGGTTTGGTCATTACGGTGCTTCTAGAACGCAGTGATATCAATGATCTCAGTGTTCCTCAAAGACATCTCTATGCAGTTTCTTGGTTCTAGAAGAACCTTTCCTCTCCTCAGATCTAACCGGAGCAGTTCTAGTGGAGCTAAAGAAGCAGTCCACAAGGTTTGGTAGGATGTCCAGGAATCTCCAGGACTCCAACTACATTTAAACATGAGTACATCTGATGTCCTATGGTTCAGTAGGTAACAATATAGTCTACATGTTGAGCAAAGTACACCCCAGGCTCTCTGAAAGGTTCATTTCTGGCAATAATCATCCCATAGATAGACGTTATAATCCCAGCTTGATAACCGGGTGTTTGTTGGGTCAGAGGCTAACAGTTCTTGTTCTATGACCCTCTTTTTGTGGTTTGGGGCGCTTTAGAAGTCCCAGAAAGTGATTTAGTTGTGGGTCAGAGGCTAAAACCTTTGAGGATCTGGTTCCCAGAGTAAAGTGTCCGTTAAACCCACCATCTGAAACTAGCTGCACCGTTCTACACCGGTCACTGGGTGGATCCAAACCTTGTTTTGGGTTTGAAGCTCTTTTTTGAGTTTGCTCTTGGCTAGATCTCTATGATTTTGGGTAAATACTTTACCTTAAAGAGACTCTTTAGTCTTTCCATGTTATGGAAGCGCTTAGAAGAACCAGGACCAATCCAGAACTCTGACTGGTTTATCTCCTCCTTGTATTACTCACCTAAACTTTTGTTTAAACCCAGAGGTGTTGTTCATGTCCCAGCTGAGGAAGACGTGCCTCTGATGAGCTGCATCCCTTGGTGATGTAGAAGAAGTTCCTGTTTGTCTTTATAGGAGGACGAATGGCAGTTTAACAGCAGGGAGTCTGGGTTAGGGTTAGGAAGAGTAACCTGCCACACATCCAGAGGACCTGATTGTTCTCGTAAATGTTGAAGGACAGAGATGTTTAAACGACTGTCTTCCTGGTAAGTCTTTGGTTTTGGGTACATCGATGCACCGACTGTCTGGTCTGACCTCTTCTGCTGTCACAGTCGGTAACTCAGGGAACATTTTCCACTCATATGAAAAACTTTTGATCATCTTTCTGAGTTCAGCGTAATAACTTCCAGCCTGGATTTATCTCCCATGTAGCATCACTGCAGACCTGACCTTCCTACTGTCCTCAGTTTCTCCTGATGTTTGTATTTTATGTTGTAAATAAAATCACTATAAGTTAATATCAGATGGGGCATTGCTGATTGATATGTGACTAAAGCAGAAGCTGTACATTTTACCAATCATACAAACTAACTGTATGAAACTAGCAAGGGCCGTTTCTTTTCTTTAGGGTTTAAAGAATAAAAGTCTTTATTTTGAATCAATGATGCAGAAATATTTTATTTTAGAGTCATATTTAAAAGTTACGTGTAATTATGCCAAATTTTTGTCTGGAATTTGACAAGCTGGTGCTAATAATCAACAGAGCCGACATTTTGATTTCTTTTCTATGGAATTGTAATTATTGTATGAAAAGAATCTGAAAATGAGGACTTGTGTATTTTTCTAGATGTCCAGTATTTATAGCCACATTTTGTACTGTGGGACTGTAGTGTGACTGTCATGCTTCACCTCTTTCCTTACATGTTTCTTTGTAAAGAGAATTGGTTACCAGCAGTGTTACTTTGGTAATTATTATTATTATTATTATTGCTGTGTGCAATTCTGTCTGTTACTCTAGACTTTAAGGCTATATTTTATGTACCTATTTCTAAAATAAATATGAGAAATTATTTCCTATTTCAACCAAAGGTTCTGCCTGTTTATTGGTGTGATAAAGACAGATTTTAGTTTGATCTTTTTTCCGCCATGTGGGGGGTAATCACTGCTTCCCGCTCACAATCTGTCGGCGACAGTTCAAGCGTCTCGCCACGTTCCGTCCCTTGATGGGTAATTATAAAGCAGGCCTGGACGCAGTTAGTTTACGCACGCTTGGATGAGTCTGCCTCAGCACACCATGGCTGTTATTGATCACAGAGCTCCAGCGGGGGGGCTCATTATGCTGAAAATGGAAGTTAATTTGTGCTGAGTCCATGATGTTTCTATTATTTTAGAGGATGAGGGAACAAAAAGTAAAATAACGAGGTGGAAAAGTAGACGGCTTGTTTTTATGAAAGAGGTTAATTGAATCGATTAGAAATGTTATTAACCTTCATGGGATGGTTTGGTGTTTTAGGTAATTATGTTTCTTCACAACAACTCTTTTTGATGGGACTAAAAACTTTTGTAATGTTTATATTATGGTTCTCATCTAAGCTGCAAAGCATTAAAACCACTTCTGTTTGTGGTTTTCTATCGTCCACCAGGTCCTTTCTCTCTATTAATCCTCTTCATCTGATTCAGAGTTATTACTGATTGTGGTGGATTTTAATATTCATTTGAACAGCAAAACTAAATGCAGCCTCTAATGCTAACCGATGCAACAAAGATGCTTCATCCTATAGGTGTCTCATCCACTAGGCGGCACTGTTTCAGGACACTGTAAATGGACGGTTTTCTCTGGCAGTGTCACAGCGCCACCAATGGGTCCGGCATATGTACTGCAGCATTTCAAGCCGATTTATGTGATTTGGTATGGTCAAAATGTTGAATTATTGTGATGTCATTTTGACAGACTGTTTTTTTGTTGTACAGGAGTCCACCCATTAGGGTCAGCACACTTTGGACTTTGTACGAACATACGGTCATCCCACATAACCCAGTCCTATCTGACCATTTTTTGATAACCATAAACAAGGATTAATTATAGTAGAGCTTTATCAGACAATGGTGTAACAAGTTTTAAAGAATCTGTTCCATTCATAACATTGCTGGTTAATGTAAATTGGTATCGGTTGGATTAAAAACCTGTAAATCACCGCCGAAGACGACAACAAAGCACCTCTGACATGCTCTGAACTCATAGGGGAATAGTGCTAGTGATTCATAAGAAAATATTGGTGAAAATCAATCTATTACACAGATATATGTTGATCGCCAATGGATCTAAACGTCTCCCAAAGGACTCCAAGTGGCTCCAAACGTGTCTGGTTGAGTAAATGAACATGAGGCATGATAGAAATGAGCTCCAGGTTGCTATTATGTTAAAAAGTAACAAAAGGGGGATGAACTGGGTGGTTTTCCTACAACCAGACACCTATAGTACAATATGTATTTTACTTTACACAAAGATTTTACAGTTCATACTTGATTTCTACTTTATGTGACAGAAAATCTGATATTGTTTGATCATTATCCCACCTGGCAAAACAACTTTTCTGGTAACAGTAGAGCCACAGAAGGAAGTCCAAGGGGCAGACACTGGAGATGGAGAAGTTGAAAAAGATGGCTTGAAACAACATGACAATAAGAGTAAACATACCTAATTTTTTTGTAGAAAAACTACAGTTAACCAGGCCCTGTGATGGACTAGCGACCTGTCCAGGGTGTACCCCGCCTCTCGCCCGTTGACAGCTGGAGATAGGCAGCCCCCCCCCCCCCCCCCCCCCGCGACCCCTGAGAGGACTAAGTGGTTCAGAAAATGAATGGATGGAACTACAGTTAACCAAAAGAGTTTCACTTCATTAAAAAGGATATTTTTTGCTCAGTATCTGTGAAATTTCTTTCTATGGTTCTAGGCTGTAGATTTATACACATTTGATCTTCATAATGCCTCCATCCCATCTTTTCAAGTCACTTGTGCCCTGGGTAAATGCAAGATTGTATATTTGCTTAATTGTTTGTATAAATGTGTTTTTGAGTCTAATATGTCCAGTTTGCCTAAATGGACTTTGGTGCTGCTCTCACTGAAAAAGAACATCCAGGTCCTCCAACACGTTGGATCCAAAACCTGTCCCAGTTCTTCAGACACCAGCAGATACTGTTTTCCTTGTTGAATGCCCAGCACTGTCAAATCCATATAAAGAAGAAACTTTATGTCAATCAGAATCAGTTAAATGTGTAAACAGATTCGCAACAAATTGCTGCAGTACAAACTTACAAACGCATCTAGCATTGTAATAAATACAAAACGGGGTAAACAGATTAATATATATGTACGTATGAGTGCAGGTGATGAGCAGAGCAAAATCAGACAGACAACAAAGAGTTGTGTGGTTTAATCAGAGCAGGTGGTGGGAAGAGTCTTAGGGTTATTGTTCATATGTTCACCTGCAGCTTATTAAACCTCATCAGGCAGACTTACATTTTTATGCTACAAGTGATTTTAGAGTGGCTAAAGTCCACGATAGCGCCATCTAGTGTATCTAGGTTGTAGTAACAACAATAAAAACATCATTCCAGCTTTTGGGTTCCCAGGTTTGCTGCCGATACGCCCAGTGACCAACCTGAACTGTGTCCAATGAGGAATGTATCCTAGAGGAGTTTAGCTAACATTAGCAAAGTTAGCTAGTGAGTTAGCTTACCGATCCAGGAGGAAAGTCTCCGTTTCTGAGTGTGTTTGATGGCTTAGAAATGTTTTAAGTGGCTCCATCTAGTGTAGGCTTCACTTAAAACTACTCTAGTTTCTGTTCTTCTGCGGTCACTCCTCTCCTAAAATGGATAACAATATTTCTGGGGCTCTGTAGCAGCTGCTGGACTTGCTGACTCCACAATTCTTCCCAGTACCAGCCCAGCTGTGCCGACCATATGGTTGGATCATGGGGAGCCTAAGTCTCCTCCCCTTCCGGTCGGCCCGTGGGTCCCCAAACTGAAAAAATAATGAATCGAAGTCAATGGAGCGATAAAAGTTATTTTCTGGTCCGCTTTGGCTTACGTCCTGAATCACACATATGTTGTAGTTTGATCTAAATGATAACTAATGATGTACATTTGAATTTGTTTGTCCACTGATTTGGGTTTGATTTCATTCTAAAAATTCACATTTGAAAAGCCTACAAATCAGAAGTCGCATATATGACGCCATTTGGCTAACGGGAACTAGCACTAGCTATAGCACATAAAACACTCCACTGACTGCTTTACCCCCGACATAGCCGCTACTTTCCACATGGTCAGATTTATAGAGGTTTTCTCCGTGTTTAGTGCTCCTTTCTTCGTCCTGGAGGCTACGACCCTCGCTCTCCTTTTGCAGTTGTAGTCCGCTAAACGTTTTTACACAAAACCTAAAGTAACTTACCTCTGGTCGAAAATCGCCATTTTCTCTGCATCAAAATATGTTTTTAAAATTCATGGACATCATATGTTCGACCCACAACGCATTTCAAACTGGATCAGAAAATAACCTTTATTGCTCCATTGACTCTCATTGATTTTTTTGACACCCACTATTGGCCGGTAGATGGAAACATAACTATTTTTGTTGTGCCCGTTTTAAATGTACATTTTATTTCAAATATGTTTTTAAAGGAAATGTTTTACTTTGATTCTGTGCCCCTTTAAAAGACCCATAGATGTATATATATTTTTTTAAATGTAGCTTTTTATGAAAATGTTCCATATAACGTTTAATCTGACAATCCACGAGCGTTGAAGTTAGCACTAACGCTAGCACTAAAGCTAGCTCTAAAGTTAGCACTAAAGATTGCACTATAGCTAGCACTAAAGCTAACGCTAAAGTTAGCAGTAATGCTAGCCTAATCGCTAGTACTCACACTAACACTAAAGCTAGCTCTAAAGTTAGTTTTAAAGTTAGCACCAATGCTAGGACGAATGCTAGTGCTAAAGCTAGCACCAAAGTTAACTGCTTTTGTTTTTATTTATGGATATTGGAGCAAAGTCACCATGAACTTAACTGTTGGAATTTGCTGCTTATTGTGAGGTATAAACAGAATAACTACTATTAGCAATATATGCTATTTGGTTTCCTATATAATCCACATTTTTTCCATTCAGAAATGTCATATTTTGAGAAAATATGTTCAAAAACTGATGTTGGACACATGAATGTTACTGTGTTCTGAAGTCTAGATTAACATTTTCATTCAGAGGTTATGTGAATGTTTCATAGCCACAGCAGCCATATTGTTCCTTAACGATGGAGTTGGTGACAAACAATGTTGTACTAAGAAAATGGCTGTAATATCACGCTGGGATCTGAGGATTCGATTCTCCTGTGTGGATGTAGATAAAGAGGGATAAGGAAGCACAGTCTTCTATTTTACACGGACGCTGAAACCGGTTTAATGCCAGCCAGCTTTGTTTGAATGTCTTACTCAGCAAAATCAAAAACCGGCCAGAAAATTCTGATCAATCCATGTTTATTGATAAATCTTGGTCAGAAACATGAGAACGCTTAGCCGGATGATTCCATGTCTGTCATACAGTAGGTAAGATACTGACAGTTCATATCCTTCCAATCCAATCCCACTTCTTTACCAAATCTGAACCATTAAACAATAATCCATTTAACAACAGATAGGAGGGGCTATTTTATATGAATGAATGAATACAGAATGTATTCCTGAATTTCACAGAAGTAGATGTATAATAAATAAGCTCCGTGTTGGTGTGAAGGAGCAGCAGCAGCAGCAGCTTGCATCACGTGGTGCGCCCCATGCTCTCTGCGCTCCAGCTTCCCTCCTCTCCAGTCTGAGCGCAACACGTCTGCGGTCTGAGCTTCCAGCCGGGCCGGCAGAGAGGACCGATCTGTCCCTCCTGCCCCTGATTCCTTCTGCTCGGATGTTTCTCCTCCGGGGAACTATCAGGAGAGGATGCGTCTGCTCGTCTTCGCCACTTTATTCGGACTCTTTGTGGACGCAGGTGGGTGCGCTGTTCGGTCCGTGCGCAACAGGAGATGCGCATCTAGGCTGACTTCATCTGAAATGTTGGGAAGAGTTTTTCTCTAGGTGCGGATTTAATACACTTTAGTGGCAAACGCAAAAATGGTGCGTTTTTAGCGCAAGGTTTTCCTTCCTCCTGTTTCTAATGAATTGATTCATTTATCTGCTCTGTTCCAAATATTCATCCGCTCTCTGGAAAAGTTAAACTCTGTTTTATATTTGCTTCTTTCCATGTTTGCGCAGATTTTTTAGGGCTGCAGTTCTTTTAGCGGTGTTTACGGGCAGATTTATTAGCGAAATCTGTCTGTTTCTCCCGAACGTTCCTCCTTATGATCAGGTAGAACAGAGATAATTAAGAGGATGAGGCAGAGTTCTGGTTCCGTTGGGTTAGGCTGGATGTGTATTTTAGTTATTATAAGTAACGATCCTAACTGAACCTGCCTGGTGCTGTTTAGACCACAGTATTCCAGCCTGCAGAGGATCTCCATGTTAATGTGACATGGTGGGACTGGAGATGCCTGTTTTCACCAGTTAAACCAGTCTGCAGTCCATCTTAGAGCCGCCTTCCCTCCTGCAGCCGTCCTGCGCTTTCTGCAGGGTCAGTGTAGCTAAATAACGGAGTCTATAAGAGAAGCTGATGTGGGCACAGTTAGAGGTGAACTGATGGAGGATCATCTTTTTATTCTATCTGTAAATATTTCTATTTATGGCTACAGGTCATCATTTCTAACCAGCCGATGGAGACCAAACAGCAGCAGCTAAAATATAGACGGGATCTGAGACTCTTCTAATAGATAATAATAATAATAATAATAATAATATGGAACAACTCTAATATTTTGATCTAAAACATAGAAACGTGACATAAAGCTAAAACAAATGGTAATTTAATATTTACATGCATATTCTGCTCAGTTAAAAATTCAAATCTGAGAGTGTCACTTTATTTTATTAAACTAAGCATTTCTTTGGTTTGATCATTTTTGTCCTTACATTACATATATAATACTCTTAATACTTTTCTTTACTTATGTCACTTTGCTGCTGAATTTCTCCTTTAGGGAGGCAATAAATGATTATTCTATTCTATTTTATTGTTTTATTCTTCTAATGATATTTTCTGCGACAGCTTCAAAGATACTTTTTCTGCTGATCATAGCTCTTTGTATAGATTCTGAAGTAGTTTTAAACCTTAACACCATCAATTCAAACTTAAGTGTTATAATAATAATAATGAATAATAATAATAATAAGTGATATGAAAGTGGAATCCTAACTTATCGTCTTTTCTCTAGAATATTATTAGATATAATATTTTAGCTCCTGATAGAGCCGAACAAATTAGTCTTTTTCTGATGGCTTTTAGATTTTCTCTCTTTGTTGTTGCTGAATGGTGACCTCTGACCTCTGACCTGAGGCCTATAGAATTGGAGCTGCTGGTTCTGGTTGGTGGATCTGTTCTCCTCCGAATCCTCCCAGACCCACAGAAATCTTTAACTTTGGATCAGGCTGTGATGCTGGTTATAATCAGTTACAGGAACAGTTCAAGGTTACGTGAATAAATAGATTATTACATATTAATATGTGATAATAAGAGCTGATTAGACGTCAGTGACGAGGAGCTTCAGATTGTTTCCTCACTGCATTGAAAAGATTTCAGGAGTAATCTGTGATTAAGACAGAATAACTGTAGGAAGTCGGTTCTGATTACTCATGCAGCCATCAGAACTGGGTGTGGCTAACCATGGGGGGGGGGGGGGGGGTTTATGCCGTAAATATATGAAATCATCATGTCATATGTGTTAGACCTCCAGGTTACATCCATCTGATTTAAACACGGCGCACCGATCGCTT
Organism: Apricaphanius iberus; assembly: GCA_028564705.1. Lineage (NCBI taxonomy): Eukaryota > Metazoa > Chordata > Actinopteri > Cyprinodontiformes > Aphaniidae > Apricaphanius > Apricaphanius iberus. Next base: position 1,054,762 of record JAPXFQ010001133.1, on the reverse strand, counting down.
TGTTCCTGCCCGATACCGATAGCCGATGTTTTAGAGGCTAGAAGTAGCTGGTTTCATTTGGATGGATCCAATTCAGCTCTGAACCAGCAGGAAACGTTCAGGTTGCGAAAAGGTTTCTAACGTCTTTTTTTTCTGAAGTGGAACCCAAAACGTATAATTTTAATAAACCTGTAATAATCCCAGAGGGGGAATAAAAAGCATCGCTCCTGTAGCTGTCTGTGTTACAGAGTAACTCTGTAAGGCCTCTGACTGAAGACGCTCCCAGTTCTCTGTCATCTTCTTCTCTGATCTGCTTCAGCGTTTAAAATAATATTTTTATCCAGTTTAATCCATTATCTTATTTATTAATACACTAACAACAGTCTTGAGTTAGCCGATATGGTGCATTCACTGACCCTGAAAACCCCCACAATATTAGTGTTAAAATATGTTTGAAAAAAATCTATAATAATAACTTTCTTTTTATTCTTTTATTGCTCATGTAGTCTTAAATGTCACTGTAAAATGACTGTATGTGTGTATGACATTATTATTATTATTATTATTATTATTATTATTATTATTATTATTATTATTATTATTATTATTATTAACGTTTCTCAGAACCGGGTCGGAATCAGCTCCTCAGTTCTTCCCTCCAACCCTCATGAAGGCTTTCTGTTTCCACCAGGAGGCGCTGTTTCCCCTCTGTAGCTGTGCTGCACTATAAACAGTGTTCAACAGCTGGTCATAATGTTTTGCCACATTAATACAGCGTTCATGAGTTGTCTGCATTACATAATCTAAAAATTAGAATAAATATAAGAATATAAATAAAACAAAACACAGAAACAAACAGATTCTATAGAAACAAACAAAACGATAAATTATCACCATGGAAATATTACATATCGACACATTTCTTCCATTTTTAAATAAACTTTATCTTAGTCTCTAACATATAAAAAAATTCCAGGGTGTTTAACCTCTGAAACATGAAGTATAAATACATAGATAACGATAAAGGAGCATTATGGACATAAATTATTAGCAGCTAGTTTTTATTATATGACAGAAAAACACAAAGATTATTTTTGTCACTAAAATAATTTCCATTCACAGATTTAGTAATGAAAATCCATTTTGATGCAAAGTCATCATCACCATGTTATGAAAACATTGTTTACTTTGATCAGATTTCATCTTCAGGGAATAAAAACTAAATCTATCTGATATTAAATTAGGAAAAACAAGCTGTTCCTTCTGGATCTCATCTTTAAAAAAATCATTTTATACAATTTGCTAAATTATTTCAGACACAAAAAAATGTTCAATAAAAGAAAATCTTTTAATCCAGGAACCAGAAAGAGACCAATCAGCTGTTTGTATGTCACTTTTTGGCTGGAATGTTTAAAGGAAGATGAAATACACATTTGAATATTTAAAGTCAGATTTCTTTTCATTTTCCAGGGTTTTTTTCTGGAAGCTTTTCACTAAATCTGACGACTTTTGTCTCATGATTGCGTAGTATTAATGCCCGCATGAAGCATAAAGTGTAAAACATAAAGTGTAAAGCATAAAGTATAAAACATAAAAACTTGCCATTTTTAAGCAAAAATCTAGAAAAGCTTGTTTTAATTAAACTGGATCCTAAAAAAAGGCTTTCAGGTTAACAGCTTTTACAGAATTCAGCAGCTGGTGTCCTGATGAAGACCAGGAGGAAGGAGATCTCGTTTCATGTCCGCTAAGCCGTCGTTCTTCCAGCAGCTGATGGACAGAAATGTAGTTTTCACTACAGTTAAAACTTATGCTGCAGCTCTGTCTTCCTGTCATGAAGGTTTTGGTGACGGAGCGGTCTCATCTGCTCTGGCCCGACCGTGCGTTCTCGTGTTACGTGGCCCACATGGCTGAATAATGCGCTGATTCCAGCGTCTATTTATGCATTACAGAGGAAACTTATATTTCCTCTGGTCTCAATCCTCCAGAGAATCTCAGAACTCATTCCACGAGAGGATTTCATCCTCCACACCTCTGCAAGGAGGGATGATGGTGGTGCGCTGCAGCTTCCTGGTCATCACCGTATTAATTTATCTATTTCTATCTGAGAGACATTTCTGCTTTCTCCATGATTCTCTTATCGGTGTTCTGACAGAATGATGGTTTTAATTTTTTCTGATAACTTAAACTTATGTAATCAGTCATTATTTATACTAAAAACCCATGTGAAGTGAAATTCTCACTGTTCTCAGATCAAATATTTATGTGCAATTAAAATGCGATTAATTTGGATTAATTAATTACAAAGCCTGTAATCAATTAGATTTAAAATATTTATCGATTCCTGGCCCTAATTTTAATCCTTCCAGTGTTTCCTCTGTGGAGCCCTCTGCCTCGGTGGGCGGCGGCGGTCTGGCCGCTCCTCCAGTAGTGCCTGAGGATGGTGGGGGTTTCCGCCCTCCCTCCCTGGGCGCCCTGGGTCGGTGCCTCGGCTGCTGCCATGGATCTGCTGCAGTCGAGGTAGATGTTAGTCACCTGACCCATCTGATTTCAGCCTAGTGTTTACTCCTGTTGTTTTATGTGTTATGTGTACGAGTGTGTGTCTGTGTGTATCCGTGTGTGTGTGTGCCTGGGAAATGGGTTGTGGGCTGGCTTATCATAATTGTTTTATGTGTTGGAATGGAATGGAATATGGGTTATATGGGGTCATTTTAATCTGGTCTTGTTGCATGAAAAGTGCTATATAAATAAAATTTGATTTGAGGTTTGATTTTATTTGTAAAGTGTAAAATATAAAGCATAAAACATAAAGCATGAAGCAAAAAGCATAAAATATAAAGCATAAAACATAAAGCATAAAACGTAAAGCATAAAGCGTAACGCATAAGACATAAAGCATAAGGCATGAAGCAATTAAGCGTCCAGCATAAAGCATAAAACATTAAGCATAAAGCGTGAAGCGTAAAGCATAAAGTGTAGAGCTTGAAGCGTAAAACGTAAAGTATGAAGGATGATGTGTAAAGCGTAAAAAGTAATGCAGTAAAGCATAAAACATAAAGTGTAAAGCATGAAACCTAAATCGTTAATTGTAAACTGTAAAGCATAAGGTGTAAAGCGTGAAGCATAAAGTGTAAAGCATAAGGAGTAAAGTGTAACACGTAAAGCGTAAAGTTTAAACTATGAAGCGTAAGGCGTAAGGCATAAAGCGTTCCTGTCATCTCAATGTTCTCCAGAACGTTCCTCCTCCATGCTGACGTGTTCTCCATGTTCCCTGGACAGGAGAAGCTCTTCAGATCCAGTGCTACCAGTGTGAGGAGATGAAGCACAACGACTGCTCCACGCCTGAGTTCATCGTCAACTGTACGGTCAACGTCCAGGACATGTGCCAGAAGGAGGTGCTGGTCAAGCCTGACGGTCAGTGTGGATCTGTGGAGACGCTCTGCTTAACACTCCTACCAGCTCCTCTCTCTAACAGCTTTACCTGCAGGCTGAACGCCGATTAGACGTCCTAGCTTCTTCCAGCAGATCATCTGGGACATGAGTCAGCTGCAGAGACTGCATGACCTCCACAGCGGATTTCCTGCTGTAATGATGCTCAGTTTTGGCAGCTTTAAATCCCAGAAACATGATGTCTGCATTACATAAAATAAAAAGGAGGAAAAGCTTTCCTGTCATTGGTCCGTCTCAGACGCCTTGGTCCCGTCGCTGCCTCTCCAGCAGCTAATCACCAAGAAACAACCATACAGAGTCACAGCAATACACGCCTCAGCAGGACGAAAAACACCTTCCATCCAGACAAATATTACATATAAAATGTCTTATTGTCAAATCTTATTCAGCCGTTTCTACAAATAGAACAGAATTAGATTAGAAAGCCAATAACTGGTGATAAACATCATGTCCGCCCCCTGTTATCCTCAGAGGTCAGAGCAGACTCTACCTGCTGAGGTCTATTAGAGTCCAGGAAGCTCCTAAAGCCTCCATCAGCCATCTTTCCTGGTGCTGATCTGCAGCTCAGAGGGAAACGATGGAGAAATTAATCAATTATCCAAACTTTCCCATCAGTTAAATGTTTTCTATGGAAGGAATCCCAGCAGACTGTAGCTGAGCAGCAGAGCTCCTCCAGTGACACACTGATGCATCCTGAACGTTTTCCCTCCTCCTTCCTCTCTGCAGCTGTTAGACTTTATCACCTACCAAAACATTGGAAATAATTCTTATATTATATATCAGTTACATATTAGTTATTTTTGCTAAAATATCTTAAATATGTAATTTATACATCTACAAGTGTGACACTATAAATACTGTATTTTAACACTTTTATTCAACACCTCAGCCTTTCTTCTATCTCATGGAAATCCCAGAGCTAAAGATGAGGCTCCTGATAACAGGTGGTTTTGGGCTATAGAAATATTGCTTATTATTCCATCATGTAACTGTACAGTCGATCTTTTCTCAGTCATCCTGATTCTCTGATGGTTTTTCTTCAGAGCAACATGAACAATATCCAACCTGATCAGAAACAATGTGAAATGCGCATGTAGCTCAAGTTACTGTAATTACAATGATTAATATATTACTGTACATTTAATATGCAGTGTGTTACATTACTCAGTAACTGAAAAACATATTATATTCCTGTAACTCGTTACTTTAGTGATGCATTACTCCCAACACTGGACTTTATCACCAGAACTGCTCCCAACATTAAGCTTTAAATTCCTGCTGGAATCCAGTCATCTGTTTTTATTTTCTTCTAAATAATAGATTTACTTTTTAACACACAACTACACTTACAACTACATTCATTTTTTTTCTAATTATCCTACTTCTGCACATTTAAATCTGAGTATACCAGAGTGTTATTAATAACAACACAGTACAATGATTATGTAATTTTGTCCTCAAAGAGGAAGTACCGTTTCTTTCGATCCAGGACCTTATTTCCATCATTATATTCATTTCCTCCCCCAGACCAGTTAGGAGCCACTAGGAGTCCTTCAGGAGAAGAGTAGATCCATTGGTGATCAGCATATATCCACATAATGGGAGTTAATGGGGCAGCTAAAGATCAGCCTCTAAATAATGATTATCTGCCACTAAACTCCTTTATTATCAATCACTAGCTCTATTCCCCTGGGAGTTCAGAGCATCTAGGAGCAGCAGTGTTCTATTTCCGGGTGTTTTACTTAATTTTAATCCAATTTACACCAAACCCATTTATTACAATGACGTCCCAGCTGTATTCTGATCAGGACTTTCTCTCTGTGCTCTGCGGCGCTCGGTCAGACAAAACTACTGCAGACATCATCACGGTTTCCAAATTACACAAAGAAAATCACAAAGTGGACCAAGTTTAGCTTCTACAGGCTCCATTTCTATAACCTGATCAGACTACAGCTAAACAGGTCCACTTTAAGTTTTCAGCTGTTCTTTATCCAAACAGAACATTTTTCAAAACTCATATAAAATCAATCAAATTTGTATACCAATATTTTAATCAGTTGGAGAAAAAAAAATCTGTTCTAATTTCAGTTGTTTGAAGAGATAAATTGTAAAACTAGCCAATGAGACATAATCGTGGCCAACAGTTCACACTATATTAGTGGTTTTAGTAAATCTGTAAACCTGAACAATTTAGCAGTAATAAAATGTTGGGGGTAAACGGTTGCCTAACGTTTTTACATTTATAGTCTTAAAAATGTTTATAGTATATTTTTTTATTTACTAAACTATGAGTTACGTATATAGAAAATATATAATCTTATAGAACCAAAAATGTTGATATGTGAAAATGATATTTTTTGTTATTTCATTAGTCAAGATTCCAAGGACCATTTGTTTGCTTTTAAAATTTCACAGTAATAAAAAAAAGAATCTAACTTTAAAAAAAAGAAGTTAGGCAACCATTTACCTCAGATATTTTAAACTATTTATATAAAGGGACATTTATCCGGCGTTGAGAGGGATGCTGTGAAGCTGAAGAAGGAGTTCTATCAGACCTTTGGGTCCCTAGAAGCAGCTGATTGGTACCTTCAGGCCAAGCTGAGTGCAGCTCAGATGGTCGCTGAGGCAAAAAGTCGGGTGTGGGAGGAGTTTGGAGAGACCATGGAGAACGACTTCTGTATGGCGATTCTGCTCCACCATCCGGCGTCTCGGATGTATTTATGATTAAAATCATAAATAGATTTATTTTATTGTTAATTCTGATTGTTGTCTAGATGGATATATGATGAACATATTAATTAGTTCTAAATTAAAAATAGTACAAAAGACTATCATTTCTGCTTCATTAAACATTTATGCTAATAATAATAATTAGAAATTAATGTGCTGAATATTAGATACATGCGTTCAAAAAATAAAAAATCTAATTAAGTAAAAAAAATAATTTAATTATACACTAATGTTTTTCTTTTTTTCCTAAATTACAGTGACCTAATCTAGACACACACACACACATATATACAGTATATAAATGTGTGTGTGTGTGTGAGTGTGTGTTTTATCTGAGGATAAATATCTCAGTTTGGTGTCAAACAAGCATTTTTCTCTGTGCCTTTAATGAATCTGGTGGACATAAAGCAGAAATAACTGGAAGTGATAAAAATCATCTCTCAGGCTTAGTTAAACCACGACTAAATCTCAGCTCTGTTCTGGTCCACATGCTGGTTTATCTCTACAGGAAGCAGATGCTTCTTCAGGGTAAATGAAGCCAAAGTTTCTGTCAGGTCAAACACAGATGAAACGCTCCTCTCCAACATGATGAGACTTCCTGGTTACATATTCTGCTGTATTATTCTTGTTAGTGTAAAAACTACAAATCTTCATCTCTATCGTTATCAGAAGCTTTCCAACATGACAGATGTTACTAATATGGAGAAACTGGAGCTGATAAGCAGCCAGACTGTCTGGGAAACACTTCCGTTTTTCTTGAAGCAGAAATATAAAAGCTCCCAGATAAATATCAGTTAATAGGATCAGGCTGAGAATCGATATCTCAATAACTCAAACAGAACAATAAACCGCTGTAACAAAGCTAAACAAAACACAATGTAGACGTTCAATCCTGACAATCTAATTACAGCAGAGAGAGAAACTGTTTCCATGAATCATAACCCCCCAGTCTGGACATTATTTCACACGCAGTAATCCCTCTCCTCTTGCAGGAGTACACTATCGGAAGTCCTGCGCCTCCTCCGGGGCCTGCCTCATCGCCTCCTCTGGTTATCAGCAGTTCTGCACCGGCAGGCTGAACTCCGTCTGCATCACCTGCTGCAACACGCCGCTCTGCAACGGCCCCAAGAGGAAGCGACCCGTCCTCTCGGCCGCAGCCTCCGGTGGCACGGCCCTCCTCCTGCTGACGCCACCGATGCTCCTCCATCTGACGTAGACGCCTCTACCCCCACCCCACCCACGGCTACAGCTAAATCCCTGGACTCTGATGTCTGAAACTAAAGCAGGCGCTGTAAACACCTGGTTTCTGTGTGGGTGGAGTAAGTCCCTCTGGTTCAACTGACTCAGAATAAGGACAGCACAGCTCACTAACAAGCTTCAACACCATCATATAGGTTTCATTATTAATCACAGAAATGATTGGAGCAGCTGGAAAACATCTTAAAAGCTTATGTAAAGCACGGTGCTGGAAGAGTGATGGTAGGGGCCAAAATCAGCTGTGACTCTCTGTTCCACAAAAAGCTTGTAGCTTCATGTTGTTGTTAGAAGCTGCTGAATCAGACGTCTAGAAACAGCTGAAAGGTTGGATATGGAACATGAGCACGATAGCGCCATCTAGTGCATCTAGTTACAACAATAAAAACATGATTCCAGCTGTTGGGTTGCCAGGTTTGCTGCCGATACGACCAGTAACCAACCTGAACCGTGTCCAGTGAGGAATGTATCCTAGAGGAGTTTAGCTAACAGCTAAGGCTAGCAAAGTTAGCTAGTAATTGTCGTGCCCGTTTTAAGTATACATTTTATTATATTTGAATTCAAATATAATTTTTAGGAAATGTTTTACTTGCATTCTGCATCCGTCTAAATGCCCCACTGATGTACTAATTTTATTTTATTGTAGTTTTTATGAAAATGTTCCATATTCAACCTTTAAAGCTCTGATTCCTACAACCTGTCAGTCTGTTGATGCATCAATAAGAACATCTGACTGGACTAAACAAGCTGCATTTATTGTAAAGAAACAGGAAATCAGCATACAGTAACCTTGATGCAACACCACAAACAGGATACTAGTGTGAAAAAAATCATCCAAACCATCCAGCACAGCGGTGGAAGAGTGATGATACGGGCTTGTTTATATCAGTTTTTTGTCCCACAAACAGATGCTGAATCAAGGCTATTACTCAGATAGCTGGAAACCCCAGAGGTAAAACAGAGAATACTTACTTTGAGTTCTGGGATGTTTCATATTCAGCTGTATATGGCTGTATATGAAACCATGTGTTTGACTATAATCTGGTTCTATAATGATTTTAATCTGTCACCAGATTCCACCCTGCCATTACCTAACAGACAACACTTCATACCAAGTGTTAAGCATGGTGGAGGAGGGGTAATGATGTGGGCTTGTTGTATATTCTGGATCCATTGAAGCCATCTGTCCCACAGTCAAGCATCCCAGTTAGTTTGTAGTTAGAGATCCACAACCAATCTATATCATCTAGCTCCAGGTCCTTCCTGGGGTTCTGATCCGGTGATCCGGTCTGAACCGGTGTGGATCGCCTCCGGATCAGAAAACTGTTGATCTCATGGATGTCGGGCAGCGACGGACCGCTGACTCACCAATGACTTGTTCTGTAGAACTACGACTCATTTCAGGCTTTTCCTTCTCTATCTAACGCTTTGAAGCAGACCATGTTGTGTTGATAGAGCAGCAGGTTTTGTTTAAAGGCGTATTTACCTATTACCATAGAATATCTATAGAATATTTCTTCTTATTTTGTTGCAGGAAGGAAAAGGTCACCAAAATACCTCCATTGAAGTTGCTGTTTATGAATCCAGTTATACAGTGATGAACATCTGTAGCTGATTTTAAAAGTTCTCCTACTTAGAAATTATGGAAAAGTCTGAAATTGTAGAAACATTTCTACTGTGAGAAACAGCACTTAGAAGATATTTAGGATTTAAGAAAAGAGTTTCCTGTAGTTCAGTGTTCAGGTTTTCACACACAACAGGGATTTTGGCCCATTCCTCTCCACACAGATTTTCTCTAGGTCTGTCAGGATTCAGACTGTGGCTTAATTTCAGCTCCATTCAAATATTTTCCGTTGGATTTAGGTCTGTAGCCTGGCTATGCCACTCCAGAACCTTGATCCGGTTCTTACAGAGCCACTCCTTGGTTCTCCTGGTTGTGTGCTTCAGGTCGTTGTCATTTTGGAAGACCCAGCCACAACCCATCTTCATTGTTCTGACTGAGCGAAGGAAGTTTTTGCTTTAAAGCTCACAACAAATAGTCCTCTGGATCATCCAGATGCTCATTGGCAAACTTCAGACAGGCCTGGACATCTGATGACTTGAGCAGGGGGACCTTTCGAGCGCTGTATGATTTCAAAGAGCCGTGTTCTACTGACAGTAACCTTTGAACCTGTGGCCCCACAAGCTGAGATCTAGCATGGGGCCCCAGTCCCATCAGGTGAGATCTAGCATGGGGCCCCAGTCCCATCAGGTGAGATCTAGCATGGGGCCCCAGTCCCAGAAGATGACATCTAGCATGGGGCCCCAGTCCCATCAGGTGAGATCTAGCATGGGGCCCCAGTCCCATCAGGTGAGATCTAGCATGGGGCCCCAGTCCCAGAAGATGACATCTAGCATGGGGCCCCAGTCCCATCAGGTGAGATCTAGCATGGGGCCCCAGTCCCAGAAGATGCATTGCATGGGCCCCAGTCCCATCAGGTGACAGCATGGGCCCAGAAGTAATCTACAGGCCCCAAAGTGATAGCTGGGCCAGTCCAGAAGATGACATCTAGCATGGGGCCCCAGTCCCATCAGGTGAGATCTAGCATGGGGCCCCAGTCCCAGAAGATGACATCTAGCATGGGGCCCCAGTCCCAGAAGATGACATCTAGCATGGGGCCCCAGTCCCATCAGGTGAGATCTAGCATGGGGCCCCAGTCCCATCAGGTGAGATCTAGCATGGGGCCCCAGTCCCATCAGGTGAGATCTAGCATGGGGCCCCAGACCCATCAGGTGAGATCTAGCATGGGGCCCCAGTCCCAGAAGCTGACATCTAGCATGGGGCCCCAGTCCCAGAAGATGACATCTAGCATGGGGCCCCAGTCCCAGAAGCTGACATCTAGCATGGGGCCCCAGTCCCAGAAGATGACATCTAGCATGGGGCCCCAGTTCCAGGGAGACTGACACTCATTTTCAGCCATTTTCTAACATTTGCTCCAACAGTTGATCTATTCTCTCCAAGCTGCTTGCTAATCGCCCCGTAGTCTTTTCCAGACTTATTAACATCTACAGGTTTTTTATTCTGACAGCTCTTTGGTCATTCCCATGGTAGTAGTTGGAGTCTGATTGACTGTGTGTGTGTGTGGGGGGGGCAAGTGTGTTTAAGGAGCTCAGACAGGTGCTAGTATTTCAGATTAATCAGTGGAGTGGAGGTGGACTTTATAAAGTCAGAGTAACAGGTTTTATAGAGCAGATTACCAGTTGTTCAGATATTGATGTTCCTCACCGTATAACTGAACAACTTTATTATGTTCTGAACAGAACGCGGTGTGTAGATGTCTGAAACACCCATAATGTCAACATTTAGACAACAGTAACTTCTCATTGTTTAAAGATCCCCAGAAGGATTAAATCTGAATGCTCTCTGAATTCGTTCAACTTTAAAAACATCAAATTAAAGTAGTTTAATCCGGAAAATAATCCACTTGATGGTTATTTACACAAAAGCCTTACATTTCTGTCTGCCTGTGTACAGGAGCGACTGTTTGTGCTGAACATGCCGTGAACAGTTAGCTTGTCGGATTCTATGTATTTATTTGGGGCGGATACAACCATGGGTGTTTTACAGTGCTGTACTTACGGCAGAGGAGGGACTGAGCGCCTGACGGATGTTCATGGCTTTTTGTAAAGAGTCTTCTGTGAAGAGTAACGCTGTTTTCTTCTGATATGTGATTTCAATAAATGTTGCAGAAAGATCAACTCCTACATCATGTTCCTCATAACTTCATGCCGTTCTTTTTGCAAGACGTGTCTAAATATCATCTGAGTTTTTAATTAAATAGGTAGCTTCCTCTTTGTAATAAACTGTTAGTCACAAGTTGTTCAATTTAATTCACAATATGAGTGAAATGGTAACATAGTTGTGGATATTAATAATCTATAAAAATCAGGACATGAATTCTGGAGCTCCACAATTCTGGTTTCTTATTGGTTGCAGGATCTAGAGGCCTGGAGGTCCTGGAGGTCTCAGGGATCCGTGTACCAGGGAAGAACCTGATCTGGTGGAAAATTTGCCATTAAACCCGCAGGCTTTTGGACATACAGGACACATACAGGAAGATGTACCTGCTGCAAAAGTAGCACAAAAGGCTACATTACAGTTTGCAAATTCACTCCAACTCAGAGATCTCAGACCTCTACCAGGGCCACTATCCCCCCTGTTTGAGCTTATTCTAACTTCTGGTACTTTTTCATATAAAATGTGTAATGAGACACAAGGCTGTGTTCATGCTGTTCCAGCAGAGAGGGGAGATTTGTGCATATGTGATTCATTTACAGTGCCTATAGGGTCCAAATGTAGCGGGGCTGCTGGGCGAGCTCAGCCATCTGTGAGCTCTCTGAGACAGGAGAGGAATCCAAGCTGGCATCGCTGGTAGGTGGGTGGATACACGCTTTATATCTGATCAACCCCTAAATATATGTTTAACCGGTTATTCCTGATCCCACTGCCGTCATTTCCTGATAATTTAATCAAAATCCGTCCATAAGTTTCTGAGTTATTTTGCTAAGCGACAAACAGATGGATAAAGAGACGAATGGATGGATGGATGGATGGAGGAACAGATGGACGGACAGTAAAAGATGACTGTGAAACATCTTGATTTTGATGGAAACCAGTATGATTCCAGTCAGCGGACTGGAATCATACTGCTTTCCATCTTTGTCTTGTCAGTTAGCTTAGGTAGCACATATTTAACACAGTTAGCTTAGGTAGCACATATTTAACACAGTTAGCTTAGGTAGCACATATTTAACACAGTTAGCTTAGGTAGCACATATTTAACACAGTTAGCTTAGGTAGCACATATTTAACACAGTTAGCTTAGGTAGCACATATTCAACACAGTTAGCTTAGGTAGCACATATTTAACACAGTTAGCTTAGGTAGCACATATTTAACACAGTTAGCTTAGGTAGCACATATTTAGCACTGTTAGCACATATTTATACTGCATTCCATTTGTCTTGGATACTCGGGCGTCTGAGTTGCTGTACACAAGGATGTGAAGTATTTCTCCACTTAAAGTGTTCCAGTTACACTCCGAGTCGTAAAGAACATGGACGCTTTGAGAGTAGCAGCTGTCGAGGGGCAGGCTAGTCATTGTTATTGTTGTTAGCATCTTCAGCAGACCAGCATGAAAAACAAAGCTGTACATTGTAATTCACGCACAGCAAGGACGTGCAATGTATAAATTGGTGACCTGATTAAAAAAGAAATGTAGTCAAGTGTGTAAGAGCTTTCTAACTCGGAAAGGTTAGCAGGAATGCAGCTTTAACACAGTTAGCATATATTTAACACGGTTAGAATATATTTAACACAGTTAGAACATAGCTAACATGGCTGTTTTCCTCTCAGAATGCAGGTCTTTATTCTGAGACTTCCAACAGCTGAAACATTTCCAAACTTATAACAGAGGGTAAATAATAAAACAGAGCCACTCTGTTCCTTCATTGGGCCTTCCTGTTATCCACTGAAAGTCTTGCTCTCTCTCCCAGTCTTGCAGCCTGAATAAACAGCTGTTTAAGTGTTGCCAGCCTACCAGTACAACTGGTTCAAGACCAGTTCTGGTTACTGGTCAGTTTCTAGATACATTTATGTTTTTGGTGAGCAGTCTGAAACATAAAAGCAGAACCAGACAGACAGAAAACAACCAACACGATATGAAAGTATAACTGGAAGTGAGAATCATGATGTAAAATGTGTTGATCAGATTCTCAGTGGGTCCTGGTTGGTTCTGAATCCCCGTTTCTTCCTAACATTTCCTCCCATGTCTATTTTTCTTCACCCGTTCTGGACCGTAGTGACCGAATTAGTGACCACCTTCCCACAGGTATTTTATGCCTCTGCTGATGGAAACATGGCTGCTGATATCTTGTTTCCCCAGCACATCTTCAGCCTGCAGCCTTGTTCAGCTTGATGACTGCTGCCAGTGATGGATGACTGACTGTTGGCCATAGCAGTAATTGCATCCCTAACGATGCTGCAGAGACTCCCGGAGACACTACAGAGCCCCCCCCCAAACGTTGGATTAATCAGTTTCGTTTTACAGAGAAATGTAGAACTCAGTCATGCTTCAGATGTTGGTAAATAATGTAGGGCGGTAGTTAGAGGAGCGCGTTGGATGACCCAGCATCATTAGGCCTGAACATGGAGGATGGCTGATGATCACAGCAGCAAAGTGCCGACTGCAGGTCTCCTGGGGCCAAGAAGCAGCGAAAACAGCAGATTATTAAAAATAATAAGACCCTCCTCCGCCTGGCTGTAATGGCAGCAGAAGCAGGGCCCTGACAGTGGTAATACTTCAGCTGATGAGAGACCTCCACTCGTCTAGGGCAGGGTCCATCAGAATCCCCCCCCCCAGGGAGTCAATTAGCCCTCCACCGTCCTGCTGTATGTTGTGGAGAATAAAGCTCCCCTCGGTTTATCAGAACCAACACGGTCGTCATCATTACAGAGCCAAACTCTTCAGGAAATTAGCGCTCATTTAGCCAGATTAGAGTGGGCACAAACACACCGAGGAGCTGCCACGATTGGAGGTCAACACCATCCGATCTCCACCAGCTCCAAGCTGTTGGTGCGCTATCGAGCTTCTGATTAGCAGGAGATCTCTACCAGTCAGTGGAAAACAGAATAAACCTCTGCTACGGTTGCTCCTGGTGTCCCAGTAACTGTTTTAAACATCTGTCCTCACTGGTTTTTATTCTTTAGATTGACTGGTTTATGTTGAAGCTCCTGCTTCAGATACGGGAGCTCTGCTGCCCTCTAGTGGAACATCTGAACAACATGCAAAAAAAATTAAAAAAGGTTCAAAATGCTGAGCATCTCTTAAAAGACCTTCAGCAGAATAAATGTAAAGTCTGTTCATTAGCATCTGTCCCTCTTCACTCTGATACCCCTAAAAACAATCATACACTTATAGAGCAGTGGTTCTCAACCTTTATAGGGTCCTGGAACCCCTGCATATTTTTGGATCAAATCTGATATATATATATATATATATATATATATATATATATATATATATATACATGTATATATATATATATAAATTCAGTTTTATTTATATAGCACCAGTTCACAACAAAAATCATCTCAATACAATTATACAAACATTCCAATCAGTTAAGTTTTCTATGTAAGGAATCCCAGCAGATTGTGCTGAGTCATCGACGTGAGGTTGTGCCCGGATCATGCAGACTCCAACCAAAGCAATTCCTCAGCAAACCCTCATACTGAGCAAGCATGTGGCGACAGTGGAGAGGAAAAACTCCCCTTTAACAGTAAGAAACCTCTGGCAGAACCAGAACCAGGATCAGTACAAGCGGTCATCAGCCACGACCGTCTGGGGGTCTGAGAAGACAGAGAATAGACAGCATAGAGGATGCTCTGTGACTTTGTGAATCATCTTGACCAACGCTCCCCATCCAGCAGGGGGCATTATAGCTGAGCAGGGTACCAGACCGTGTGGAGCTTCTAGGGGGAGAAAAACACTGAGAGAAAACTGGGTTAACAATCGCATTAAGATCAGGAAAAATATATCTGGAGAGTAGTAGAAAAGAAAAGTATAAGGTGTGTTAGGGTCAGTTGAGTCTGAAAAAGGATAATTGTTTTCCTAATTCTTAAGTCTATTAGCAATGTACGGTGTGAGGGAGATGGAGTTGAGGAGGGCTGCCGGATCGAGCTGAACACTCCATCTCCCTCTACTCCCTGCCTGGAAATCCAGGAGGAAAGAAGGAGGTAAGTGGGTAAGTATTGTAGTGCTTATGCATCTCTCCTTGCTCATAGGACTGCGTCCTCTCCAGAATCTATGTATTAGAGAGATAATATTATTGGTAAGTGATATAACTGGAGTAGATAAAGGCCCGCTCTTCCGAAGACTGGCATTATCTTTGTCCATCACTTTCTAGCCTTAAAACCTGGTGTAAATCTTTTTCTGTCCTGATTCATGATTCAACCTTTGTTCAATTCTCTAATCATTTTATTCTGGTAAATTAATACATTACTGTTAGAAATCGGAGAGAGATTATAAGGTCTAGTGTCTATATAAGTAACTATAAACTTTATCAAAAAGGAAGGTTTTAAGCCTAGTCTTAAAAACAGACAGAGTATCTGCCTCATGAACTAAAACTAGGAGCTGGTTCCACAGGAGAGGAGCCTGATAACTAAAAGATCTAGCATATATATATATATATGGCAACGTTACTACCGTGAGACGCTCTGATTGGTTGCCGCCCTGCATCAAGAGCATCAGGACCGTCAGAAGTTCAACTAGCTGAACTTCTGCGTTGCTAGCATTATGAGCTTTGAAGCTTGAAACGCAGGAAAAGCTTGAAAAGTTGACGGAGCCAAAGCTCACAAAGCGCGGAAGAGACTGAGACGGTCCTTCAACGGCCTCAACCGTAGAGTTAACATGTAATCTAGATATTGCTGACGCTGACAAAGCCTGCGCTCTGAACACAACATAAGAGCTGCAAGAATGTTTATGCATGCGATGGTATTCATTCATATAGAATATTGTTTCACAAAATGGTCCTTTACAAATGAAACACCTCGTAGAAAAAATGAGTCAAAACGAATAAAAAAAACTTTCATTATAACTTATCATTATCATATTCTGGATACATATAATCTTTTCAATTTAAAAATGTAAAATGTTTTAAATTGGCTTGTATTAGATATGAAACACATCATGGATTAGCACCACCACCAATGAAGGAATTTATTAAACTAAAAGCTATCACTGACAGAGCTAGCAGGTCCATGATTAGAGGACATTGTGATGTCCCCTATAGATGATCAACGTTTGGACAGTCTGCCTTATCAGTTAAAGGTTCCCACATTTGGAATGGCATCCATCCACGTTTAACACTTTTTAAACACTTGGTGGAGGCCAAATCATCCAGTAAAGTTTGTCTATGCAGGAAATTGTGCGACTGTTAGGAAGTCTTGTCTATGTGATTTATTTTAGCCATGGATTCTTTATTTGTCTTGTGTTTTCTTTCCTCTGTAATTTGGTTATTGTAACTAACTTCTATTGCTTTACTTTTTGCTTTTCTTCATCATATTAATGTCTTCTAGTACTTTCTTTAGTTTTTTCTTTCCTTTCCTGTCAATATACATCTTTGCTCAGGAACCACAGTTGTAGATTAGCTTGAAGCTAACACTGACCCATTTTCAGTGATGTCCATTAATGTGTACTGTCTTCTATCAAATACATGAATACATAAAAAGAATAAATATTATGAAGGACCCCTTGGAGTACCACCATAGGGTTTGCAGACCCCCGGTGAAAACCACTGTTATAGAGGACCTGCTGGAAGGCGGACGTCCACTCCAGGCTCAGGTTAGGAACAGTCTCCCCTCAGCATGATGCTCCCACCACCGTGCTGGGCTCTACAGCATTTTGGAGCTAAACCAAAGGTAACTTTTACTCCCATCTGAGCACGGCTCCTGCTGCCATGTGATCCTGGGACTTCCCAACACTCCTCACACTGCTCTGCTGCTTCCTTCCTACTCTGTGCTGCCTGACAGAGCTGAGATAAACGTCTCCTCCTGGAGCTTCTCCATCAGGCGGAGCCCACTGTTTATTGTAAGAGCGGCTGAGCCGAGGGCTTTGCTGCCAGAATGACTCAGTGGAAGGACTCTGGTGTGAGTGATGGCTCCATCAGACGGACGGACGTGTTTTCCTGGGACTGAGTGGAACTGTGGGGCAGCTTCCTGCTCATCTATCCTCTCTATCGGAGCTCCTCCACTCTGTCAGGCTGAGCTGGGAGGATTATTTGTTTTGGTGGTCCCTGAAGGCCCCCTGAAGCACCAATGTGGCGTCAGGAGAGGCAGGATGGGCTGATGTTTTACCAGTAAAACCCTGTCTGAATGTAACATAACGCTTTTTGGCTCGTCCCAACATACCAATGTAAAAATGTCAAGTAGAAACACATTTAATATTTGAACCCAGCCCAGCTACTTAAACACAGACATTTAAAAAGGACCAAAAATGATATTTTCCTTCTTCTTTAGCTGCTACATTACTGCCACCTGCTGGCGGAAGCAAGATCAGTTGCACAACCTGAGAGCTGGAATATTAACATGAAAACACCTAGAGAAACATTTTAAATCCATATTATATTATATTATATTATTTTATATTCCTGCTGTTGCTCTGAAAAGTCTTCAGATCACTTTGTAAATATTTGAGTCTTTAAATAACATTTCCGCAGCAGTTATTTCTCCTAAATAATATGTTTTAATTTGTACTTTTTAATGCACAACTACACATGTATATTCTGTAAATATTTTTTGACATTTATCCTATTTTGTTGCACAAATAACTAAAGTGTACCTTGTGTAATTGTGTCCTTATTGGACATATATTATTCTTAATTTTGTTTTTATATTTTCCATTCACCTTGTGTGAATCTAATGTTTCCATCGTCTGTCACTTTGCTGCTGCTATATGGAAGACCCATAATATGGAATACCAAAAATGACATAATTAAAAATAAAAATTCTCTTTCATTTTCCTTATAAATATATTCCTTGTTCATACATCCCCTCATCTGCTCTTTTTACTTTACCGTATGCATTTCTCCTCATTATGCAAATAAGGAGGGCTGTCCTTCTTGGTCCAATTCCTCTGCTATTGGTCAATAAACAGGAAGTAGCAGGATCCATGCGCAGATTGATTATGCATGCTTGCACTTTTCAGAACGCCTTGTTGGATAGGAAGTGAAGTCCCATCAGAGATGTCTCAGATGATTGCAGAAGAATTAAGGCACGTTGCTATTTTAGCTGAAAGTAATACAGTCAGTGATGATGAGTTATTGTTTCACATAGACATTTTGAATAAAAGGGCTTCTAATTATGAAGCTGTTTAGTTTTTCAGATTTTGGAGGTATTGGCTTGTCGCTGGTATGCATAATCGATCTGCACATGGATTATGCTACTTCCTGTTTATTGACCAACAGCAGAGGAATTGGACCAAGAAGAACGACCCTCCTCATTTGCATAATGAGGCAGAAATGCATACGGTAAAAAGAGACGACGAGGGAATGTAAAAACAAGGAATGCATGTATAAGGAAAAGCAAAAACAAAATATATTAATTTCTTGACAAAAACGCATGTAATATAGAAAGGAAAAACAAAATATATATTTTCTTGAAGAAAAGGCATGTAATAAGGAAAAATAAAAATAAACCAAATACATTTCTTTACAAAAATGCCTGTATAAGGAACAGGAAAAACAAAATATGTTTATTTCTGCTTTTATTTTTGATTCTGTCAGTTTTTATGTCCTGCATACTGTTTCAGATGAATGTTGTGCGGCACTGAAGGAGGATTCTAAAATCCAGGGTGCCAAATTTCATATCCACAAGAGCAGACTCATCTCCAGAAAGCCTGAACTCTTTTATATTGAAAGTTTAACTTGAACAGTATGTACGGACTAATTCGAGATCAAAAAATGCGAAGGCTTTTAAAACTTTCAACATCTGCAATCGTCTGAAATAACTCATATGAAATACCCACTCGCATTCCTCCCTTTTTCTTTCTTTCTTGTTTTTCACTTTTTTATATGTAATTTTTGTGGCATTTTCTGTTTCTGAATGTGACTACGTTTATGTCTAAGGCTATGTTTATAGCCCTATTTGTATTTTCTATAATTGCAAATAAAAATAAATAAATAAAATACAGGGTTGCAGCACCAGTTTCCTCCTGCTGGGGGCGCTGCTGACTCTGCATAACGAGCTGCTGCCACGGAACCCGGAAGCGTTTCCTCATTCAGACTCTGCGGTGGAGACGAACCCCTCTTCTGGTACCGGGATCTTCGTGTTTAGGTCGTCGAAGCGAGCAGAACCATGGCGGGTCGGCTCCCGGCTTGTGTTGTGGACTGCGGTACCGGGTAAGTGAAGCCGGACCGGACCGGACCGGGTTAGCCTGTTAGTCCCGCTTCCATTGAAGCTGCTGTCAAAGTTCCAGCTAACGCCCTGGGTTCTGCTCCCCCTGGCCCAGCCGCTTCTTTCTTCCTACATTACCTCCAAACAGCACGGAGCCGACGGGCTCACCGGACCGAACCGAACCTTCCAGCGGTTCAGTCTGGTCCGTTTTCTGCCTTTAAAGTTGTTTAGCTGCTGCTAGCTGCCGGAGCTAAAGCCACTTCCTGGAAGAAGCTCCCCTCAGACAGCTCCCTACCTGGGGCCGGTACCTGTGGTTCTTGGGCTCTCCTCCGGTCCGAACTTTTGGTTCTGTTGCTTCCTCATAGCTGAGCTTTATCTGTAGGCTGATCTCAGTTCCTAGTTTCATGTTATTATTAGATTTCTATTATAAGCCTCAGTGACTAATAACTCCATAGACCAGCGGTCATAAAAATACTGCATTAAATTTGTTTTCTTGCATACGTAATTCAGAAAATTACTGTATAAATACAAAAGTAGTTTTCTGGGGTATTTGTACTTTTATGAGTAGATTTTCAAGTCTGTATGTTTACTTGTACTTAAGTATTCATTAATCCATGCAATCTACTAAATTACTTTTAAAATCATAATTTAGTACAGAGTACAATTTTAATTCATATCCAAAAATTTAATCAGAATTTTTGTAGCCAGGGAAAAACACTTGTTTTGTATCTTATCAATTATTAATGATTAGCAGATTGTTGGTGTTTTAACTTTTGGTAAAGGAAAACACACAATTTCCAGCCCTAGTCTGGAGAAGTGACGGTGACATCAGCCGTTAAAAGGAACTAATACTCTGAGGAGAGTTTTTATGAATACTTAGATTTTCTGTTGCTTTAAGTATATTTATCTCCAAAAATATGTAAAAAAATATGTAAAAATCATGCACTATATAAACTATTTATCATTTATATGGTTTTATTTGCTGAACACTTTAAATTTGATCTTGAGTGCTACAAAAATAAATGATAAAGAAGGCTATAAGAAGCAGACCCTTCCAGGACTCACCAGTATTTAAAACAACAACGACAAACAAAACATGTAGAAGAAGATTTATTATTTACATTGAAGCAACCTGAGAAAACTCACAGAAAGACACAACAAAATATTTAGTGAAGATTAGCATTGATTAATAAAAACCCAAATGCCTCAGCTTTGAGGAGCTCATCCTGTCTCTTCTTTCTCTTATCTGCTGCTCGCTTTTTTAATCCTCTTTCCCTGATTGTCCCCTTCGGTGTGTGTGTGTGTGCGTGTGTGTGTGACCCTCCCTGTTTTTATGATTCTCAGAGATGATTAAGTATGAGCTGATTAGAGGTGTCTTCAATGTTATACATTTTCACAATTTTTTAATTGTGAAAATTAAGAGACAGAAAATCATTTGAAATATATCAGTCCGTGTGTAATGAATTACGTTTCCCATTTTTAATGGAAGGACTTAAATAAATCATCCTTTCCATAATATTCTAATTCTTTGACCAGCACCTGTACAATGAATTACATGGTGTGAAAAGGACAAAGAAGGTTATGTTAGCTTCTGTAGTTTATAGGTAGATAAAGGTCTCTGTCATATCTGAGTTAAACAATAATCTATTTCTATAAATATCAGAGGGTCTTTTTAAAATATAGATATTTTATTGTCAAGGACCTTTTCTAATACCACCACAGACCCCCAGTAGAGAAAGACTACTGTAGACAGATATATAACTCAGCTAGTTACGATCAGACATAATAGTTTTACTAATAAATGAGTAATATTACTTTGATCTTTTTACTATACCATATTTTGGTTATTTTTTATTGTTTTTTTTATTCTTTTGTTTAGTCTGATTCTGTTAGTTGTATTTTAATTGTAATTGAATATATAAAAAATAATTCAATTTTTCTATTATTTAAAATTTCTTTGAATTTATTTTTATTTTCTGATTTTATATTTTTTTGTTTATTTATGTAGACTTCATTTTTTTTTGTTGAAGTTTGTGTTTAATAATTTTTTTGTTTTATGTATCATTTAACATTTAGAATGATCTTAAATTTATATTTCATAATTTAATTTCCTTTTTTATTGAATTGCATAATTATTACTCATTTGCTGCTGTTTTTAATTTTTTAAAATTCTTTTTATTTGCGCTTTAATCTAAATTTTTTGTGATTTGTGGTCATAATTTCTAGATTTTTGTTGATATTTTTCCTAGTTGAAGGCCACATTATTGGCTTTATAATCCCTGATCAGATCAACTCTCCTCTCTGTTCTTCCGGTTCTTTCCAGGTACACTAAGCTTGGATATGCAGGAAACACGGAGCCCCAGTTCATCATCCCTTCATGTGAGCGCCCAGCCGGCTGTCTGCTCTCTGCATCCGTACTCTGTTGGTCGTGTCTGGCTGCTGACCGGCTCTCTGTGCTCTGCAGGCATCGCCATCAAGGAGTCTGCTAAGGTGGGAGACCAGGCGCAGCGCCGGATGATGAAGGGCGTGGACGATCTGGACTTCTACATCGGAGACGAAGCCATCGACAAGCCGTCGTACGCCACCAAGGTGAGTCTGTGCTTTAGCCACGGCCGGCGGCGTTCGCTCTGTCGGCGAGGCCGGCGGCGTTCGCTCTGTCGCCGAGGCCGGCGGCGTTCGCTCTGTCGGCGAGGCCGGCGGCGTTCGCTCTGTCGGCGAGGCCGGCGGCGTTCGCTCTGTCACCGTGGCGCTGACCCGTTTCTCTCTGCTTGCTGGCAGTGGCCCATCCGTCACGGCATCGTGGAGGATTGGGACCTGATGGAGAGGTTCATGGAGCAGGTCATCTTCAAGTATCTGCGGGCGGAGCCTGAGGACCACTACTTCCTGCTGGTACGGACACAGATGCATCGTGGGAAGGCAGAGGGGAGGAGAGCAGGGCTGATTGTGTTGTTGTTGTTGTGAGTGCAGACGGAGCCTCCGCTCAACACGCCGGAGAACAGGGAGTACACGGCGGAGATCATGTTTGAGTCATTCAACGTTCCTGGTCTCTACATCGCCGTTCAGGTAGGATCAGACCCGGAACGCCATCACGGTTTCTTACGGTTCCCTCGCCTCCTGGAAAACCTGGAAAATGATAGACCTACTTTCCAGTCATGGAAATGGGGGAAAGTCAATGAATAATTTCAATGGGTAATATCAGGCTGGAGCTTGTCTGCTTTTATATCTGCATCTAGCCTGCACAGCGCCCCCATGTGACGCTACCAACCAATCAGATTGCAGATTCCCTTACAGGAGTTCTGCTTCCCAGTGTTTCCATCCGTCTTTGTGGGTAGATTTACTGATATTTCCGACGCAGTAAGGATTTATTTGTCCAAAGAAGCAGCAGAACCAGAGAGTTTGGTTCCCAGTATATCCAGTAGGAGCTTTTTCTCCCTCAGAGTGACAGAGGAGCAGCAGGGAGCTGTGGGCGTGTCGTCACTCACACCTTTACGTGTTTGTGGTTTTAGTAGAGCCGTAGCCAACATGACGACAGCTCCCAGGTAGGAACAGGTAGCCTTACAGCGCCATGTTCCACTCAGTGTTTCATTCTGGTTCTATTGTCCAACAGCAGAAAAACGTCATGAATTCAGCTCTATCAGAGAGCCCCAACGCTTCCTGCGGTTTTTAGCTCCATACATAAATCACAGCAAAGAGGCTGTGAGAACTGAAGACTTGCATGTTCATGTGAACAAAGTTCATCTAAATAAACTGAATTCATTATGGCTAAATTAATATATAGAATGATTTTAAGTGGTAACTATAAACTTATAAAAAAACAGACTAAAAAGTACTACTAATCTCTGAGAGTTAGAGCTAAATATCTTTCAGGCTTGATGTGATTCTGGTGCTAGAGAGAGATATTAGCCTTATCATATACTCTGAATGGCTGGATTAACCTAAAAATACCAATACTGGGACAACAAAATACAGTTTAGCATCTAACTATGTGAAATAAGCAGTAAAGTGTCATGTGGTGTGGACAGTAAGTATAATAGATAGAAAATTAGAAAGCTATGGTATGAGAAGTAGGCCTAATTCATTGATTAAATTGTCAAAATAAGCAGTAATAGACACGAAGTAACTGTAAGTAAACAGATAAACTAAAGGAAATTGTTTAGATGATTTATTGAACATAAAATATTTTGTGGAGAAATACAAGAGAGAAAGAGGGAGATGGATAAACATTTAAAGCGCCGGTGTATAAGAATTACCTCCAACTAGTGGTGCGCTCAGTGAATGCAAGCAACTCGCCGTTATAACACTTCATTCATCAACGAAAGATAAAGTATTTACTGGACTAACCTGTCCTGTGTCAAACATAACGCTAACATAAACTTCATTGTTTCATGTAATTAACTTACCTGTCCAGCAGAAAGCCTTAAACCTCCGCGTCCGTCTTCAAGTTCGTGTCCCTCATGAATATTCTCCATCAGGTAAACGCTCCACCCATGTAGATTCTTGTTTTCTCCCGGTTATTTCTTTTTCTTTTGTGTTGTATGGTTTCCTCCCTCCTTTTCTTCTCTTCACCTCCCCCCGACGTCACCGGCTAAAACGCGTAAATCTAACGAGTTTAACCCCTTTCGGCTAACTTATTCACAGATGGTGATGCAACATGGCAGCCTCAGATGGGGGCGGAGCATCCTCTGTATCTATAAACAACGTATTCTAAGACACGAGAACGCTTTCATCATAATGCGATAGTGATTAGACTTTGGTAAAATACGTATTTATGAAAGCACTATTTGATTTTTATTAATAAAAAGCTAAATTTGTTACACACTGAAGCAATCAGGTTAAATAAATAAAAAAATAAGATACAAGTGCAGAAAATAACACCTCTCCAAAGCTTGGGTTATACAAGATATACTGGTATTTGTCAGAATATTTGACCTCAGATGAATTTCATACACCAGTAGGCTAAATGGATTTAATATTTAAACACTTTCAGCTTTATATCAATTTCAGCAACATTATTAACAGAAAACCTTTACAAAAAATTACCTAAATAGTTTAGAGTCAAAACCACCATAACTTTTTACTATTATGTATATAATGATTCACGTTTTCATACAATACAGCTTGACTGGGACAGTTTGGACTTTTAAACGGATAGCCGCAGTAATTTGAAGTTCTGTTTTAGTTGGGTTGCATTGCAAGTTGAGGAAAGCAGGTGGAATTGTGAAATAAAACATTCTAAGGATGACTTGACTCGTCCAAAATGTCGTGGAAAATCATTGTAAGGAAAGAGTGGGATCCCTGTTTGAGCTTCCTGCTGCTGAGCTGATGGTAGAATCAGATCTGAAAGCTGCAGCGTGTCTTCAGGAAACGGCTGCTTTCTCTTCTGCTTTCACATCTCCTGTCTGTGGGGTTATTAATACCGGCTGTGTGAAACGTCCCACAGGCTGTCCTGGCGCTGGCGGCCTCCTGGACGTCCCGGCAGGTCGGCGAACGGACGCTGACGGGGACTGTCATCGACAGCGGAGACGGCGTGACGCACGTCATCCCGGTGGTAGGTGGTGCCTCCTCTCTGTCCCCTCCTCCCCGTCCGTCTCTGTCCTCTCAGCCTTGTTGTCACGTCTGTCCTCCAGGCCGAAGGCTACGTCATCGGCAGCTGCATCAAGCACATCCCCATCGCCGGCCGGGACATCACTTACTTCACCCAGCAGCTGCTGAGGGAGCGGGAGGTGGGGGTTCCTCCTGAGCAGTCGCTGGAGACGGCCAAGGCTGTCAAGGTCCGCCTCTTTACTTCCTCTCCTGGAGCAATGTTCCTCAGTTTAGCCACTAGATGGCACTGATGTTGTTGTGTTGACAGGAGCGCTTCAGCTACGTCTGCCCCGACCTGGTCAAGGAGTTCAACAAGTACGACACGGACGGCTCCAAGTGGATCAAGCAGTACACGGGCGTCAACGCCATCACCAAGAAGGAGTTCACCATCGATGTGGGATACGAGCGCTTCCTGGGCCCAGAGATCTTCTTCCACCCTGAGGTACCTGCAGGACGTCCTCCCAGGGAGCCGTCCGCTGGGAACCAACACGTTCTAACTTGGTTTTTCTCTCTGCTCCAGTTTGCCAACCCAGACTTCACCCAGCCCATTTCAGAGGTGGTGGACGAGGTGATCCAGAACTGCCCCATCGACGTCAGACGTCCTCTCTATAAGGTACTGCTGCTGGGGATCGTTTGGTGCAGGGCTAAAGGACTTACATTCTTGGTGAATGCATCTGTAGGACAGGAGGCCATATTGGAATCATTGTGGAACGTTTGGAAAGTATTTAGTCAGCCACCAAGTATCCAAGTTCTCCCAGTTAAAGAGATAAGAGAGGCCTGTAATTTTCATCATATTTATACCTCAGCTATGAGAGACAAATGAGGGAAAATAATCCAGAAAATCACATGGTCTGATTATTAAAGAATTGATTGGCAAATTATGGTGAACAATAAATTGATAACAAAATTTAATATTTTACTTTATGTACCCTTTGTTATGAAAGCCAGATGTTTTCTTTAAGTCTTCAGCAGGTTTCCACACTGTAGCTGCTATTTTAGCCCATTCCTCCAAACGTTGTAATGTTTTTATATCTGATTTTTATTATTTTTTGCCAATCACTCAAATTGTTTAAAAACAAGCTTTTCTTGAATTTTTATAAAAAATTGTATTTAAAGTATTTGTAGAATATTATGGATCTCAATACTATTGCTACTTAATAAATAGTAGTCTGTATATTAATTTGTACAATTACTAACAGAGTTAGAGGCTACATGGTCACATAAACTTTTAACACAATTAAATGACTTTAAATGTAATTCTAACAGATGAAACCAGTCAAATGTGAGCAGCTCAGATTGGGTCCCTATAGAAGAACATCTCTGATTTTATTTTATTTTGGTGCTACAGTCCCAGACCCACCCTGGGCCCCTTTTAGCCCCTCTCCTGGATACGCCTCTGCTCAGCAGCACTAAACATTTAGGAATAATGAGTTGAATAATTCTCGGAGTCAAAGAGCTAAAAAAAAAGCCTTGAAGTTAGCTGCTGAAGTTACCATCACGGCGCAGAATTAAAAGGAAACTAGACGTGAGGTCGGTTGGAACAGATTTGAATCCTTAATAACTCTGTGGATGTAAAAAGTAACTGAAGCTACAGCTTCTGTTAGTCACATAAGGACTGTTCTCCTAAAAACTGATTAATTTCTTATTGAACATACATAAATCGCGTTGGTTCCCCATATTTGCAAAAAGTAACATTTTATTTTCCGTCCCTCTCGCATAAGAAACAGGGAGTGTTCATGATATCAGATGCCGTCAGAAAGAAGAAAATTAAAGAGAGTCAAAACTCTTAAAAGGTGCAGCAAAATTGCGGTAATTGGCTAAAATTGCATGACATACAGAATTTGCAGAGATTGGCTGAATTTGAGTTAATAGTTGGAATCGCAATATCACCAAATACTGGAGGGACATCCCAGTCCTCTCCGTGGATCATCCAGATGCTCTCTAGCAAACTTCAGACAAACCTGGACATGTCCTGGCTTAAGCAGGGGGACACGTCTGGCGCTGTTACTGATGGTAGCCTTTGTTACTTTGGTCCCAGCTCTCTGCAGGTCGTTCACTAGGTCCCCCCGGGTGGTTCTGGGATTGTTGCTCACCGTTCTTGGGCTCATTTTAACCCCACAGGGTGAGATCTTGGTGGAGCCCCAGATGGAGGGAGATTATCAGCGGTCTTGGATGTCTTCCATTTTCTAATAATTGGTTTCTTAACACCAAGCTGCTTATTGCAGATTCAGTCTTCCCAGCCTGGTGCAGCTCTACAATCTGGTTCCTGGTGTCCTTTAACAGCTCTTTGGTCTATAGTGGAGTTTGGTGTGGGACTGGTTGAGGTTGTGGACAGGTGTCTTTATACTGGTAACCAGTTCAAACAGGAACCATTAAAACAGGTAACCAGTGGAAGACAGAGGAGCCTCTTACAGGAGAAGTTACAGAAATCTGGCTGGTTTATAAGTGATAAATACTTATTTTCCTCCATATTTTTAAGGATGTGTATCGACAAGAATCTGGTGATTCGATACGTATCATGATACAAAGTGGACGATACGATATATTCCATTACCATGAGAGAATTCTATATTGTGATTTTCAAAACTGAATCTGTCATCATTTAAGTTCCATTTAAATTCTTAAAAATAAAACAATACTTTGCTTTTGAAAGTCGACAAAATACTGTGACATAAATTATCGTGATATATTGGCATATCAATATTTTATTACTTCAAATAAATTCCTGAATCCAGAATCTAATTTAGTCTATCATAATTGAGATATACCTATGATGAAAATTACAAACCTAATCTTTATAAGTGGGACATCTTGGACTAAATACTTTTTGTACCTGGTTTTATCTTCCAGTAGAATCTGTTTTTTCACAGTAGCAGAGAGCAGATCAGCTTCATTCTGT
Organism: Apricaphanius iberus; assembly: GCA_028564705.1. Classification (NCBI taxonomy): domain Eukaryota; kingdom Metazoa; phylum Chordata; class Actinopteri; order Cyprinodontiformes; family Aphaniidae; genus Apricaphanius; species Apricaphanius iberus. The sequence continues at coordinate 1,026,938 of JAPXFQ010001133.1, read as the reverse complement.
TCTCCGTCTTGCAGAACGTTGTCCTCTCTGGGGGCTCCACCATGTTCAGGGACTTCGGCAGACGCCTGCAGAGAGATCTGAAGAGGACGGTGGACGCTCGGCTGAAGATTAGCGAGGAGCTGAGCGGCGGGAAGTTAAAGGTAAGGAGTGGAGGTCACAGCTGCCGTCTGGTCCATAACTAACACCTTCATGCTGACACCAGTCCGTTTGGGCCGCAGCCGAAGCCCATCGACGTGCAGGTGGTCACCCACCACATGCAGCGGTACGCCGTGTGGTTCGGAGGATCCATGCTGGCATCCACTGTGAGTATTCCCTCTCCTTCCCACCGTTTCCCTACCGTGGAGCGGATCTGGAACGCTGTTTGTCTCTGCAGCCCGAGTTCTACCAGGTGTGCCACACCAAGAAGGACTACGAGGAGATCGGGCCCAGCATCTGCCGCCACAACCCCGTGTTCGGTGTCATGTCTTAGGGGAGACCAGAAGAAAGGAATCTGTTTGCTTGATGCAGCGACTGGTCCGAACACAGCGAAGGAGGAGCAAACGAACGGCCTGAAGAGCAGCAAACATCGGGGGAAAGAAAACGAGGCGCCTCATCCTGACGGTTAAAACTGAACCAATCTTTCATTTCTGCGGGCCTCACTTATCCTCACAGGGTGTAATTAGTCCACATGAGTCTCTCTGTAAATGGGTGGGGTTCTTTGCTCTGCTATGTACTCTCTGGGTTGACATTTTTGAAAAAACTTCATTGCATCAAACACCTGAAACATTCCTGTTTTTTTTTGTCTCTTTAAAAATGTTGCGATAATCAGAAATGTGCTCTAATCATTTTTTTATTGGCATTAATCACGTGTGTGAGGCGGAGCAGCTGTATTAATATGTGACCGACTGTTTCTGGACCATCACTGTTGCCTAGATCTCAGCTCTACTGGACAGCTTTGTACAAAATCTGGATTTCCAAACAATAAAAGCTAAACGGGTGTTTCTAGCTGTGGCGTCTGTCTGTTGGGCTCTGTTTGAAAGGATGGGAAGTGAAATCCTGTTGTAACTGGACCCAATCCAGAACCCGACTGCTCAGAGGAAACGCTGAGCTTTCTTCACAATGAAACCTTCTAAACCTGAAGATAAGGTGGAACTAAAACCTCCAACAGAGGGAGACATAGCTACTATACAGGAAGGATCCAAGAATAAAAAATCTCCCAGGTAAATTAAAATGACACTAAGCTGATTATAAAACATAGAACATAAACTAGAGAGCATAATCCACTACTTAGGAATATCCCATGGATCACCTAATTTTAAATGAAACGGACCTTAAACTACATAAAATGTGGTTAGAACAGGATCTGGAGTTTCACTGGATCAAACATCAGCTGCACTGCTTGGTCGTGAAAATCGGGTAGAAAAGCTTTTTCGCGATGCTAATCTGCTTCTGACGTGTCGCGGGATCCAAAGTCACGCTTAATCGCGCTCCTCCATTGACTTTACATGTAAACCGGACGCTCTGGTCGCCTCTGTCACATTCGGTGTGTAAGCACCGTTACAGACCCGGGTAGGGCGTTATGTTGATATATGATTTACATCAGAGATGCTTTTCAACATGGAGATGGGCTGACATCAAATGTTAAAAGGCTTCAAACTGACGCAGCTTTGGACTCATTTCTGCTGAACAGGTAAGACAGTCATATATCCACTAAAGCAAATCAATATATTTTATTAAAGTATACAATGAAAGCTGTGAAAACAGGTGGTTTGTGTGCCCAGTTATATGGCAGAGGGGAGAAGGGATGTTTTGTGAGGGGCCTTCATACGTTGGTTTAAACTCACACCCCAGAATAATCCAGAATGTGGCTTTAAATGACCCGGTATCCAGTTTCTAAACAGATTTTAGAAGCTTAACCTACAGCTGTGTAGTAACACAGTGACAAGGTGGAAGACCTCAGTAATCGAGAAGCTTGAGTTCATATAGCCTACCTGTTCCAACACCTCATGCCATGTGTCAAACAAAGAGGTGGAGGTGTGATGCTATGGGCCTGTTTAAGTCTAGTTTATACTTCCGTCAGTGAGTTTCCACCGTGGCATATTGAGACCTTTTTCGTTTTCTGTTGGTTTTTCAGTGTTGTAAAGCAGTTCCCCACCAGGACAGCAGGGGGTGTTAGCTTCTCATGGTGGATCTACCTACCATTGCTGAGTTTCTGATTAACTAGTTTTATTTTTTTCAGTCTGTGAACACATCCCCCTCTCAATGAGTAATGGCCAACAGAAAGTTCTGATTTAGCTGTAAAGCTTTTTACTAGAAGGGTGGCTCATAGAATCCTCTAGACCCAGCAGGGTCCCTGGTCGGGGCCCGGCTGGGGGGCGGGGTGCCCCTGATCCCCGTGGCCTCCGGGTCCTGTTCCGGGCCCTCCCTGGCATAGCCGGTTTCCGGCGGAGCCCGTAGGCTCGTCCCTGCGATCTCTCGGGCCCCAGCATTGCGGCTGCTTGGTGTTTCCCCTGGGGCCTCCATCTGTTCCTCTCTTGGTGGGTGATCGGCCCTGCGCTGGTCCGCCTGTGGCTCCTGCTCTCTGTGGGACTCTGGATGCATGCGTCTCCTGCCTCCTTCATGTCTGTGTCGATTCCTGTAGGACGGATTGACGGTTCCTTACACCAGCTATCAATCACTTACATGGGGAAACCTTATTCAGACCTGCATGCTCGCACACACACATAGGTGTGGGGACATTGGTGTGGACGGACATATCTTAAGCTGAGGTTATCATCATTAGTTAGCTTTTACCAGGAGCTTACCAGAAACATTTGTATTATGTTCATTAATCCATGCTTGTGTGTAGTGAATGTGTAATTCTTAGTTTTAATTACTGGATCTGAACTATTGGTGTGGTTCTGTTCAGTTTGTTGTTTTAGTCTGTTTTGTTTTACCGCTTCTCTGCCGTCCGGCAGAGGTGGAGGACTGGGATGTTTTCTTGCTCACTGGCCTCTCTAAAGAAAAAAAAGAAAAAAGAAAGACATAGAAACAAACACAGCGTCTGTTTAGCTGTTTATCTACACCTCATTGTGTTGAAAGTCACGAAAAGGTCAGTTCAGAAAGCAGCTTCTGTGACATAACCGGATATGTTTAAGGGAACGTTTGTGGATGACCACAACTTTTGGTATCTATCAAGGTATGTTAGTAACCATGGCAACACAATCTCTGAACATACCCTACTCCAGACCAGGTTATGTTCCAGGTAAGTTTGTTCGAGAAGGTTCTGAGCATGGTGTGAACTTTTAAATGATGATCCTTTGGATATGGAATCACAGATTATTCTATAGTTCATCAAAATCACTTTGATTGAATTGCTCACATTAGTGTCTCATTTATTAAGCTCCTGAAATAAAAAATGACTATGTCATGAATTATTTGGTAAAATATTCAACATGTAACATACTCATCTTTGGCCTTTTCTTTGGTTATTTTCGGTGTATTATATAATAAGCATTGGGTCCCCGGGCAGAAATGACTTCATCATCCTACAGTAGAAGTGTGTAAGTCTACTTTATATGGCCAAATACAACTGTGACAGACAGGGAGGTTTCTGGAGGGTCCATTACATAATACAAACTCTAATCGGAAGAAACATTTTAAATAAAATGAGAAAGATTCTTTTATTTTATGGCGGTTATTTAATATGGACTTGTTTGATCAAGCAAGGAGGAACAGACTTAGAGTATTTGCAACAGCTGAACCTGCTTCCCAACAACTGACTGACAACTTTATAGATTCAGACAATCTCACTGCTATCCACATCATATCTGTAAACATTTGTTCTTATTGGCAACGCAGACCCTCAGGCGTCTTCGTCTGATAGGACAGGCTCAATCTTAGAACACGTCAGGATGCTCACTGCTCCGAGGGTCGTTTCCATGGCAATACAGGACGTAGGAATCCTAAAATCAGTTCATTTGACCTAACCTAATATCATACAGTCATACAATCAGACTAATTAGTCACAGAAAAAAAAAACATCAGAAAAATCAAGTTTACAAGTGAATTAAAGTTAATCATCAATGAATCAAAGGTAGTTCGTCATACACCTGTAATCCAATCAGTCATGCAGCACGAGGGAGGTCCAGAGTGTCTATGCCATATTCTTCTTCTACATCTTCTCTTCGACGTCCGCGTGAGGTTCATCATCACCTGTTGGCTCAGCCAGAGATTTCTTCATCATCTGGAGTGTAAATGTTCTACCAGACACTCTGACCATTCGTTCCCGAATGCAAGGAATGTCACAACAGCAATCCCCTCTTTCGGTGACCATCAGGCATTCCAGAGGTGTCGAAACCTCAACCACAGACTCATGGGGTGCTTCTCAATATCCCTCCTCGTCTCCTCTCTCCGTCCTCCATCAATGACCTGGAAACCGATCGAGCTCAGCCATCTTGAAGGAAATCTCAATTCTCTAATTGCACCGCGAGGATGGAGGAGGGAGGAGGCTTCATGAGGAGCGATCAGCGAGGATACACAGGTGTATCCTATGCGGAAGTCTTTTATCGACTAAACGTAACACACGTATAAATTCTCTAAAGGGAAAAAGTATTTTCATTTTAAGGAAGAGTACACAAATAAATAAAAAGATCAAAAGACGTAATTACTGCCCAGTGTTAGTAAAATGATAAACCCAAAACTAAATGCAATTCTCATCCACTGTAAAGATTAAGCTAAAAATCCAACCACAAATTTACCAATAAAATCCCCCCCTTTCTAAAAAAGGCAAGTCTTGCACATGCATCAAAAATATTAACAATAAATAAAAAAAATTGTCGGGACAGAAAACAAAGTCCAACTACTTCTGGCATAGCAGAAAAATAGAAAAAAACCCAAAAAGGATAAAGATAAATAAACATAACATGATAGCTCGATATAACTAAGAATCTAGTCCTGCACTGAGAAAAGAAAAAGTTCTTTCAATTTACATGATAAAATTGTGTAGTCGGTTCCACACACTAAAAATAAATAAATCCGGGATGAAACCCTCTTTTTCTACAGTAAATCAACATGTTGAATCAATTATAATTACATTTTTAGAGTTTCTATAACATGAACTTATTTAAAATTTATTGTTTTCCATTTAATTTCAAAACCGGTGTGCTTGTTACACTTACTGAATGTCGTTGTCTAATGTGAGCTGATTTTTTTTTTCTTCCAGTCTAGGTATTAATTTCAGGTCAACTGGTTGAAAGGTATTGCATTACCCATTTTACCACTGCAGCCACATTGTTCAATTCAATTCAGTTTATTTATATAGCACCATTTGGTAAATGGACTGAATTTATAAAGCGCTTTTCTAGTCATGTTGACCACTCAAAGCGCTATACACTGGAGCCACATTCACCCATTGGCACTCACAAAAGCATACATATTCATACACGGATACAATTATCGGTAGGCAATTTGGGGTTATGTGCCTTGCCCAGGGGTACAATGACTTGTGGAAACTGGAATCGAACCTACGACCCTCCGATTGCAAGACACCTACTCAACCTACTGAGCCACAGTTGCACGTTTCACAACAGATGTCATCTCAAGGCACTTTACAAGAAAAGTTATTACAATACAATGTTTAATCTAGGAATTAGAGAACCACAGAAGATTGAGTCATGACTTCTCAGCAATCCCTCAAACTGAGCAAGCATGAAGCGACAGTGGAGAGGAAAAACTCCCTTTTAACAGGAAGAAACCTCCAGCAGAACCAGGCTCAGCATAAGCGGTCATCTGTAGAGACCGTCTGGGGTTTGGAGAATACAGAACAGAGACACAGAAAGAGCAATAGAACTGATGCAGAAGCAGAAGTTGGTAGCAGGACGTGGAGAACATTCCTCCGCTGGGATGCCATCTTAGTCAGGGTCGTCAAGCAGAGCGGGTCAGGAGCCCCTACTGTAGGAAGAGACTAAGAGAAAACAGGTTAGCGCTTGAACTGACAGCACATCATGCAGTTGGGGAGAAGTAGGAGAGAAAGTAGGAACAGACCCTAATAATGTCCTCCAACAGCCTAGCTACTAACATTAACCTGTCTCCTAGCTACTAGGAGACCTGGCTACTAACACTCTACCTGGCTTATATTAATCTACCTCTATCTAGCTACTCTACCTGACTACTAACATTAACCTGTCTCTAGGCAAGGCAAGACAAGTTGATTTGTAGAGCACAATTCATACACAAGGCAATTCAAAGTGCTTCACAGTTGTATAAATTAAGAAAACAGATAAACAGAAAAAAATATCAACTTAAAAAATAATTAATTACAATAAAAAGCAAGAGTGCAGATAAATTACTTTAAATTTTCATATACACGGGTAAAAAAGAACTGTTTTCATCCTGGATTTAAACATTGTTGGAGTTGAGGCTTCTCTCACATCCTCATGAAGACTGTTCCTGAAACTGAAATGCAGCCTCACCGTGTTTATTGTTGACTCTGGGAACCACCAGGAGACCCCTCCCTGAAATTCTCAGGGCCCGAGATGGTTCCTATGTCTCTAACATGTCAAAGATGTACTTTGGTGCCAAACCATGAAAAGACTTGTACACAAGCAGAGCTGTTTTCAATTCTATTCTCTGAGCGACAGGAAGCCAGCGCAGAGACCGGAGCACGGACTAATTTGGTCGTATTTCCTGGTTCTTGTCAGGACTCGAGCAGCAGCGTTCTGGATTTACTGCAGCTGTCTAACAGCTCGTTTAGAGAGGCCAGTGAGCAGGTCGTTACAGTAGTCAAACCTGCTGGAGACAAATGTATGGATATGTCTCTCTAAGTCTGGTTTCTACACTATTCCTCTGATCTTAGCAATGTTTTTCAGATGGTAAAAAGCTGTTGATTTTATTGCTTTGATGTGGCTGTTTAAGTTCAGGTCTGAGTCCATGATTACCCCTAGATTTCTTACCTGATTTTTTGGTTGAAGACAGAGAGACTCAAGATGACTGATAACACTTTGTCTTTGTGCCTGTGGGCCAAAAACAATGATCTCAGTTTTGTCTGAGTTTAACTGGAGAAAGTTGTTTTGCATCCACACACTGATCTGTTCATTACAGTGACAGAGTGAATCTATAGGCCCATGTTCACCTGCCGTCAGTGAAACGCAGATCTGAGTGTTATCTGGATAGTTATGGTAAGAAACGTTATTGCTGTTAATTAGCTGACCCAATGAATAAAAGTGGCTCCAAGATTGACCCCTGGGGGACTCCACAGGTCATGGGAATTTTGTCTGAGACACAGTTGCCTCCCTGATAAGATCTATTCAAGGGTTCTGGAGAGGAGGGTCCGACGGATAGTCGAACCTCGGATTCAGTAGGAACAATGCGGTTTTCGTCCTGGCCGTGGAACACTGGACGAGCTCTACACCCTCGGCAGGGTCCTGGAGGGTGCGTGGGAGTTTGCCCAACCGGTCTACAGACGTGGACAAAATTGTTGGTACCCTTCATTAAATCCAAGAAAAACTCATAATGGTCACAGAAATAACTTTAATCTGACAAAAGTAATAATAAATAAGAATTATATAAATGTTGACCAATGAAAGTCAGACATTGCTTTTCATCCATGCTTCAACAGAATTATTTAAAAAATGAATGCATGAAACAGGCCTGGACAAAAATGATGGTACCCACAACTTAATATTTGGTTGCACAACCTTTTGAGGCAATCACTGCAATCAAATGATTCCTGTAACTGTCAATGAGACTTCTGCACCTCTCAGCAGGTATTTTGGCCCACTCCTCATGAGCAAACTGTTCTAGTTGTTTCCGGTTTGAAGGGCGCCTTTTCCAGACAGCACGTTTCAGCTCCTTCCAAAGATGCTCAATAGGATTGAGATCAGGGCTCATAGAAGGCCAGTGTTTTCCTCTTAGCCCTTCTTGGGTGTTTTTAGCTGTGTGTTTTGGGTCATTTTCCTGTTGTAAGACCCGTGACCTGCGACTGAGACCATGCTTTCTGACACTGGCCAACACATTTCTCTCTAGAATCCCCTGATAGTCTTGAGATTTCATTGTACCCTGCACAGATTCAAGACACCCTGTGTCAGATGCAGCAAATCAGCCCCAGAACATAACCGAGCCTCCCCCATGTTTCACAGTAGGGACCGTGTTCTTTTCTAGATATGCTTCATTTTTCCGTCTGTGAACATGGAGCTGATGTGCCTTGGCAAAAAGTTACATTTTTGTCTCGTCTGTCCACAGGACATTCTCCCAGAAGCTTTGTGGCTCGTAAGCATGTAGTTTGGCATACTCCAGTCTGTTTTTTTTTAATGATTTGTCCTCTGGCTCAAACAGCGAAGGATGTTCCGATCTGACACTGATGTTCCTTGAGCATAAATTTCAGCTTGGATCTATTTTGAAGTCTTTCTAGGCTCTTTGGTAGGTTTGATATGGGCCGGTAGTTGCTCAGTACTGTGGCATCAAGGCTGCTCTTCTTTAGAAGAGGCTTAATGACCGCAGTTTTTAAGGCATGTGGGAATGTTCCAGTTTCAAGTGAGATGTTAACTAACTGACCAAGCTGTGGTAACAAGCTGCTCAGCACAGACTTTAGAAATCGAGTGGGTAATTCATCAAGGCAGCATGTACATGAACTCAGACCAGAGATAACCTCTTCCATTGTTTTGTCACTGACAGGTGTAAAATGTGTCAGCTCAAGGTGTTTATCTGAAAACAGTCTTGCCATTTGTTTTGTGGTAATTATGGCATTTTTATTGCCTTGGACTTTGTCATAAAAAAATATTGCAAATTAATTGCACTTAGATCCAGAAATTATTTCTAAGGGCAGTGAAACTTGAGGATTAGTTAATCTGTTCACTGTGGCAAAAAGAACATGAGAATATTTTCTGCAGTTTGTGATTATTTCAGAGAAATACTTCTCCCTTGCTCCACTTAAATTCTGGTTAAACACACAAAGCACTTATTTGTAAACCTCATAATGAACATCATTTCTCCAAGGTGCATTTTGCTTAGTGTTAACCACTCCTTGACAGGAGCAATAATATCCAAAACATTTACAACCCTTGAAGTGGAAGAGTCCAATAGATTATCAAAATTTGAGCATGGGGGATTTTCAAATGTGATCAGTTCCATAAACTGTGTCCTTGTTGTATCATTTATGTGTCTTCTTTGAATAACTCCTGGCCCAAGTATTGGTTTGGGCACAACAGATAGGTCAAAGAAGACACAAAAATGATGTGGTGTTTTGTAAATTGTCATATAAAGTATGGAAGATTGTTTAATCTCCATTTTGAATGGCACATACTCAGACGATGGAAAAAACCCAAATGACAGTTTGTGGGTCAATATATTGTCCCTGAAAATGGCACAAACACCCCCTCCCCTCTGGTTTTGGCGTGTTTCAGACACAAAATTGAAGTGAGATGGACTACACTCAATCAAAACTGCATTGCCAATGTTTTTGTCAAGCCACGTTGCAGTTAAAAACATAAAATTCAGATTATAAGAGGAAATTAAACTATTTACTAAAAATGACTTGTTTTTTAATGATCTGACATTGAGAACAGCATGATTGAGATTTATTTATCTGATTTATGTTTGAGTAGATGGAATCTTTTTGCAAGGGATATGGATTAAATGTCTTTAATTATCTAATCTATGTGGTTTGAAAGTACTGATTGTTTTAGAAGAGCACACTCCCTCTCTGGACCTGGACCTGGTTGGTTTTGAGTTTGCTATGGATGGTAGCAACGCAGAGGCCCCTAACTTCCTAGACACCTATTTTCATTTCATTTCACCTATTAACTTCTGACACTTAGCTAACTTTTATTTATGTTGCCTTGAGTTTGTCTTCTAGGCTTCTGCTCCATGGTGTAAAATGTCCATTGCAGCCACTCTTGGTGTTACCTTTGCCAAATATCTCAAGGATCACTACTCCTATACTGTATATCACCTTATGGGTTCCTGTGATAGTTGGCTGTCAGTGTCGGCCATGATCTTATCCATAAGGTCATTTCTTAAGTTAAGTTGTCCTTGTATTATTGGGTCTTTGTACCCAATCCCTCTAAGGGAGTTGATGTTAACTCCCCCATCTTACCTGGCCTCATAGCTCCCTCTTTCCGTAGCTCTCAGCTGTTGCATCTCCTGGATTTGTAGCCATGAAAGCAACTGCTGATTGTGGATTTTGGAACACTGAGGGTTTAGATGTTTTGCTGTTATTTTTAACTGTGGTTATTGAAGCATCCAAATATACCTCAGTCTGATTACGTAGTCCTGTTGCTCAGAGTTACTGAGCAACAAGCCTTTATTTGCATTCCCTGTTCATTGCCATCTTCTCCCAGTAGGCCATTTGTCATCACAATGTCCTGTTTCCTCAATACTGGACACAGGTCTTGTTTCATCAAGTTCACGTTCTAATTTCAAGTTCACTTTATTTTCAAATGTCCTATACATGCTCAACATACAGCGCAGATGAAATTACATTGCTCTCAAACCCATGGTGCAACATAGAAGAAATATAAAAGTATACAAAATGTATAGAAAATAAGCAAAAAATTAAACAAGTACAATCAAGTTAAGAATGCATACAGCAGTCAATTTTCCGGGCATTGTGGCAAAGACAGCAATTTTAGCTGAGTATATTTGTAAACCCACCGGTCTGGATAAAGTGCGGCAGTGCATTTAGATAAAAATAGGTCAAATAAGCAAAAGTGACCAAAAGTGATATGTACAGTCTCTGATTTAAGAGATTGTGACAGGGCAGTGGAGGAAGAGCAGAGAGTGGGTTGAGTCTTCATATTGCCTGGGGAAACAAGCTGTCCTTGAGCATGCTGGTTCTGGTACGGAGACTCCTCAGTCTCCTCCCTGATGGCGGCAAGCTGGAGAGACCTTTGGATGGGTGGGTGAGATCACTCGGAATCCGGAGGGCTTTGTGGGTGAGGTGGGTGCTGTAAATGTCTAAGAGGGCAGGGAGAGAGACGCCAATGATCCTCTCAGGTGCTTTCACAATGCACTGTCTTGCGGCACAACGCGGTGCTGGAGTAATACCACACAACTGGTCAGGATGCTCTGAAAGGTGCCTTGGTAGAAAGTGTGCATGGTTGAGATTGAGGCTTTTGCTTTCCCAAGTTTGCGGTGGAAGTACTGGCGTTGATTGTCTTTTTTTGACCATCACCAGGTGGTATTTGAGCTAGTATGGTTCCCTGTTTATTTGCCCTCATCATTGTACAAGGTAGGCCACATACATGACCTTGAAATTTGCCTATGATGTTCGATCCTTGCTTGGGGACAATGAAATGCTGTGCCACTGCAGTTGTAGAAAAGTAGGTTGGTTACCAGAGAGCTCTGGCCCAGAGGAAGCTGTGGAGCTGCACCCACAAACTAAGGGAAGCTGATTTATTTCAATACCACGTCACTATACAAAATCTTTCTGATTTGTAGGTAAATATGTTACATAACCCCTATTTTCCATGTTCCCTCAGAAATCCTGACAGATCATGAGACGTGGAACTTGCCAAATGACTGTTGCAATACTTTTCCTGTCTATTAAATGAACGGAAAATGACAGCTGGCTAGCTAGTTTTCAGAATCAGAATCAGAATCAGAATCAGCTTTAATGGCCAAGTATGACACATACAAGGAATTTGACTCCGGCAACTTTTCTCTCCAGTACAGAACTTAAATAAGTGAAATTAAAAAACGGAAAAAAAAATAAATAAAAATAAAGGATAATATATACACCAAACCAGGGTTATTTTACTTTAAGTATATACAGCAGTGCAGAGTTTTAGTTTATTGTTCATGTGAATGGACACACACTCTGTGACTATTCAGAGTTCATCAGAGCGACGGCCTGGGGGAAGAAACTGTTCTTGTATCGGGTGGTTTTGGCGTTCAGCGCTCTGTAACGCCGGCCTGAGGGGAGGAGCCTAAACAGATTGTGGCCAGGGTGTGAGGGGTCAGTGGTGATTTTTCTGGCCCGCTTCCTGACCCTGGCTCGGAATAGGTCCTCAATGGAGGGAAGATCAGTACATATGATCCTCTCTGAGGACCTGACTGTTCTCTGCAGTCTGTCCTTGTCTTGCCTGGTGGCGGATCCGAACCAGACAGAGATGGATGAGGTCAGGACAGACTGGACTATTGCTGTGTAGAATATGGTCAGCAGTTCCTGTGGCAGGTTGAACTTTCTGAGCTGACGCAGAAAGTACAGCCTTTGCTGGGCCTTCTTCCTTATAGCGTGTATGTGGGAGGTCCACTTCAGGTCCCGTGTGATGGTGGATCCTAGGAACCTGAAAGACTCTACTGTGGGGACTGGCCTGTTGGTGATTATGAGAGGAGATGTTGCAGGGCGTCTCTTCCTGAAGTCCACTGTCATCTCCACAGTTTTGAGCGGGTTTAGCTCCAGGTGGTTCTGACTGCACCAGAGAACCAGCTGTTCCACCTCCCTTCTGTACGCAGACTCGTCGCCGTCACGGATGAGTCCAATGACGGTGGTGTCATCTGCAAACTTCAGGAGTTTCACAGAAGGGTCTCTTGACGTGCAATCAGTGGTGTAAAGGGAGAAAAGCAGTGGGAAGAGAACACATCCCTGGGGGGCGCCGATGCTGAGGGACCGGGTCCTGGATGTGAAGTTACCCAGTTTCACCTGCTGCCTCCTGTCAGTCAGGAAACTGGTAATCCACTGACAGGTGGAGGGAGGCACGGTGAGCTGGGACAGTTTTTGGTGGAGGAGCTCTGGGACGATGGTGTTAAATGCAGAGCTGAAGTCCACAAACAGGACCCGAGCGTAGGTACCTGCAGAGTCTAGGTGTTGCAGGATGTAGTGGAGAGCCATGTTGACTGCATCATCCACTGACCTGTTTGCTCTATAGGCGAACTGCAGGGGGTCTAGCATGGGATCCGTGATTTCCTTCAGGTGGGACAGCACCAGTCGCTCAAAGGATTTCATGACCACAGATGTCAGGGCAACTGGTCTGTAGTCATTTAATCCTGTGACAGGGGACTTCTTGGGAACCGGGATGATGGTGGAACGTTTGAGGCAGGAGGGGACCTCACACAGCTCCAGGGAGTTATTGAAGATCTGAGTGAAGATGGGAGCCAGCTGGTCAGCACAGACTTTCAGACAGGATGGAGACACTCCATCAGGACCTGATGCCTTCTTAATCCTCTGTCTCTGAAATAGTTGGCGCACATCCTGTTCACAGATCGTCAGCGCAGGCAGGGGGTCAGGTATGGGGATGGTTTGGGGTGATGATAGGTCTTTTGTGATGGAGATGGTGGGGGAGGTGGAAGGTGTGAAAGTTGTTTCAAACCTGGAGAAAAAGTCATTGAGGTCCTCAGCCAGGCAGGGGGCTCCCCACAGGGTGTGGGGGGGTGGTCTCCTGTAGTTGGTAATGGTCTGCAGGCCCTTCCAAACTGCAGAAGAGTCGTTGGCAGAAAAACGCTCCTTCAGTTTTACACTGTAGCTCCTTTTTGCTGCCTTGATCTCCTTTGTCAGCTTGTTCCTGGCCTGTTTGTACACGTCCCGATCCCCACTCCTGTAGGCCTCCTCCTTGTCCTGGCGTAGCCGTCTCAGTTCTGCAGTGAACCATGGTTTATTGTTGTTGAACGTGCAGAAGGTTTTGGTCTGCACACACATGTCCTCACAAAAGCTGATGTAAGATGTCACAGTGTCGGTCAGTCTGTCCAGGTCTGAGGCTGCTGCTTCAAAGACGCTCCAATCAGTGCAGTCAAAGCAGGCCTGTAACTGCATCTTTGACTCATCTGTCCATTTCTTCACAGTTCTTACTACAGGCTTAGCAGATTTCAGCTTCTGCTTGTAAGATGGGATGAGGTGGACCAGGCAGTGGTCAGAAAGTCCCAAAGCAGCACGGGGGACAGAGCGATATGCATTCTTTATTGTGGTGTAGCAGTGGTCCAAAGTGTTCATGTCCCTGGTGGGACACGTCACGTGTTGTCTATATTTAGGCAGTTCAAGTTTGAGATTTGCTCTATTAAAATCCCCGAGAATGATTAGCACAGAGTCCGGGTGAGTTTTCTCCACGTCTGTGATCTGGTCGGCGAGGTGATGTAACGCCTCCGTTACACACGCCTACTGTGGAATGTATACAGCGACCAGCACAAACGAGGCGAATTCCCGCGGTGAATAAAATGGTTTATAGTTTATGAAGAAAGACTCTAGGTGAGGGCTGCATGTCTTCTTTAACACTGTGACATCTGTACACCAACCTTCGTTAATGTAGAAACACGTTCCTCCTCCCTTTGACTTCCCAGACAGATCCTCGCAGCGGTCCGCTCGGAACAGCTGGAAGCGCGGCAGCTGTAGTGCGCTGTCCGGGATGTGTTCACTGGACCAGGTTTCAGTGAAGCAAAAGGCGGCAGAACAACGAAAGTCTGAGTTCTTGGATAGGAGAAGGAGCAATTGATCCATTTTGTTAGGCAGAGAGCGAACGTTCCCCAGGTGTATGGATGGGAGAGGGGTGCGTAATCCCCGCTGTCGCAATTTAACGAGCACACCAGCTCGTTTCCCTCGTCGGCGTCTCCGTCTAAATCCACAGAGCGCTGCTGCTCCTCCAGTCAGAATCTCCATAAAGTAGTCTGGTTGATTAAAAACCGGTGAAAAAAGTCCGGCACTGGATAGCCCAATTTGTAGGATTTCCTCTCTGCTCATTTTAATAGCAGAGGGAGTGCAGAAAACTACGCAAAAAAGTAAAATTGTATCAAGTACTAGGGAGCGAAGTGCCGAGGCGTCCATCCGCGGCGCCATCTTAGATCTGAATCCAGTTTCAGCCTACAATGTATTTTTCTCTTGTCTTGTTCTCATCTGGAAGGATACTGGTTTCACTATAGGACAATGACATTCATGAGGTTATAAGAAAGACCTATTTATGAACTTCACAGAAAAGATCTTTTAAAGTCATGTGCTGCATGTTGTGTGGTGTAACGTTAGAGTGTCCGCCCAATGTAGAGTCACACAACACAACCATCTGGGTTTCAATTCCTGACTCTTGGAGCTTTGCTCCATCTATTCCCCCATTGGATTTTTTACCCTTTTCCAGTCTCATCTGTGGATAAAAAAGGCCATTAGTGCCTTAAAACTCAATAAAAGTAAAAAGTAATGATGGAATTATCAGAAAACAGTATGATCCATCTTCATAATGGATACATATAGAATTTAATGCTCAATGGAAATGATGAATTGTTGCCTATCAAATGAATGATTAACTTTGCAGCTATATAATCTTGATAGTAAAATGCTATGTTAATGTTCAGATATCCTTATATCCTTATTACATCATCATATCTAACCTTGCTCCTGCAGGTTTTTTTTTAAAGTTTGATGATGACCTGTAAATATATTTAGTCGTCACCTTTAAGTGTCATTCCGAGGCGGTCTGGGCATCTGTGGGAGGGATGTGTATACTTTTTTATCTAACAACAGGTTTAGGGGAACAGAAATTTGTGAGAAATCAGCTGTGACCGAGTATTTTAGATTGATTCTTCCTACTGTCTGTTCTCACATTCAGACAGGAATGATAAAAGTCACTATAGTTCTCTTAGTTCATATTGCTCACAAACGGGAACGTGATTTTACTGGGGCGACTGTGGCTCAGTGGTAGAGTAGTTGGCTTGCAATCGGAGGGTCGTAGGTTCAATTCCAGCTTGCTCCAGTCACATGTCAATGTGCCCCTGGGCAAGGCACTTAACCCCCAAAATCTACATTGTCCTACCGAGCCATGTTGGGTGTCGGTGTATGAGTGTGAATGGGTGAATGTGGCTTCAATGTAAAGCGCTTTGAGTGGTCAGTAAGACTAGAAAAGCGCTATATAAGTTCAGTCCATTTACCATTTACTTGTCCTTATTCTTTTATTAATGGCCTGGAGAACCATCAGCTGAACAAACTTCCTGACCGAAACAAATGCAAAAAGTTTTATAATATTTAAAACCCAAAAAGTCCTGGCAGACTCTGATGAAAACATTTTAAATTCAGTTTATTTCTTAATCAGTTACAACATGTTAATTCATTCAATGGAACAAAGAACATCTGAGTATCATCTCTAAGATCCTTTACCATTAAACAGGCTGTGATTAAGTTAATGCATGAAAAGCTCCCAAACATCCCAGACACCATGCTGCAGAACTACAAATCATTCTAGTACCACAAAAACTATCGATTCCTAAAACTAGTTCTGTTGTTTATTTAATTGCAAAGAGCTTCAACGATCCTGCTTCAGATTCCTGCTGGTTATGAGTTATAAGCTGAACCAGTTCAGAAACATGATGATTTAATAACAATCATTGAAGTTTTCTAAGATAAAAAAAAATGTAGTTTCCCTCCACCAACCCAGAAACACCCAAACATTAATCATGCTCTCCTGTTCAGGGTGAACTTTAGCAGAACCCTGCAAGGAGCTGACCCTAAACGCTCACACTGTTTTCCACCACCTTCGGGTCCAGGTATGTGTAAGGCAGATCGAGGTGTTTGTTTCGCTCGTTGATTTGCAGACCCAGCTTTTTAAGTTTCTCTTTGAAGACTTGTATGTTCTTCTGGGGAACCTCTTCAGTGAACCGCTGCTCTGGGTAGTTCCCAAGATACACCTGTTGACATCAGAGCAACATTCAGTCTGGTTTCCATTATGATTTCAGGTGTTATTTACATACAAACAGGTCAGAGATCAATTACAAATATTTCTGTGATATTTCATGGTGATACTGATACATTTAGAGGGCACTTTATTAATCCACGTCATCTACAAGACTTGACAAACCGAGTCCATCATGTTTAAATAGAGGTTCTGGTCACATTAACTGTATCATAATCATATTTATTACTTTTTGCTCTATTTGCACAGAAACATTGTTTATGATGGGAAATTGAATATTTTAAAACCAGAGTCTAAAGTCACTGTGTTGTGTTTAGAATGGATGTATGGACTAAGGAAAGACAATATGCTCCATGAAGCTCAATTTTATAAAGGAATATAAGAAAATGAGAGCAATAAAGAAGACATTGTCCTCATCTGTTTTCACTGAACTTCAGACATAGACAACATCATCACCGCCTGGTGGCACTGCACATCTACTACAGTGTTTCTGCCCAGAACCACCCAGACACTGGATCAAGGGCCTCAGTATTAAGTGTTAGTAGAACCAGGGCCACTTACAGAGTCAGAGGCCTGCTTGCTGAGCAGCCAAACCGTCGCCATCCCATAAACGGTGGTGTGCACAGCAGGAAATGTTTCCAGCAGTGTGGCTTCTGTAGCCTCTCCCTTCCTGGAAGGTGGTGGACATTCTAGGGACACCGGTGTGTTGGGCATCCAGCCGATGAAGTCATACTGCAGGAAGCAAACCCAACAGTGACAAGTTAGTTTCAGCTACAAGATGCTCTGGAACTCTAAGTCCAGTCAGTTGATTCTTGGTTCTTCTTTGATAATGACAGTGTGGTGGAAACATTTTGTGTTATGATTTATCTGTACTTTGTAATCAACTGTGACACATTTTTACTTAATGTTGTAGTGTTAGTTTGAATGTTTAGTCTTATTGAGTGACGCCTTTACCTGAGTCATGGTCAGAGAGTTTTGTTAATGTTAGTCCACCTCCTACGTTACCGTGGCGATGGCTCTTCGGACTGGGCATCCTTAAAGGTCTACAAAGTTCACAGCTTTCTAATCAAAGAGAAAGGCGCCGCCAAGTCTGTTACTCTCACCCTGAGAGTCGTACTTTATCAAGTAGAATAGATAGACCAAGGTTACTAGAAATAATATAAGCTTGTTGTAAAATTGAAACAGGCCAGTATTCTGCATTTTACTGTGATGTGTTACTGTCCTCCTGTATGATCGATTCAAATTATATTAAAACCTCTAAACGTTTAAAGGAATCTCTCTCATTTTTATTAAGAGTCTAAAGCTGACCACAACAGTTTGAATAAAAGGCCCTAACTGTACCTTGCCATACTTTTCTTCAGAATTAATAGTAAATATTATCTGATCGTTTGGCTTTTGGATCATTTTATCCCTCCGTCCAAAAACATGATTTTTCCACATGGAAAATAAATTCAATGAGCAGCAGAAAATGATTGTAGGTAATTAATTATTAATAAATAATTCTTTAGCAGTATTGAAATAAAGAAAGTGTGTACTTCATGTGTTTATGTTGTTAGTAAAACATCCCATAATAGTGGTGAAAACTACAATAATAGGACTGGCAATAAAAATTTGGATTAAAAGATAATGAAATATTTCCATCTCAACATCAAGGTTTCATAGAAATGTTACTCCAAGCTGATATCCACTATTCTGGTACTGAAACCACTGCGATTCAGTTCCTTCATGAATCCTTACTTTGCCTTAATATTATCAAACTGAACAAATTTTACTGAAAAATAACTGCCATGGAGATGAGCTAACACTAAATGCAGCTCTTTACTATATTCAGATTACATCTAGTAATATTGTCATAAGGATAAATCTGGGATATATTGTGCCTCTCCAGTGGACTTTGAAGTCCATCAGAAACTAAAAGCTGGCATCAACATTGCTGCTTTCAGAGCTCATTAAACTAAAAGAGATGCTAAAAGATACATTTATTCCAGATCTGGTTGCCACGGTAACACTACCCACAGGAATAACCACACATCCCTCTCCATTTCAACCTGAGGTATGCTATGGTGTATCTGGACCAGAAGGGATGCAGAGTTCATCAAGGTGGTTCTAGTTATGGTTTGAGACCGCCCACAGATGGGCCTTTAGAAAATGGTGCCCTTTTTAAAGCTGTTGTACTGAATATTCAAAACAAACTAGCTTACTAACTTGAGCTAACTCATCACAATGTGCTGGGATTCCTTACATAGAAACTTTTAACTGATTGGAATGTTTGTAAATTGTACTGAAATGACTTTAGTTATAAAGTGCCTTGAGATGACATTTGTTGTAAATTGGCGCTATATGAATAAAAGTGAATTGAATTAAAACAATTTCATGCACATTAAGAGTGTTTTAACAAAGCTTATAAATGTTTTAATGGAGATTAAAGGGAAAAACGAAAAAAAAAGCGGGTCAGCCGCATTTGTCTAAAAACCTGGGCCAATCATATGGATTGGTCCGAATCCAACGATTGGACCATCTTTTCATCTGAATCACGAGACAAGCCCACTAACACATTTACGTGTCTTCTCCCATCATCACAAGCTGCAGCTTTTCTGCTCAATAAAGTCAGAGAGGGAACAACAGCAAACTGCTACCACTTCAACTATATAAAACCAGAGTCCCAAAAGGAAAAATGCCATTTGAATTCACAGAAATCAAAAGATGGGTGAGTGAACAGGAACTGCTGTTGTGTGATCTCTGGTCTGCTGTGGCAATGGAGGTTCCCCACATCAGCGGGATGTGGTCTAGGGATCATAGCCGATTGGAGGGTGAGTGTTCATGTTTTAGGCTAGCTTGTTTGAAAACTCTACCAAAAACTGTTATTGGAGTGCCCTCTTCTGGTTAAAACTTTACACTGCATATGAATTTGAATCAGGCTTTGCTACGGCTCAGCCTGGATTGCTGGCTTCAACTTGGATTTCTGGTGGAGTATAAAAGAAACTTGGTCTCTGCCCAACCTCCGTAGCGACTCGGTAACTCAGGAGCAATAAGTTCGAAACGGTACAGCTCAGGGCTGCTCGCCTCCTCCACAGAACCTTCCGCTTTTAGTCTCTTCCCTGTAAAGGAGGTGAAGAGAAATATTCAACCTCATAACTGCCCGCCTCTGACAAAGTGGAGCTCACGGCGTTACTGCTTTGCATCTTCCTGTTTGTGTGTGTGTGTCAGTTGCAGAAGCTGCAGGCAGTCAGTTCACGGCGCAGACCACGGCCAGCATCCCACCTACGTGTTCCACAAGGCAACCCCTCATTTTGAGTCATTTTTCAAAAAGGAAATGTGGGCGATTGTTGATTCGGGTAGTGGGTGAGTTACTTTTTAAAAACTAGGACCACTTCGATGAACCCAGTCTGTCAAAAAAGTTGGACCAAGACAGTCACAAGGTCATAGACATATATACGTAGACGCCTCATTCAGCGTTGAGCTGTACGTCAACGTCGCCGCCATATTGGATCTGGCAAGTGTCGGCAGTTGGAGCCGGTTGGAGAAAAGATGCCGCATTGTTGTGCTTAATATAATTGCACCAAACAAAATCTGAGGGAATAACTTTTTTTACAGGTAAGAATTAACAATAACCTTTGATAGTACTTTAATCATAGACTGCATTATTTGTCCATTTTAACAGTTTTGAGAGCATAATTTCCTGATATTGTGGAAAACATTATTCACCAGCATTTATTTTTTGTCATTCATTTGTTTCTTATTTATTCTGCTCATCTTAGAATATCTTTCTTTTTGGCATTCAACCCCTAGCAAGACTTTATTTGATCTTATTTTATTGGTTTTATTGTGTTGAATTTTAGTTGTTTGCTTCTTTTATTTTCATACTTCTATTTTGGTTTTTCTTCATATTAATCATTTTAATTGTGTGCATTACTTTATTCCAGCTGTGGTTGTTTTAGTGCTTTATAAGTACAGTCAGTATGGTACGGTAAAATGAGTGCGTTTGCGTGCGTCAGAGATATATTTTTTCATCACATGTGGATGCGCATCCACAGTGTGACTGCCTCCAAGCAAAACAGACGCAAGTGATTCCTATCACGGGTTTATTAAAATTAGACATTCCAAAGCCCTCTTCCAAACCGTAAAACCGAATACAAATGATCTTACAGTTAGTGCAATGAAATACAATAAATACAATATTTTAAAACTAAATGAAGAAATAAATACCTCGTTGGCTGTATGTTAAAAAAAAAAAAGGAATCTGTTTCCTCCTTCAATCCTTTCACAAAGGCTTTTCCTTCAGTTTTGTTAGGTTTCTTAGTAACCTGCTTCCAGGACTTCATCCATGCTGTGTGTTGTTAACTCAGCTGGTTTGTGTCTACAATTAAGGAGTGGCTTCCGTAAAATTAGGAAACAGTTACACATAGAGAAAGGAGTACAACACTCCCTTTTGTACTGTACACTTATTAATTAGAATTTAAAAATAACGTAAAAATAAAAAAATAGATAAGAAAAAAAAAACACATAAGAAAAAAAATGATTTGGAATAAACGTTGAGATATCCTGAAATGTACATAATAAATATAGATTGAAAATGACAATGGGCTGAGAGCGGTTAACGGAGGGAGAGTCAGTGTGGAGCTCCCCATGTGTAACAGCCACACTGTGGTGGTCAATAAAGTTCTTATTGTAGCCACATTACAAGATTAAATACATACATTTTGGTCCCTAACTGTTTCTCAAGTATAGTAGTACATGTATAAAGAAATAAATAAGAGGCATTAAAATAAATGTCATTGTAGAAAGGCACTTTATATAATTAGGTCTATTTACTTGTATTAGTTTAAACCACAGCTTTGCCACATCCAATATGGCGGTGACGCTGACGTATCGCGGCGGTGGCCAGATTCGCTCCATGAGGCGTCTACGTATATATGTCTATGCACAAGGTGTCCAGAGACCTGAGATTGTCCTAGGGTCATCCTGCTCATCCCCTCATTGAACTTCAGCTGTCCCTGTGTTTGTAAGTTAGCTTACCTGTCCAGTGTTCACAGCCGAGTGCTGTGCTGAGCAGGTGAAGATCACCATGGTAACAAACTTCACCACCTCGTCCACAGAGTTGAATGCCATCGGAATATCTAAAAAATTAGGGACAAAAATGTTCAGGGTTTAGTAGAAAGAGGATATTTTCTAGCCAAGATGAAAACATTTACTCACCTGTGTTTTTCTCACAAAGGAACCCGTTTAAATATATTTCACATATCCACTGCTGCAGTTGCTGGTCTTCCTGGACCATCTGGTCATTCTTGTAGTAGTAGCTGAGGGTTTTCTTCACAAAGCTGTAGGAACATTCAGGATTCATTTCTGCTGCAGTTTACAGTAAGTCTACAGAGCAGCTCCTAGCCAGGCCGATGTTTTATCAAAGTAAAGATCCATATAAATAACTTCAATTAATTGTAAGAAAAAACTTATCTGTGGAAGAAAACATCTGATTTTTGACACCCTCAAACTAGTACTTGGACTTCATCATGATATCTGCTGGAGGTCACACCTACCATCAGCTGCAGACAAACTGATCAGTGTGGGATTATTATGTTTTAAGTGAAATGAAATGTGAGATGGTGATAGATACATTTTTCTGGTTATTTAGTTTGCAGCTATGTGCATTTTTATGCAATTTTCCCAAAATATCAAAAACTCTAAGAAAATGAATCCATCCACTTATTGCAAATGTTTTTTCCCCTGTTTTATTAAAACCTAAAAACAGAAATAAAATGGTGGCTCTTTATGAATAACAAGCTATTTTACTGTACTATAAACTTAGCAGAAGTTTTTCTAAAGGTCATGTAACATTTGTGGCTCTAAATTTAAGTTTCATTTAGCTAGATTTAGAGCATACAGCTCTTGGGATGGTATAGATTGCAGACCCCTGGGCTATTGCTTCTGTGTGCTCCTAGTTTAAACTCTAGTTTGTACTGGGAACAGACATAAAGAATGCTTTCTTTGTAAAGCCTCTCTCATCTGCATAAGGGAGCGCTGCTCGTTGGCTGCATGCCCATATCTGTATGTGCCGTTGTGTTTGTTATAGATCTTTAATGGGTTGTAGTGTAAACTTAAATGTATTGCACCTCTGGTTACAATGACAAATAAAACTGATTCTGAATACCATGGATAATACTGAGGTATGGAATAGACTAGAACCTTCAGTTTGTTCATTTTTACCACAGGCTTATAAGAAAACATTCTATGCAACCTGAAGATGATATCCCACAGCTTTAGACCATCATCTCTGTAGTAGAAGTTGGGCACATCTTTTAGGCCACGGTCAGCAATGTCATCTGGTAAACAAAGGGATCTGTAGGTCAAAGAGGAGAGCTCCTTCCTCAGGATGGTGAGCATACCTTCTCCACCAGAAGATGCAAACTAGGGAGGAGAAAGAGTCTGTGACGAGGTGATGAAGGTGTGGATATGGTTCATGATTCAGAGGGTTTCTTCCTAACCTTGGTGAAAACGCCATCATCAGATATGAGAAGTTTTCGTGCCAAGAAGTTGATCATCAGAGTGTAGCGAGTGTGAGGGATGAGAAGCTGGAACAGATCATTTATAAGCAACACATCATATTTACTGGAGTTATGTTTATGTGAAAGCAGATGAACTGATGGATCTTCATGGCTCCAAGAAAGAACCATTGATCAGGATACAAGAAGCAACCAGAGAGCTTTAGATACCTTGTAGAGAGGATGCATCATGGGCAGGTGGCGCAGCAGAGCAACTGTGAACACTTCAGCCAGCAGATGGGTACGCAGCAGGTGAGAACTGAGTTCATGCAGGTTAAAATCTGCATTCCTCACAAAGGTCTTTGCCAACAACCAGTCCCACTCCGAGTCTGTGGGGAGGAAGATGGGGTTGTCGTCTGCTGGAGTCTGCTTCAACTGCAGAATGAGGAAAAGACATGAGCTTCTATCATTCTGCTCTGTCTGATGACACAGACTGATCCATAATCATCCTGTAGAGGCTCATTAAATCAACAACTGTGTGATACAAGGGTGCAGTCGCAGAAGCTCTCACTAATTTCTTCCCTTATATCGGAATACATGTATTCATTAGTGACTAAGAAATTATCATGTCTTTAAGAAGTATTTTTAACTTGCACATCTAGAAGGTTTTTGGCAGTTACCTAGGACTTCATTTTACCATGTTGGCAATTATTTGGTGTCACCAGGTTTGGGGCATTATCTCACCTGAATTGCAATTGGCATCAGTTTGTCATCAGAAGTTTTGTGCAGTAGGACAAGAGGAGCTGCTAGGTACTGTTGCTTCCCATCTATTTGGTTTGCTTTCACTCCATCCAAAATCTTGTAGTCACACAGGAAGATGTTGCCTCTCTGTTTGGAAACATCAGCAGAAAGTTAATGTTACAGGAATGTTTAACAGCCTGAAACACAGATCACCATCCAATAATCACCTTCATCTCAGCATTCAGACTCTGTTTCCCGTCCTTGAAAACCATCTTATCAGTGACAGGAAAGTTCTTGGGCAGAGTTTTACAGCACTTAATCACCATCGGATTGACTCCATTCAGAAACTGGTAACCAAAGAAAGAGTCCTCCTTCCAGTGGTCATGGACATAATCTGGAAAATAATTCATGTTTCAGTAAAAATCCTCCACCGCTTCCTAAAATTGATCAAACTACTCAGATCCTCTGATTGAAATACAGAACCCAACCTGGAATCAGCCCCATGATTACTATAGGATCAGATGGAGCAGGCAGACAGAGCACTAAGGTAAACTCTGTGATGGATGGACCGTTTACCAGAACCAGAAATGTGATAAGTACCAGATATTTCAGTGCGATGGCAGTTGTACAGACGGTGAACATCTTCAATATTAGCAAACTTCTCCTTGCACTCAGCCCATTCTATCAGTTTTAGCTCTGCAAGCCTAAACAATGGAAAGAAACAGTAAGTTCATCAACCAAAAGTAATTTAAGACGGTAGGTAAAACCAGGAAGAGAAATATTTACGCTTTAACTGCAGTGTAGCTCATCTCTAATGTCCTGGTGTAATAGTAACGCACATCAAGGGGCAATGAACTACAGGAATCTGCTTTCATGGAGTATGGCAATCCAACTTTGAACTCGTCCCAGCTAAAAGAGAGAAGGAATCAGTGGTGTTAGCAAAGCAGAAACCTGACTCTTATCTTTGCTAGATTAATGAATATTCATTTAGTTCAGTTCAGTTTATTTCTATAGCACCAATTGACAAAAGAAAATAATTTCAAGGAACTTTACAAGAAAAGTAATATCAACACAATTATACAAACATTCCCATCAGTAAAATTTGTTCTATTCAAGGAATACCAGCAGATTGCATCAAGTCATTTACGTGAGGTTGTGCCCCTTTGATGCTGATTTTCCAACCACAGCAATCCCTCAGTAATCCCTCATCCTGAGCAAGCATGTAGCGACAGTGGAAATGGTACAGAAAGAACAGAAGAACTGATGTAGGAGTACTTTCTATTTTAAAGAAAGTTTAAAGAAATGATAACATGACATAAAAGATGTTTGGTCACTGGGTTCTTCATTTTAGTCAATGCTTCCCTTTAACAAAAGGATAAAAGCTGAGCAGGATACCAGACCAGGTGGAGTTTTATAGACAGAAAAACACAGAGAGAAAACAAGGTTAAAATGAGAAATAACAGCAATGAATACATCTGGAGAGTAGTAAAAGAGAGAAGAAAAGTGGTCAGTCTGTCCTCCAAGAGTCTAAAACCTATAGCAGCATAACTACAAAAAATAGTTCAGGATAACCTAAGCCTTCTAACTATAAGCTTTATCAAAAAGGAAGGTTTTAAGCCTAGTCTTAAAAACAGACAGAGTATCTGCCTCATGGACTAAAACTGAGAGCTGGTTCAACAGGAGAGGAGCCTGATAACTAAAAGATCTGCCTCCTATTCTACTTTTAGAAATCCTAGGAACTACCAGTAGACCTGCATTCTGAGAACAAAGTGCTCTGTTAGGAACATATGGAACAATCAGATCTCTGATGTACGATGGAGCTGATTATTAAGGGCTTTATAAGTAAGGAGGAGGATCTTAAACTCTATTCTGGATTTAACAGGGAGCCAATGGAGAGAAGCCAAAACAGGAGAAATGTGATCTCTCTTTTTAATATTCATCAGAACTCTTGCTGCAGCATTTTGGATCAACTGAAGGCTTTTAATTGCATTTTATGGACTTCCTGATAATAAGGAATTACAGTAGTCCAGCCTTGAAGTAACAAATGCATGGACTAGTTTCTCTGCATCATTCCTTGACAGGATGGTTCTAATTTTAGCAATATTCTGAAGGTGAAAGAAAGAAATCCTAGAAACCTGTTTAATATGGGATTTAAATGTCATGGCTTGGTCAAATATTACACCAAGGCTCTTAATATTATTACCAGAGGCCAAATTAATGCCATTCAGATGAAGTGATTGATTTAGCAGTTTCCTTTTTAAAGGTTCTGGTCCAAAGACAACAACTTCTGTCTTTTCTGAATTTAAAAGTAGAAAAATCAGAGTCATCCAGGTTTTTATGTCTTCCAGACAGGCTTGTAATCTACCTAACTGATTGGTTTCATCAGGTTTTATGGATAAATAATAATAAATAATGAATAATTGTGTATCATCAGCATTACTGTGGAAATTTACTCCATGTTGTCTAATTATTTTACCAATTGGAAGCATATATATAGTAAAGAGAATCGGTCCAAGCATCGAACCCTGTGGTACTCCACCAGAACCCTTGAGTGTGAAGAACATGTATCTTTAACATGAACAAACTGGAGTTTATTGGATGAATTACAGTAGTAGAGCTACATTTCTAGAGGAGTTTTCTCTATTAGAGGTTTATTAACCCCAGTGGATGAATGGATGGATGGATGAATGGTTTAGGCTGTTCTTTCTTACTTGTAGAGGGCCTGCTGCTCTGCCAGATCTTTTGTCCAACATAAATTGGAGATGGGATGTTTTTCTTGACTGAGTAGCTTGGCTGAAAAAGGAAAAAAAAATTCAGTTTAGTTTGTGGAGATGTTTCCTCCTAACATTGTAAATGTCCTCTTTCTTCTTTCTTTCAGGTGCTTAAGCTAGACCAACCTGATCCTTCTTGGTAATAATGGTCGTTACAGTCAGTGATCCACTTGTAGATTGGAAACTGGTAGCAATCTCCCATTGGGGATTTGACTTCCACTTTATCAACGAACCACGGGCTGTTTGGGAACAAGTGGTGACGTTCCTTCTGAAGAATGATCACTAAGAGGTCACCAAGTACCTTGTTGCATTCCACCTCAAAGGTCAACACCTGAAACAACAAGAAAATATATCTCCAATTAGTTTCCAAAGCTTCAGCTAACTTGTACCAGTGGTAGAGGATATATTTTAGTGGTATGGACCAAACAGAACCACAGTGGAAATCAAAAACTACAAATAATCTGAGGGTAAGAATATAAAAAATGGTTTAGAAGGTGGCAGTGTTTCAGGTTTTAAACATTTAAAAGCAAAATAAAACATGTAGAGTTTATAGATGAGGAGAAAGATTTACAGCCTTACGCTCTGTTTGTGGAAGAACGTAAAATGCTTGTAGAGCAACGTGCAATCAGTCTGACCATCAGTGCCCACCAGTGTGATGTAAACATTGTGGAAAGTACTGGCATGAGCAACATCTCCAGTGTAGACAGTTACTGTGTAGGTCACCATGTTTTCGTAGAGACCAGAATCTGTCAGGGAAACAACCAAGAAGAAAAATGAAGAAAACACAGCTACATCAATATCAGCCTGTTGGTACGACAGATACTACTTACTGCTTCGATTTGACCAAGATGATCCTCTAAAGACCGCCTCTTGCTGATATAAGACCAGGCAGAGGATCTGCTTTTTTATACATTCAGTCGCTGTGGGAGTGGTCTGCTTTAACCAGTCAGGTAGATAGACAACAGGTGACATAAAGATAAACACGTCAACTGAAATACCAAAGAAACCATCTCATAATACCCATAAAAATAACACGTATTCTACAGAACTTTAACAAAACCATAATCAAGTTTGTCAGGATCCCTCCTTCCTCCACATTTGTTCTATGGAAGTGTTATTGATTAACTTAATGTCATGACCCAGATGATAAATGAGCTGCAAGAAACCAAACCCAAACTGACAGTCATAAAATCCACTCATAGCTTGGATATAAAGGTTCTCTTTAGACTTTAGGGGGTAGCAGGAACCTTAGAACTAGTACAAATATAAAAGGAGGAAATGATGGTGCTGATTGACCCAGTGTAGAGGTACTGATTTGTTGACAGTTTCATTGTGCAGTTTGTAAAGCTGATTCCGTCCAGATAGAGAAAATTTCATCACAGTATATCATCAGATAATTCAGACTATAATTTCTTCAGTATCACAGAACTTTGAAGAAGAAAGTTCTGATCCAGTCGGCTCACTGGTGATCATTCAGAGCTGCAGACTTTAAACCTGAACCCTTTCTGCAGTATTAGAAGTTTTTTAACTTATCTGCCTTTATATCAAACATTCTGGGAACAATCAAAGACTCAGTCAACTGCTTTCTAGAGATCCACCCACCTGAATTTCTAGAGAATGAGGAATACCATATCTTTGTGAACACTTATATATGCATTTTTGTATAACCTGCTTTACGTATATGTGGGTAAACATTTCTATATGTAGCTTCATATAACCTGCCTTATTATTTCAGAAAGGAACAAAGCTGGTTTCACAGTGAAGGACAACTTGTTCTTACAGAGAAGTATTGTACCAGTACAGGGTTGAAGTAAAAACAATCTTACATTTGTACCAGGTTTTTACAACGGTGATAAATAACAGGTTTTGTTTAGATCAGGAACTGATCAATTGCAGCAGACTGTGCTCAAACAGGAAGAAAAGATAGTTTAGGTTATGACCCCCATAAAAGCGGGTGTTTGTAAATCATTTCATTAGCATGGACCACGCCTACGGAGATTAGATTAGTTTTGATTAGTTCATTTATTGACAAAGGTTAGATAGATGATGTGTCTGGAAGGATGCACTGATGGAGGCTTGTTGACTCTGTGTGGGGGTGCAGTCTTCAGAAGTCGGTCTTCTTCTCGAGCCTGCTCAGGACCCCCCCAGACAAAGAACCTGAAAGAAACGGATATTAGAGCTAGAGTTTGAAAGAGCAGATAAGCAGATGAAGGGATGAGGGGATGAAGGGATGAGGGGATGAAGGGGGGATGAGGGAGGGGTTGAGAGAGGGGATGAGAGGAGATGAGAGGATATGAAGGGATGAGGGATGAGGGAGGGGATGAAGGAAGGGGATGAGGGAGGGGGATGAGGGGATGAAGGGATGAGGAGGAAAGGGATGAGGATGAAGGAGAGGGAGAGGAGGATGAGGGAGGGGATGAAGGGATGAGGGGATGAGAGAGGGAATGACGGAGGAGATGAAGGGATGAAGGGATGAAGGGATGAGGGAGGGGATGAAGGGAGGGGATGAGGGAGGGGTTGAGAGAGGGAATGACAGAGGAGATGAAGGGACGATGGGATGAAAAGGATGAAGGGATGAGGGAGGGATGAAGGGATGAGGGAGGGGATGAGGGAGGGGATGAAAGGATGAGGGAGCGGATGAAGGGATGAGGGAGCGGATGAAGGGATGAGGGAATAGTAAAATGGGGATGTAATACTGAGACGAGATAAAGGATCAGGGGGAGGGAGGGTGGGGTTTACGAGACCACAGTCTGAGCGACGCTGATGGCTAGGTGCTCGGGTTTAAATAGATCACAGAGTAATTAGGAATGGAATTCAGGTGTGAGATGCCAGGTGAGTCGGATCCGAGTAGATTAGTGAGAGAATACTGAATATGAGGCGTGGTCCAGCTCACGAACCTAAGTTAACATATTAACTTACATTTTGGAGAAAACACTCCTTAGGGAGGATACAAGAATTATTGACGGTTGGTTACTGAGTCTACAGAGTGCTCCACTGCCAATAATTCAGTCATACTTTGGTCTGGCTCCAGCTGAATTCAGGTGCGCATTGAAAACAGAATTCTGTTGTGTGATTGTGTTGTTTCTCTCTGTCCCTGAGTCTTACTCTGAAAAGGTTCTGCTGAGGAGCGTCGGGTCCTCTAAAACATACAGATAACAGTTCCTGATTGAAGAAGGAGTTTATCCAGCAAAAGTAGTAAAGAGTAAAAGCTTTCAACCCCAACAAGAACTATCCTTTTTGTGATGGAAGCTTTTCTTCTGAATATCAGATTGTCTGGGTACCGGTTAAAAACACAAAGAAACAGAACAGATGAAGGGAAGATCAGCCCAGATCATCCTCTCTGCAGACCTGATAGGTCCCTGCATTATTGACCAGTCCAGTTCTGAACCACACAGTGATGGAAGAACCCTGACTGAATAATGGTCATGGACAAAATGACCAGCAACTCCTTTAGATGGTTGTATCATCTTGAGTTGGTCTAGGAAGTCCAGTCTCTGCTGGACTTTCTTCTGAACATTGTTTTTGTGTGAGAACCGTCTCAAGTCCAAAGAAAGGATTGTTCCTGTGAACCAGAAGTTATCCACAGCAGACCTGGTGTTGAGGATGGTAATGAAAGGCAGTGTTCTTTATCATCATCCTCACATAATCTAGCACAGATAAAAAAAGATGCTCCTTCACTTTAAAAGAAAAACCCAACCTATTTTGAAAGAAAAAAATAAAGTTTGGTTTCATCACCAGTTTTTTTCTACATGGTTCAAAAATAAGGTGAGTCATCAGTCAAGATACCAAGGTAGGCTACTTGTGTTGATGAACCACCACCATAACTTTCCCTTCAAGAGACATAACTGGAATAGTTTTGGGAACCTTCAATTTTCAATTCAGTTTAATTATATAACACCAATTCACAACAGATAAAAAACTCACCCATCAGTCATCAATGACTACAGACCTGTCGCCCTGACATCCAACATCATGAAGCTCCTGGAGAGACTCCTGCATGTTGCCCCACCTGAGTAAGCAAACTAGAACCTATCAGGACCCCTGTAGTTTGCTTATCGCCATGGAGTTGGCATTCTATGCCATCATCAACCAGTTTCAACCAACTCACTGTAATCTGGACAAAGCAGGCAGCACTGTGAGAATCATGTTCTTTGATTTCTCAATTTAACACAATTCAGCCTGATTTGCTTTGTCAGAAACTCCTGAAGACACAGGTGGAGGCCTCAACAATCAGCTGGATCAATGACTACCTGACAAACAGACCACAGTTTGTGAGACTGAAGGATTGTTGGTCAAACCAGCTGATCAGCAGCACGGGAGCACCACAGGGGACTGTATTCTCACCATTCCTTTTCACTCTGTACACCTCAGACTTCCAGTATAAGACAGAGACCTGTCATCTGCAGAAATACTCAGACGACTCTCCAATTGTCGGGTGTATCAGAGATGGAGAAGAAGCTGAATACAGAGAGCTGGTGAGAAGCTTTGTGGCATGGTGTGGAGACAATCATCTTACCTTGAATGTGAACAAAACAAAGGAGATGATAGTAGATTTCAGAAGAAACGGGGAGAAGTCAAAGACTGTCTCTATCATTGGAGAAGTGGAGGTGTTTAAGGAGGATAAATACAGATCTTCTCCATCCGTTGTGGAGACTATTATCTCTGCATCCATCATCTGTTGGAGTAGCAGCATCAGTGCGGGGAGGAGTTTTCTGTCTTTGCTGCCCGGTGGCGGCCTGGGTCCCAATTTTAATGGCCAACTTAGACACTTTCAGTAGCAACATTTACATGAGACAAACACATAGGGACCTGGCGGTGGATACACCTCAGCGCTGGAGGCGGAGCCCTTTAAAGGGCCTCGCCTCTGGTGCCGGTACCCACTGCTTAACTGTATCTAGACACTGAGGGCCCCGGGGTGGGAGATGGGTTGCCTGGCAGCATTTCCATCTCCATCCCCTCTGTTTTAAGTGCACATTAGAACAACATGCAACAACACCACATTCGAGCAGGGGGAGAGAGGCTGGGGGTCTTCCCACTCCCCTGTTTGTTTGACCATCAGGGGTTGGAGTCCGGGGGGGTATTTCAGGCCGTCTGGTTGGGGACCTGGGCTGGTGGGCTACTCTTGCCATGGTGGGTGCTTTGGCGATCTGCTTTTCCCCATCCCGGTGGGAAGGGGGTTCATTTACGGGGTGCAGGGGCAGGTTGCCCTATTGGGGGCGTCTGTCCCTGGTCCTGGGAGTATAGAGTATGTATGGAGTGTATGAATGAGTGAACAGCGTCCTTTTTTCGGGTGTCCTGTGTTGGTGAAAATGTGTGTGCGTAAGAGAGAGGGTACGTATGATTGTCTCTGTATGTCTATGTCTACTTGTCAGGCTGGGTCTTTGGCTGCCCTCTACCTGGCGCATCTCAGGCCCCACATCCAGTGCGGACTTTTCCCCCTCTGTCACTCCCTGCCAGTGACGGATGCCCCTGCCGGCTCGTCATTGGTGGCTCTCGATGTCTGGGGCTCAGCGCTGATGCATGCCTGGCTGGTCCTGGGTGGGCTGGCGTGTCAGCCGGCTGGTGTTTCAGGCCGATGTCCTCCTTGGATTTACTGGGGCACCTCGTTTGGGGGTGCCGGGGTTGAAGAGAAGGTTGGTGCTGTTCGGTGGGTCGGTGTCGTCCCTATCATGTATCATCAGTTCACACCTATCCTGCTCCTGTTTCTCTTCTTCATCTTCTTTCTTTCTTCCTTATTATCGCAACTTTGTGTCCATAACTTCAAGAAATGAAACCCACAGTAACCACTAATAAAGATTTCTCATACATATATATCAAGTTGAGTACTATAGTAAAGCTGTAATGCTCTGTTTGGGAAAATAAATCTGTTGGGCTTGTACTTGGTACTCAGACACCAATTCTAAGTAGCAAACTGTTAGACAGGAAATGTAAAAAAACAAACAAAAAACGGTTCAATAAACTGATGAAGAAGGCTGGTTCTGTTCTGGTTCTGTTCTGGTTCTGTTCTGGGGATGACTGTGGAATAACTGGAGATAATGATGCAAAGAAGGATTCTTCATAAAATTAAAAAGATTATGGGTAACCCTAACCCTATCCTCTTCATGAGACTATACTACAGCAACAGGGTATCTTCAGTCCGAGGCTTCTTCAGTTTCGCTGCAACACAGACTGCTACAGGAAATCCGTTCTCCCCACAGCCATCATGTTCTATGACAACTCCTTGAAAAATGAATAAGTAATGAGCTACAACAACACTTAATTTCCCTCTGGGATCAATAAATTATTTTGAATTTGAATATCATCTCAAGGCACTTTACATGAAAAGTCCTTTCAGTATAATTATACAAACATTCCAAACAGTTAAACGTTTTCTATCAAAGGAATCCCAGCAGATTGTGATTAAACTTTAACTGGAAGTTGTGCCCTCTACATGCAGACTCCAACAATAAAAAAACTAAGAAGTGATCTGTTAGGAATAGGGCTGTGCAAAGCAGACAGTATTTGTATCTGAATTTGATGGGGGGGTGTATGTACTTAAGTAAAATTCAAAATGGGTTGAAATATATTTTTCTTCATATGACTCTTCTAATTGACATTATTTTATATTATAACATCGATGGATGTGCTCCAATTACCACATGTACTACTGTCACCTTCACCTTCCAACCCTTCTCTAGTTCCTCTCTCAGCCCTTGGTATTTCTCAAGTTTCTCATGTTCCTTCTTCTTGATGTTACCATCACTTGGTATTGCCACATCCACCACAACGGCTTTCCTCTGCTCCTTATCAACCACAATGTCCGGTTGGTTCGCCTTTACCATCCTGTCTTACTTTATTAATCATGAAAAATAAATATTATTATATGTTACAGGCAGCTGAAGGACTACATACTATAAATAACAGGCATCCATCCATCCATCCATCCATCCATCCATCCATCCATCCATTTTCTTAACCGCTTAATCCTTAATGGGTCACGGGGGTGCTGGTGCCTATCTCCAGCTGTCAACGGGCGAGAGGCGGGGTACACCCTGGACAGGTCGCCAATCCATCACAGAATAACAGGCATATAAGTTATTTTGTTCCCATGTTATGAGGGGGAAACAGAATAAGTCAGGCATCTGAAATATTCCATTCCATGTAACTGTGGTAAAGTTAGACCAAATTTCTTCATATTCACGAGATTAAGTGTCCATGTTGAACGGACTGAGCACTGTTAAAGTCAGATCTGTAAATTAATTTGTTCTTTTGTTGTGAAGAGGGTAACTGAATATTTGCGGCAGCCGCACTATGCTGTATGATGTGAGGAATGAAAGACCTAAAACACTAAATTAATGGTCAACTTTCTATCACCTGAAGAACATTTCTAGGATTAAAGGACTGATGTCACAGAAGGACCTTGAAAAACTGATCCATGCGTTTATCTTTATTTGGATTGATTACTGCAACAGCGTCCTCACAGGTCTTCAGAAAAAACCAATCAGACAACTGCAGCTGATCCAGAACGCTGCTGCTCGTGTTCTCACTAGAACCAGTAAAGTAGAACACATCACCCCAGTTCTTAAGTCCTTACACTGGCTCCCTGTAGCTCAGAGAATAGACTTTAAAATACTCCTACTAGTTTATAAATCACTGAACGGTGTAGCACCAAAGTATGTTGGAGATCTGTTGTCACTGTACCAACCCAGCAGACCAATCAGGTCCTCCAATTCTAGCCTACTTAACATTCCTAGAATCAGAACTAAACAAGGAGAGGCAGCTTTCAGCTTCTATGCTCCACAAATCTGGAGCTAACTTCCAGAAGAATGCAAAAATGCTGAATCGTTCGGCTGTTTTAAATCAAAGATTAAAACTCTACTATTAAGAGCTGCTTTTGAGCCCTAAATTGCGTTTTTGATCATTCTTTGATTCTTGTTATGCGATTTTCATTCTTATTTTTTAACTGATTGTGTTTGATCTGTTTTTAATCTATATTATTTTGCACAAATTGGTTGTTTACACCTTCTCTTTTTATTCTTATGTTTTGTTTGTTTTTAAATTTCATACTCTCATACATTTTTTTTCATGCTTCAGTTACGAAATGCATTTCTTTTAGTAATGATCTGTTTTAATTTTCTTATTTTTTATCATGTATTTGGTTTCTCTACCACTGAATCATGTAAAGCACCTTGAATTGCCTTCATGTTGAACGCGTGCTATAGAAATAAAATTGCCTTGACTTGCCTTAATAATGTTCAAAGCAAAGTTTGTCTCATTTGGTACGGTCGTTGCTCAGAACTGCTTTACAGTATATTTGATTTAGGTTTGGACCTGGTAGAACTTTTTTCATCTCAAAAAGTAGTACTTTTGAAAATAAAACTAAGATACATTAATAAGAGTATGGCTCATTTGGTTTACATTTTAGTTTTTTTTTTGGATGAAAATGCAATACTGCACCCCCTGTCATCACTAAGGTATTTGGTAGGGCGGCCCAGCAAGGTCTTTTGTACGTAGGGCCCAATATTTGATGCTACTCCCCTGACTTTAGGTATGACCGATAACAAGTTAGTCTCTTTAGAAGTCACAGAGAAACATAATTTCTTTGTCCTTTCCTAAATTTTCTTTGTGAAAATGAAGGTGTCCATAGCAACAGTAGGATCATCAGGGGCAGAATCACACTAACAAAATAACATGTTAACTACTCACATTTCAAATTTGAAACGAATATGTTTAAAATCAAACTTTTCCTACAGAGCATTTTTCAAAGTGATGATTTCATTCTGTTGATGTGTATATTGTTAGATTACATGATGGATGGGCATGCACATGCCTGTAATGTTGATGAAAAGTAGTTATGTCCCAGGACTGGTACGTCTGCATGGTAAGGGGCTACATATTCCTAAAGCTAGAAGAAACCATTGGGGACGGTTTTTATTCTTTTCATGATCCATCTTTGGTGAACAATGTGCCTCAAAATATTATCAAGATATGTTTCTTAAAGGTTCCTAAGGCTAAGTTAAAGACTCCCCTGTTCACCCTAACTTATGTGTATAAATTATATGCTTAGTTTTTATGGTTATTCCTTTTTATGGCTATTCCTTTTTATTTGACCTGTTTGTAAATTGTATTTTATTCTGTATTGGTTTTAATTTAAATTTTTTTTAAATGTCTAATAGTAATCAGCCATTTGTTTGAAAGCGTTTTTTAAACAACGGTATTATTATAATAATAATAATAATAATTATTATTATTACTACCAGAGAGCAGATCCATAGGGTTGTTATGTTATGTGGTCTTCAGGTCAGAGAGTCTGGGAACAAGCAGCTTCAACCTGCCAATCGTCTCAGAGGTTCTGGTTACTTGGAACTGGGTGGTGGGGGCGGAGCCTCCTTTGGGTGAAGTTTCCTGAGAACAAGAAGTCAGAGGTAAAGATTTCACAATAAGTAGCAGATAAACTTGATAGCATCTATATGATGGAAACCATGTAGAACAAACAGGATCATCCTACACACTCATCAGATCAGATCCACTGATTTCAATATTTTCCTTTATTCAGTTATAATCTGCATTTTCTGAACAAAAACCCCAGATTGGACCCCATTAGTTCTGGATCCTGGAGACCTGAAACGTTTCAGGTTATCATTCATGAGAACACGAGGAACTTCTGTTCAGTTTAGTTGGTTCTGTCCTGACTAAACAGGAGGGAACCCGGTTCTGCTGCAGGATGAAACTCTGTCATGGTTCTGTTCCTGAGACACCAGGTGGTTAAATAAGACCCCATGTAATCGTTAAGAAGGGAAGCAGTGCAGGTAGAAGGGAAATGTTTGGGTGTGGGAGTTGGATCAGAACCAGTATCTGTGTCTTTAACGGTAGCATGGACATCATACCCCAGGGGAGAACACCCTCACTTTCTCAAGAACTGTAGGGCTTCTTATTTCCTCTCTAAACCTGATTGCTCAGTTAGACAAATATATATTTCTATGTGAACAAACAACACTGTTAGGTGTGATGTAATGTTTCCTTAAATCTCACACAGATTGCTTAATGTATGTGTTGACACCTGCCCAGCTCCTGTTCCAAAGGCTCGGCCCTGCTTCTGCTGAAAACTGGCTGTAATACAGGTGAAAACTGAAACATTTGAATATTGTGCAAAGGTTCATTTATATCAGTAATTTCACTTTTAAAAGGTGAAACTAATAGATGATATAGACTCATTACGTACAAAGCAAGATATTTTATGCTTTTATTTGTTTTATTTTTGATGATTTTGGTTTACAACTTATAAAAAACCCAAATCCAAAACTAAAAAATTTGGATAGTGTGATAAGGTTCAATATTTTATGATCAAAGTGTCTCTACGCTCTAATTGGCTAATAAATCCAAAACAAATGATGCAAGGAGTTCCTGAGCCTTTAACTGGTCTCTCAGTTTGGTTCAGCAGGAATCCCTTCCATCATTCTGAGTTCCTGCCTGGTTCCTGCCTGGTTCCCACATGGTTCCTGCCTGGTTCCTGCCTGGCTTGTTGTTCCTCCAACAAGCTGCTCGCCTGTCCGCCCCAGCAACGCCTGTACCTGCCGAGAAGAACAGAACTTACCTTGACTCCTGTAAGTGTCTGAATTCCCATCATGCCTTCCATCTGTAACAAACACCAACCAGTTGTCAGATACCATAAGCCCACCTCCAAACAACCTCAGTTCACGGGATCCATCTTACTCTCCTCCAAACTTCCATTCGCGAACAACAAATAAGAACTTAATCTTCAACATCTACATTTACAAACCTTTATCTCATTAGCATCTATACTCACTTCTCCACAGTCTGGATCCAGTCCCTGGATTCCTGCTCCTGGTTTTTCCAGAGACGACCCACAGATTTATTTAATCAAATCATTTTTTCATGAAATCACTCATCTGCCTCCTGCTTTTGGTGTTGTGCTGAAATTGAGTCTTGAAACCAAATATGTAGGACATACACTGATCGCGACTGGATTTAAACTTCTCTTTAGGACTCCAAGTGGCTCCAAGCTTGTCTGGGTGAGTAAATGAATGTAATATTTGCAAAAAAATTAGTTCCAGGTTGATAAAACCCCCGTAATTCTCCTCTAAGATGTTTTTTTCAGCTGAATTTCCCCTGTGTGGGACAGTAAAGGATTATTCTATTCCAAGTGCAGTCAAGACTTTCCAATCTGCCTCTCTGGCTGCATTCTGCACTCCCAACACAGGGGGAACAGAATATTTCAGGGCAAATAAACCCATGTTGCGTCCTGAAGTTACCCTGATCGGGTGTTGCGAGAGAAGGCATGCGCTTCTCAACATAACAATCATTGCTTAAAATTCTGCTAATCAATGATTGTTAATCAGTGATTAATAATCTTTGATTCACTGTTCTAGAAAAATAATGTTGAAATAAATGAGAAATTCAAGTGATAATAATTCCCAGACTCAGTTTTTAAAACGAAGACAGATGCCATAAAACAGATGTTAAAACATATCCAGGTCCATCATCTGTTAAAGAAAATCTGGAAATAAATGACAGAGTTATATTTTGGGCCCAATGTTTGCTGGAGAACACAATAAGATGAGTTAAAGGTGTGAGTTTGAAGGCTGTCTGTGTGGATCCGGTAAAAACAAGCTTCCTTCTCCATCTCCTGCAAAAGATCAGCTAAAGAATACATAAAAAGTTCATGTCAGCCCAATGTTTGGCTTTGCTTTCTGTGTACAAAGAATCTTTTTGTCATTTAATCCAAAAACAAAACAGCTTTGAACATCATCAACTAATAATAGTACAAAATGCCGCCTTTCTTCTTGAGACGGAGAAGAAAACATTACCCGCTGAGCCTGGGAACAACGGCAGGTTTCCAGCCCAGACAGAGGGAGGGAGGACAAAAGCCTCGTAAACGACACGGTGACAAAACACGACAATTGGAACACGAGATGGGCTTGAATTAAAGGACGGCGTGCCAGGGGTTGTGTACGAGAGGCGCTCACTGAAACAACAAGATGTCTGACTTCCAACGGTTAAAAAAGACAAAAGATGTTGTCATGTTGTGATGTCTTTGCCTTTTCTATTGTCTGACATTTCTTGGGTTGTGTTCTTTGAAGCAGAAACAGAAAAACCAACACTGATAGGGTTCTTGCGTCTGCTGGTGCTGATGTGTCTGAGACACGTCCATGTCCTCTGGACACTCTGGAGTCTCCAGCTGCCCTTCCTACCACCTGCACCTCCAGCATGGCCTGTTCTTCCTCCTGGCGCTGCTAGATGTCTTCCTCTTCATCCTAGAGCCGAAACCTTCAGGGCACCGATCCGCTTGGATGAAATTAAAAATATCACAGAACCATCCTCAAAATGCAATTAAAAGCCTTCAGTTGATCCAAAATGCTGCAGCAAGAGTTCTGATGAATATTAAAAATAGAGATCACATTTCTCCTGTTTTGGCTTCTCTCCATTGGCTCCCTGTTAAATCCAGAATAGAGTTTAAGATCCTCTTCCTTACTTATAAAGCCCTTAATAATCAGCTCCATCGTACATCAGAGATCTGATTGTTCCATATGTTCCTAACAGAGAACTTTGTTCTCAGAATGCAGGTCTACTGGTAGTTCCTAGGATTTCTAAAAGTAGAATAGGAGGCAGATCTTTTAGTTATCAGGCTCCTCTCCTGTGGAACCAGCTCCCAGTTTTAGTCCATGAGGCAGATACTCTGTCTGTTTTTAAGACCAGGCTTCCTTTTTGATAAAGCTTATAGTTAGAGTGGCTTAGGTTATCCTGAACTATTTTTGTAGTTACGCTGCTATCAGAATAACTAAATAATATGGTGAATTGAGAGGTTGGAAGAGCAACAAGATGGGACTGTACTCATCTTTTTGGAAGAAGCTAGATGCTGAACTAGTATTAATGTACAGTAGATTATGCAGAATATATGACTGTAACTGTTTGAGATTTTCATTACACTCTGCTACAGATCCCACAGAAATGGTTTCATTTAATCGTGTTCCTGTAGTTAAGCAATAAAAGACAATAAAGTGATCTGATTTGATTCGAGCAGTTGGTCAAAGCTGTTTGTTCTTAGACCAAACCTCAGGATTCAACATGAAATACAGCCTTCAGAAGTCTTCATTTAATCACTGATTATCTTCGTCATTTATTGACCAGATTGCTGTGTGACTAACACTCCCAAACTCCGGCTCTGCTTGTATCACCACTGATGAATCAGTTGTGACGTTAGGGGGTAAAGGAGGCCGTGCATGCCGCTTCCTGCCCAGAGTAGATTGACTGTGACCGAGGCTGCCTGTCATCAGGACATCAGGCTGGAGCACAGAGATGGAGATTACAATAAATTACATTGTCATAATCTATTTTCTGACAGGAGGGACACTACAACGGTGCTGTCACTTCTCTGCAAAACAGTTAGCAACCAGTAGAGGGCAGTGTTGTCTCAGTTTGGGCTTCCTATCAAGCACATTGACGGCCCTCAATATTACTGCAAAGTTGCAGAACTCACATCAGATTAGGCCTGCAGCGGCTCATACATCTGGAAGTGATAATTATTTCAGTTCCTGAAGAACAAAAAACAAAATGATTCATCATCCCTGAAGTTCAGCATGTCTAACATTATATGGAGGGGATGGGGGGGGGGTGGGGGTGTAGAAGCCCACAGTCACACCTTTATAATTGGAAAAGGCAAACAGAAGTGAGACCCTGAAATGATAAAGTGACAAAAGACACTTCGCATCAGTGAGTATTTCAATATTCCTTCATGTCTGACGCTCCTTCTCTTATCCGTCCCTTTGCCTCCTAATCTCCGCTGTGAACTAGGTGAGTATAATTACACCTGAGCATGTCACATTCGCTTCCCCGGCCCTCGCCGCCTCTAAACGTCTCTGTCACCTCCTCTCGCCTGTCGCCACCGCCGCCTGACTTTTTACTTTCTAATGAACACCAGGAGAAGGAGTCATACCCATGTTTGAGAACATGGCAGATGCATTATTTGATCACAGAGGGGATGCATGGTGCTGGGGTCGCTATCAGCCAGCCAGGCAGCATAATCTCTGCTCTGCTATCAGAGGTCCTGTACACCACATCACTCTGGGCTTTTGTCCTCAGTAGACAGAGCTGTCTGCTGCAATTACAGCCTTAAACCTAAAGGAGACAGCTGGATGGCTTCAAAACACCAGACAACGTCAAAGTTTCAATTACTACTAAAACCTGGTTTGAAACGGCTCAATTTAGCGTTCAGACTCAGATCTGCTCCTTTAGGAAGCCTTCACCTCTCACACATGTTCTAACACTGACAAACTAATCTTAATATCTGATAATACCCCTAGTAGAGACA
Organism: Apricaphanius iberus; assembly: GCA_028564705.1. Taxonomy (NCBI): domain Eukaryota; kingdom Metazoa; phylum Chordata; class Actinopteri; order Cyprinodontiformes; family Aphaniidae; genus Apricaphanius; species Apricaphanius iberus. The sequence goes on along the minus strand of JAPXFQ010001133.1, from coordinate 986,086 downwards.
TTTGGTTCAGTTACGACGATTCGTTCTGGTCCTGAAGCAAAGTAGTAGTAGCCTTTATTCCTGACACTTAGTCCACATTTTACAACCAACAACACACAAAACATTAAAAGCAGAAATATACATTATAAAATAGTGTAACCGGCTACAGTCTAGCAGTACCACATCATCATACCTCATCCACCATGTTTCACTGTAGGCCTGATGTTCTGCTTCTGAAATTCTGTTAGTTTCATCCCAGATGAACCAGGAAGTTCACTCTCTAAAAACATCCATGTTTGGTCACCTAAGACCTCCTAATATTTTCCCGTTTTTGCCAAATGTTTTCCTTATCGTTGAATTATGAAATCTGATTAGGAGTGGTTGGCCAGGATGGCCGGAACACTTCCTCCTGGTCCGGTCTGACACTTGGGCCGCAAGGACCGGTTCTATGGCAAGCAGAGTCGTACTAATGTGCCAAATTTGCAACTAGGCAGAAATTGGTTGGTATTGACAGTATTTCTGAATTAGTTTGGCAAAAGTTCAAAGTTATAGGGGAAAATAGTTCACTAGTTATATGTAGTCATATACTATTCGGGATACACAACAGTGGAAATGAAGAATATTAAATTTTAACCAAAAGGTTTTTGTTTTGTTTTCAGCGCACCTTTACGTTAACCGTTAGAGGACTCGGTCAGTGGTGTCTAAAAGGTGAAATAGCCATAGGGTGGCGCTGTTAGAGCTACGATTACACAGAAGAAAGCTCAAACAGGCGGCCATTTTTACTCATCAGGAAACATGAAGACTAAAACAAGCTGGTGGTTTTTGACAGCTAACGAGGTCAATGACACGGGTAAGACAACACAATGAACTTTCCGTCAAACCACAATTCATCTTAATTTATCAAGTCCATCAATTGTGGGACTTTTATGTCAGATAACATGATGTAATTTTAATAATGATAATTGGGAAACTTGGTCCTGTAGCTTCCTAAGAGTTAGAAGGAAAATCCAGCATGAAGCAATATGAGCCATAAGTCCAGAGTGGAGCAGGATTACTTATTGATTTAATATTACAAATTAGTACAAATATAATAAAGAGAATGGTGTAGATCTGATATAAAAAAGTTCCCTACAATGCTAGCTGATTCAGCACTACAATACAGTATTAAAACTAATGTGGACTAATCAAAGGCTTTGTAATATTGGGAGATTTGTGCTGAGAATTATGAGCATTTTTAAATGTGAATTAATGTCAGAAGCAGAGTCAGGAGTCAGTAGTGATGAAGAGATTTCTCTTGTCATTATAGAAGCAATATGTGTGTTAAAAATAGGCATTAGTTCCCAAAAAACTGAGTGACCTGTTATTTTGAGACATAAAATAAACAAAGTCCAGATTTTAAAGAGTAATATAAATTAAGCCTGCATGGTTTGCCATTAAAAATATCTTAATTGGTCAAATGTGTTTTCCATATCAAATGTACTAAAGCTTTACAGAATATTATATTTTATTGTGGCAGGTGCAGCAGATGAGTTTAGGAAAACTGGAGGAAGTGTGAAAGGGAGAGCAGAGTCTACTCAGGGACTGATTACAGAGCTAGAAGCTCAAAATATAGATTTTGATATTGTTATTTGATATGTTGTAAAGAATAATATAGATGTGAGCGCATGCTGAAATAAATCCCTAGTGAAGCAGTTAACCCTAATTTTTACTGAATGGGACATTTTTTAGGGAAAATACTCTAAATTACAAGATTTTGCAGAACAGTGTGCTGCCTTAGCTTTAATATGTAAGGTTATAATTACGTGATTTCAATCAGGGATGCAACGCTGTGTTTTTTAAACTGATACTATAATGATACTTGGGATACTTCCCCCACAGAAAAAATGCACTGAATTGTAAGAAAGGTTTTATTTTCTTCTCTGCTTGTTACAACAAATGATGGGGAATTAGATAAAAATAATAATAAAAAAGGACCACAAAACTAAAATTTTAAGTGAAAAATAAACATTTTCTGTCAAATTATTGTAGAGTTTCCACATTTTAAGGATCGGTTTGTGGTATATTTAAGCGTATTGAAATGATAATAACAGGTGTTCATTTGTCTTTCAGATTTTTAACCTTTGAAATGACAACTCATATATTAAAGTTTGTCTTTACTTTATCTAAAACACACTAAAGCAGGTCTGGGAAGTAACTGATTCTAATACTTTCTTCAAATACAGTAATTGAGATGATTTTGTTTTTCCCAGTCGCAGATGTACAAGTTGGTAGATTTAAAGAATGTAAATAATATCTTCACCAAGTAAAAAAAAACTTGAAAAAAATGGCAATTTAAAAACAATTTCAACAATAGGAAAATAAAAAAAGCCTAAAAGCACGATTAAATTGTAATATTGTGGCTTGTTTAAAAAATAAAGAGCCTTTCGAATTGGTGTTTATGGAGAACAGAAAGAGATTGATCTATATCATAAAAGTGAAGAAAAAAAAAATAGCAGGAAATAAAAACCGTCACCAACCTACTAAACCTGGAGAAATTTGACGCTGCTGTCCAGGAACCAGCTGGGTTGGAGCTTCCAGCTCTAAGCAGGGAGATCTCCATCTGTTAGGAAACTTGTTAAACAACGGGTCGGACGCCTGCTCCAGTAAAGAGCCAAAGACGGTCCCTAAAATCTGCTCATCTGGCTGTTCCTGATCCACATCTGAACAAAAACCATGTGAAAGCTTCTCTTTGTTAAAACTGATGACTACAGTGAAGATCATCAGCCGCCCCCCACCCTTCTCTACTTTAACACCACCCAAGGGCAAACCCAGGGGGCGCTGTTATTTAGGACTTTGTTCAAATAAAGAAATGAGCTCTTGTAACCTTCACCTCAGGCTCTCTGGACCTCCTGTTGGCCCGGAGCGACCCTCGGTTGCAGGTGATGAAGACACGCCACGCCCACACCTCCACCAGAAACAGCCACGCTTCCTGGGGGGAGGCCGGCGAGCTCGGGCCATTGATACGCTTCGACCAAAAGTCAACACCAAGTCTGAATGCTGTTTAACACCTCTTTGCTCTGGAGAAGCTAATGGTGATCTCATGTGTCTGTATTATGAACGTTCTGCTGATTATCATCATTATCGCCTTATTTATAGAGCCTACTGCGTCTTCCTCTATTCTACAGTAAAACAGGTCGCAGTCAGCTGAGCTTTCGGATTTAACCTTTAACCTCTAAAGGCCTTCTTCCCCTCCCACCTGTCTTCCTCATCATTGATTCAGGATGTTCAGATAATGAGGGCTTTGTCTTCCTGCTGCAGCATCTAAACAGAAAACTGCAGAAACCTGGGATTGTGTCACAGAACCAGCAGCCTGGAACATCTCAGTGAAAAACCCAAACAGAATGAAAAGATATTACACAGCAGTGTATCCAGTGTTTCATTTCTCTATTAAAGGTTGAATATGGAACATTGGCACCAAAGCATCATCTAGTGTGTTGAGGTTGTAGTTGCAAATCACCTTCTGGATGCCAGTTTTGTTGCCGTAACCAGCCAGTATCATTTCCAGCGATGAATCTTAAGGACTATTTTGCACAAATACTTTTTAAAATACTAAACGAAAAATAAATATGACAATTCTGGGGTGGGCATACTTGTTGCCCCCCATCTTGACGCCTGTACGTTGGGGTTCACCCCGGTGAATGAAAGGGTAGCCTCCCTCCGCCTACGGGTGGGGATCGGTTCTGACTATTGTTTGTGCTTATGCGCCAAGCGGTAGATCAGATTACCCCCCCTTTCTGGAGGCCTTGGGGGGTTGCTGGAGAGTGCTCCTTCCGGGGACTCCCTCATTCTGCTGGGGGACTTCAAGGCTCACGTGGGCAATGACAGTGAGACCTGGAGAGGCGTGGTTGGTCGGAATGGCCCCCCGGATCTGAACCCGAGTGGTGTTTTGTTGTTGGATTTCTTTGCTCGTCATGGATTGCCCATAACAAACACCATGTTCAAGCATAAGGGTGTCCATGTGTGCACTTGGCACCAGGACACCCTAGGCCGCAGCTCGATGATCGACTTGGCTGTCGTTTCATCTGATCTGTGGCCGCATGTTTTGGACACTCGGGTGAAGAGAGGGGCGGAGCTATCCACCGACCACTAAATGGTGGTGAGTCCGCTCCGGTGGTGGGGGAGGACGCAGGACAGGCCTGGCAGGCCCAAATGCGTCGTGAGGGTCTTTTGGGAATACCTGGCAGAATCCCCTGTCAGAAGGAGTTTCAAATCTCACCTCCGGTAGAATTTCGAACACATCCCGGGGGAGCCGGGGGACATTTAGTCCGAGTGGGCCATGTTCCGTGCCTCCATTGTCGAATGTGGTCGGTGCCTGTCGCAGCGGCAACCCTCGAACCCTATGGTGGACAGGGATGGGATGGTGGCGGTGAGGGATGCTGTCAGGATGAAGAAGGAGTCCTATCGGCCCTTTCTGGCCTGTGGGACCCCGGAAGCAGCTGATAGGTACCGGCACGCCAAGCGGAGTGCGGCTCGGATGGTCGCTGAGGCAAAAACTCGGGTGTGGGAGGAGTTTGGAGAGACCATGGAGAACGACTTCCGTGTGGCTTGAAAGCGATTCTGGTCCACCATCCGGCACCTGAGGGGGGGGAAGCGATCTGCCACCAACACTGTTTACAGTGGGGGTGATGTGCTGCTGACCTCGACACGGGACGTTTGGAAGCAGAGTCTGGGGACTTTGGGACGGGCTCTTCAATCTCTGGTGCTGAGGTCACTGAAGTTGTTAAAAAGCTCCTTGGTGGCAAGGCTCCAGGGGTGGATGAGATTCGCCCGGAGTTCCTTAAGGCTCTGGATGTTGTAGGGCTGTGTTGGTTAACGCGGCTCTGCAATATTGCGTGGATATCGGGGGCAGTTCCCTTGGATTGGCAGACTGAGGTAGTGGTCCCCCTCTTTAAAAAGGGGGACCACAGAGTGTGTTCCAACTATAGGGGGATCACACTTCTGAGCCTCCCTGGTAAGGTCTATTCAGGGTTACTGGAGAGGAGGGTCTGACGGATAGTCGAACCTCGGATCCAGGAGGAACAATGCGGTTTTCATCCTGGCCGTGGAACACTGGACTAGCTCTATATGGGGATCAGCAATTCAAAATCCGAGACCATGGTCTTGAGCCGGTGCCTTCTTCAGGTCGGGGATGGGGTCCTTCCTCAAGTGGAGGAGTTCAAGTATATTGGGGTCTTGTTCACGAATGAGGGAAAAATGGAGCGGGAGATCGATAGGCGGATTGGTAAGGCGTCTGCAGGTATGCGGGCGCTGTACTGGTCTGTCGTGGTAAAGAGAGAGCTGAGCCAAAAGGCAAAGCTCTCGATTTACCGGTCGATCTACGTTCCTACCCTCATCTATGGTCACGAACTTTGGGTGGTGACCGAAAGAACAAGATAATGGATACAGGCGGCTGAAATGAGTTTCCTCCGCAGAGTGGCTGGGCTCTCCCTTAGAGATAGGGTGAGGAGCTCGGTCATCTGGAGGGGGCTCAGAGTAGAGTGGCTGTTCCTCCACATCGAGTGGAGCCAGTTGATGTGGCACGGGCATCTGGTCAGGAGGCAACAATCATTTTTTGTACCAGTCCTGTAGATATCTTTTTCAGAGGTTGAGAGGATGTCTCCTTCACTCTCCACTTGGTGATGTCCTCTATAAAAGTCATCATTTATACTTTAGAATTGACATAAATGTCCGACAGATTTCACAGCGTGTGTATTTGACTGAGGTGTATGGTTGGAGACCTATGCCAATACAGAAAGCTAGCTAGAAAAGTCTTTATAATAGCTAATCACCACAGCAGTGAAAGCGAGCCTCATAGAGGACAGAGCAGGAGGATTTTACTCGGTGTGGAGGTTGATGGGTCATAATCAGTGCTCTCATATCTAGGATCAACGTCATATAATGAACACAAGTATTGAAAAGTTGTTTAGCCGACAACTAACATTAGCCATTAGCATCCTAGCTGTTAGCATCTTGTCTTTCCATGAGAAACTTCACCATTTCCATGTACGTTTTGATGCTGTGAAAGTTTTTCATTCATGTCCATTAGGAAGGCCAAGGCTGCCTTTAAGAGGAAAATTGAGGAGCACTTTGCTGAAAATGACCCGAGAAGGATGTGGAAAGGAATAAATCACATAACTAACTACAGAAGCATTAACCAGGTTACTGCTCAGACTGATGCCTCACTGGCATAAGAACTAAACAGCTACTTTGTCTGCTTTGAGTCTAACAAGCTCCCAGCAGTCAGAGCACAACCACCTTACCTCAGCACTGGCACTTTGTCACTTCAGGAGCATGAAGTGAGATGTGTGCTAAAGTCAGTGAACCCCAGCTGGTCCTAATGGAGTACCTGGTAAGGTACTCAGAGCCTGCGCTGACCAACTGACTGGTGTCTTCACTAAAATCTTCAATCTGTCCAGACCATCATCCCACCCTGCTTCAAAACTCCAACCAAAATTCCCATCCATAAGAAGACAACAGTGGGCAGCCCCAATGACTACAGGCCTGTTGCACTTATGCCTGTCGTCATGAAGTGCTGGGAGAGGCTGATCTCCCAGCACATCAGGGCCTGTCTGCCTCCCACCCTGGACCCACATCAGTTTTTCTACAGAGCAAACCGATCCACGGGGGACGCTATCACCATAGCAATAAGTCACCTTGAGCACAGAGGGAGTTACATCAGGATGCTTTTCCTGGACTTCAGCTCTGCATTCAATCACATCATCCTGGAGATCCTGGTCCAGAATCTCTTACATCTGGGTCTCTCTTACCCCACCTGCCTATGGATCAAAGCCTTCCTATCAGACCATCCACAGTCTGTCAGGCTTGGTCCACACCTCTCCAGCACCATCACATTGGCTCCCCACAAGGATGTGTTTTGAGTCCCCTCCTCTTCACTCTCTACACATATGACTGCGCCCCGACTCCTCTCTCCAACACCATCATCAAGTTTGTGGATGATACCACCGTGGTTGGGCTAATCTCAGAGATGAAGTCAACAGACTGACAGTGTGGTTTTCTGTCCAAAATCTCAAACTGAACACCACAATAAACCAAAGAAATAAAACTGGACTTCAGGAAGGGCAGAGTAGATCCAGCCCCACTGTACATGAATGCGGACTGTGTGGAAAGGGTCCACTCCATCAGATTTCTGGGTGTGCAGCTATCCGACGACCTCTCCTGGACTCTAAACACCACGTCGGTGGTAAAGAAGGCACAGCAGCGTCTCCACTTCCTGAGGGTGCTCAGATGAAGCAACCTGGAGGAAAAGCTACTGGTGACCTTCTACAAGGCCACCATAGAATGTATCCTTGCGAACTGCATTACAGCGTGGTACGCAATGGTGGTACGCGTGGTCTGCTATAGGCTTCACCTAAACTAACTGTAGTTTTAGATCTTGTAAGGTCGCTCCTCTTCTGAGAAGAATAACGAAATCTACGGGGTTCAGACACAGCAGCTTGACTGCTCTAAACCGTTGTTTACAAAAGTATTTGGCAACCCTTAATGGCGCCCGTTATTGGCTGAACATCATAAATATAAACACAGTGTCGTTCACCAAAATTAAATATTTTATTAAGTATTTCGTTAAAATATAAGCTTTAAAAGAAATGGTGTAGTTTTATTCTGCACTTGTGGAAAGTTTCCGGGACTACACAAGATACCGACCAAGACGCAATGGCTAGCTCAGCTTCCAACGCCCCAGCTCTCAAACTGCCGGAGTTTTGGGAAACTTCTGCGGCGACGTGGTTTGCTCAGGCGGAGGCACAATTCGCCCTCCATGGGACAACAGACAACGCCACGCACTATTACCATCTTGTTGCAGCGCTTGGGAGTTCAACAGCGGCCACAGCTGTGAGTTTTATTACGTCTCCTCCAGCCCAGGACAAGTATGTGGGGCTTAAGACTTACCTGCTAAAGGTGTTCGAGCTGTCGCGCTCTGAGAGAGCTAGACGCCTGCTCGCTATGCAAGGCCTGGGGGAAAGTAAGTCGTCTGAGCACATGGAGCTGATGCTAAACCTGCTGGGCACGGAAGAACCAAACTTTCTCTTCATAGAGTTGACCTTCACCTCGTTTCCATGTGTCCACGATCAAGGTTCTTATGCTGGACTTTCAAGCTCACTCTCTGTCGGCGACAAGTATCAACGGCTTCTGGCGGAGTTCCCCAGCCTAACGCAGCCCACCTTCTCAGCCGAAACAGTCAAGCACGGGGTCGAACATTTCATCGAGACTAAAGGCCCCCCTATTCATGCCAATGCCCGGCGACTCAACCTAGAGAGACTAGCAATTGCTAAGGCGGAGTTTGCTAATATGGAGCGCCTCGGTGTCATTCGGCGTTCCGACACCCCGTGGGCCTCACCACTTCACATTGTTCCGAAACAGGACAGTGTCTGGCGCCCCTGCGGGGATTACAGGCGCCTCAATGATGCAACGACACCTGATCACTACCCTGTCCCTCACAATCAGGATTTCTTTACGCATTTAGCGGGGCAGCGCCTGTTCTCAAAGGTGGACCCAGTACAAGGCTGCCATCAGGTTCCAGTGCACCCAGCGGACGTCCCGAAGACGGCGGTGGTGACGGCGTTCGGATTGTTTGAGTTCCTCAGGATGCCCTTCGCCAACTGACCCCCAGAGAATGGAGATACAGCGCCTTCGATAGATTACTGTTGAGAGTCTGGCTAGCTATACGCCATTTCCGCTTCACCCTGGATGCCCGTGTGTTTACGGTCTTTGTGGATCATAATTCCCTCACCTTCTCCATGTGAAAGGTGGCCGAACCGTGGTCCGCGCGCCAACAACGTCCATTGTCCTTCATCTCAGAGTACACCACGGACATCAGACATATCTCCGGGAAGTCCAACGTGGTAGCGGACTGTCTTTCCAGAGGCACCATCAGAACAGTGCAGCTGGGCCTCGACTTCTCCAGCATGGGTGCTGACCAGGCCGCAGATCCGGAGATCCAGGCGCTCAGGGGTTCTGACACAGGCCTGCACCTTAAGGAAGTTGCAGTCGGGGACTCAGGGACCATGTTGTGGTGTGATCTTTCCACAGGACTTCCTAGGCCACTGGTTCCGGCAGGCTGGTGGCGAACCGTTTTCAAAGCGGTGCACGGCCTTTCACAACCTGGCAGGAAGGCGTGCACCAAGCTGGTGGCCCAGAAGTTCGTCTGGAAAGGGTTGAAGAAGGATGTGAAGACGTGGGTCGACTCATGCGTCCCCTGTCAGCGTGCCAAGGTGAGCCGCCATACCAAAGTGCCGCTGGGGCCGTTTGCGGTCCCGGAGAGGAGATTCAACCATGTTAACATCGACTTAGTCGGGCCCTCTCCCTCCTTCGCACGGGTTCAGCTACATCCTCACAATGGTGGACAGGATGACGCGTTAGCCAGAGGCCGTTCCGCTTGCCTCGACATTTATGACAGACGTAGCCCGAGCATTCATCAGAACCTGGTTCTCTCGGTTTGGGACACCTTCGGACCTCTCTCCCGACAGGGGCTCACAGTTTACTTCTGAGATTTGGAATGGAATCGCTGAGGGCCTGGGGGTCAAACTGCACCATACCACCGCCTACCACCCCCAAGCTAATGGGTTGTGTGAACGGTTCCACCGCTCCATGAAGGCGGATCTACATGCTAGCCTTAAGGACTGCAACTGGATCGACAGGCTTCCCTGGGTCTTGCTGGGCCTCCGAACCGCCCCTAAGGAGGACCTGCATTCCTCGTCTGCTGAGCTCGTCTATGGACAGGTGCTGAGGGTTCCCGGGGACTTCATTCCTGATGTGACAACACCCTGGTGTACGGCGAGGGACCGTTCACCTCTGTTTGAGGGCTGCGGGATGTTCGCGCCTGTCCCTCATCACAACACAGCCAACCGGTAGCCTGGGTGCCGCCTGGCCTGCGCACGACTGAGTTCGTTTCTGTGCGGCATGATGCCCACCGTGGACCACTACGCCCCCCGTATGATGGGCCATTTAGGGTCCTACAGCATGGGGATAAAACTTTGTTTTGTTGACATGAGTGGTAGGCCAGAGACTGTTTCAGTGGACAGAATTAAACCAGCTTCCTTGGATGTTTCCTGTCTGGTGTAGCTTGCTCGGGCGCCGTGGCGCGGCCGAACCCCGGGAGCTCATTCTCGTAATCTGGACGAGCGTTTCCCAGTGCCTGTAACGCCAGGTCCGGGGAAATTTATATAATTCACCCACAGAACCTCTGTTAAGGTTTCCGAGGGGGACTTCCGTGGTTATGGACTGTTTTCCGTTTGGGAGTAAAAGTAGTGAGTGTTAGCGAGTCAAAGAGGTAGCAGCTTGTTCTCTGTATCGTTCAACCACATAAGATTAATGTCATTAAAGCGGTTGTTTCCTTTGTTCGACACTCCGCCTCCGACTCCAGTTCTTAACCACTACACACTCTTCTAAATTACCTGTGGAGGTATTACTGTTTTAAACATTGAGCTTTTTCGCAAAATGTTCCATATTCAACCTTTAAAAGTAACTGATTCCAATTTATACAAACCCGAGATTCCAATTACGTCTCAGCCATCCTCCATAACAGCTGTAGTCTGTGTAGGTTGTAGAAATAGAGCCTGTAGAAGCTGAACTTAGTTCTATTGGTCCAAACATGAACCATGATGATGTCTGCAGTAGTTCTGTCTGACCGACCGCCGTAGAGCACAGAGAGAAAGTCCTGATCAGACTACAGCTGGGATGTTACTGTAATCATGTGTTAGTGTAGATGGATTATAGCCTCTAAATCATCCTGGAACAGAACTAATAAAGCACCTCTGAGACGTTCTGAACTCACAGGGGAATATCGCTAATATGGGGCAGATAATTCCTTATTACAAGCAGCAAATCCCCTGCTCTGATTGGCTCCCATTATATGGATATACGCTGACCAGACTGGATATCACTTCTCCTGAAGGACTTTAAGTGGCTCCAAACTTGTCTGGGTGAGTAAATGAACGTAATATTTGTTATAAAATAAGGACCAGGTTGAAAAAAAGAACAAAAAACGTTCAGTTGAAGCTCAGCTTCTTCCCCTCTGAGCACACCAAGGCTCAGAGTTCATATGTCAACACTAACAGACAGACAGGACAATAAATTGTCTCCATGAGAGGACAGTGACTCTGAAACGTGTCCTCTGTCCTGGGGCCCCTGCAGCACTCTGCCCAGGGGCCTCTACGGTAGTAATGTGTCCCTGTCTGCAGTAATGTAAAGGATTTACTACCAGTTACTGCCTCACCAACTGATGTTTGACTGTGTGCTGTTTAACCCTAACCAATGTAAACCTGCAGCTTTAAAAAGAGAACAGTGCCCCTAGTGGTAATAAAGCGACATGCACCAGTCCAGTCTCAACATGTGGGTTAGTGGAATCTTCCTTAATTAGCTGTAATGTGTCCATGTCCCATGTCTCCCGGCTCTCTGTCCCCTGTCTGTGACGGAGCTCTTATCTCTGCCAGCAGCCAATGAGGCGCAGCAGCAGGAGGACGGCCTCTCCGCTTCCCTATTTCATTTAGGAGGGTAAACCCAGTCCACGGTAGCGGCCTCACCTGGGCCCCCTGGCTCCACGTGTCCTTACCAGGCTGAACCCATCTGTTTCTGCCTCCCTCATCCCGAAGACGGAGCCAAAGATTAAATCCCTCTTTCTTTCATCCGTGAAGGCTTTCATCTGAGCAAACAGAGGGAATTATCAGCAGGGCAACTGACAGAGGCTTTAGATGAGGTTGATGGGATGTGGGGGTATATGGAGGAAGGGAAGTTAGCGATCAGAGAGGGAATCCTCTCCCTGCGTTCCTCATGGGGCCCTTCCGGCTCTCCATCTAACGAGAGCCAGGGGAGCTGCTCCTTGTCTCTTCCCACCACGTTTTTCTTTACCTGAGGAGCATTTGATATTGGATTCATGTTTGAGCGCCGCAGTCTTCACCGTTAGGAAAGTCTCTTTGACATCTCAATCTGAGCTGAAACAAGCTAGTCCAAAAGGAAACTGGTGCAGGAGAAGAAAAAGGGCTAATCCGTCCACAAACGAACCCAAAACTAAACCTTTTTCTTTCTGCTCTTTGAGACTTGGCTGGCTCTCTAATCAGAGTGTTTTTTTCATTAATTTTGTGTCAGGACTAATTTTCTGAGGAATGAATCCAGATGTCAGGATGCCATCGGATCCCATCGCAGGGCCTTTCATGAGATAACAGGCTTTAGTCAAAGAATTAGCACCACTGAAGGGGAAAAAATGAAGCAGATTACTTCTCAGGGAGAGTGGAAAGCACACTGATATTAGACCTGCCCTGCCAAATCACAAATCTATTTCCAACACTGTTATTAATTATCAAACTAAAGCTGCTGTTGCATATTGATTCATCAGCGTGCCCGCTTGCATTATCTTCCATTAAGCAGGGAAAAGAATGAGATTATAGAACGCATTTGGGGGCGTTTCAGGAATCCTGCCAGATTCTAAACCCGTCTCAGACAAGTTTGCTTTGAACATGTGGCTCCAGCACAGCCTTAAGCTCTAAATTTGATTATTTTGGGGGAACATTTTTCAATTAAGCCAACAGTTAGAGCTGTAAATATTCTGCCGTCTACATAAATATGTTGTTGTGTGCAAACATAACGTCAGGATAGTGTCTGGCTGATGCTGTTATGGAATTATTGATTTTTACGCTGTTGTTTCCTGTTTTTACTGTAGACAGAATCCTGTTCAGGAGTTCATTCAGAATTCTGTTTTCCCCATAGCATGATGCTGCCCCCACTATGTTTAGGCTGGGATGTTCAGTGTGAATTCTCTGCCATAACATTTGGTATGGAAAAAGTTGAAAGTTTGTCCAGAGGTGGCGCTATACATGTTTTCTGTCCACCATGTTCCTGTTCCTCATGGTACTCAAATGATGAAATCATATAGTGGGGTTCCTGCAGAGGTTATTAATTATGAGGTTTAGCAGTTTTGCCTTGGACTGATAACTTCTCATGTGCGCTTAGATGTTGTTTGCACATAATGTTGAAAGTATCTATGCGTATTTCCACCAAAAGGTCAAAGGTGTGAATACTAATCTGTAAAAATGAAAGATAAAACCATGACTGGATATTCCTGAAATCATTCAATGTCCAATGTGTTTATGACCCTGCAGTGTTATGATCTGAACACCTGCCTTAGTGGCCTTTAAAGGGAAACATGTCTAGAAATATTAGGAATAACTGGCATCCAGTTAAAGATCAGCTGTCATTGTAAAGATCCACTGGGTTAGACCTGGAATCATCATTTCTGAGAACGATTATTGGGTGAGACTAACTGGGAGAGAACCAAACACAACTCATAATATCATTATTTATCAAACAAAGATCAAGCCAAACGGGCTGAACATGGAAAATAAAAAGAACTTCACCAAAAAAAGTCAAACTATTTTTTCATGTTACCTTTCAAAATCTGAAATCACAAAGTGGCCTGTATTTGTTAGTTTAGTTCCTTATTCGGTTTACATGATCATTTTTGGTTTACTTCTTGGTGTTTTATGTTTTCATTAAGGACTTTACTGCTTTGATTTTGGCATATTCTTGTTTCCATATTTTCACCTTTTTTTCCTTGTTTTTGTGTTTTTATATTTATTTGTGTTTCCTTAGTTCATCAGTCTTTGTTTGTTCTGTTTAACTTTATTTTATATTATTCCCTTCTCTTTCTCGTCTCTGTTCTCTGGTGTTTCTCTTAGGTTCCTCCTTAAATATCATTTCAGGTAACTTTACCCAAACACATAATTTAAATATAACTTTTATATTAGTATTTCTAACGATTGTTATCAAAATGTGTCCACAGTTTTAATGATAATGGCTTATGAACGCTGAAAAGTTCTCCATGGCAGAGGAACAGCAGACTAAATAGATATTTTGCTTTTATTAAGATTTTTATTCATTCTTCTCCCATCAGGCAGAAGATATAAAGTCCTGCTGGCCAAAAAATGTTTTCATAAAAAAGAATTTATTCCGATTGCAGTCATAAATAGTAAGGACATTTTTGCAATAATTTCATAAATGGTCTTTAAGTTTTAATGCGTTGATTTTAGATCTTTTATCGTTTTGTATGTATGTAAAGATGATGTGGGGCCCTGTCAAAGATGAATGCCTTGGACCTTTTGGGCTCAGACAATAACGTTTTTTCTATTCTATTCTCAGCAGACTTCCTACAGTTTTCCTAAAATATTTTTCTGTCTTGTTGCTCACATAGCAACCAGTAAACATCATGTAAATCTTTACAGAATCATAACATTCTTCATGATGTCTGCATGCTGCTATTTACATGTTTTGTGATCATAGAGAGGACTAAGGTGTAATGTATTTATTTTATTGAAGCAATGATTGATTATTGGTCACATATTGACATATATAAAGCACACAGACATAACCTAGCTGCTCGTTGCTCCACTTACCCTCCCAGTTTGTAGTCATTGGTAGGACAGCACACTCCAGCATTTTATCTGATGTTCCGCAGTAGGATGAGGGAAAATTGATCAGGAAATTGTACTTCAGAGTATCTCAGTGTAAAAAGTCAGCTCAGACAGTTTCTGAAGTTTCAAAAGTATCCCAGGGGCGTGGTAAGGGTCGGAGACGTTTAATCTTTTTAATTTCCCGGTATATGAAATAATATCTTCTGTTCTAAGATGGGAAGTAAACTCAGATGGAATAAAATCCCAGCAAGTGACGTTGATTTCATCAGCTTCATTCCTGCCATCATGGCGGCTACGCTCTGAGAGTCACATGATGTCTGGAGCTCTATTTCCTATCTCAGTCAAAGGTCACCTGATGATCAGAACATCAACAGTCAAACATGGTGGTGGCAGTATGATGGTCTGGGGATGCTTCAGGACGTGGACGACTTGCTCTAACTGCTGAAACCATGAATCAGTTAGTGACACCCTTGGATCATACAGCAGGACAATTAAACCCATTCCTGAAAGGCTCAGAAGTGGCCTAATCAAAGTCTGGACTTGGATCCCCGTGGAATGCTGTGGAGTGACCTTAAACTGTCCCTTCATGCTTGAAATCCCTCTAATAGGACTGTACTGAAAGAATGACACAAAGCAGAGCGAGCCAATATGTAAAGGTATCAAACAGTACAACCACTTATCAGGTCTCAGAGCTGGACATAAAACCTATAAATGAGTCCAGAACGGAAATAACTGAAAAGGATCAGCAGGAGACAACATGGAGGAGTCAGAGAGATGAGCAACCAGAGGTGGAGTAAAGAGAGGATCTGCTGACAGAGAGTAAAGTCAACTAGACAAAGTAGAACCAAAGTCGTGACTCTTTTCTATGACTTCTGAGTCCATCAGCAGCCGGGTTTGTTTCCCATATAAAGTGGAAGTAGAACCCGAGGAACAGTAGCTGATCACCCCAAGGCCCCACTTGGGAATATCAAGGAAAGTGTTATAACACAGTCCCTGTGAGCGGTGCGGCTGGTAGCCGAAGCGTTGGAATACACACTCGCACTTCAGGAATAATGAGACCTCCAACGGTGTGACACCCATTTCACACATGGATGGCATCTGTGATTGGGAAACATATGTTTGTATTGATGTATAATTATGAGCATTGAGCTTCTCTACTTCCTCCAAGTTGGTGGAAAGGACTGCGCGGCGCGTATGATTGACTGTGGTGCAACAGAAAGACAAAGAGAGCATCATCACCCCGCTGACTGCACTCCATCTTTCTCTCTTTCTATTTATACAGCGTGAACACAAGGCGCTGCCTGTCCGGAACCGGTGTCACAAAATCATCTTCGGCTTCAGTATCACCTCCTCACCGTTCAGGCGAAACTGGTGGTGAAGCTGGAAATCTGCTGAATATTCAAGAGATGCGAAGTTATAGGCTCCGCACAGAACGGATGGTTGTCAGAAGAAGCAGCAGCAACAAAAAACCAACCCAAAGAAAGAAAGAGCAGAGAGGGAAACCTGAGAGATTAGCAAATTTAAGGGTAAAGTGGGATGGAAATGAGAAAAGAGAAGGAGAGATTGGAAAGTGGGGAGGGGCGACTGCGTTTAGAAAAGGAGAGTTTGAGGGGTAACGGAGCGGTGGGGGCCGGCGTCGAGGACGACGAAATGAGACCAAATTTTCTTTGGCAATCTCCGTGTTCCTGCTGCAGGTGCTGGGGCCATTTCACTAACGCAGGGCCAGACGCCAATGTCATTAGTTCCTGAGCCCCAGGTGAATTTGCCACAGTTCCACATGATTAACCCAGATAATTGTGTGTTGATAGCGAGCATGGTCGATGGAATACAATTTTCGGGCCCAGATTCCTAAACAAACAGCTCAGCAGCAGCAGCAGCAGCCGTAGTGAGTCAGAGGGAGGGAGAGCGACGGGTTATCCATTCCTACTGAGGTGTACAAAAACACAGATAGGAGGAGGAGGGGGTCAGTGTAAAAAGCCTTTTAATATAAAGGCATAATTTTTGTTCTAAATAAGGACTTCTGTTCAAACCCTGTTTCCTAAAATAAAGAAAAAGGATCATTCTCTGAATTTGGTTCACTTTAGGTTCTGTGCTTACTCAAAATCCATCAACATGAAATAGTTTCTGAACATTGCGTCCGATAAAGAAGTATTTGTACCTCATACATCAGCCATAAAATCTCAAACTTTTATAAGAATATTTTTTGCTATTTTGTTTGTTTTAAATGAGTTTTTTTTTACAAGGTTGATGATTTTAGTTAAACGTTGCCATTATGTCCATATTAGCTTATGTTTGCTGCAGCATATAGTATGAGAATAACAAGAAATTGATATATTTTTTCAGGACAATCACATTCCGTTTCAGAAACAATTATAAATATAATTTTTGGATGTAATAGAGTTGAAAGGTTGAGCTTGATGATATATATATATATATATATATATATTTTCAATTCAATTCAGTTTATTTATATAGCGCCATTTCACAACAGATGTCATCTCAAGGCACTTTACAAAAAGAGTTATTACAATACAATGTTTAGTGTAGAAATTACAGAACCACAGAAGATTGCGTCGTGGAATTCTCAGCAATCCCTCATACTGAGCAAGCATGCAGCGACAGTGGGAAGGAAAAACTCCCTTTTAACAGGAAGAAACCTCCGGCAGAACCAGGCTCAGCACAAGCGGTTATCTGCCGCGACCGTCTGTGGCTTGGAGAATACATAACAGAGACACAGAAAGAGCAATAGAACTGATGCAGAAGTTTGTTGCAGGACGTGGAGAATTTTCCGTCACTGCAATGCCATCTTAGTCAGGGTCGTCAAGCAGGGCTAATCCGGAGTACCTACTATTATAGAAAACAGGTTAGTGCTTGAATTGACAGCACATCATGCAGTTGGGGAGAAGTAGGAGAGAAAGTAGGAACAGACCCTAATAATGTCCTCCAACAGCCTAGCCTAAAGCAGCATAGCTACTAACATTAACCTGTCTCCTAGCTACTAGGAGACCTGGCTACCAACACTCTGTCTGAGTCCTCCTGACCCGTGGACGGTGTAGGGCCGGTAATGGCCCCCGTCATGCAGGGGTCCTCTCGGAGTCGGGTTGTTGAGAATGCAGCCCAAAGTGGGTGGTAAACTCCATCTAAGGCTAAATACCGGCACGAGACCGATAGTCGACAACTATCTTAAGGAAAAATAGACAGAACTGAGAGGACAGAGTTGAAGAGGGCGAGAAACGTTTAAGAGATAAACGGGTGGGGTCCGCACAGTCTGCCCGGGGGATTCAACCCGGCAGGTAATGGGCGGCCGCACTGTGCGGGAGGATCCCCTTGAGGGACCTCTCTCCGGCGCTGGCTGGCCCCTGTGGGGGCGCATTTCTTCCGCGGCGGTAAGCCGCGACCGGCTCCGGATCTTTACCTGGCTTACATTAATCTATCTCTACCTAGCTACTCTACCTCTTCCTATCTCTTCCTAACTTTTGACACTCTGCCTGACTACTAACATTAACCTGTCTCTTCCTATCTACCTGTCTAACCTGACTCTAACTACCTATAAACATATCTCTAACTGTAAGCTTTGTCAAAGAGGAAAGTTTTTAGCCTAGTTTTAAAGATAGACAAATTGTCTGCTTCACGAACCAACCCTGGGAGCCGGTTCCATAGGAGGGGAGCCTGATAGCTGAAAGATCTGCCACCCATTCTACTTTTAGAAATCCTAGGAACTACCAGTAAACCTGCAGTCTGAGAGCGAAGGTCTCTGTTAGGAACATATGGAACAATCAGGTCTCTTATGTATGATGGAGCTAGATTATTAAGGGCTTTATATGTCAGAAGGAGGATCTTGAATTCTATTCTAGATTTTACTGGGAGCCAGTGAAGAGAAGCTAAAACAGGGGAAATGTGATCTCTTCTTTTAATATTCATCAGAATCCTAGCAGCAGCATTTTGAACTAACTGAAGACTTATTTTAATAATATATATATATATATATATATATATATATATATAGGTCAGAAAAAAATGCTAATATTTATCTCTTTTTACTGTATGAGCAGGAAAATAGTGGAGCGATGTATTTGGGTGCTGAGAAAGTTTAACTGATTATTAACAATTATTTTTAAAAAGGGGGATTTTGTACGCTGTTACAGGGTTAAATAAAACAGAGGGACATGATGAAATTGTGCTATTTTATACATAATTTATTTTTATTATTTTTTAATTTAGACTGAAAAAGACAGGCTAATTATTTTACCAGAAACGTTTCTGGTTACTGTCTACTTAGATTAATATTTAATTTACTGAAATAGCAACTTTGGTGAATGAAGACTTGTTTATTTGGTTGAGCTACTCATTAGAAATCCTTTTAAAAACATACATTAAAAAAAATAATTGTTGTCATATTTAAATAGATGATTCTGTTTCTTGTTTTAAATTGTTCTATGATTCATTTTAAGTATAAATCTTAGTGGTTAACCTGTGGGACACAACGTGCATTGGAGAATAATCCAAAAATAGAAAACTTGGTATATTCTGGCATATTATTAATCATACATTCTTTCTTTTAAAATACATCCAAAATGTTTTTTTTCTTCTGTTAGATTCCTAGATAACCTTAGAGGAATGTTCAGTTCCCTCGCCCTCTGTCTCACCAATCCATCTACCCAGTCATCTGCCTGTCCTTACAGCCTTGGGTATAATGTTAACATTGTAGTGTGTAAGGATGGGAGGCAGAGTGTAGAATGATGCTACTTGTTTTAATGACATTAATATATCAATGTTAACCAAAATAGGGGTGTGAGTTCAGCCAGACAGACCACCGAGCTCCCGGTGAAGGCACAGACAGGGCAGAGGTAAGGAACATTTTCTGTAATTTAATCTTAGTGTTGAATAAGAACTGCTGAGTGAACAAAGGAGCCAAAGACTGTATTCATCTCCTGGATTATGTGATTTACAGTGGAATCCATAAGCAGCATGTGAGAATTATTCAGAGGTGAGAGACAAACTTTGTGCCGAGTAGACACATAGAGGATAGATATAAACACATCTGAAAGGTGAAGAAAACACATCCATACCTGATATTGATACACTGTGGTTTAGTTGTAGATTGCCTGGGTAGAAAGCAGTCGGCCATATTTTTCTGCAAACCTTGATTGAAGATCTGTACAAGACTTATTCTAGAGGCTGCAGGGCAGAGCTGTAACCGGGCCTCAGAAGTTGGGCCCGACCCGACCCGAGCCTGAAGAGTATATTTTGATTGACAGCCTATTAAAGCCAGAACCCGATAACAGCCCAACATTATTCAAAAGTCACACATCTGAGTTTACGCTAGAAAAAAACTGGCGGGGACAACGTGTCCGGCAACTTTTCAATTTACTGGACAAATGTTTGAAACTCCGGCCAAATAGGCCTGTTATCTGAAGCTTAAAATGATTAACGAATAAGAATAATTTCAGGGCATGTTGATTTATAATTTTTATTTTAGTCTGCAGCTTTATGAAGCTTTAAACGCTTCTGTTACATAAAAGTCTGTCTTGCCTGCGTGCGTTTCTCGTGCGCTCTTGACCGCTTTCTCTACATTTCCGCAGATTTTATCTGACTTATTGGCATCAGGAAGCTGCTATATAAATGCAGGAGACTTCTGCAACTTGAGACTTTGGATAATAGGGCATTTACACTTCAGCATTTTCTGTGAGAGTGCAGCGCAGCGCGTTAGACCATGTTTTCTGTTTTGATCTGACAGGAGGGGGTCTTTTACATCATGCGGTGTGCAGGCAACATCTTGACCGGTAGATTAGGAATAATATTAGTGGCCCACTGCAGCGCTTTACTATAAATTATCACGCCGATGAGATGATCAGCTGAATCCTAAAACCTGGGTGGAGAACGTAGACAATGATAGAAATTAAGGCTGAACCCGGCCCGACCCGTTGGTACTGCAGGGTGAGGTGGGATGTTCACTGTGTTCCTGTTATATGAAACGCAGCGTTCATTAAGTCTTGTTAGGACTTGTTCCAAATTATGATGCAAATAAAAACCTAGAGATGACCTAATCAGGCACAAGGATCCTCAGCCTCCAGGGTATCAGAATCTCCCATCCACAGCAGAATAAGCTGTTGGCCACTGGAGAAAATCTGGCACCTTTTTTTGGTGGAAACCTGCACATTGAATTCTTCTGATCAACTCACAAATGCATTCTCCTAACACTATTAGCACAGTTTAATAAAGGGACTTAAGCAGGCTTTAGATTTATTCCCACAACACAGGAACAACTGACTAAACACAGATGTCCTTTTTATGTTAGGTTTATTTACTTAAGATGAATATTAGCAAACATCTGTCCAACATTCCCAAGTGGAGTCTGTTCTGCACAACATATTTTAATATACATGTGAACATTTTCAGTTGTTATTCTCAGCAACTTTCCTTCACCCAGAGCAGTAAAAACTAAAGTTAGAATTTTAACCCTGGATAGATAGATAAATAAATAACTTTATTTATAAATAGCTATAAACAAAAATGAAAGACAAAACCTGTATGGTTTAAATAAAGATTGTTTCAGGATTGGTTGCTTGTTGAATCTGTTTGATTTATGTCTTCTCAGAGGCATCCACCAGAGGGCGCAGTGCAGACTGGAGAGATTGTTCCTGCTGGATAAGAGATCCAGTAGGTAATGAGCTACTAGGTTCTTCTAGCTCTCCTGGTGCTGTTGGATTTCTCCTGGACCAGAACCAGCTCCATATTTATTATTGTTTCAATAAACCTTAGAATTATTATTTTCTCTCCTGAACAGTTTTCTGCATGTGGATAGAAGAAGTTTACTGAAGAAAATCACTCACCCACCTCTTTTGCTTCCTGTCTGAAGTTCAATCAGACCAAACTTCTCTTGTTTTAGATCAGTTAAAAAATCATTTCTATTTGCTAAAAGCCTCAATAAGAGAAAGAACCTGTTAGAGATTTATGTATTAATGTCTTTAAGATAAGAGGTTTACGTACAGAATGGTGTCTCTTTAAACAATGGGGTAAAGCCCAGATTATGTCATGGCTTTGGAAGCTTCTGATAGGTTAACTACCACATTGGAGTCAATGGAGGCTGATTTAAAGGTCCCACCTTGAACTCACCTGGCACACTCTACTTTCTCAGCTTCAACACCATGGGAAAGTCATCAGAAATCAGCCCAGATATCAGGAAGAGAATCATGGAGCTGCTCCAGTCTGGCTCTTCCATGAGAACAACTTCCTGATGGCTGAAAGAGCCACGTTTGTCTGTTCAAACAATTCTACAAGGATACAGAAATGTTGGGAATGTCCAACCATCACACCACTCTGGAATGAGACGGGTTCTGTGTCCTAGAGAGGAACAGGTTCAAATGGAGCCAAAGACCTTGTGACGATACTGCTGAAGCTGCTGAAGCTGCTGGACAAAGTCCTTATCCACAGTGAGACGTGTTCTGTACAGACATGGGATGGAAGGCCAATCAGCGAGGAGGAAGACATCACTCCAACAGAAACAAGCCAGAGTGTCATTTGTAAATCCACATAGGGACAAAGACCTTCACTTCTGGGGACAAAGGTGCTTAACCTCACATCGATGACTCAGCAGAATCTGGTGGGATTCCTTACAGAGAAAACTTTTAACTGATTGGAATGTTTGTATATTTGTATAGAAACAACTTTTATTCTCAAGTGTTTTGGTTTGACGTTTGTTGTGAATTATATAAATAAAAGTGAATTGAATGTCCTCTGATTCAATCAAGCTAAAGTGGAACTGTTTGGACACTGACCTGTGTTACATTTAGAGGAAAAAAGGGCGAGGCTTGTATGTCTGGGAACACCGTCCCTACTGTGAAGTACAGGGGTGGCAGCATCATGCTGGGGGCTAATTTACTGAGAGGGGGACTGTTGCTCAGCTATCATGTCCCGCCTCCTACTGTCTTCCGTAAACGCTCAGTGCAACGCGTCGAGTGAATATTCTGCATGACTTCAGACGGCTGATACAGGCATTTCATGGGTAGCCATGGCAACCGCGAGGCGGAGAAAGCAATTCCACAGAGACAGAAACAGGCATGTGGAGACACGGATTTCAATCAATCAATCAATCAATCAATCAATCAATCACTTGATTGTCTATCAAGTGTTTTACTCAGCCAAAGCAACCAAACTGCTTCACATAAAAAAAGGTTACAAAAATAAAATGTGTAACAAGACAAAAATAAAAAGATAAAAAAATAAAAAAATTAAAGCAGCAGCACAAGTGACAAAATGAATAAGAACATGAAATATAACATTTAACTTGTTGTAGCAACAATAAGACTAGAATAAAAGCAAATTATAACAAATAAAACTAAAGTACAGCAGAACATAATAACTTCTAGATATTTAAAGATGAGCTTTGTCGACTTTTACAAATTATCATCTGTGCAAAATATTGATTTGGGGTCACAAAAAAAATCCAGCGTTGATGCAGCAGCGTGTCTGATATAAGAAAGCAGAGCGGAGGATGGGATGGACGGTTCCAGTAGATCTAAGAGCAGGTCCAGTTCAGCTCATAGATCTATAGATCTGCTCCCCCACCCTGATGCTGCCACTGGCTGATGGCCAACAGCATTATGCAGTATTCATATCCATACTTCGCACTTGCACCAATACGTGCAATTGCTATTTAATCTGAAGAAATAGGTCAAAACATATTTTCATTCAGATTTTCATTTTTATTCTTAAGAAGGGGGGAGGGGTTGTGGGTGTGAAACTATACAAGTCTGAAAATGGGGCTTAAATTCATAATTTTGCCATCTCACTAGCTGTGCTGTCTGTGTCCTCCATGTCCAAAGAATGCTTAAAGCTGAGCACATTTTCCACCATGTTTTTTGTGGCTTACGCAGTTTTTAGACCGGTTTTTCCATGAGCAGCTTTAGAAATGAGACTCTTGAAGACGTTAATAATACATCTCTAACATATTTCCTTCATTATTAAAGCCTTTAGCAATTTTTAAAAATGTGGCGATTCTGACCTCAAACAAGTGTAACCCATGTGACACAAACACCTGCAGTCAATGCAGCATTTCACAGTTCTACCCATTTAAGAGAAACCAGCAGCCATTGCTGCCCCACCCAGAGCTCTGAACCCCCAGAGTTCACTTGCTGCTGTAGCATCCAGCTCTGTGCTACCAGCCTTTGGTGTTTGTGTTGTTTCTACCTGGAAAAAGAAAAAATCATACTTACCTGGTTTCCGGCTGCTCAACTCAAGAGTAGGAAGTAAGACAAACCGTGTGCTGCATTCTCTTTGCGCTGTGGACTACTGCTGAGCTGCTTTGTTGTCATTTACTTACCCAGAATCTAATTTCTTTCCCTGTATTAATTTGATGAATTATTGCCACAGATTCCCCTTCATTTCGCCTGACTGCTGTCAGTAAGTGTAAGTGTGCATCTCCGCTCTCCGGTGTTCACAAACTGCATGTGCATGTAGCTAGTTGGCTGTATGTACGCCCCATGATCAGCATTGCTCGGAACATTCTTTGGTGTCACCTTAGAGACCAAACTGAATGATTTATATTTTTTTTTCTTAATTATTTTGTCATTCTTGTTGGGATATTTGATTTGAACACACTTATTATTCTTTTAAGAAAATAGTGTTAAGTTTAGAATTCAGCTGAATATTTGATAAGTAGTTTTGTGAAACAGAAAAACAAATAATTAGACATTTGAAAGTAAATGAACATTAATGTACAACATTCAATTCGTTAAAGAATTTAACTGAACCTAGAAAAAGACGTGTCAGCTTTTATATTTGGTTTATTTCTTTGTATATGTAAATAATTATATTAATGATTTCTTTTCTGGCTTATTTTTAGGTGATGTTTTATTTTGGTGGATACTTTTTTTCTCCCTTTCTTCAGTTTTTCATCCTGAAGACTTCCTCATTGTATTTTCCTCGGTTTTACCGTGGATGGCGTTCTACCCTTCAGAAAGAACCTCAATTAGAAAAAGGACTAGATGAACCTGAGTTCACCAGGACAAAAAGCTTGTGATAAATCTCTTAGGACTTGAACTAAGTGTGACAAGGAAGACTTTGGATTTTCTGTATTCCCTCAGTTGGTTCCTTCCTTAATTCCTTTGCATTTTTGTAAATATATCATCATCCTGTGTCATTTATTCACCTGTAAATAACTTCAATACACTGTTTGAAACAAAGACCATTTGTGTTCTGTTCAGTTTCTTTTTATTCACACACCTTGACTCTAGAGCCAAACTTATTCTGATCACCGTTCCACCTGCTGGTAAAAAGGCAGGTTAGCGGGCAGTCCTGACCAGCGTCAAGAGAAGTTTGTTCTATTTTAGAAAGAGGTAGATATGTGTTTTTATTAGGTCTGTCTACACTCATGATTTCAACTGTATAAATTATGGTTTTATGGAAGTTATCGAATCTGACCACTGAATGGAAAGCAGCATTTCATCCGACTCTTAACAGCCACAATGGCTCATAATTGAGAAGTTAAATATCAGGCAGTTTATTTTACCATAACAAAACGATAATTAACAATCTAGTTCTAAATTTCTCAACCAACAACCCAAACACAGAAAACTGGAAAAGGTTCAGTTTCTATTGTGATTTTATTTAACAATATTACTTCAATAAACCATCAGATGATGCTAATGGGGCCCTAATGAACCGTGTGAATTGGACAAACAAGACAAGATGTTTCACCATAAACCAGTCCAGGTGGGATTGTTGAATGTGTGGTAGATCAGGGAAAAGCGTTTTTAAGCTTCACTCCCTCAGCCGCATCTTTAACATATTCAACGACTGTTAGCCAAAATATGCTAGCTGGCTACATTTTGGTTCAGCTGTATCATAAACAATTTCTTACCTGTTTCGACCTTCCTGGCTCTGACCCACATCCAGAAGACAAACCCCAGGTGACCATCAGAGGAGGTAGCAGGCCACAGCGCTATCAGACGGGGAGTCTGGGAGAAGGCATTCAAAAAAACTGAAGAGGGCTACTGACAAAGTATTTATTATATACTAAACAAACCTATGAATGCTACATTTGTTTTTGCTCCCATTTTTATTGAGATGAAGATCTGAAACATTTTCTACATAGACAAAAAAAAACATTTATCTCAAATATTGTCTAAATCTGTGATAATGAGAACTTCTCCTTTGCTGAGATAATCCATCCCACCTCACAGGTGTTCCACATCATGATTAGACAGCATAATTATTGCACCGGTGTGCTTTACACTGGATACAATAAAAGGCCTCTCTAAAATGTACAGTTTTGTTTTATTGGAGGGGTCTGTGGACTCAGAGAACCAGTCCATATCTGGTGTAACCACCATTTGTCTCATGTAGTGGAACACATCTCCTATATTCCCAAAGAGTGGATCAGGTTGATTGTGACCTGTGAAATGTTCGTCCCCTTTCCTTTAATCGCTGTGAAGTGTGAATACATTACTAAATTTGTTGGTTGTATGAATCATTTTAGACTCAACTGGCAGTGCACCAGTTCAGCCTTCTGTTAGGATTACAGGTTAGCTCAGTGAGGAACCCATCATGATAACAGAAAGGCTGCTGTCTTTGAAACCCCCCCCCTCCACTTATTGGTCTTGGTCTGGACTGGCTCAGTTTTTTACTGAGTCTTAGTGGCAGGGAAACCACTAACTGGTGCTCATGAACTGCATGTCTGACTCAGTGTGTTTGCTGCCTTAAGCTCCCAATAAGTTTGCAAACTTGTACTTTAAAAAGTGAAACCCGTTTGAAGAAAATAAGTTTTCCAAAGATTATTAGCGCTTCTTTTTTTTGTGAAAGGCTTAATCATGAGTGAAGAAAAATAAGTCTGTGAACAAAACCTCATGCTCAATCTCATCTGTGCAAAAGCTGTGCTGTTGAATCAGGTAACAAAAACAACAGTTTTACCAGAGTTATGCTCCTTAATCTTGTTTTTGGCACATCCGTGAAGTCCCTGGAATACAGAGCTTCAACGAACACTGGTAAATCATCATCAAAGAGGAGGATGAGGAGGAAGAAATGCTGGGGTTGGTGTTCCCACCAGCAGAGATAAAACCAGACAGGGAGCCAGGTGTGGAGGGGAGGAGAAGAAGGAAGGAGAGCAGTCAGAAAAGAAGCAGAGGCCGCCAATCTCCCCAGTGCATGCTGGGAGTTGAACCTGGCAGTAGAAATTAGCGGTGCTCGTGCTAAGTGAAAGGGATAATCCCTCTCTGACGGGGGGTGGGGGGGATCAATGATCCCTCCTGTGTTCCTCTGATTTTATGTTCCCGCCAGGTTTATTTATTAAGAGGATAAGCTCCTCTTGTGTATGCAACCCTGGAAGGGAAGAGCGTTGTCGTCGCTCTGATGCTGATGCGAGGTTCTGCCAGGATCCTGGCTGCAGTCCCAGACGAGGAATACCGTACAGGTGGGTTAAAAACCGGATCAAAAACGGCTCCATGAAAGCAGAACAAGGAGAAGCATGCAGCAGCCTTCATGTCAGAGCACGTTCCCTTCAAAAAGAAAGGAAGGAGCTTCTCCAAATCTTGATCAAACAACCCATTGCAGGATTACTGATCTTGTCTTTATTATGTAAAAAGATGAAATCACTGAATAAAAGTGAGAAGAAAAAAGCCACAGATGGGTTCAAAAGGATTTGTAACCTATAAGACGAGGATCTGTAGGAAATACGAGGCCACCAGCTGTTATGGGTTCCCCTTACCCCCCCCCCCCCCCCCACATCACTCCGCTGATTTAATCATAAAATAATAACAGGACTCCTACGCAGACATTTCATACTGATTTTACCTTCAGTTATATTCTTTACTGAAAAAGAAATGACTGGAAACAAAAGAAGCTTTAATGAAAAATGGAGACAATATAGTTCTAATGTATGTAGAGTACATAACTCCTTGTTTTGCATTCTTTGGTTTGGAAGTAATGATACAAAGAGTCGGAAAAGGCCTCATCCAACCATGCTGTTATTACTTAGCTTAGCCTGTATGCAAAAAAAACTGGAAGAACTTAAAGGGCCTATATCGTGCAAAATCAAGTTTTTTGAGTTTCAACCATCTGGTAATGCAATTTTCTCATAAAAAACCCCACCAGAGTGGTTTTTGGTTTAATTCACACATGTCTGAGTAATCCTCCTGAATCCTGCTCTCTGAGCAGTTGCCCCTCCCTCTCCTAGAAAACGACTGAGTGTTCAACTAGTGACATCACTGATTGAAAATAAGGGAGTGCTAGAGGTGTTTGCACCGACCCCTGCAGGCAGAGCGGCTTACCTCTGCTAGGGTTCCAAACACGCCCTCCTCCTTTTCACAGTTCATAGCTGCTTCAGTGTTTGGAAGCTTAAAACATTTTTTTGTTGGATTTTTTATTTTCTCTGTGAAAACGCCTGTTTGGCTGCATGGATTACAGGATTTTATTCTACATTCCTAAAGAACATCAGCTGATTTAAAGAACAAAGATGCCTGATTGACACAGAAGTAAGTAGCTACATGCTAATGTGTGTTAGCCATTTATCAAGCTGCTTATGTGATCTTATACCAGCATTGTGTGGTTAATTAATTGATCTGTAGAATCTCTGAATGTTCAGTAAACGGTTACAAACAACACCCACGGCTTTTTTATATACTGGTCTGGAAAGATTTGTTTAGTGGAGTCAGCTGTGTTGTTTTCGGCTCTGTCTTAAGCCTGGAGATTTAGCAACTGAAATAAGCTTTATTGACTCAGTTTAAAATTTTTTATAAAATAAACGTCTGAGCCCTTAATATAACAGAGTTTCATTGTGGTACTTTGTGCTTTTCAGATTCACTGTCAGAATACTGTTTGAGATGAAGCTGAAGATGTTTGTCTCAGTCTGAGCTGCTGCAGCTCTGCATGGGAGACGGGTGAGCGGGAGGGTTGGGGGTTTGGTGCAGGAGGCGGGATTACATAGAAACGAGCCATTTCACTTCGTGGTCTAACATTAACTACAGCATACAAGTTAATTTTAGGACAAATTAATACTGTATAACACCAATTACCATTGGTGTTATACAGTATTAATTTGTATAACAATGTGCTGGGATAGCACGTATATGTCTATCCCAGAAGTGGAAAGCTGTAAAATAGCATTATATAGATTATTTAACATAATACTTCCTGTGTGGAAAAATATAATAAAATTAGAATTTTTTTATTTTATTATTTTCAGAAGTTTGAGTTTCCATCCATCCATCTTCTTCCGCTTATCCTGGGTCGGGTCACGGGGGCAGTAGCATAAGCAGAGAGACCCACACTTCCCTCTCCCCAGCTACTTGGTCCCGATCCTCAGGAGGAATCCCGAGGCGTTCCCAGGCCAGCTGGGAGACATAATCCCTCCAGCGGGTCCTGGGTCTTCCCCTGGGTCTCCTCCCGGTGGGACGTGCCCAGAACACTTCACCAGGGAGGCGTCCATCCTGACCAGATGCCACCTTAACTGGCTCCTCTTGATGTTTGAGGTTCTGATGGCAAAACTAAATGAGAACTTAACAAACATTAAGACAAACAGATTAATACGTGTTTAACAGAAGAACCAAAAGCATCTGTTTCCATGTTAAACTGCAGTAATAACAGAATAAGGAACTCTCATTAAATAAGCTTTAAAATATTTATTATTAATAATCACTAAGTGGTTCTAGGTATTTTTAATGCCTTTTTCATACACTGATGCAAAAATCATTCTTTCCAATAAACTGGCCAGTTTGATTGATTATCAGTCTATAAATCAGCTTGATTTATAGACTTAACTGTTAAGAGCAATTTAATAATCATTTATAAAGGTACTGTCTATTTCAACAATATAAATAAACACAAAAAGATGATAGTGCCATAAATCGTATGAAATCCCCAGGAATGCCAAATACTCAACCCTGTGCTTCTGTGTATTAATAACATTATGTTTTTAAATGTTTAAATTTAAATCTGTGATGAAACTATGTGGTAATATTTCCCACTGTTACACCTCATTAACAGGAATTTTATGGAATATATATATTTTTTTCAAAATATAAACTTTTCCAAAACATTATTGATTAAAGAACATTAAAATTAGAATTTGCTTCTGTTCCAAAACTGGAATTTTTTTATGTTTTGAAGGAAAAAGATGGAGGGAAAGGAAAGTGTGATTCTCTCTTCAGAAGGTGACCCGAACCCAGATAGGAGGAAGATAATAAATGATAAATAAAATAAGTGCAGTGTTTTTTTAATTTATCAATAGTTGATTAAAAACAAAGAAAAGCTAATGATTTAACCCAATCTGAAAAAGAATGCTTGTTGTTAAGTTGAGCTCCATCATTCCAGGTGTATTTTAGATTCTGGATGGCTGAGTGTATGTGACTGTTTGCTTAAATCCACAGAGGAGCTGTGTTCATCCGGATCAATGTGTTCTCAGAGCCAACGCTCCCTGATGAACATCCTTGGGCTAACGAGCGCCTCATCGATTTGTTCGGACACAGAAAGATAAGAGAGCAAACAGGTTGAGAGGCAAGAGAAGAAAGAAAAGAAAAAGAGCAGCAGGATACCGGCTGCCTTCGCCTTACTGTGAACTTAAAAGGTCTTTGGGTTGTTCCACCTGCGAAGGAGACGGGATGAAACACCTTATTATGTGTTAAATGTCAGGGCTGGATTATTAACAGGCTGCTCACTAGTATGACTGAACAATGATTCATCCAGCTGGAACGGTTCCGGGTGTTCGTGTCACATTACCACATTACCAGTGTACCTGTGAGGAGCGCTCATGCTGCTGCTAACTTCCTAATGATATCATGGCTCTGCTTTATCTGCTGGGAATCTGCTCGCTAACACGCTCATATGGAATCCATCTCTGAATAACTCACTCACTTTGATTTTCAAACAGCCTTTCAAACATATTCTACTTTATCTCTCATACTTCTTTATAATGCTGTTTCTGCATTCTATGGACTGACCAGTTTATATCTCACAACAATGACAAGTTGTCCAAGTTTAGCAGTGTTACTTTAAACACAAAATCCTTTTTTAGAGCTATACCATGTGAGCAAAGCTTCATAAACTCTGGTTAGAAAGTGAATCACATTTTGAATGTTTCTTGTAACAAACTAAGCTCTTGTATTTTAGTTCAACATCTTTGTGTGTTTTTCTGTCATTCTTCCAGTACTGGGAAGTTTCTTGCTCAAGAGCACAACGGCACGTAGCAGGAAGCTGGAATCAAACCCACAATTGCCTCCCACTGAGTGCGCCGACATCGCCCCCTAGCTGAGGAGGGAGAGACACTGCACTCATTCTGGGATTGGACGGCGCTGTAAGGGGAATGAGGTACTGGCCCGGATGGTTTTATCTGATCTGGGCCGACAGAACCAGGGCGACCAGTAAGAAGGGAGGAGGGGGTCTGGCTGGGTCATAAGCAGCTTCATCTCCAGGCTGTGTTTAAACCTCTAGTTCACACAGAACCAGCTGTGACCCACACACTGAGGACATGGTCAGAGACTGAAGAGGTTCTACTGCGTGGGACAATCTGTGCAGAACCTTTAACCCAATCACACACCGCATTATGGATTACATCCACTTTAGTGTGGACAACATCGTACCAATCATGAAGGTACGGAGTTTTCCCAACAACAAGCCATGGATTAAACTCGCCTAAAGGAGAAGAAGAACTGGAGACATGGAGGAGCTGAGAGCTGTGCTGAAGAGACTAAAATCCAAAATAAGGCAAAGAAAGATCATCATTAGGAAGAAGATGAAGAAAGCAGCAGCAGGACTTCATCACAGAGGCTTTAAAGAGGCTGAAAATCATTTTTAGGAGAGTGGGAGAAAAAAACTGCTTCACTTCTTCTTACCTTTGTAGCTATGATGGTTTAATTTCATATAAGTCAGTTTAAGTTCTTCTTGTTACTTCGCCGTCTGCTCTGTCATTCGTTGTTGTTCAGAGATCAACTTCCAGCCAATCACTCATTAATTTGACATTTTTCACTGTGATTCAGAGTTAGCTGGTGACACCGATTAAATAAGGAAATATTGAACAGCACTTTTCCTTTTAGTTAATTCAGCCCTTTATGTCATTTTGCTATATGAAGAATGTTAAATGATAGTGGAATTGTTGTCATTTTTCGACCGTTCACTGGATGCTGATACTGGGCTAAGAAGGGAAATGTATTGTTACATCAGATCAGAGTATTTTTCACCAGTTACCAGCAGCATCCCATTAGAAGCATGAAAACTCTGCTGAACACGCCACATTGGACTGCCTTGTTGCTTAAGGTTTGCTATACAAACACATTTATCTGGCCTAGTCACAAACATGCCTGCCTAACACACTGTTACAGAAATAAATATTATTATTAATGGAAAATATATTTATTAAACTGTTAAATCTGGACTGGCGACCTGTCCAGGGTGTACCCCGCCTCTCGCCCGTTGACAGCTGGAGATAGGCACCAGGCCCACACGACCGGTTGAGGATTAAGCGGTTCAGAAATTGGATGGATGGATGTTAAATGTGTTTGTTTCATGCAGATAGAGTTCCAGACATTCTATATTCTGGACATTACCACGGTCTTAAGAAGGGACTAGTGAAGAAGTCACATATAGAAATGATTGAAAAAGGTTCAAACCAACGACTGCAGAGGGCCTCATGTCTTTGTCTGCCTTGGAGCCACAAACTGCTAAATCCACCTGTTTATTGTTAGTCTAACTCAATTTAAAGTGAGGACCGGTTAGTCAGTCTGTCTCCCTGACTGTCGGTGGATGCTGGAATTGTTTTTCAGGTCTCACTCAGAAACACGGATGGTAGTTCTCAGTTTTCCCTGCATCTCTACCTGCTTCCCTGTTATTGGAAAACCTTTGTTTTTGTTTTTTTTTAGTCACCTGTACAAAAAACAGGAATACAACTGGAAATCCACTGTAAATAGAAAATTAAATGAATAGAGACTCCACCCACCCCCTGTCTGAAATGCTTAAATGAAATGTTTTTATTATTTTTATTTTTGTTGCACTTCTAGTTCTAACCTTAGTTTGTAGAGAAAACATGTTTTTTTCTCCCACAACTATGGGGAGCCCAAGCTCCTCCCCTTCCCGTAGGGAGACTAAGCCCCTCCCCTTCCTGTAGGGCGCATAAGCTCCTCCCCTTCCGGTCGGCTCGTAGGTCCCCAAACCGAAAAAATAATGAATGGAAGTCAATGGAGCGATAAAAGTTATTTTCTGGTCCGCTTTGTAAGAAAGAATTTAATTATAGAAAGAAACACGTTTCTTTAATGACAAAGGCTTTGAATCTTAAAACACTGGAGAAGTTGGTTTCATCTAACAAAATATAAGCAATATATTTGTTTATTGAATCTAATATTAGAAGTTAAAGGAATATAAAATATGTTGAGACAATCAGGTTTGGATTGAGTCAGATAATCGTTGCGTAGCTGGTTTTAAATTGTCTTTCAAGTATATTTCCAAGGAGAGAATCACACCACTAAATACAAATAGGCATAATCAAAATCTGCTATGGATATTTTCTGCCCTTCCTCTCATTAGGTGGATGGAAATCAAATTCTACTACAGCATATCCTACTATTATGCCACCCACATCCACCATGGGGAATTAAATCCTTTGTAAATATCAAACTAAGACCTCCCAGTCACAACAAGGACTCTCCTTGATGGCTGTCTGAAAAGCAAGAGCTATCAGATGAGACGGGTTGCTTGTTTGGGGGGGGTTTGCTGAAAGAGTGACTAGGATGAGAGGCAATTTTTCTTAGTGTCAGCGATAAAAATCCATCTGATTGAAATTGCAGGCCATTATGATATGAGAAGTAGAGTGCTAGAGAGACGGGCAGAAAGAGAAAGTGGCTGCACAATTGCTGAGCTGCTCCTTTCTTTTCATTTTCAGATGAAAGCTAATTACTCTGTGTGGCGAGACGACAGGGCGGCATGCACGTCGCAGGAAACGGGGAGCCGAGGTGGTTAATTGGGGTATGTGATTACACAGGCCTGTAGTTAGAGGGAATTAGGCAACAACACACTCGGTAGCACAGCTCATCATGGCAAGAGTGAAAAGAGCAGGCAATATCGGCCTGATATCATCTCCACTCAGCAGACCTCGCCCTCAGCAGCCACTCTATAAGCCCAATGAGCTTTGGTGATAATACTCACCTGTTCTGGCCTCCATTTTGGTGGAATGTTCTTCATTTAGAAGAAATCTCATGACTTAAGAGACAGTTGTCCATTTTGATGGACACAAGAATGTAAATGAACTGATGAAGGTCGTAATAAGAGAAGACTGATTGTTTAACTGAGGATGCCAATAGTTTTGGAAAGAGAATTTTTATAGTTATGTAAAACTGATCAGTAAAAAGAGTGTAGATGTAAGAGTTTCTAAGTCTCCATTCTGATAAAACTCATATCACATCGTGATTATACCCAATGAAATTATCGTAGATGAAAATGAAAAAAAAAACAATAATTGTAAGTGGAAAAAAAACATTTTGATTATCTACAATAAAAATAAGAATTTGCAGTAAAATATAAACGAACTGAAACTGTAATGAGTGGGGTGACTGT
Source organism: Apricaphanius iberus (assembly GCA_028564705.1). Lineage (NCBI taxonomy): Eukaryota > Metazoa > Chordata > Actinopteri > Cyprinodontiformes > Aphaniidae > Apricaphanius > Apricaphanius iberus. The sequence continues at coordinate 952,139 of JAPXFQ010001133.1, read as the reverse complement.
GCCCCTGGGCAAGGCACTTAACCCCAAAAATTCTACATCATCCTACTGAGCCATGTTGGGTATCGGTGTGTGAATGTGGCTTCAATGTAAAGCGCTTTGAGTGGTCAGTATGACTAGAAAAGCGCTTTATAATTTCAGTCCATTTACCATTTATAAAACAAACTGAATTTATTCATAAAATGTGCTTTGTTTTAATTTCTGTGTCTTAAGCATTAGTATAAAGTCTAGAAGGATTATTGGTCTACGTCGCTCCCTGCCTGCAGGGCGTTGTCATCAGAAACAGATGTGTCTTCGATCAAAACGAAAAAATGGGAAAGTTTGATACAATCCCATCGACTCGCCTCCTTTCAAGACAAATAAAATACGTATTTGGATTATAAGATATCAGAAGTAGGGATTGAAACAATGATTAAACAGTCTGCAGCAAAAACTTCCTATCAGGTGAGGTATGGATAACAAACAAGCTAACATTGCTAACTAGCACTGCGACCAAAAACCACAGACAATAGCAATGGTAGTTGTGTGTTTTACCAATGGTATTTTACTTTTGAATAAATGAAATAAAGAATCAACTTTCAAAAACATCAGAGTCCAGTTTGGGATTACTTACTACTAGAATATGTGTAAAATGATCAAAAGCATCATATTACACCTGGTAGCTTGGCCTGTAGAACCTGCATTAATTGTTAGACTTTTTGATGCACAGGTTCTGTTAATGTGTTTACATAACTCTGCCATAAATCTTTTATACTTGCATGATTTGTACTTCTCCCCAACTGCATGATGTGCTGTCAATTCAAGCGCTAACCTGTTTTCTCTTAGTCTCTTCCTACAGTAGGGGCTCCTGACCCTCCCTGCTTGACGACCCTGACTAAGATGGCATTGCAGTGGAGGAACGTTCTCCACGTCCTGCAACAAACTTCTGCATCAGTTCTGTTGCTCTTTCTGTGTCTCTGCTGCCTTCTCCAAACCCCAGACGGTCTCAGCAGATGACCGCTTATGCTGAGCCTGGTTCTGCTGAAGGTTTCTTCCTGTTAAAAGGGAGTTTTTCCTCTCCACTGTCACTTCGTGCTTGATCAGTGTGAGGGATTGCTGAGAATTACACGATGCAATCTTCTGTGGTTCTCTAATTTCTACATTAAACATTGTATCGTAATAACTCTTCTTGTAAAGTGCCTTGAGATGACATCTGTTGTGAAATGGCGCTATATAAATAAACTGAATTGAATTGAATTGTATTGTTGTTAATCTGCCCCCATGTCAATATATTTTTGAAAAAACAATCATTTTCTGAGAGTTTTTTTAAACATTTCTTGTATTTTTAGGCTTGCCCCGGTAGACAACTTGTTTAACAAAGACTAAGACTAAAACTGAAACTAATTATTTTCATAAAACTAAAACTAAACTAAACTACCTAACAAATGGTAAAAACTAACTAAAAGTAAAATAGAATGTGCCATCTTAAGTCAAAACTAAATAAAAACTAAAACCAATGAAAATTTTACAACTATTCAAACCTTGATTATACCATAGCACTGCCTCCTAGTGGAAAGGTGAGTCATTTTGTTTTTGCATCCTATTTATCTTTAGCATTTTAAATCATAAATATACAATAATATGTATCAGATCACCTCTAAAGAACTTCTAACTGCCTGTTTTATTAGTTCATCTAATAAAATGCGTTAATATACACAGTGGAAACCATTTTATTTCCACTTCATGAGCTGACATCTACAGTCTTATTTATATCTGCTGTTGGGGGTACAGACCAAGGAAAATGAATGAATAGGCTGCTTTGCTACCACCTGTAGTTGCCTTCATCTTCATCATTTTAGCTTATCAAGCTGCATTTTGTTTATAGTATTTTAGATGTGCTCAAATATTAATCGAAATCCTTGAATAGATGAATTTTCCACAAATGATTTGGAGATAAGTTCCAGTGCTGAATTCCACTGTACTGTTCAAGGCGTTGTTCATAGGAAACATCCAAACCCAGATGATTGCGTCGTTACTGGAGCTGGTTGAAGGTAAAAGGTTGGACAGAACTGACAAAAAAATATTCTTACCAATTTAAACCACTCGTAGACATCTGTCGGGCGATTAACATTATATTTTGATGTGTTTAACTCTTCAAAAAATTATATTTATATTTTGAACAGTCTTAAACATCTAATCTAACTTAACATGCTTGGTCCCATTCTACCAAACTGAGACTGGTGTCTGGTGAAAATAACAAGGTGACTGTCCAATAATTTTTAATCTCAAAGATCATTTAAAAAGAGCCAATTGAGATAAAAAGATAAGGCGAGTGTAACCAACTAAATTCTGTTTTTTTATGCTGAAGATGTCTTCTAGGGTCAGCAAAGCTGCATGGCGGTCATGATTGGACATTAGACCTTCCACCAACGCTTTGGGCTGCTGGGGCCCTGTTGGACAAAAAATAATTCCACCGTTGTGTCGATGTGTCCTTTGACAAGTCACTTAAACCCTTAAAGTTTACAAATTATCTTCCCATCAGTTTGTGTAAATGTAACAGCACGTTTAGTGGTAAGGATGATGAGAAAATGCTATATAGGTTCATGACATTTACCATATTTTACTCTTTAACACTGATTCTGGAGCGATTGGATGTTCATGGATAGTAAAAGCTTGAACTGGTATGTGCCAGGGTTGGCTTTGTGTTCCCTAATAAGGAACATATCAGGGATTTCAGTCAAGTCAACATCATTAACCTTTTTACACAATGAGAACATCTCAACATCCAGCAGTCTCAAGAATCTTCTCCATGTTAGATTGTCTCTATTGATTAGCATGTTTCTCAATGTCTTCTCACCTCTTCATGTTGACTTCCTACCTTTTTTTGCAAAAACAAAAGAACTAGTTTTGAAAAGACATTTCAAGAGTGAGTTAGGGTTAGTTACCGCTCTGGTACAAAAGGGAAGCGAGGTTTCGACCGTATGCCAGTGGTTCAAAGATGAAAGATCTGTCACAGAGCAATATATGTGGAGGTGGGAGAGAACAAACCATTACAGTAGGGACATTCGTCTTCCAGTGACTTTATCTCATGTCCTCACAAACTCTTTGTGGCATCATTCAGTCCTTGCCAATAGGGATCGGCTTTGAATGCCTGAAGTGGATAGAGTTTGAATGAAAAGGTGGCTTTTCTTTTATGTTAGATGAAGCAAAACTGGAGATCATTGACTACTTTCTACAACTTCTGCCTCTGTGTGTAGAAGAGTCAAGATTATTCATCACCTAGGGGTTTGAAGGAAACCCCTAAACTGTTAGTTAAATATTGATTTAACAATGTACAACCTAAATCTATGCCCCAAGAATCATTTAGTCTGTATTCCATAAAGATTTTGATTTGTTTAGTCTAAAAACATCTGCTTGGGGAAATTAATTGGCCATTTTTAGAAGGTACACCTAAGTGGTGCTAGACTAGAGCTTCTCCTGCCTTCAGAACTGCTTTAATTCTTCAAGAAATATGTTCAATAAGGTGTTTAAACCCTTCTTCGCTTTGTATCAGCACAGTCACGAATAATCAGAATCATGGAGATGCGCCGGTTTTAAATCCAGTTGCACGACACCTCAAAGGTCCGTTGGACCACAGTAAACTCATAGTTTGAAATGTTTTGATGCTTGTAACAAGAGATGGTTCATCCAAGGAAGCACATGACTACCAACAGAACTGGCATTGAACTGTGCTTAGGGACCGATAGTGTTGCTGTTATACCAGCACCAGCAGCCTGATGTGTTGATGGAAAGCAGGAAGGTCAATACCTTCTTACTGTCTGGTTGCTTTAACCCTAACAATAAAAGTTCAAGTCAAAGAGTGGCGACAGAACACAGCAGGTAAAGAAAACCATGTATCAGACCATAAGAAGAATAATGAGTTTTTGTGTTATTATTATAGACATTTTTAATCTTTATTGTTTTATTTTGTCTTTTTTTTCTCATGTGGATTGTCTTTTGCACTCTGTTAGGCACTCTGATCAGGTAAAGAAAACTGGATGGGACCATGAGAAGAAGAGGAACAAGAATGGTAACCAACGGGTGGGTGAAGTCTTTTGTAGAACCTTGGTAGAATGTTTAATGATGTGCTATGGCCCCACTACAAACATGCAGACTTTCATTATTATTGTTATGTGTGATTTTTATTGGTCAAGTTAGAGGTTGAGCTAATGTGACAACATTTTGACAAAGAGCCGTCCTTCTTCATAAACCTCCAATGAGGTTTCTAGATGTCTGGCTCTCCAAGGCCAACATTGGAAACCAGATTCAGATGACAGCTTGATAACTGAATTTTTTTGGTTCGGGCCAAAGCTTGTTGGATCAACTTTCCAGTCTTTCAGTGGTCTGCAGTGCGAATCCAAAAAGCCAAATCAAGGGTCATTTTCCTCCAAGCCGGCTGAGAACTTCTCGGAGTCGTTTTTCTATCAGAGGACGAGTCCCTAAACCGCAGCTAGCTTGCTACTCGGAGCATCCAGATGGGGATTTTGCTCACAAAACGAGTTTTCACAGCCTGGCTCATTCCTTGGTTCAGTGAAGACAGCCTGTTGATTGCTGCTCACAGCTTTTGAACTTGCGATACATCAGAAATCCACCCACACCAATCATGAATCTGGTGATCATGAATCCAACAATGTGAATGCCTTCGATGGAGAGTAGCCAAAGACACACAATATTCCACCTTCCCCACCACGGATCCAGCAGCATGTGTTCCATCAGGACACGATTTTTCTCACTTAACCGTTCTACAGAAGGAAAACGTTTGATTAACTGCATTGAGAGACCAGCTGACCAGATAAAAGGTCGAATAATTTGGAGGAGAGAGATAGATGACAAGACAAAAAAAAGTAAGCGGAGGGTAGGCAGAGAAAAAGCATCCGTTCTGGCCAAGAGAATGAAGTGAAAAACCTGTTTGAAGAAAAAAAAACATTTAGGGTCCCCTAAGACACAGTTTCCATGTGGATCAAGTGACGGATGGTTAAATGTGTTCTAGAAAACATGTTTTCATGTAGACTGATCCTAAGTAGAACATGTATCATCATCATCATCATCATCATCATCATCATCATCATCATCATCATCCTTTATTTATAAAGCACATTTAAACAGCGACAACACCAACCAAAGTGCTGTACAAGACAATAAAATATTTAAGAATATACAGCAGCATAAAATAGCTAAAACAAGTAAAAATGGTAAAAAAAAACAGACAAGATTTCACAGGGGTTAAACCGACTCAGCCGAGAAGGCTTGGGAATGAAAATATGTCTTAAGACGAACTTTAAAAATGGGGAGGGACGGGGCGAGTCGGACCGTCAGGGGGAGTTGGTTCCAGAGCTTAGGAGCACAAACTGAAAAAGCCCGTTGCCCACGGGCCTTATAGCGGGCAGGAGGAACAAGCAGAAGGTGCTGTTCAGATGACCTCAAGGTTCGCGCCGGAACGTAAGGGTTTAAAAGCTGTGCCAAATAAGAGGGGGCCATTTCGTGCATTGATTTATAGACTTTTAATTTTAAACTTAATGCGAAATCTCACTGGAAGCCAGTGTAAATTAGCCAAGACAGGGGTGATGTGCTGCCGCCGTTCTGTGCCCGTCAGAAACCTAGCGGCGGCGTTTTGTACCAGTTGGAGCCACACCACTGAAGAGGAGGGAACACCATATAAGAGAGCGTTAGCATAGTCCAGACGAGACATTACAAAAGCATGGACAACTGACTGGAGATCTTTTTTATTCAGGACTAATTTTAGCTTGGCAAGCCGTCTGAGATGAAAGAAACATGACCTGACTACCTGATTTATCTGCACATCCATTTTAAGAAAGGCATCCAGAGTGACCCCCAGATTTTTTTATTGTAGGCTTTACCAATGCAGACAATGAAGGGTATGGAGGGTAATGAAGGTTTTCAACGCAGCTGAAAAGTGTATGAAAAAGGATGTGTGTTTTCTTCTTCTCCATATACTCATGGTGTTAAGGGGTCAGTTTGGGTGGTGGAGCAGCAGTGTCGTACCGGTGGTGGCTCAGCTTAGCCTTACAGAGTACAGTACAGATGCAGTCCTGTTTCCGTACGGATTGTAATTCACCCTGACTGTGGTTTATATGCTGAATGTCTCCAGAAATTTGCTCCAGCGAGAGCACTGAATCTTGAATGTTCATGTCACAGCGTCATATATAAAGAGAACTATGCTTGAAAATTATTTATTCACTTGGCTTTTTCTACAATAGGTAAATATACTGTTTTTTATATATTTTTATGTTATCCTGTTTAATGAAGTCTTACCTTGTTTTTTTGTCTTTTAAACATCCAAATTGTGTAAACTTTAGCAATGGAGTTACGTTATATGCTTTCATCATTTTCTTTTACAGCTAAGTTTGTATTTGCTTGAAGTTTGCCCCCATTTGTTGAAAATCTGTATGCGGCGTCTGGGAAATGATTGAGGATAGATTTAGGTTGTTATGCCTGACAAACGATTGGTTGGTGAAATATGGGTTGGAAGTCGGACAGTGGATTCTCCTGAGTTTGGAAAACTCTAAATCTCGCGAGAATCCATCTTGCAGAGCAAGGTTAGTGGAGTCGATGCCTTTCTGCCGTTCAGCACCTGCATCGGTCGCCCTGGATCTCCAACGCTGCAGAGAGAATGCACTTCTCCAAGACAAAGACTTTGAGTTTGTCTTCCTTGACTTCAGTCAGTCACTGTCAGTGTCTTCCACCGTGAAAGTTTCCTGTTTGAGAAAACTGCTTTTGAACATCTTCAACACAGGAAGAAATGAAGGGGTCAATGATCCCGCTGCTTACTGTGATCCCTCAACATGAATATGCATCCCAGCCACTTAAGCACCCTCGTGTGCGTCCCTGTTGTCTCTCGTCATGACCCGGCCTCTCCTCTCTCCCAGATACCCGCTGTGTCCGCCAAGGCCTCTCCAACACCGATGCCCACCTCTTGTATCAAAGAAGAAGCATTCCACATCAAAGGTGGCGAGCCGTGTGTGTTGTAGCCGGACCGCCGTTAGCCTTTGAAGCTCCCCCTCCCACCCTGACAAAGCTTCAATCAGGCGGCGTCCGAGCAGACAGGAAACGATGGCGCTGCGCTTCTTTTGCCTCGGTCTCTCATGGCGGGCCCTCTTGATTCACAGATGCTTTGTCTCGGTGAATTATTCCAGCTCAGTCAGCTGCTGTTATTGTTAATCAATCCTAACCACCCACGCAGTGATGGAGGTAACGCACAGACGAGAGCAAACACAAGCAGATTAGGCTGAATCTATTAGAGGTGTACCTTCAATGTGTGCCTACGTTACATATACATCCTGTTCATTCCTGTTTCTGTGCTGAAAATGACGGACAGGTTTGATTAAAAACAGATATATCTACAGCTGTTTCAAGGAGTGAGACATGAAAACAGAATATAGAATGCATTTAGTCAGATTGTCACAGATGTTAAGAGGAAAGGATAATTTGCTTCGGAGAAAGAAAATGCTTTAAGAAAATGAGCTGATTTAGAATATTGAGCAACACTTACACATATTAAAAACACACCTTTAAACTGTCATTAAGAAAAAAGTATCCTGATTATTTAATGAAATTATTTTGAAGAACACATTTATTAGCCATCAGAGAAAAAAGAGTTGATGTAAAATTACTTTGAGATTTGGGGTTTTATTCCACACATTATAGTTTAATTGATCAAGCTATAGATAACTGGGTCGACTGAATACAACATGGAACCTGGAGAGACCAGAGACAGGAAGGAAGGAAGGAAGGAAGGAAGGAAGGACAGACAGATAATGGAAGATAGAAAGAAGGATCAATAACTTTCAGACAATAAAAGAGGAAATTATTTTCCATATTCTTGTTTTCTTCCTCCATTTTTATCCAGACAATAATCTACATGTTTAATTAATCTTGTCTCCATTTAGATCCATACATCCCATAAAATACACGTCAGTATTCCCACTTGACGACAGCTGGTTGTGGTACTGTACAGTAGAGTCTGGGTGCTGTTCTATCAGCGGCCACTAGATGTCAGTCTAAGATGAGGATTAACACTAACAGTGTTTGTGCCTCATAAAGATTCCAGTAAATGTTATCTGAAAAGGAAGGCAGTAAAATGAAGAGATATATTTAGTTGTGATGTATGTTTAGTAAAAGTTAAAAACTACAGAAGGAAAAAGCAATGAGCAGCTGTTTAAAAAGCAGCTTGATAATGAAACTTTAGGATTAAATAGTCCTACAGACGCTCTACTTGTGATGGAGCTCAGGTATCATTTTTCACTTCTCGTTGAGGAAGCAGATGCTTTTTATTAGCCCATTCAGACGGTACGAGCCACCTTCTCCTCAACAGATTGCTGTTCCTCCTAATTTATGCAGGGTAACCTTTTGTAAAATGTCCATATGCCTGACATGCCTCTCCTCACCCGGCGTTCACTAAGCAACTCACTGTAAACACAGATGGACCCAACTGCTGCAGAACCAGAGCCCAACATCTGGATCCATCAGCTCCACCACCACTGCTGCTGCTGCTGCTGCTGCTGCTGCTGCTGGTGGTGGTGGTGGTGCTGCTGCTGGTGGTGGTGGTGGTGCACCCCTCAAACTGACTTCACTTTTATTGGAAATATTGAAATGGGAGATGTATATTTTGGCTGTGATGATTGAGAGTTGACTGCAGGCGGACAAAGGGCCTTGATGAGGTAGAAGGAGTCTCCTCTCCCCTATAATCTGCCTGTTTTTACTGCCTTTCTGAAGGTGGGGAGGCTCCTTTTCTCCTCCAACTCAGCCATTCACACGTCCCACCTCTTTGAATGAAGATTCCCGTCTTATAATTTGGCCGGGCCATCAGAAGGGGAAAAAATAAAACCCAGGGCCAACCGGGGTGAATGGCAGGAATTGCATTATTCACTCTTTTTTTCTCCCTTCTTTCAAGGAGCTGCAGGTTTCAAACTGCCAGCTAATGATTGAACTAATTTGACAAAAGCAAATTATGTTTCTTTGTGAAAAAATTCAAACAGTAATTCTTCAGGTGCCATGTCAACTCCCCGAATGAGACAGAGAAAAAAGAAAACACTTGATAAATAATACGGAAAGGAAGGAAGCGTTTACAATTTAAATGAGCGTTAGGAAGTCACAACCCGGAGCATTCTGAAAATGTAATATAATAAATGCACTGTTTATAAATGTAGATAAACCCATGTGACATTTAAGTGTAATTCTCATTTAAATGGGACACTCTGCCTCCGAGTAAGCTAACGTGTTGGAATAATACGCATTCTATTACACTCGTGGAGCGTGTTTTACATAATTTCACTGACTGTCGGAGAAAATGAATAAACAAAGAATTATGTAAAATGTTGTGATCTGGATTGCTGGAATTATGGGCCTGATTAAGATCTGTGGAAACCTGGAGAGGAGGGGAGGAAAAGTTCAAGAGGTAAAATACTCCAAAATACAAAAAGAACTAAAAATTTGGACATACTGTAAATTGATATTAGGAGAATCGAATATCCCCTGATGAATTATTTCTATAATAAATGTCCATAATTCTGAACAAGTATTGACCTACTCCACTTATTAACCTCACAGGAAAGTAGAACAATTAATCCAGTTTAATGTTTTCAGCTGTAAAAATCACCTCGTATAAGGAAACAGGCAGTGCCATAATTATTGTGACTATTAATAAGTCCTAATATATAGTTCAGATAAATAAATTTATTCCATTGTAATTTAGTTTTTAAATCATAATCCATTAGTTTGTCCTTTGCCTAGTCTTCAAAATGGGAAAGACCAGAGATCTTACCTTCCAAGTGAAGTAGTTTTGTTGATGGTTATAAATCAGGAAATGATGTAAAGAAGCTGATTAGCTGCAGCCAGAAAATCATTTAACGTTTCCATAAAACGAGGTCTGATTCAGACTTTATCCTTCTGTGTAAAATGAGGAGGATAGTAATAGAAGTAAAAAACTACAACTTCATAGATTTATGATTGTTTCTCTAATTTTCTTATTTCAGTTTAAAATGGAAACGTTCAGCATCTCCGGTAAAATGTTCTAATTGTTGGCATTATGAGTGTATTACATGCTACTCAGTCACAAAATAACCTTTTTTTTACCACTTTGGCATCTAGTTATAAATGTATACAGTTAATAAATTCTGACAAGGCAGAGGTTGTTGTCTTTGGACCAGAACCTTTTTGACCAAGACATGACATTTAAATCCCATATTAAACAGGTTTCTAGGATTTCTTTCTTTCACCTCCAGAATATTGCTAAAATTAGAAACATCCTGTCCAGGAGTGATGCAGAGAAACTAGTCCATGCATTTGTTACTTCAAGGCTGGACTACTGTAATTCCTTATTATCAGGAAGTCCACAAAATGCAATTAAAAGCCTTCAGATGATCAAAAATGCTGCAGCAAGAGTTCTGATGAATATTAAAAGAGAGATCACATTTCTCCTGTTTTGGCTTCTCTCCATTGGCTCCCTGTTAAATCCAGAATAGAGTTTAAGATCCTCCTCCTTACTTATAAAGCCCTTAATAATCAGCTCCATCGTACATCAGAGATCTGATTGTTCCATATGTTCCTAACAGAGCACTTTGTTTTCAGAATGCAGGTCTACTGGTAGTTCCTAGGATTTCAAAAAGTAGAATAGGAGGCAGATCTTTTAGTTATCAGGCTCCTCTCCTGTGGAACCAGCTCCCAGTTTTAGTCCGTGAGGCAGATACTCTGTCTGTTTTTAAGACTAGGCTTAAAACCTTCCTTTTTGATAAAGCTTATAGTTACTTGTATAGACACTAGACCTTATAATCCCTCTCCGATTTCTAACAGTAATGTATTAATTTGCCAGAATAAAATGATTAGAGAATTGAACAAAGGTTGAATCATGAATCAGGACAGAAAAAGATTTACACCAGGTTTTAAGGCTAGAAAGTGATGGACAAAGATAATGCCAGAGTCTTCGGAAGAGCGGGCCTTTATCTACTCCAGTTATATCACTTACCAATAATATTATCTCTCTAATACATAGATTCTGGAGAGGACGCAGTCCTATGAGCAAAGAGAGATGCATAAGCAATACAATACTTACCCACTTACTTCCTTCTTTCCTCCTGGATTTCCAGGCAGGGAGTAGAGGGAGATGGAGTATTCAGCCCGATCCGGCAGCCCTCCTCAACTCCATCTCCCTCACACCGTACATTGCTAATAGACTTATGATTTAGGAAAAAAATTATCCTTTTTCAGACTCAACTGACCCTAACACACATTCTACTTTTCTTTTCTACTACTCTCCAGATATATTTTTCCTGATGTTAATGCGATTGTTAACCCAGTTTTCTCTGAGTCTTTTTCTCCCCATAGAAGCTCTACCCGGTCTGGTACCCTGCTCAGCTATAATGCCCCCTGCTGGATGGGGAACGTTGGTCAAGATGATTCACAAAGTCACAGAGCATCCTCCATGCTGTCTCTTCTCTGTCTTCTCAGACCCCCAGACGGTCGTGGCAGATGACCGCTTGTACTGAGTCAGGTTCTGGTGGAGCTTTCTTCCTGTTAAAGGGGAGTTTTTCCTCTCCACTGTCGCCACATGCTTGCTCAGTATGAGGGATTGCTGAGGAATTGCTATGGTTGGAGTCTGCATGATCCGGGTGTATAATTGCATTGAGATGACTTTTGCTTTGAACTGGCGCTATATAAATAAAAGTGAAATGAATTAATAAATGTTTGATATTTCAAATAAAATCTGCTGACTAGTTGCTTCTAATTTCTGAGTCATGCATGAAAGACACAATAACTTCATTTTATTTGAACATTAAAACAAATTTTGAACTCAAATGGATCTTGAGATAAAATTCCAAACAACTATTGTTTTAACGTTTTTTTATACTTTGAAGGTAAAAGTAGCAGTGCTGCAGCATTGGTGAAATCTCATGTTTTAAATGGTTTTCTCAAATATTTGGTCTCTGCTAAAATCTTCCAAAAACTAAATGAATTCTGACAGCTCTAAATAGAACAAATCGTACAAATAAAATTAAATAAGCAAAATTCAGCATCTCCTGGTTTCAAATGTTCCGACTGTTTGGTAAAATGTTGATGCATACAATAGTTGGAGTGTTTAAGTTCTCCTCGTGTTTGCAAAGTAAAACCAGTCATGATCAAAATACGATTTATTTAGAAGCATCCCTGTATCAGTTCTAAAAGCACAATTCATTAATTCTCGCTTTAAACGCTTTAATACAGTTATTACTTACAGGTCTAAGAATCTCCATTTAACTGCACTAAGTGGTAGTTAGGTTTGAATTAGGACGTATGAAAGCAAATGTGTGAAGATTATAAATTGGATTTGTTTTTTTGATGTAAAGTACATTGAATTCCATGTGTTGTTTCTGAATGCCTCTATAAATCAACTGTAAAATGTTTCTCATTTGCAGGTGAAAACACTGTATTTGCTGTATAAAACAGAAGCGTTTAGTTTTTTAGCTATTTTTTTCTGTCCTACTTTAAAGGCAACAATCTTCTGGCTGAGCCTCACCAAACACAGACATATTTTGTATTCATATTCCAGCTTTGACCGTCTTCTACCTGTGCAGCAGCTGGAGTCAGAGCTGAACTTTTCCGTCCTACATCAAGGCCTGTATCCAAAACAAGATGATTGAACTTTGCCCCTGGCCCCCACTGTTATTTTTAATGGCGATACATGGATTTTCTTTAACATGCTGCCAAGCGGCTCACATTAGCATGCCATTTAGGAAGCCGTGATCCTGCCTGAAATAACACTCATTGCATAATATCCCAGATGAACAAGCTCCGGTAATACGGCACAATTAAGCTGGAAAGCGTTTTGCATCTGCCAACCCTTCCAGTAGCTGCCATTATTTGGCGGTAGGTATACAAAGGGGTTATGGGTAGTTGTTTGATGGACACACAGGGCTTTTGATTTTTAATTGTAATTGTAATCCTCTCCACTTGAGGACTTGGAAATCGTTTGAACCCCCCACCACCTCCTCCTCCTCCCTGCTCTTCTGCTGGGGATGTGGAGTATTCACTGGCTGCCCACTTCTCAACCATGTGTAGCTTTAAAAGGTGTAATCCCAATGAAATGTAAATCACAGTTCTTGAAAACAAATTACGCGCAAAGATAACAGGGCCAGCGCTCCATCAATAAAGCATCAAAAATAGCCGGAGAAGCTCCTCCGTGTATTCTCTTTTTAATATATATTTTCTTTCAGGGGGCCAAATTGCGGCAGACCTGTCATCACAGGGTAATGGTGCGCTGTCAGCCAGGCCAGGTTGATTACAAGGTTATATAGTAAACAATCCCGTCTAACTGCGGTGGGCAAACATCACATTCATCAAGCAGATTTAAAGAAAGCCTAGGTTCAGCTGTTGCCATCAACGGCTGCCCCGTCTCTCTAACTCAGGATAATTGCCTCTATTTCTGCTGCTGCTGTTTATCCTTTCTCTGCAAACCCTCACTTTGTTAGCAAGCAGCTCCATCAAGCCTAAGAGAGAAAAAGCTTCATCTGAAAATGTTGAAGACAGTCTCTGCAACAGTACCGGTGGTTGACTTCCCAGGTGCAGAACGGACCTCTCGTCCTCAGATGGTGCTTTTATTGAGCCCCATCAGCTCCTGTTAGTGGTAAAGTCGGCCAATTAAAGAGAGCTGGGGAACAAATTTGCTACAAATGGATCCCGTTGATGTCCTACAAAGCTGGGAGAAGGAGGTGACGATGGAGGGGGGTTCACTTTGCAGAGGTCTGCCCCCCGTCTCGAGTCGTAGACCCGATAGAAAAGATACACAGGCAGCCAGAGGTAAGAGGCCAGGGTTTCTTGGGCCTTCTCCATTAGACGGGTGGTTGGAACAATGGGCTCCGTTGTTCAGGCCGGGGAAAGTGATGAGGTTGCAAATGGATTCCTGTGGAGGGAAACAAAAGATGAGGAGATCGTTTAGTGCAACCGGACTCTCCAGTAGGTGCCCCTCTTGGACACGTTAATTGATCTCATTTGTTACCTATACCTGCCCGATCAAGCTGCTATCATTGGTGGGAAGGGGGAGTAGTGGGGGCAGCTGAGTGTCAGCGTCCCGTGAAACAGAAAGAAAAGTAAAGAATAAATGCTGAAGCAGGCAAAAACAGAGACACACAAACAGTCAAATGAAAGAAGCAAAGAGGAATGAAGAGCAGACAGAAGTCCTGGCTCCTCTAATCTTACAGGCTTGGTTTCACAGCGGCTCAGATGGAGCCTGAAACTAAACTCTCCCAAATATCCCAATTACACCTGCACTTCTTGTCCTTTTGTCACAGGAATTCCTGCTTCTTCCCTCTCTGCTCCTGGAATCTTGGTAAACACAAAGTGGATGATTGTCCAGCGGCAGGGTTGAGACGACCCCGCTCAAACATCCGTGTCTGTTTTTACTCGAGGCGTGCGGATCGGATGTACCTTTAATGCTCCTAATTGGACGCTGTGTTGGTATGGCCTTCTGGAGGATGAAAACTTTTCAGTTGTTTTGTCAAGCAGTTTAGTTTTGGGAATTAGACAATTGTGGACACACATTGAGTGAGATTCCAAAGAAATGAGAAACAATAAAAATACTTCCACATATTTTGTGTCAATATTGCAGACTACTCAACAACATAAAATACTGATGAGGAATTCATCCCAGACATCTCTACAATTGCAGAGGTTTAAATCTGGAACCTGGAAAACAGACGTGTTTCAATTGAAAGGGCTGAATGGACCAAGGGTCATTGGTAGAAAGAGAGATGAATGAGGGAAAATAAAGTGTATGAGGTTCTGATGGACCGATGACTAGACTGAATGAGACAATGTGTTAGACTGGAAATCTGGAATTGCAAACATTTTTCCATACTTGTCAAACCATGGAAAGTATTTAAATGAGATTCCAGACTTTTTTGGAACCCTGAACGATGAATATTGAGCTTTTTTCAAACCAAGAACCTGCCTGTGTGGTTTTAGTTTTACATTTCCACTCCTCACTGTTGATACTCTCCTCTAAAACCGATGCAGCGATCTGCAATGGCAGATGCATCTTCTTGCCCTCGGCGGCACAAAGTGCAAGTTTGTTTGTTCAAGGTCCCTGAAAAGTGAACGCCCAAGCTCTAGCTGTGCTCTTTTGTCTCCGCATGTCTTTTGCAACTTTCGCCCCCCTCCTGCCGGCATTTCTTGTGATGCTGGCATGGCAGGGTGAGAGCTCTCCAAGCTGCCCGCAGCTTCTCATGCATCCTGCTTGGCTGTCACAAGACGAGATGGGCGCCATTCAACCCAATTAGTGAGATCCACTCTGATGTTGGGAAGAGAGAGAAAAAAAACAAGGAAGAAATCACGTTTTTATTTTGCCCCTGTCTGTCATCTGCCAATTTCACTGGAAGTAAAAGAGTGGCGTCAATTAATGACCGTGGGCCGGAGGCGGCACCGGCACTGGCACAGGCGCAGCATGTTTCAGGCGTCGGGTGGCATCATGTGAATCCCGCGTCTTTGCCAAAGCTAAAGTAAATGAAATGAGACTAATAGGGAGCTCGTTTCCAGCCGCTGATTAAAGGGCCCGGAAGCTCCCGAGGCATCGCCCAGGTCCAGGTCCCGGCCTGGTGTCACACTGCTCCTGTAATGTCATTTTGGACATCGTAGCGTCTGTCTCCCCGAGGTCATCTTTCTTCAGACTCTGTCTTTTTTTTTGCTTGTTCTGCAGCAGGGCTGGGTTAGAACATCTACTTTCTCCTTTGGGGGTGTTAATTAAGGGAAGCATCCGAAATTAATCAACAAATTCACTAGGGCGAAGGACGATGTGTCTGAAGGCCTGGAAACGGCGTCCACGGAGCGCCCACGGAGAAAGAGGCCCTCGGCTATGGTCGGGTGGATAAACAAGCGCACAGACGGTGATCTGACACAAAAATTCATGTAAGTATAAAATTTTACACTCATTTTCCCTGTCAGCTTGTCACAATGAATTATAAAGGTTGATTCGATTATGTGGCTAAGGGAGATCATCCACGGCCGGTCATCTGAACACCGTCATATGGTCAACGTCTGCTGGTGGAGGCCTGTGGTAGGAGCACAAAGCTGAGGTGCATCAGCAGGAGCAGACCAGGTCGGCGGCCACCTTGTGTCGGCGAACGCCTAGCGAACAGCCAACTTGTACAGGAAACATGAAAAACGATATTCCATGCAACTTCTTTTGTCTGAGTTTCCCTTTGATGGGTTTGCCCACTTCCTTTCTCCTTTCTTTCACCTCATCTCCACCTTCATTAGGCTTGTACACTTAGATAACTCTCCGGTTTTGTCTTCCAATTTATCTAGAGTTTTTTTTTGCCACATTCTCTAATTAGCACAGTGCCTGCAGGCTATTTGTGACCTTTCCATATGTAAATAGACGGATGCTTCCCTCCCCTCTCCCTTCTTTTTCTTCTTCCTCCTTCTTCTTCCTCTGCCTCTCTGTGACTTGCAGTGACACACAGAGAGTGAGCCTGCGCTTTCTGTACCCGAGCCGGATGGATGACACCACTCAAGGCGTAGTTTGGCGGGGGCCCCGGCGATATCAGGGAAGCGAGGTGTTTTCTGTTTTTTTTCCTGCCTGGTGATTGACAGCTGCCAGGTGTGACACTGCCAGCTTGCCGCAGTGTGCAGCAACTGTCTGCTGTCACTTCCCCTCTTCTCATCGCCGCTCGCACCCAAGCGGTGCGTCACTCACGCCGTCCTCAAAGTCCTCTCGCCCGCGGTGCTTCAGCAGCTGGAGAGCACTAACTGCAGAGTGCAGTTTGGATGGGTCTCAATAGCTATGCTACCTTTACCTCATTGCAGAGTTTTATACTGGAATTAAAACTTGAAATGATTCGTCTTAAAACTTTGATCATTTCCATCTCAGTAACTGAAGCCAATAAAGTTATATTGGAATGTTTCTACAGACAGTAGGCTGGTGCTAGTATGGATGAAGCTAAAAAAAAATGACCCAAAAGCTGTCCAGAACAGAACCAATTCTCTTAGGATGACACACTAATACTACTTAGCTTCAACTGGTTCAGTTCTGCTTGATGAATGGAGCTGAACACATCCACATGGACCATAAATACTAAACAACATACAGTAGTTCTGTGCTTATACAATGTTATACCTTCTGATCCAGCGTTCCAGTAAAATGTTGGCTTTGTTAAAGCTAAATTCACTGTCAACCATTAGCTTTTTCACTATTCCACGTACTCCAGCTGGCAGATAAACGTCTGGTAGTTTAGTGGTTACAAGACCTAATCAAGTAACTATCAGTGATGGTTGCTTTGATCTTATCTTACACTGATAGTACTTTGGCTCTTAAAATAAAGTTTTTGTGACATATTAAAGGGAAACCATGATAAATCCTTTCTTCTTGTGCTGTCTGACAAACATCTTGTTTAGTTCAAATGAATAACGAGGAAATCTAATAAAGTCCAGCTCAGGTATCTGTAAAGTTTCACCAGGCAGGAACTGAGAGACACATAGAGCACAAAGTGTTCATAATACGAAACATCTGAGGAAAGAAGGGCCCACAGCATTACAGATCCTCCACTGTGCTTCCCAATGGGCTCAGAAGGGTGATTCTGTCCCTATTAAACATTAGAGTGGTGGTGATGTGTTGTGGAACTTAATCCTGGTGAATAAATCATTCTAAACTGAAGTTTAACTATTTCCTCTTAAAATGTCCTTGTATCTCAACCTTTGTTACACTCTCTGGTACAGTACTTGACTGGTTTGAGTCTTCTTTGGATCAACAGACAAATATCATGTTCCCAAGGAATCCATCCTGTGGCCTCTTCTGTTCATGTCTACATGCTCCCACTAACCCATATTAGTTACCAGAACCCCCAGGTTCTGGTTCTGGTTCTGCCATAGGTTTCTCCCTGGAAAAGGGGAGTTTTTTTCCTCCATGGTCACATAAAGGCAATAACAAGGTCAGCTTTCTATCACCTGAGGAACATTTCTAGGATTAAAGGGCTGATACTGCAACAGCATCCTCACAGGTCTAACTTAAAAGTTCATCTGACATCTACAGCTGATCCAGAACGCTGCTGCTCGTGTTCTCACTAGAACCAGGAAAGTAGAACACATCACCCCAGTTCTAAAGTCCTTCCTCTGGCTCCCTGTAGCTCAGAGAATAGACTTCTAAATACTCCTACTAGTTTACAAATCACTGAACGGTTTAGCACCAAAGGATTATGAAGACCTGCTATAACCATAGCAACCCAGCAGACCAATCAGGTCCTCCAGCTCTAGTTTACTTTACTGATCGTCCCTAGAACCAGAACCAAACATTCAGAAGCAGCTTTCAGTGTCTGTGCTCCAAAAATCTGGCACAAACTTCCAGATGACTGCAGAGCTGCTGAAACACTGAAATGAAAACTTATCTGGTTAGAACTGCCTTTGAGTAAACTATTTCATTTATCATATATTCTGTGTGTGTTTCAAGCTTTATTGCTGTTTCTGATTATATGTAAAGCCCCTTGAATGAATTTGTTGTTGAAAGTGAAAGTGTGCTATACCAATAAAATTGCCTTGCCATAAAAAGTTTTAAATAATTTTTTGTAAAAACTAAAATTGGAGACAAAGACATGTCTTCTATACCATGTGAGTTTATACTTTATTGCTACAGATGTGATGTTTCCTGCTAACTGATATGGAGGTGCAGCAAAGCGAAATTGTAAACTGAGCAAATTTGCTGAAGTTTAGAAATTTAAACAATGACTGAAGCCTTTAGCTGAAAACCACTTCAAT
Organism: Apricaphanius iberus; assembly: GCA_028564705.1. Taxonomy (NCBI): domain Eukaryota; kingdom Metazoa; phylum Chordata; class Actinopteri; order Cyprinodontiformes; family Aphaniidae; genus Apricaphanius; species Apricaphanius iberus. Next base: position 933,392 of record JAPXFQ010001133.1, on the reverse strand, counting down.
AGGCACCAACAAGAATGGAGCTAGCAAAAAACCCCGCCCCCATGAACACCAGTCTCCAGTTTTTGTTCTACAGCTGCTGTTGTAACAGTAGGAGTAACGTTGGCAGCACCACCTGTTACCAAACCACTCCACAATGTGACCACCTCCACAGCAACGACCTCGGCACCATCGTCTGACACATCCAACCACACGGTGGCGCTAACAGGCACAATGATGCAGCGGGCTGATTTGGTGTTTGGAAACAGATGTTAACCACCAATGCTTAGCCAAAATAAGCATTAATAGCTTTACCAACTTACCATAAAGGAAAATATCTAATTGCATTTTAATAATTTACTTTGACACAGCTGAACAAACTTTGTATTTGGTTGAAGTTTTATGGATAGGTTGATGACTTTGTTAAAATCTTTTGGATGTTCCCTCAGTGAAGTTGACATCTCCATCATAACCCATGACTCTGTGAAATACATATTTGAAAAAAAGAAATACTTAGAAAATTAGATAAATAACTGTCTAAAACAGTATAAGCTTCTAATCAAATTAATTAAATCAATATAAATGAATTAAATCAACATCTCTTCACATCTGGACCATGTTGCAACAGAACCAGCCAGTTAAAATTGTATAATTGTGAATAAGTATTACTCTGTGGATGGTTTTAAAAAGTCAAAACTATCCACAGTCCGGATAGAGAGTTGCACAACTACTTGTTAAATAGAAATGTTGCCTTGTCTCTGAAAACTGAGTGCTGCCAAAACTCTTTTAGTCGGTTAGGAATGAGATCATAGCTTTGCCTGAAGCCCACCGTGTCACAACCCTCAACATTCCTGGCCAAGTACACAAACTGAGACGGACTGGGATTTTTCTTCTGTGGTTTCCTGATATGTCAAAGGTCAATGTTCCCTCCAACACTCACCCTGCTTCAGTTCCAAGACTTTTCTTTCTATGGGACGCCCCAACATATGTGGAAGTCTTTCTTGTTCTAAATTATGGGTGGAAGAACTTCCCTTCAAGCTGAAACATCTGTTTCAAGCAATAAGCAGCTTCAGGTTTCCATCCCAGCCCTTCGCTGGTGCTGGGCTGCTTAAACTTCACAATGAGAGTCAGACACACCTCCAGACTTTTATGGAGGAACTCCAGAGAAAGTCGGTGGTGTTTCCAACCAGTTCTTTCAGTGTGTGTCTTATCCAGTGTTACTTACCTGGACAAGGAATGCTTTACAAAGCAGCTCCACCTCATTAAGACTAGAGGGAGGGCTCTGGTAAACATTTCTCAGTTGTACTAAGATTTGGACATTGACTAGGCCTTTGTGAAGATAAATGTTACATACTGTACATGTTGCTGTAGAATATGAGCTGTCAATGTTAGCAGCTATCTTCAAATTGATTGTAAAACTGACTATTTCTTGGCCACAACATCATGGAGTGTGTGGTATATGCAGTCTAATGTAGCAAGGAATGTTCAGATCTGTATACCGACGAAACAGAACAACAGTTACACAGGAGGAGGTCAACTCGCCAGGTCAAGACTCAGCCGTTTATTCCCATCTCAAGGACAAATGACAGTCCCTTAAGGACAGTAATGTTCACATTTACATCATCGTCAGGATGGTTATGATCATCGTCAGCATGGTTATGATCATCGTCAGCATGGTTATGATCATCGTCAGCATGGTTATGATCATCGTCAGGATGGTTGGGATCATCGTCAGGATGGTTATGATCATCGTCAGGATGGTTATGATCATCGTCAGGATGGTTGGGATCATCGTCAGGATGGTTATGATCATCGTCAGGATGGTTGGGATCATCGTCAGGATGGTTGGGATCATCGTCAGGATGGTTGGGATCATCGTCAGGATGGTTGGGATCATCGTCAGGATGGTTATGATCATCGTCAGGATGGTTATGATCATCGTCAGGATGGTTATGATCATCGTCAGGATGGTTATGATCATCATCAGGATGGTTATGATCATCATCAGGATGGTTATGATCATCATCAGGATGGTTGGGATCATCGTCAGGATGGTTATGATCATCGTCAGGATGGTTATGATCATCATCAGGATCGTTGGTGGTCATCGTCAGGATGGTTATGATCATCGTCAGGATGGTTATGATCATCGTCAGGATGGTTATGATCATCGTCAGGATGGTTATGATCATCGTCAGGATGGTTGGGATCATTGTCAGGATTATTGGGTCACACACAGCCATCAGGTGGTGCTAACCTGCTCCCTTTCACAGGAAGGAGGGTCAAGCAGATTCTATATAAGGAACCGCTCTGCTAGTCGCTCTTCCTTTTTCACTCCTTGTCCCAGCCGGCTTGCTACAGGGAAGACCAAGCAACCACCTCTCCCTCGCTGGCGACGGGAAGGCCTGAGTTTGTGGGAGAAACTAGCTTCAAGGAACTCAATGACCACCAGATGAATCCTAAACCTTGATAAACAAACCATTGTGTGATCCTCAAAGCCCGATGAAAGGTTCCCTGAGTTTTAGAGTGCTGAGAAACGGAGCTGATAGCTGCACACGATGGGAGTCTGAACCAAGGCCACATTCAATCGACACCACAGAGCTGATAAGAATTGCCGTGCTGGAAACAGCAAAAGGTGGTGTTTAGTGAAAGAAAGTGGTACTGATGAGTACTGATCGCTGCTTAACCAGTCAGAAGACAAGCTAACTGTATCTCCCATGGCCAAGAGGATCACTAAGTAGTCATCGCAGCCATTGTTAGCCACTAGGCTAATGCCACACGACCTTCCCTCATTGACGGAAACGTCAGAAGAGAACTTTAAACGTTCATAAGGTCTGTTTGGGCAGAGGCAAATTAGTTTAGGATCACTAATTTTAAAGGTGTGTGATTTGCTGTTGTTAACTTCTATACGTTTTCATCTGCTATCTTTGCGTAAACCAGTCCTTGGCCTGAAACTTTAATTAGTGTTTTAAAAGCGTTCTCCTGACAAAGAGTCGTTTTAAATCCTGCTATTTGAACTACTCAATCAAACTGGAGTTTTTCTTTCTTTGTTTAATGTTTAATACATGGATTTGAGCTACTTCGAACGCTGCATGTGTGCTATAGGGAGCTAATACTTAACAAGCCCACATGTTGGTTTAGGCATACATTTCTTAAACAAAGATTGCTATTAATCAATCAATCAGAACTCTGTTAATTTTTTTATCAAGAACAGAAACAAATCTTCTTAGCCTTATTTTGACAAAATACTGGAATGAGATTGTTTACTGCGGTGATCCATCCATGAATAAAGTAAATCTCCAAAGGTTGGTCTGGATGCAAAACCCAGGGTTTTAATAATTTTTCATAAATCATTTATCTCCTTGACTACCATAAGCAGTCCCTTAACGATAAATGGCCAAATAGCTGCATTTTTACCTTAAATCTACAAAAGGATGGTTGGTGGTGATTTTCTGGGGACTGAACAGAGGGTAGATCTAGGGACTCCTTTGATTCTGATGGCATCATTAGGAGTTTATATTGTTAATGGTCAGACCTTAGAAACCTGGTGCTCCCTGCCGAGTCTGAGAACTGAAGAAGCCTTTTTTATTTATTAAGACAACATTTAATCTTCCTTTGGGATAAATAAATTAGTTGTGAACTGAAAGAATCTAAGTGGTTCAGTGTGATTGTCCTGATAAAAGGTCAAACTCCACCCCAGTCCCAAGATGACCCTATATTTGGCTCCGCCCATCAACTCTGCTGAGCTTCCCCATCCCAGCATCACACAGCACAGCATGATACTACCACTACCATGTTTCCCAGTAGGGATGGTGCATATCAGGCAGTCCCCACATTCAAGGGAAGACAACTTGAGGAAAACAGAGAAACCAAATCTTTTAAAACTGATGAGACAAAGTGGCTGCAGAAGTTTATTTCTCAGTATTAAAATAGGATGTTGCTGCCAGCATGGGGGCGCTATGGTTCCTATTCCTCACAGACGATCTGCAGTGTTTTAACTTTAACATTCACATTAACATACATTAGAGGAAAGGCGGCTGGATTGCCAAACCGGATCACTTTAAAAGACAAATGCATACATTGAGTCTGAAAGTGAACCCTGTGATTATGGCATATTAACTGATGATAATGTTTTATGCCAGCTCACCACTTAGAAACAGCTAAACTGTGACCTGCGCTAATTATAAATATAGAAACAGATAAACATGAATGGGCCCACACACATATTTACAGCTAATAACTTTGAAGAGTTGTCATCTTCTCTGCACACAGAAATAAAGCTGGAATCTATGTGACACGATTGTTTAGTGTTTAATGCTTGGAGGATGTCTACAAATGGCAGGTCTCCGTGTTTGAGTGTATTTATGGAGCGCTGGTGGTCCCTAGGGGCCCCCGCTTTCTCCTCTCAGCAGTATTTAATACCTCTAAAGTGCATAATTGCTGATCAGAGAGTCTGCAAGGCTCTGTTTGGTGTGTAAAGGACTTCTTTCAACACGGGGAGGAGAAGGAATGCTACACCTTTGGTATCATGTGCCGTGCTTGTTCACAGCGGCAGGTAGTGGCAGGGACAAACACCACCGTCTCCATAGCCGCCCGGTGTCTCTTTACCGGCTTCTGTTTGTGCAGCGGAGCAGGCTGAGCTGACCACAGAAAGCCACTTAATAAGTAAAGGCCTAGAGTGATTGTGATCTGGCACAGTGACCTGTGGAGAGGCTCACCCACAGGCTCTCTGTGTCCCTCCATGCTGCCCCCACCCCCCTCCAGCCACCCACAACGGCTGGCGAGGGGCGTAACATCAACATGATTCCCCCCTCTCCCTAACCCAGCACCTGCTCAGACAAGCACCCCCCCTCCATCCCCCTGAGTGGTGTCCCCCGACCGGGGCCGGGGCCACGGCACATTCCAGCCGAACACTGATGCGAGGTGACCGAAACGGCCGGTTCACACGGCCCCTCCAGTGGCAGCGGGGCCGCAGCCAGAGTCAGAACGCAGACAGCTGGAGGACAAGAGGAGGAGGAGGAGGATGAAGGCACAAACAGCCACAAGAGGGACCAAGAGGAGTTAAAGTTGACAGGTTCAGCCGAGCAGCTGAATGTCAGGAGCTGCAGCCAACGCAGAAACACACTCAACTTATTCAAGCTGCTCAGCCTCCATGATATCTGGAATTTATCACAATAAAACACGCTTTTCTGTTTCAAATGAAAGAACCTTAAACAAGAGAAAAACACCTTTCATTATTAATTTATAACAATTCAAATTATAAAGGGAGCTGATAAACCCAGTTCCTTTAACCCAGCCTGGATAGGTGAAGCTTGGGAAAATAGATTTATTATAATTAATAATAAGTAATTATTTAATATTAATATACCAAAATGACTTTAAATAACTAAAAGTAGTAATTATGTCTCTAAGTTTTTGCTATACGCTTTTTAGAAATCTTAATGAGATAAACTGTATTATCTTATATTATATACATGCAGAACTGTTGTCACATTAAAGCTGAAGTCAACATTAACTGATGTTTTACGTAAAAATAAAACAAACTAAAACTGATTTCAGCTAGTTTTCAAAACTAAAAATACTCTAACAGTTTTTACTCATATTTTTACATCTATGAATATTAAATAGAGTCTCATCTTTTTTTTTTTACAATACAGGGCCTACAGTGGGCATGTAGGGCTGAGAGCTAATAGTAAGCTTACTGCTTAGAAGGTAAAAATAAATGTGAATAACTGTAATTCCATGAAATAAACCAATAAATACTTTTACATATCTTTTCTGCAATTTATCAAAAGTACAGTAAGCTTGTGAGATATAAAACTGATGGGATCTTGTTGTTTTCAGTAAGAGTTAAAATTATTTGTAGTTTGACTAAACTTCAAATCTGAGTATTTTACCTTTTCATTTACATTTTATTCAGAAACATTATACCCATTTATTTGTTTTACATCCATTAATCTGATCTCATGTCCCCTTACCAGCTTTCTATAGATACAAAAAACAAACATGCTGATCAAAAAAGATGAATTTAAGGTAAAATCTGCCCAGAGAATAAATAAGGGATAGCAGCTATAAAATGAAGCTGTCTGGGGTTGTAAGTTATTTTTCTGCCAATTTATTTACAGTTATTTCAGAAGAGTCACATTCAGGTAAATCATCCTGTATGTTTGCTTTTTAAATGTTGAACAACTTTAATCTCCAAAATATATTTTTTGTTATTATGTTTTAAATCATTATCAATATTTTTGATCCTGAATAATGTCATCCAATAAGTATTCAGCTATGTTGACTTTAAAGTTAAAAGTAGCTAGTTTATTAAACTATTTTAAAGCTTTAGAAAATTAAAAATGAAGCAAAACTAGAATATGAAGCTCTATTGTGATTATAACCCAGACTAAAAAATCATGGTTGAGACATAAACACATAAAAATTATACAGTAGTGAACAAATGAAAAATGACACATAATAACCTATAAAAACATGTTTTTTATTAACAGAGAAGTTATTAAATGTTTTTTTCCTTCTGTTTGTTATGGAGTAAAAGTCAGTTTTACTCCAAAAATACAAATGAAGCATTAAGAGAGCTGCAGCTTTGTTATTTACACACTTCCACCAGCAACCAAAGGAACAATTTACTGTACTTTTTGCAAACTAAACTATTGAATAATAATGTGGCTATAAAAGAAATTCAAAGCTGTGTCTTAATTAAATATATCTGCTGGAAGGCAAATTTTGTCAAGCCGACAAATATTTCGCTCCTCCTCGTCGAATGCAGGGATCAGGAGAGTTGGGAAAGTGTTAATTAAGGGCTTTGTGCTCATATGCAGGCGTAACCCCGGCTCTGCGGCTCACACTCCCACAGACACAACCTTATTAGCCGCCGTCCTTATGTGGGATCACTGTTTGTTGGGGAGAAGCCTTTTCTTGCTTTCTGTGAAGTAGAAACAGAAGGAAAAGAAGAGAGGCATGAAACCATTTGTTTCATTTGGAGCAGCTCCAACTCAGCAGGTGAGAGGAGGAAGAGGGAGGAAACGTCTTTCTTCTTCTCGTGTTTGGCTCTTCTCCTCTCCTATTTCTGACCCTGGGGGGGTCAAAGTCCAAAGCCTGGCTCTACTTGTTGGTTTGGGTTAGGAACACATGAGAAAGTCCCCCCCCCCCCATACTCTGCCCTCCAACCTTCCCCTCCAACACAAACCAGCTCCTAATTATCTCTGAATAGCAATTTTATTGAAGCCTAATTTGTGGTAATGAACTGTGATAGGTGGTGAGGCAGACTAAAGGGAAGGAGAAACTTCACCTAACGGTACAGATAATCAGCGTTATTGTTCATGCTTGACCCTCGCTGACCACGTCAGATGTTCTGCTGGGCTTTGCTGACATAAGAACAAAAGTCCCAGTCAGCCCGCAGGACGGATACACAGAAAATATGAAACAATACAGAGTGTGTGTGTGTGTGTGTGTGTCATCCTCCATTCAAGTTTAGAAACCTTCATGTTCACACATTCTCTATAAAAGCGTGAAATACACCCCTAATTACTTTCCATAATCAGAATGTCTAACATGCGCTAATGTAAAATAAAAGGAAAAAGAGTTTCATATTTTGAGGCATAAAGTTGATATTGTGACAAAATATCTCTAGAGAAATCACCATAATTCTCCAACTCGAACAAAGGTTTGTAATCTGACCAGGAGCGTCTCAATAATATCAGTCTAACCCTGTATTTCTGTTTCAGGGAAATAAAGAAATAAAAAGTAACATTTTGTGCTGATGGACATTATTTCATCTCTGGAAATTCAGACCAACTTTTTAATCAACCTCACATCTATTTAAGAAGCTTTGATTAAGTAACCAAACCATATATGGAAACAAACACAAAACTTCTGTTTATAGTAAAATATTTAAACATTTAAAATGCATCTGCTCCAACAGACACTGTTAAACCAGACCAAATATGAAGCAGAGGATCTGAAAAAAAAAAAAATGGAATTGGAGCAAATGTTTTGGTATCTTAAGGTAGCGACAGAGAATGATAGAAAGGATGACCTGATGTGTTCTCCAAATGAAAGCAGAACCCTGAAATTTAAAAAAAGAAAAATGGCATTTATCCTAAATCTGATTAACCAAAGTGAAGACAAAAAATGAAACCATAAATAGAACAGAATCCCAAGAAAGGCTAAATGCTGATTAGTCCTTCATCTCCAGGAATACAGCGAGACGTTCACTGTCAGAAGTGGGGAAGGAATTTATATTCACACTAATCTGATCAAATGTTCAGATGGACATTTTAAAAAAAAGGATGAAAAGTGCAGAATCCAGATGAAAACTTGCTGACTGGTTCTTCATCTTTGCTAATAAAGCGGGAACCATAAAGTAAAAAAAAAAATCATCTGCAGAAATACATGAGGAAGATTCAACTGAAAACGTTGAATTTGTATAAATCTGGTTAAATTATGCAGAAATTAAAGTACAGAATTGTACTTTCATGGGGACAATGTCTTCACATTGTACTGTTACTGTAGGTACCTGTTTGTCCCCCTGTAGTCTGTAGGTTTATCAGCGTTACATTTACAGCCGATCATTATTGATGTGACATAATTCATACATCACCTGACCACCATGTAGCCAATATTCGCCCACAAAAACAACTCTATTTAATTTTCTCTTCTGTTAGAAGGACACATTAATCCTGTAAAAGAATTTCTGTAATTTATCCAAATATTTATGTTGACATAGCAACATTGTTTCTTGTCAAAATAATTTTAAAAATCAACTCACCATTTTTAAAGCCCAGAAAGATCCTTGTTAAATTGTTTGATTTAAAAAAAAAGTTTTTAAAAAATGTGTAAAAAAAACAAAACTGTGAAGTGCATTTACATAAATCTAGTTTCGCTAATGGATGTATTTTTATTAATAATGTAGAAATAAAAAAAAATAAAAACAGTGGAAAGTACGAGATCCAGTAGAATAAGACTCCATCTACAGGGATATCATTTTATTATTCATCTTTTAAACAATTATTAGCCTTGAATTCTATGATTCTAGTTTGTAAATGGATCTAGAAGCTCAGAAAAATTGATTCCAAATGAGTAACATCCATCTCCAGAGTTAAAATATTCAGGAAGGAAGAGTGGAAGTCACTCAGTGTAGGGTGAGGTTAGATCAACTCAGTCAGTGAGAAGAACAAACTAAACCCAGCAGTACTTCAGTTTGACCTCACTCCTTTATCTTTAGAAAGAAATGTAGAGCATGTGGAAATATGGGAAGATTTTCACCAAAAGACATATTAGAAATAAAACATGAACCGGCATAAAAAATAAATCTGATAAGTCGAGTTTTCTGGAAATATTCAGAATTAGGGGACGTTTTTACAAAGCTGCAGCAAAGTTAGCCTCCTATAGCTGTTCTCTTAGCACAGAGCGGAAAGGAGGGCTAACAGCTAGCAGCCAGCTATATGCATCTTATAATAATAATAATGCGTATATAACTTCATCCTGAAATAACCTCAAAATTATGGTTTGATTCTGGCAGTTCAGTGAAATCACACCAAGGCAAATATAAATAATAGTAATAATAAATTAATAAATCATTTTTTTTCACTGGTTCTTGTTAGCAGAAACATAGTAAAACCCAAACATGTAAGCAGTCTCAGAGGAACTTATCTTGGGTTCTGATTTTCTGAAAGCAGCAGAGAAAGTGAATGTAATTGAGGCTTAAAGCGTAATGTATAAATCATTTAAAGTCTGGCTTTGTTTCAGAGTGGACAAAGCCCCGACCCAGCGCCATGATTGGAAAGGATCTGCAGCGTCTCTCTGCTCCCACTAACACTGTTTGTTCTGGCCTTCCTGTCTGTGGGCGTACATTACGATGTGTAGATTTAGAGATTGGGAGCTAAAGTCGCCGGGCTTTTCAGCTGGATAAGGTTTTTCTCTCTGCCTCTCAGACCCTCCTCCTCCTCTTCCTCCTCTGTCTGTCACACCGTCGTCCAATACCAGATGGTAGGCGTTCAACACAGAGAGCTAAGCTAAAATACCTGATTACAATTCACCAATACAATTCAAATATCATGGGCAGGCTTAAGGCTAATTCCTCTGTAACAATATCATTTATTCCCCCTGTTTGCTTTATCCCTGTTTTAGCAGAAGAGACAGTAGAGCCGTTTCTTCCTCAAACAGATAAAAGCAAAGAGAATTTCTTTCTCCTGATTCTGATCGCTGCAACAAGCAGCTCTATAAACTCCACTTTAAAGGAAGGATCATCATAAAGATGAAAATATTTATAGGATGCAAATTGTGCCCTAGCTGACATTCTGGAGCCATGACAATAATGAATGAAAATTTTATTCCAAATTCATATTTATGTGCTTTATTCATATTTGACAAATATATTCAACTCCAGAGCAGTCATACATATACATTGTAGTGTTGTAAATGCATGAAGTACACCATAATAATTAAAGCTCACATTAGTCTGACACACTGACAGAAACCCATGGGCATTTAGCCTTTTATTCAGATAATAATACATTTTATTATCATGTAATGTTACGGAATATTCTAAGATCAACACACATTTACATTTTAAGCATGTTTTATTCAGCAGGGAAAGGTTTTCTTTGTCAGGCTAAAGATCATCAAAAATAAGGCATAACATTACTTTACAAGTTGTCTTGAATATTAAAAAACAACCTCATATTTTGTTTTAGTTTGGTAATATATTTGTAATTGAAGGTCTGCTCGCTGAATTTGTACATGATACATACCTAAACACACTTTATATTTTCCCCCCTCTTAATTCTAAGTTTTATTAATTAGTTTAAGATAAGACATTATTCAAAATATGACAGGAAAAAATGCCTGAAATCCGCAGGATTTATACATTTGGTTTATATTTTTATAGCTGATTAAAAATGAATGAATTTGGGCTAAGGAGAACATTTTATTTCTTGTCTCGTTATGTCTTGCACCGACATTTGAGCTGTTAGACAAACTCCATAAATATGTAAAAGTTTCATCTAAAAACTAGTCTTCATGAAAAAATACCACGTTTATCTATATAGCACATCTAAAAATAACATGGCAACTGACCAGAAAAACAGAATAAAAACAGCAATGAAATAAAAGTTCAAATAGAAAACAAAAACGATTAAAACAGCAAAATTCAAAATGTGAGAATAAACAGTAAAAACTGATCCTGATAGTTTTTATAACAGGGACAAGCACACATGGCCTTTTTATAAATTCTTCCTAAAGTTGCCAATCTGCTAACAAAAAGTGCTAAAACTTTTCATCATCTCGCCCTGATGTCTCTGTTTTCACACTTCCTGACTCAAAGGCACCATGGGAAGTTTTTTCTGCTGCTTTTTAAAAACGTGGCAGAAACCTCCATGAGGAACGTGGAGGAAAGGAACGTTGATTTGTAGAGCACAACTCATACACAAGGCAATTCAAAGTGCTTCACAGTTGCATAAATTAAGAAAACAGATAAACAGAAAAAAACATCAACTTAAAAATAATTAATTACAATAAAAAGCAAGAGTGCAGATAAATTACTTTAAATTGTCATATGAACGGGTAAAAATAACTGTTTTCATCCTGGATTTAAACATTGTTGGAGTTGAGGCTTGTCTCACATCCTCATGAAGACTGTTCCTGAAACTGAAATGCAGCCTCACCATGTTTATTGTTGACTCTGGGAACCACCAGGAGACCCCTCCCTGAAGTTCTCAGGGCCCGAGATGGTTCCTATGTCTCTAACAATGTCAGAGATGTACCCCCCCCCCCCTTACTGGTTTTGGGCAGAGGTGCGTTAGTCCCAGCCTCCCAAGCAGCACCCAGAACACGGAGCCATTAGTGGCGTAGCATTCTACCCACATCTCAGCCGCCTTCATTAGTCATTCAGCTCCTTATTTTTGTTTGGTTTCCCCTCTGGCTCCTAATTAATGCTTAATCGAAACTGCTGAACTGAGCTGGTAGAAAATTCATGAATATTAAAATCCAGCCTGACGTTTTTTCTCACTTTCCTCTTTTTTTTCTTTTCGTCTTTGGGTTGTCAACGTCGGTAGCCAGGCACCATTAATTTCTGTTGCTGTCAGAGAATGAAAGCATCACACTTTTTCTCACCACTAGAATAAGCATGAAGGTTGTGTTGAAGTTTCTGATGGAGGTTTTCTGATTCTCTCTACAGGTGGATCAGGCTGGTGGGGAGAAGACCTGAAAAGCCACAAAGTTCAACTCCTTAACGTAGTTTGGAGACATTTGAAACTTCCAGGAGAAACTGATTAACATCCCAGAAAATAGATTTGTATTGATCCATGTTGACAGGCGTTGGAGAAGCAAGCCCCAGATTTGTGTTTCTACGTCTCAAAGTGCAGACTCAGCTTCTCTCCAATCCAATCAAATGTAGTTTTCTGAACTGATCCACTTTTATAAGTCTCTCATGGAGCCGCTAGTTGGATCTGCTCGGGCCAGGGTTTTTATTCTTTATAAAAGAGTTTATTGTTCTTTTCTTGCTCAGATATTAAAAGAGAAGATTTGATTTTTATTCAAAAACTTTGTTGCTGAGACGATTTGCAACAAAAGCCTGCAGGAAAACATAAAAAATTGAAAACAAACTGCTCCACAAATATGAAGTAATTCATGCAGCTTATAAGAGATCCCTTCTAAAGGAGTTATCTTGTAACTCATAATGGAATTTGATTATTAATGTTTCCTTAGAGGATCACCTGTCAACTCTCTTCAATGTTTGTGCAGAAAACTGTTTAAAAGCAAACACCAGCCTCGGCTTTTTATCATATTTTAGTTACAGAATCTGCATCTGAAAAGAATTTTCGGGTCTTTTCTATGTGGTTATTATGGTTTGTTTCCACAAGCTGTACTTCTATAATAATGTGATTGTGGACAAGACTTCCCACAACGACACAATCATGTCGCTCTTTTTAAAGAAATAAACAGATGTCCGTGTTTATTCGGACTAAATTGATGGTGGCATCGCAGGCAAACCAAATTTAAATCTTCGTGACAATTTCTCTGAAGTTGCTCAAATACAATTTGACTTCTGACAAGGGGAATGCAATTTATAAAAACAGAGGATGCCATCAGTGGAGGCCAGTATTTGCATAATGAGGATACTTCTATTTCTGCCAGCAATGTCTCTGACAGCCTCTAACTAAAGGCTGAGTTGGAGAGGAGTGAGAAACGTCAATAGGAATCATCCAGAAGAGGCGGAAGGAAGTCGCAGATCGGGGCAGCGGCTCGATCCATCAAACCAAACAAATGGAGTTTGGCAAATTCATGCAAAAGCCAGTGATGCTAGGTGAAGGGGCCCTGAGCTACAGCCGTGACTTTGAACGCACCGTGGTGGAGTTAGACCGCAGGAAAAACTCCAGAGCTCCGTCTGATTGGTTGACAAATATGACTGAGCTGACACTAATTCCATGTAGCTCTTTTGCTCTAATTGTTGATTCAATTTGCTAATGACTAATTTGATTTAAGTGGCAGGCACATCTCCATGCAGGCAGGACATAGAGAGAAGGAAGGAACAAAAAAAACCTGGACTGGAGGTGGCGGGCGTGATGGCTTGTCACAGGAAGGCTGCTCGCCAATGAATATTCCATGAGAGTTCACACTTAATTGTTTCTGATTTGTTTGTTTTTTTCGATACAGCGCTTTAGCGTGTCGACACCCCACCCTTTCCCCCCCACTCTTTCACAAGTGAAGCTCAGATGTCCGTCAAACACAGCAGTGAAGGATCACTACAAGTTGTTTGAGCCTGTCAACACTTTGGTCCCCTTCATGTCCTCCCTCTCTGAGCCCGCTGGACGTCTCTGATGTGAAGGACAAGATGAATGTCTAAACAGACATCCGGGGCCCCCGTGGAGAGACGCTACCTGTTGCCAATGCAAATCGTCTCCTCGGATCCCGGAGAGGCGTATTGTCCGACTGTTTGGGTCGCCGTTCCTCTGGGAGAGGACATGCTCCTTGGAAAACTGGAGGAGGCTGAGCATGACCTCTCAGGGGCCCAACATGGCGGTTCATGGCCCCTCCAGCTCTAACTGATGTGGATGTGCAGCAGTAGAGATGATGAAGGCTACTCACCCATATGAAAACCACCAGAGACAGCCTGCTTACTGGAAGCTTCCATTTGTCTTGTCCAGATTCTTCTCTTTCTTTGCTCCTCTCCTGCTGTCTACATTTAGCCTTCTCCTCGTGCTGGACAGACTTTTCTGCCTTTTATCTTCTCCCTTGACGAATCTTTCTCACTGCATGACTTGCAAATCGGGCTGTGATCCTGAATGGGATTGACATTCTCAGATGGAAACTCAGAATATTTCTAGTTTTGTAATCGGACGTCTAATTATTGTATAATGATATTTTTTCCCCTCTCATAACTGTCTGGGCCAGCAAATGAGCTGCATGGGAGATTATGCATAAATACAAGCATGTATTTATGCATTAATCCAACTGTGTGGATACTTATGTAGCATTATGCTACGTAGAATAATGTATTCATTTATACATGTGGGTCATTACTGCGAAGGAGCAAACAGAACAGGATGATATGGTGAGCCCAGCAGGATTTTTATGGTTTTGTTGAAAAACTGAAAACTTAGCAATTATTTTTATTATGATTAAAACAAAAATTGTTGATTTTTTTTTTTGTTTAATTATGAGTTGTCTGCGCAAAACTTGTGGACAGTTTTTTTAGTGTAAATCTTTAAATATGAATACATTTCCAGCGGTGTTGGTCAAAATTGTTAACTTTATTATTCTATATATTTTTGCTTCTGGATGGAAGGAACCTGAGAAAGAAAGTCTTGATCATTTCAATCCTTTTATATTTGTGTTGTTCATTAAAAATGGACATCTATTTGTTTTTTTGTTTTATCAGAGTTGCCACGGACTGAACAAAACCAGCCAGTCAGTTTCAAAAAGTCACCGTGAGAAATTTGAGGAAATGATTAAACAATGATTTTTTTTTTTTTCCTCGATGTGGTTTTGGTGGAAACCTGGTTGAAAATCAACCAATCAGTTCCCAGAAAACCAAAACCAAAATACAGATATTTTTGTTTTGCAGGTTATTATTCTTTGTTAGTGGTTTATTTATTTTTGCTGAGAGTAAAACCAAAGCAGAATGCAGGTGTTGGGATCATATCATGCAGGAGGTGTTGGGATGGCAACATAATCATGCAGGAGGTGTAGATTTTATATCATAATCATGCATCATTTGCTGGCATCATATCCTAATCATGTGGGAGTTGTTGGGCATATCATGAAGCAGGTGTATGGATTGTATCATTCAGAATGTGTTGGGATCATATAATAATCATACAGGAGGTGTTGGGATCATATTATGCAGGACGTTGGAATCATTCATTGATTGTTTGATTAAAATGTTTTTATTTTAACATATAAAAGCAAATAAACCAATAAAATAAGACAAAATAGTAAACAAAATAAAAGTGTTATACAAAGAATGGGGGGAAAAGTCTTCGCTCGAATGGAGTGGGAAGAAGCCAGAGTTTATTCAATCCCACCACCTTGCTACATACATATTCATATATACAATATACATGTACAGTATTCTTTTTCAATGTTTATTTATCTCCAGTAATGTTAATTATTTCAAAGAAATCATTACTTATAAGAATATTCTTTAATAATAATACTCCTTATCACTACAAAATATTATTAGAATTAACTAATAATAATACTAATAATAATACTAATAATAATACTAATAATAATACTAATAATATATCCAATTGCCCTTGATTTTCATATGCATGGAATGACAGTTTCTTATCGTAAGATTTAAATATATTTATATTCGGACATTGTGTTCATCCTCCAGCCCATTCAACAATTTTACTCCACATACAGAAACACAAAAAGTCTTTCTGATGTTTTTTTGCCCTTCTCCATTTTACCCCCCCCCCCCCCCCTTAAATGATAACCCTCATCCTTCTGATTAAAAAGGTTTTGGATGTTAGGTGACAATAAATGCTTTCCAACTTTAAATAAGAGCTTTAATGTGTAATCATAAACCAGGTCCTTATGTTTGAGTCATTTTGACTGTAAAAAGAGATAATTTGTATGATCCAAATACCCAACTTGTGTAGAATTCTTATTGCCTTCTTTTGCAGAACTGAGAGTGAGCATGGTGCATTTTATAAATTTTTCCCCATATCTCTATACAGTAAGTGAAATATGGCTGAACTAATGAGCAATACAGAATGTGGGGTGAATTATAATCTAACAGCTAATTTATGATTTCAATGTATTTTGCTACTTTGTTTTGTATGTGTCTGATGTGGGGCTTCCAGCTGAGTGTATTATCTAGTATAACACCAAGAAATGTGATTTTTTTTTGACATTTTCAATAATTACATTATGAATTTTTATACATATATTGTCTTTTTTATTATTAACAAATGCCATAACCATAGTGTTTTCTATATTCAATGATTATTCAATAATATTCATCCAATTTTTTCCATTCTCTGGTTATTCATAATATTATTTGATTGTAATCATTTCCATATTAAAACAGATTGATATCATCAACAAATAATATCAATTTACACTTGAAATATGTCATTTCTGTATATTATTAAATAAACAAAGGCCCAATGCTGACCCTTGAGGGACGCAACAAGCAATCTCTCCTAATGCCATACTGCTGCAGTATAGTGGATGAGAATTGAATGATTTATTGTGTTAAATACTTTCTTAAAGTCTATAAATACCCCAACAGCATATTTTCCTTTTTTTAATATGTCAATTATTTCCTCTGTTGCTTCCATTATTGGAATTGATGTTGTCCTCTTTGCTTGGAATCCGTACCGACTATTGTGTGTTATGTCATATTTCTGTAATAAATTTTTTTATCTATCGTTAAACAGTTTTTCACGATTTTTGAAAATTGTGGGGGGGAGTGACACAAGTCTGCAGTTGTTATATAAATGTTTGTTCCCTAGCTTGTAGTGGCATTATTTTAGCCACTTTTAATTTTCAGAGGAAATAAATAAGTTTGAAAAAATAGATTACATATAGATTTGTTTACTATGGTAAATGGACTGAACTTATATAGCCCTTTTCTAGTCATACTGACCACTCATGCACCCATTCATACACCAATAGCCAACATGGCGTGGTAGGACGATGTAGAATTTTTGGGGTTAAGTGCCCAGGGGCAGAGGAAGCTGGAATTGAACCTACAACCCTTTGATTGTAAGCCAACTACTCTACCACTGAGCCACAGTCGGGATCACATATGGAATGATAATCATGCAGTCTGTGTAGGGATCATAAACATGCAGAAGGTGTTGGGATCATAAACATGCAGAAGGTGTTGGGATCATAAACATGCAGAAGGTGTTGGGATCATTTCATAATCATGAGGCATTGGGAATCATAATCATGCAGGAGGTGTTTGGATAACATCATAATCATCCAGGAGGTTTTGGGATCATACCATAATCATGCAGGGGTTGTTGGGATTGTTTTATAATCATACGGGAGGTGATGGCATCATAATCATGAAGGGGGTGTTGGCTTTCTATAATCATGCAGGTGGTTTTGGGATCATAATTATGCAGGAGGTGTTGGATTCAAACCATAATCATGCAGGAGGTGTTGGGATCATATCATATTCATGCAGGGGGTGTTGGGGTTGTTTCATAATCATGAAAGAGTTTTAGGGATCATAATCATGCAGGGGTGTTGGGGGTCATATAATCATGCAAGAGGTGTTGGAATCATAATCATGCAGGAGGTGTTGGGATCATATCATAATCATGCAGGGGTGGTTGGGATCGTATTATAATCATACGGGAGGTGATGGCATCATAATCATGAAGGGGGTGTTGGTTTTCTATATTCATAAAGGAGGTGTTGAGATCGTTTCATAATCATGCAGGTGGTGTTGGGATCATAGTCATGCAGGAGGTGTTGGGATCATATCATAATCATGCAGGGGGTGTTGGGGTTATTTCATAATCATGCAGGAGGAGTTGAGATTGTTTCATAATCATGCAGGAGGTGCCGGGACCATAATCATGCAGGAGGTGTTGGGATCATAGTCATGCAGGAGGTGTTGGGATCATTTTGTAATCATGCAGGAAGGGGTGAGATCGTTTCATAATAATGCAGGATGTGTTGAGATCGTTTCATAATCATGCAGGAGGGGTTTGGGGTCATATAATCATGCAGGACGTGTTGGAATCATAATCATGCAGGAGGTGTTGGGTTTTATAATCATGCCGGAGGTGTTGAGATTGTTTCATAATCAGCCAGGAGGTGTTGGGATCATATAGTCATGCAGGAGGTGTTGGAATCATAATATTGCAGGAGGTGTTGGGATCACATCATAATCATGCAGGAGGTGTTGGGATCATATAATCATGCAGGGGGTGTTGGGATCACATCATAATCATGCAGGAGGTGTTGGGATCACATCATAATCATGCAGGAGGTGTTGGGATCACATCATAATCATGTAGGAGGTGTTAAGATCATAATCATGCAGGAGGTGTTGGGATCACATCATAATCATGCAGGAGGTGTAGGGTTCATAATCATGCAGGAGGTGTAGGGATCATAATCATGCAGGAGGTGTAGGGATCATAATCATGCAGGAGGTGTTGGGATCACATCCTAATCATGCAGGAGGTGTTGGGATCACATCATAATCATGTAGGAGGTGTTGAGATCATAATCATGCAGGAGGTGTTGGGATCACATCATAATCATGCAGGAGGTGTAGGGATCATAATCATGCAGGAGGTGTAGGGATTAATAATCATGCAGGAGGTGTAGGGATCATAATCATGCAGGAGGTGTAGGGATCATAATCATGCAGGAGGTATAGGGATCATAATCATGCAGGAGGTGTAGGGATCATAATCATGCAGGAGGTGTAGGGATCATAATCATGCAGGAGGTGTTCTAAACCTTAATGAAGAATGTTTGCTGTGATGATGACAATATCAGTGTTGTTCTGGAGCAAATATCTAAATTATTCATCAAGTTTGGCAGTTTATATTGTATTAAAAAATGAAGATAAAAAGCAATGAAATTAGCTTTATTTAGTTTAGTGGAGATTCTTCTGTAATTTCTCTCCTAATTTTCTGCTAAAGTTCCTGGAAGCTGCTTCCAGAAATTTGGTTCTGTACTTGGAGTTTTTTTCTACTTTTTAGGATTTTAAAGAGAAGATCACGATGTTTGGACTTTTTATGTATGTATTCTATATGCACAGACATCCAAATTTGAACTGTTACATCTTTCCATACTGTTCGCCTTTGTCCCTATTTTAACTTTATCTCATAGTAAAACCAACACTGATGTTTTTATGGATTATTTTTTATCGTCTGAGAGGACGGAATCTTTTTTTTCCCCACAGAAGTCATCGGTAAATTTTTTTAAATAGTTATTTTGATAAAAATATCTAAGAACATACTTTGAGCAGTGTTTGGCTTTAAAATAAAAAAAAACTTTTGAATGAGATTAAATCCAGAGAGCAGAGACAGTTTGGTTTTTTTAGTTCGTACTATAAAAGTGGCGATGTTTAACGGAGTAACTGGGATTTTTCTTCTTTGTGTTCTGTACTCTGGGAACTCCCAGCAGACTAGAGTGACAGTTTTTGGGGCTTGATATTAGTATTGATAAATAAACATTATATCTAACATCTGTCAGGCCTGGTTAAATGTCTGTGGCGTGGTTCAGTAGCTTCATCGACCCACGGCATCGAATATTTAATTATTGCACTAACTGCATAATGAAAAAGTCCATTTCCACACCGGCGCCCCTGTGTGCAGGAGACGATTGTAATTCTAATATCTGCATGTGAAATCTTCCTGAAGCGTCCCGTCTCGATGCCTCGCAGGGCTGCAGAGTCTCCCATTACCATAGCCTCTTCCTGACTTCAGTCTGCAGCGCGTACTAGCTTGTCGTGGCTAATTACGTGTTTAACCCGGTGCTGGGAGCTTGTTTTACATTCAAATTTATGGGGACCTCGCTGATCTGCAGAAGGAGCGGAGAACATGACGCCGTCGTCTTCTCCTAATTGATTATCCTCTCAGAAGAAACAACCAGCGCCTTACGGAAGTTATTGACCTATTGACCTTTGATCTGTGGTGTGTTGAAATATTAATTGGTGAGGTCACAGGTGGATAGTGGCTCATGTTTAAAAAAAAAATATCTGATTACAGTATTGAGTTTTCCTACATTTTGATTGTGTCCACAGTATTAGTGTTATTAGTTGTAGTTATTCTCACAGTTATTTGCATTTTTATTACAGGAAAATGGGAGTTTTTCCCTGCTCATAACATCACGGTGCTGAAGCAATAATTTCCCGATCTGGTTGCTGGTGTGGAATAAATAATGACGCATATGTTGTCAATATTTACATTTCCTCTGTTTAATTTAATTCTAATGGAAGTCCCTGGGCGATAGGAGCAGCAGCTAATAGAAGAGGAACGATTAAAGCTTTCTCTGTAATAAACCAACTTGCTCCACTGTAATCTAATGTAGCATATCAGTGTTTACAGACTACACTGACTTTGATCGCTTTTATTGTCAAATGAATTTCTTTTTGCATTTTTTCTCTCACAGTTTTGTGTTGTGCTCCATCATCAGCTCCTCCTGGTAGACACAGGGCTCTGATTGTGCTGCTGGAAGCGGCGTGTGTTTGTGTGTGTTTGGCATGCAGCACCAGGCCGGGTCAAAGCAGCTTAGTTCCGATCTGTTGGGTGACCTGCCGAGCCACGCTGGCCTCACTGACCCGCATGATTTCATTATAGCGAGGTGAGATGCTGGCTCTCTGTGCGCGTGCGCACACACACACACACACACACACACACAACCAGTCCTAACGCTCGACTACTTTTTAAGAAAACGACTAGAAACCTCAAACAAATTGTTCTGATCATGAAAGAAGCATTAAATGTTTAGTAGAATGAAAATGTAATTTAATTACAGCTTTCCTACAATTTTTTGGATTTTCCAGACTTTTTTTTCTATGTCTCTTCTCTTAAAGACGGACGTCTATTAGTGATTTTTTCACACTTTGTTTTCTATTGATTTATGTTTCCAAAATCTGTAATATTTTGCCAATCCGTATTTAGCTTTTCTCCTTTACATTTAAAAACAGAAAAAGGCTCAGTTTTAATACCTTTTTAATGCCCAAACAATGTTAAATTTAAGTCAAATAGAGCTTTTTTTAATAACTTGAGGTGCATTTGGTCTAGATGTCTCCATTCCAGGAGTTCTGATCTGATTTCAATGTTTCGATGCCACAGTTTTTGCACCATTCTCTGACGGTCTGAAGCGGTTTCTTTGGTTATTTGTGAAGCCTACAGATAACAGGACAGGACTACTGTTAAAGCTGCTTCACAGCAAAAAGCCAAAAATGACATTTATAGAATTTATCTCCATAAAATTATAAAAATATATCTAGACTGGAGTCTCGGACAGTAAGGAATGTTGTTTGGATTTAATTTAGTGGGAAATAATTTTGTCATAATTTTATGTTAAATTGATTTTTCCTAAAAAATGATAAGGATGAAAAAACAAAGCACCAGAAAGCTGAGTTCGTTCACTTGAACTATATTTAAGACAGGGCATAAAAAAAGAGTTTATTCAGAATTTAAATATATCTGAGCTAAAAAAAAGAAGCCCGTTGATGGAATTGGAATAGTGCAAAATAAGGGAATATGTATAAAGTAAATGCAGTATTTTTGAAGAAGGCTCCAAAAACATGTGAAAAAGGAAAGAAAGGTAATCAGCTTTAACAGAATCATTAATGATTCAGCTCCTATTTAACAGAAGCAATGACAACATATTGATCCTAGCAGCAACTTAGCTCCTCATTATCATGTCAGAGAAACAAGCACATCCACTACAGGAATGTAGCTGACCACTAGATGGCGATCCAGGTTAAAGCAGTGGGTCTCAGCAGGAAGCTGGAGAAGAATATGAAAGGCTCCTTATTATTTCTGTCTGGGTTTTTGTTCTAATATATCAACCTATACGGCAACACATTTATAATCGTGAAGTTTGATTTTAAATCCAGTATGATCACAATTATTGATAGAGTCTACATAATTAATATTTGATTAAAATAAAAAGCTCCAAGGATTAGATCCAAACTGACTGAAGGTTAAGTTTGTAAGAAAAATCTGTCTGATGTCAGTGATGTTGTAATAAAAAATAACCCCTAACCCTACAATTAATTATTATTTAGTAATGGCAAAGTTAGTTTAAAAATGTGAAAAATAGTTTAGGTGTAAAAAAGTTTGTTTAAAAAAAAAAAAATCAAACAACTCAACTAAAGACAGCATCCCCCCTCCCCGACCTGTTGCTGTGCACTGCTGGAAGGTTTAACATTCTGCTCCTGTATAATATTAATTAATTCTGTGGCCATTTTATATTTCTGTCCAAAAAACAACAACTTAAAAGCAGGAAATAAATGTTAAATATAACTTTATTCAATTAGATTATAAATGTTATATTAGTAAAAGCACTATAAAAATACTATGTTTTTTATATACAGATACAAATATTAAAATATATAAAAACAGTGTTTTCTGCTAAATTTTAAATTACATAAATTCACCAGATATTTGTTAAAAAATGATTTCACTTAAAGTAATAAAATAACATGTAACGAATAATACAATAAAATAGTGTAGATTATAAAATCAAATATGTTGATAATTTTAATTCTATGTATTTATTAACTTAAGAGCGACACTGGGCTCTAACATGGTACTTTAGAGTTTATAGCTGGTGCTAATTTTTAACTCCCACCCCTTTAAATTAAAAACCTTAATATAGCTAAAATAATGTGATAATAGCGTGTTATTATATGTTTGCAGCATATTTTTTTATTTATTTCCTTTTCTGTTGTATTTAAAACCTGTTTTTTTCCCCCTTTACTGTAAATCCTGCTGTGACTCTGATGGTTTCTATTCTCCAGCTCATCAAGCCGTTCCGTTTCTCCTCCAAAAGAAAAATATTCACTCTATAACATTTTCATCTGTATTAGAACAGGGAACATGTAGGCCACTAATTTAAACCCAGAAATTTTTTCAGCTATAGCGGACCTCATTTTTCCTCCATAATGTAAAGTTAAACATTCTTTTTAGTCTATTTTTTCCATTTATTATTCCTGTATCAAGCTTCTTCTAAATGTTTCCATCAGAACTGACAGGCGTTTGGTTCCTTAATGTTGCCTCGTTAAAATCAGACGTCTTCTAGTCAAACAAAGATGCTAAATGTCCAAAACCAAATGTATGTCACTTTATGAATGCTTTATGAATTCTTTATAAACACCTAGAATGTATATTTCCACAGTTGCAATCTGTTTTAATCGATGGCTAAATTAGTCTTCTTTGCCTTAAAATTTGCAGAGTGTAAACTCACAAAACTACTTTGGATAAAAAAAAAGGTTGCACACTTCCATATTTACTTTTTGTTTTTCATATCTGGATACATTTGGTCATTTCTGCTCTTTGCCTGCGTATAGATTTGTAGGACTCTAGATGAGTTTTCTGTCAGGTCAGATTATTTGGCCAGAACCAAGAAGCTGTCAGTGATATTCTGATGATCTGGAGCACACTGCTGTGTTAACATCATGCCTGGGCAGAAAGACTTCAGCAGCACTGAGTTTAGGGAAGCAACTGTAGCTGCAGATCAATCTGGGAGGAGTTAAACAATCATTTTCTACTTGTGGGGACGTTCAACAGCGAAAAGTATTTTTTATAAGAGGAAAACACTGTGTCATGGTAGAGGTTATAAGCCACCAGTGTGGAAGTATGGCAAGACTTCTACAACAGTCTAACTTTATCAAATATTATTTTATTGGTTTTGTAACATATGCTGTCATAAAAGGTGGTTGTGACTATTATATTTACTCTATCAGGCAGCAATTACTTGAGTAATTTTACTGCAAACATTTAACTTTTACTTCAGTTATCATTAAAATAATTATCACGAAATATGACTATTCATACAGATAACCTACCTACTGTGAGTAATTTGACTAAATCAAAGCAGCATGTTTTAACCAATAATGCACCAGAAACACAATGTTAGAGTGAGACCTGCTGTTTGTAGACAAGCTTTGTTGTTCTAATATTATTTCCAGCTGTTGAAATTTTGGAGATGAGCTGCATATATGATAAAACTATAAATTGTCACTGGAAGCACTTTACCTTGATCTAACATACTGTAGATACATTACATGGTGAGCTAATTTAATAGGTTTTATGATTAACATTTTAATTTGAAAAAGTTTCCTCTTCTTCAAATGTGTTATTTTTTAATGATTGGGCTATATGTATTCATTCTTTTATTTTACTCTTTAAAATACCAGAATTGAACCATAACTTTGTATTTGTGTCTTTCTGATGAAGTTCTTCCAAAAGAATCAGAGCCTATGAAGATGATCTGATGTTCTCATCAGTGGATAATTGAGCAGCATTTTTATCTCTTATATTTCTGGGACACATACATTCAACTTTTCACCGCAGCTGTAGTTTACTGTTCACAAACATCTTCTATAAAGCAAGATACATAACCCACATGTTGTGTCACTCAGGAATGTAGACACACAGCAGGATCATCACAAACCTTAACATTCCTTATAAATAGAAGGTTTATAAGGATTTCACATGGTTATGGTGGACTCTAGGGTCATATTTAAACATTTGCTCACTCATTATTTAAGCTAGGCCTGCTATGACCTGTTGTTCTTGAGATGGCCTTGATGTCCGGTCTACTGCCCCCTGTTTTTGCTCCATGGATCTTTCTGAGACTTTGCTAATGATTTAGCTAACTCTAACAGTGAACATTTTTTAATAGGTAGAAATATTACTGATAGTATTTCATAAATACCTAAAACTAGTCTAATGGTAGAGCGGTTATAGTTAAAGTGGATTTCCTGCTTTAACTAAATGTTTAATGAGAGGAAGATCTGGTTGCTGAGTTTGGTGTCCTGGAAGAAGCTTTAGAGCCAGTTGGAGCTCAAACTGATTTGGTTCTAGAGAAAAGAAATAAAATAATAGGAGGAAGACTTTGTTTAAGGTCGCCCATCAAAGCTCTTGTATTTGCATAACCTGCATGCAAGCTTCATTACAATCCGTACATGCATACATCCTGCCACTGTTGCTGCTCATCACTTCTTCCTCAGCCTCTTTCCAATCTTCCTCGCCTTCTTTACATCAACTTTTTTCATCCTTCCTCTTGTATTTTCTCCTGCTCTCTGCGTACACAAGTTGTCATTCTCTCACCATAATAGCGCTCGCGTGCCTTCATGTTGCCGGTTGTTTGCTTGAAACGTAATCTGCAGATGTAACAGAGGACGAAATTGAGTCTAACAAATGGTTTGAAAGGCTCAGGCGGCATATCGAGCTCAGGCCCAACAAAGGCAGAACAAAACGCCCGTCTTTTCTTCCTCCCCTCTGCATCTGAAGTTGATATTTTCAACAGAATGGTTCTGTGGCTGACGCTCCCTAAATAAAGGCCTCTGAAGCTGCTGTTGTGTTGGGCTGTCATTTTGACTTGAATGGGGGAAACTTAAGGCCTGTTTGTTTGCTTTAGTTGTTGGAGACGAATAGGTTTGTTTGATTAACATTTTACTTTGTGAATGTTAGCATCATCAAGATGAAAAAAAGATCTATCTATCTATCTATCTATCTATCTATCTATCTATCTATCTATCTATCTATCTATCTATCTATCTATCTATCTATCTATCTATCCATCCATCCATCCATCCATCCATCCATCCATCCATCCATCCATCCATCCATCCATCCATCCATCTAATTAGTATGTGAAAAGCACCCAGTAAGTATTTAAATTCAAAATATGCATAATTTGTTTTTGGTATTACAATTTATGTTATTATCAATATGAATAACTATGGATATACAATATTGGTTAATCTTTTTCCATAAATCTAATTATAACCATGTAATGGAAACGTCACTGAAAAGACATCAAAATAAGGTCCAAAAAAGCTTTAAAAAAAACAACCCAAAAAATCCAAAATACTTTTGGAGAAGGTTGTACGGTGCACATACTTATGGGTAATGTGTTCATTTTGATCATACAGACTCCAACCACAGCAATTCCTCAGCAATCCCTCATACTGAGCAATTCCCTATTCAACCTTTAATAGACACCTATATGTAGGGAACTTCCTGCTGCTGGTTACACCAACCATAATCCCTATGTTTGACCAGCTCCTTTCTCTTCTTCAATTGTTTTCCATTTTGGTTTTGTTTTGGTTGAAACTATATTGAGAGTTCCCAATATCCTATCTGATATTTAAGTTAAATCATATTGGATGTGGTGAAAAAGGAAAGAAAATAGGTTATGCTATATTTTTTTTAAAGCTTGGAACTGAAAGAGGGACTATTTCTGTCCGTATGATCTAGCCGAATCTAGCCCTGTGATCATAGTTAATAATACAAGACCCACACATTAATACACATTCCACATTACATAACTACATTATGAATAAATGTAAAAAACTAGATTTATTCAGTCAGGACAAAACAAATATACTGTACCTAAATACCTAAAGTAGTCAATTCAATTCACTTTTATTTATATAGCCTCAGTTCACAACAGAAGTCATCTCAATACAATTGTACAAACATTCCAATCAGTTAAAAGTTTTCTATGTAAGGAATCCCAGCAGATTGCGTTGAGTCATCGATGTGATGTTGTGTCCGGATCATGCAGACTCCAACCACAGCAATTCCTCAGCAAACCCTCATACTGAGCAAGCATGTAGCGACAGTGGAGAGGAAAAACTCCCCTTTAACAGGAAGAGACCTCTGGCAGAACCAGAACCTGGATCAGTACAAGCGGTCATCTGCCACGACCGTCTGGGGGTCTGAGAAGACAGAGAAGAGACAGCATGGAGGATGCTCGGTGACTTTGAGCATCATCTGGACCAACGCTCCCCATCCAGCAGGGGGCATTATAGCTGAGCAGGGTACCAGACCGGGTAGAGCTTCTATGGGAAGAAAAACACTGAGGCTATGTCCACACTAAGCCGATAAGGTTATACGGGGAGTTAGACGCCTAATGTTATCCACTCAACACGAGCATTTACGCCCCGTTTAAGGTCCGTTTAAGGTCCCATGATTGCACAATCCCATACCGACCTGTGCAAATTCTGGGCATGCGCGAAAAGACGCACGAAACACGCGTATAATCTACGTCACGCCAGCGCCTACATAATATATACAAGAAGCTCTACAGCACAGAACATATCTGCTTGTCCCGTTAACCGAAGAGAACAATAGCTGCTCAGAAGAAGAGAGAATTTTTGGTGTGGACAGACGACAAGATCGATTTATTACTCTTTGCTGTTGTCTTTGTCTGTAGTGTCGTATTGTTATTGACGCAGCATTCATTGACGCCACTTCCTTTCATTATCCGGGGAAGCTGTCCACACTATCTCGTTTAGCCGTTGAATTAAGATTTACACGGCTCTCTTACCCGGCTAATAGTTATCCAGCCACAGACCTTAAACGACGCCGGGTTAGTGTGGACGATAGGGGTTTGTAGACTAAATAATTATACGTTTAAGGCATTAAATGTAGTTAATTTAAACGTAGGCTTAGTGTGGACGTGGCCTGAGAGAAAACTGGGTTAACAATCGCATTAAGATCAGAAAAAATATATCTGGAGAGTAGAAGAAAAGAAAAGTACAAGGTGTGTTAGGGTCAGTTGAGTCTGAAAAAGGATACTTTTTTTCCTAATTCTTAAGTCTATTAGCAATGTACGGTGTGAGGGAGATGGAGTTGAGGAGGGGTGCCGGACCGGGCTGCATCCTCCCCTCGCCGGATCGGGCTGAACACTCCATCTCCCTCTACTCCCTGCCTGGAAATCCAGGAGGAAAGAAGGAGGTAAATGGGCAAGTATTGTAGTGCTTATGCATCTCTCCTTGCTCATAGGACTGTCAAGTACTCTTAAATTCAATCAGGTATGATCCTGGTTATAATAAAATGAACTAAAGCGGTTATGTATTTAGATTTCTTGGTGTGGTCTTGTTGGATCGGTAGTTTCCAGCTATTTTCCACCTGAACTACCACAGAACGTTTATGTGCAGAACTCAGAGCGCAGAGCAACGTTCCATCAGGGAAACTTTAAAAGTGACACCAGAACAAACCAGAAAGGACTCGCAGCTCTGACTAAACTCATTAATTTTTTCTCCTGCAGCTACAGTAGAAAAAGAAAGACGGACTGAACCAGAACATCAGCATCTTTCAGCAGCAATAAGGTCCATAACACACAATGTCAAGCTGGATGGAAACATCACTGATACTGGGAAAAACCAGCTGATGTCCCCATGGCTACCAGTAGCATCCAATCAGACTAGACTCTGTAAGTCTGAGGAATAGCTGCTGATGAGAAGGGATTTTCCCAACAGCTGCCAATGCTGCATGCAAGTACAGCTGGGATACTCGGCTGCTGAAATATCTCCTAAGTGATTTAAGCATTTTTTTATTCTCCAATATGGGCAAAGTATTACCTAACCCTAACCCTAAACACAAACACAGACTGTGTTCAAGTGGTTCTGTTGTTGTTTTACATAATCCAAACAAATCTCCAATCAGTTCAATACTTTCAGCTGTTTTAAGTTATAGAACGTATTGAAATTGAATTAATTTTGGAAATTGAAAGGAAATAATGTTTAAGGGTGATAACACAAAAATTCACATGCACATTTGTATTGATTTTTAACATACCAAACTGGGATTTAAAACCCAAAATTCTTACTGAACCATGATTTCTGTGTACCTTTACACACTTACAATGCAGTCAAGTTTAGGTTGTGATGCTAGCTGGCAGAAAAGTTAGATTTTTTAGCAAACAGTCCTCCTGGGTAAGCATGTGGCGCTGGTGGATGGAGTAAAGAATCGTGTGGGTTAATAATCCAACAGCCAGAAATAAAGATGGCCGATTCACTCAATGTTTAGCTGGAAGTCTGTCATTGCCTGCATTTGTATAGTACTTTTTAAGTCAGAGGACTACAAAGCACTTTACACGACATTCACCCATTCATGCACCAACCCACACTGATGATGGCAAGCTACTACATTGTAGCCACAGCCTCCCTGACAAAGGCAAGGCTGCTGGACACAGGCACCACCAGCAGACAACAGGGTGAGACTGTCAGATCAGGGACTCCAACCAGTATCCCACCGATTACATGACGAATCCCTACCACTTGAGCCACAGGTTTTAGCAGTGCAAACTGCTGTTTAGCAGTTCCTGTGTAAACACTGTGGTGTAATAGTTCAAAAACATAATAGATAATGGAGAAAACTGAAGGGCCCAAAAAATATAACCAAAATTGTATAAACAGACACTAAATGCACAACACACTGCATTTAAGGGCTAAAAAAGTGGAATATTTATATGTCCACTTTAAACAGACTGACTGACCAACAGTGTCACCCCAAGGAGGAGCTGTTAATGTTCTGGAAACGGACATGGATTGACCATTAATCCGCAGTAGGTGGATATAAACCTATGCGGCCTTCACAGCTGAAGCACAACTAATACAGATATGTGTGGTTTAACTCCCTTCCTTTTCTCCAGTATGTGTGCTGTGGCCATGAATCGACCCCTCTGCCCCAAAGACCCACTGACCGCCTCCTTCGTCTGTGCCACCACGCAGTGGGGATCAGCGACAGGCCTCTTCTACTCATTAACCTCGTCTAATTAGATGGCAGGGAAGTCCATTGTTTGCCCTAATGAAGCCTCAATGGAAAGACGGGGCCTCGGCTGGATCTTCTGACACTGCTGTGAAATTACAATCCCCCTCTCCCTCCCTCCGTCAGACCAGCCCAGCCTCTCCCCGTCTCATCTTTCTGGGTTTGGGTTTCCTGGTGTCTGTCAGGAACGTGGATAGATTGAGCGAGGCAGATAATCCGTGTGATAGCTTTACACATTCCCATACTGCTAATTTAGCTCCGGCAGCAGAGCCAAGGGTAGCATTAGCTCTGCTTAGCGCCCCCAGTATGGATCCCATCCACTAATTACTTGAGCTGCCGTGGTTCGCTGAGATTTAAGTACCACCTCTATCCCATTATCTTCCATCCCTACAGCTAGCCCCTTTGTAGTGGAGGAGTGGAGGCTGCAGGGTTACTGGTACTGGACTCCCTCGCACGATAAGATCTAGGCTGGTTTGATAGACGATAGCAGGGGAGGTGAAGGAGAACATAGGTGGGAAAGAGAGCACCGGGGAGGTGATTGGGGGTTAAAATTGGATTGGAAATATTATTTGCCCTCAAGTGTTTCTTTTCCTTTTTGTTGGGGGGTTAAGTTGAAAATGTGGGTCTCTCTCTCTGCTCACCCCCAGAGCGACTAATTACAATTCACATGTCGCACTCTCCACACATAATAAGAGTTCGGAACAGAATTAAAATATTCCACAGGCCTGCAGGGGGTGTCATCTCGGGAGAACCAGGGGAAAGTGTGTCTCTTTTTTTTTGCACGGGGTGAGGAGCGAGGGGAGAGAATAGGCTGCGCATGTGTTTCAGTGCCAGTGCATGTGGCGTGGTGTTTGCAGGGAGAGGTGGGTGGCTTGGGGGCAGGCGGTGGAGGGGGTGCGAAATATCGGCAGCGAACCCACGCTGTGCCTTCCTACCCTCCCTCCCTTTCTCTTCACACATCGGGTGTCGCCTGCTTGGCACGCCGACACGGCTGCCTGTTAGGGTGGCAGCGACGCTGGGTAGGGGCGATAGAGTTTTTAGGGGGAGGTGGAGGGCATTTGAGTGACATCTGCTCTGCTGAGACGAGGGGCAGGCGGGCTATTGGCACCGGTGGTCGCAGTGTCGGAAGCATTGGCACAAGGCTGGCGCCGGCAGCAGGAGGCGGATGGCCTTAACGGAGAACCGTTTGCTCAAGCAGCATGACATCTCCAGGAATGAAAGCCCCAGCCCCCCTCACCCTCCAATCACACACACACTCCTGGCAGTTGTCGTAGCCTCCATGCATGCTAAACTGGCACTCCGTCCTCCTTCTCGTGCTCTGTCACTTCACTCTACTTGACAGTTTCTCACCTCGCACTTCAGGTTTTTTAGAACCAACCCGTCCAACGTCCAGGCACAGATTTGCTGTTGATGGACAGTTTCAACAAAATGGACACCAGGGTTCACTGGTAGTAACTATTCCCATCTTCCGTTCCTTTCTCCTCTTTCTCCTTCTCCAACCCTGTTAATGGACCATAAAGTGAACATCTGCAAAAAGCAAGAACCTCATTTCAGAACCTGACCTGGTCACTGGCCATTTAGTATTGAGAAAGGGTTCGGTGTCACACATCCATACTTTTAAGGAACTATAAGTAAAGAATATACAGTATACTTTGTGGTGATTTTTTTTACAATGAAAATACAAAAGAAGAAAAGACTGAAGAAGAACTGAAAGAAATGACAAAGAATGGATGGTTTAACAAATTCATATGAAATGTATAAACAGATGGCTTGATCATTAATCTGTTGATGATAGATAATGAATAGACAGTGTATATATGGAAAGACTGAGAATGGACAAATATTTTTAAAAGAAGTTTAGGATTTGTTGAGTCTTTATTATATACCAGTTTTTAATGGTGGACAAATAACTCCATCGAGTACAAGGAAGTAAATTAGTCAAAAAAAGTAAAAGGAAAAAATTTAATATACAATTCTTACATTATTAGTAAATAAAATGACTAAGCAGAGAAAAACTCTAAAAACATCTGCTAAATGAACTGTGATAATGTTAGATGGAAAACTAAATAAATATGAGGTGAAGCCAGTGTTGGCCAGGGCTAACCATGGGTAACTGTGGCTAACAGATGCTAACAGTAGCTAATGGCTAACCGTAACTAACTATGCCTAATGTGACTAACAGAGGATAACAGTAGCTAATGGCTAACCGTAGCTAACTATGGCTAATCGTGACTAACAGAGGCTAACAGTAGCTAATGCCTAACAATGGCTAACTGTAGCTAACTTTAGCTAATTGTGGTTAATCATGGCTAACTAGGCTAATCTTGACTAACAGAGGCTAACAGTAGCTAATGGCTAACCATGGCTAACTTTAGCTGATTGTGGTTAATCGTGGCTAACCATGGCTGATCTTGACTAACAGAGGCTAACAGCTAAGAGAACTAGAGCTAGAGAACATTTTAGCAAATTAGACAACAAGAACAGAAAACTTTAAGTGTCAGTTTCAGAAATGAACAATGCTAACCATGGCTAATGTGGGAGACGTAAATCTGAAGCTTAGCTGATTAACAGTTTTTTTGTGATTTCATGTGGAGGACAAAACAGAAAAGGCACAAATAAAGTTGAAGTAAACTGTAGGGGTTGAGAGGCTTAAGGAAACATAATATTTGATAAGTCATGTTAATTATAGCAAATGGTGGACATAGAGCTTAGGTTGTCTCACATGATTTATTTATTTTTAAATAAATAGTAGTTTTCAGTAGGGGACAGAATGGCATCAACCTTGGAGTGAAACACTAAGATGAGTGACGTTTATTAGTTTCTATCTAAAGGAATCCACCACTGTCCTCTGTCTTCCTCTCAGAACTAGTCTCCCTCCTCTTTCATATCACCGCTGTTGTCGAGGCACTGTGACGCTGACGTGGTGTAAATTGATTTCCCGGCTAGATGCGATGGATGAATAGAGAATGAACATCTTCATCGCTGACCCTGGCGCCGATTGCTTTAGCCTCCTCCCCACCACCGCCTCCCCCTGCCCGCTCCGGTGATTGACAAGGGTGCTAACGAGTGCCGTCGCTGGTCGTGTTATAATTTCGCTGTGCTGAAAAACAGCCGAGGCATCGGTCCCGGAGTAATGAGCTCCTGGAAGAGAGGGAGGAGAAAGACAGAGGGGAAGAGGGGAGATTCATGCCCCCGACGGAGAGGGGAAATAAAATAGCGAGAGTAAATAAGAAAAAAAGAAGAGAAAAAGCACATGAAAGTAGATTAGAGAGAAGTTGAGGTTATCATCCACTTGAGAGGCGTCGATTCATTGTTTATCTGCCGCCTTGATGGATGTCTTTCAAGCTGGAGGTTTCTTATACTTATTTCTTTGTCACTTAAAGCAAAGGCATTTCAAAAGACCCCCTAAAACACATATGAGCTTGAAAAGATTGCGTGTCTGCGCGTGCACGCTGATGCGTGGGCATCCATGTTTGCAAATTGCAGATCCCCGATGTGGTGTGTGCGCACGTGTAATTTATTTCTCGACATGGGGGCTGAGGGCAGGTCTCCCTCTCTGTTTATTTGGATGATTAGGAGGTGACAATATGTTGCTGATGATCAGGTTTATAATCAGCTACCATTGCAGATTATTCTAACCTTGATTAAAGACCTGCAGTCTCCCTATCATCTCTCAGCTCAGCCTAACAAGATAGGACGAGGCGCTGATTAATGCTAGAGAGCGACTAGTCATGACACAAAGGACAGGCCTGCATCACCGCAGGAGGACTGTCACGCATCATACTTTGTTGTCTCTCTGATTCGTCTCCTTGATGCAGGACCTTTGTCTTAATTATTTTTCCTTTACAAATGAATCTGTGTGAGACTGATTCAGTTTCATTACTGCAATAATAAGGACAATGTTGTTGATGTCTGCCATGATTAGATATCAAGAAGAGAGAATACGCTCCTACATCGCCGCTGTGCAACCAGTTTGAAACCGTTGTCACAAAGTTGTCGATCAACTTTCCGTAGTCTGTGCTGGCAGAGGTTTGTGCATGGTTCTGGGTTTGATTCCCGAGGTGTTGCTGAGGTCCTGAAGGCGTGTAGGAGGGGGCTGGATGAGTGAGTCGTTCTCACCACTCATCAGAGGATGACAGCTCAAACCTAACAGCTGTCTGCTGGCCTTTGATTGGGTGTAACGCTGTGTGGTGTTATCATCGCAGAAGTGGAGGTTCACTGGTCCACCATTGCTCAGCGGAACCTGATCAGCTTTAGATGAGTAAAACAGAGTTTTAAACTGTTTGTATTTTTTGCAACCTTGACATTATTTCTTATTTGTAAAGTGCCTTGAGATTACATTTGTTGTGAATTGGCGCTATATAAATAAAATTGAATTGAACTGAATTGAATTTCTAGCGGGCTGCACGGTGGCGCAGTGGTTAGCACTGTTAACTTGCACGGGTTCGTATCCAGGCCCAGGGTCTTTCTGCATGGAGTTTGCATGTTCTCCCCGTGCATGCGTGGGTTCCCTCTGGGTACTCCGGCTTCCTCCCACAGTCCAAAAACATGACTGTCAGGTTAATTGATCACTCTAACTTATCCTTAGGTGTGGGCGTGTGCGTGCATGGTTGTTTGTCCTGTCTGTCTCTTTGTGGCCCTGTGATGGACTGGCGACCTGTCCAGGGTGTACCCCGGCTCTCACCCGTTGACAGCTGGAGATAGGTACCAGCCCCCCTGCGACCCATTAAGGATTAAGCGGTTAAGAAAATGGATGGATGGATGGAAAATGGATGGATGGTTATCAATCACTAGCTCTATTCCCCTGGGAGTTCAGAGGTACTTTGCTGTTGTCTTCTGGGTGTTTTACATGATTTTAATGCAACAGATTCAAACTTACACTAACCTGTGATTTCAATGACATCACAGCCATCCTCGGTTACAGCTGTAGTCTGATCAGGTTATAGAAATGGAGCCTGTAGAAGCTAAACTTGGTCCACTTTGTGATTTTCTTTGTGTAATTTGGAAACCATGATGATGTCTTCACTAGTTTTGTCTGACCGAGCGCCGCAGAGCACAGAGAGAAAGTCCTGATCAGAATACAGCTGGGATGGAGCACAGCGTCATGTGATTGTAATCATGTGTTTGTGTACTTGGATAAAATCCTATAAAATTACCAAGCACCTCCAACATGCCCTCAACTCCTAGGGGAATAGAGCTAGTGATTGATAACCAAACATGGTGAAATGAAGGAGTTTAGTGGCAGATAATTCCTTATTTAGAGGCTGATCTTTGGCTGCCCCATTAACTCACATTATGCAATTCAATTCAGTTTATTTATATAGCGCCGTTTCACAACAGATGTCATCTCAAGGCACTTTACAAAAAGAGTTATTACAATACAATGTTTAATGTAGAAATTAGAGAACCACAGAAGATTGCGTCGAGTAATTCTCAGCAATCCCTCACACTGAGCAAGCATGAAGCGACAGTGGAAAGGAAAAACTCCATTTTAACAGGAAGAAACCTCCAGCAGAACCAGGCTGAGTACAAGCGGTTATCTGCCGACACCGTCTGTGGTTTGGAGAAGACAGCACAGAGATACAGAAAGAGCAACAGGACTGATGCAGAAGTTGGTAGCAGGACGTGGAGAACATTCCTCCGCTGGAATGCCATCTTAGTCAGGGTCGTCAAGCAGGCCGGGTCAGGAGCACCTACTGTAGGAAGAGACTAAGAGAAAACAGGTTAGCGCTTGAATTGACAACACATCATGCAGTTGGGGAGAAGTAGAAGAGAAAGTAGGAACAGACCCTAATAATGTCCTCCAACAGCCTAAAGCAGCATTGCTACTAACATTTACCTGTCTCCTAGCTACTAGGAGACCTAGCTACTAACACTCTCTACCTGGCTTATATTAATCTATCTCTATCTAGCTTTTCTACCTGACTACTAACATTAACCTGTCTCTACTTAGCTATTCTACCTGACTGCTAACATTAAACTATCTCTTCCTAGCTACCTGTCTAACCTGTCTCTATCTGCCTATTAACATATCTCTAACTGTAAGCTTTGTCAAAGAGGAAAGTTTTAAGCCTAGTTTTAAATATATACAAATTGTCTGCTTCACGAACAAACCCTGGGAGCCGGTTCCACAGGAGGGGAGCCTGATAGCTGAAAGATCTGCCACCCATTCTACTTTTAGAAATCCTAGGAACTACCAGTAAACCTGCAGTCTGAGAGCGAAGGGCTCTGTTAGGAACATATGGAACAATAAGGTCTCTAATGTATGATTAGAGACCTTATTGATTATTAAAGCTGATTATTATGATTAGAGACCTTATTGATTATTAAAGCTGATTATTAAGAGCTTTAAATGTCAGAAGGAGGATCTTGAATTCTATTGTAGATTTTACTGGGAGCCAGTGAAGAGAAGCTAAAACAGGGGAAATGTGATCTCTTCTTCTTTTATTCATCAGAACACTAGCAGCAGCATTTTGGACTAACTGAAGACTTTTAATTGTATTCTGTGGACTACCTGATAATAAAGAGTTACAGTAATCCAGCCTTGAAGTAACAAAGGCATGGACTAGTTTTTCAGCATCACTCCTGGACAGGATGGTTCTAATTTTTGCAATATTCCTAAGGTGAAAAAAGGAAATCCTACAGACTTCTTTAATGTGAGATCTAAATGACATATCTTGGTCAAAAATAACACCGAGGTTCTTTGCTTTATTACTGGAGGCTAATTTAATGCCGTCCAGGTGAAGACGTTGACTAAGTAGTTTATTTTTCACAGCTTCTGGTCCAAAGACGACAACTTCTGTTTTATCAGAATTCAGAAGAAAGAAGTTTAGAGTCATCCAAGTTTTTATGTCTTCCAGACATGCCTGTAGTCTACCTAACTGATTGGATTCATCAGGATTTATGGATAGTGTATCATCTGCGTAACTATGGAACTATGGAAATTTATCCCATGCTGCCTAATTATTTTACCAATAGGAAGCATATATATAGTAAAAAGAATCGGCCCAAGCACCGAACCCTGTGGTACTCCACAAGTAGCCATTGAGGTTGAGGAAGATTTATCATTAACTGAACAAACTGAAATCTGTTGGACAGATAAGATTTAAACCAGCCTAGTGCTGTTGCTATTATACCGACACTTTGATTAAGAAAATATTCATTATATCTAAAATTGGAGCAGAAATCAAAGGGAAAACTTATTTTAAGAGTTTAGTTGGGACTGGGTCTAAAGCGCAGGTTGAAGGTTTAGATGAAGCTAATAATTTTAGTACATCAGAAAGTTCAGCTGCATTAAAGCAGTTTAAGCGTATATTAGGTCCAACCATTTTTGATGTTGCCTCATTAACTAGGGAATAAGCAAGCATATCGGGAAGGTTCCCAATTATCTTATTTTTTATAGTGTCTATTTTATTTATTAAAAAAATCATGAAGTCGTCACTACTAAGAGCTTAGGGAATGGTTGGCTCGATAGAGCTATGATCCTGTGTGAGTTTAGCAAGGATGCCGTCTCTACGTAACAGTCCAGGTTTTCCCCAGAAGGTCCCCCAGTTATCAATATAGCCCACATCGTTTTCTGAACACCACCTTGACAACCAAAGGTGAAACGACAGCATACGGCTGTACATGTCATTGCTAGTACGATCAGGCAGGGGACCAGAAAAAATGACAGAGTCAGACATCTTTTTGGCAGCCCTACACACTGAAGCTAGGCTAATTTTAGTGACCTCCGATTGCCGTAATCGGGTGTCATTGCCACCAGCATGGATAACGTTCCTGCTATACCACCGTTTATCCTTGGCCAAAAGCTTCAGATGGGACCTAATGTCCCCAGCTCTGGCCCCTGGAAGGCATTTGACAGTTGTCTTTCGTAGTCTCTGGAGCCACGTTCCTAACTACGGAGCTGCCAATCACAAGAATCGGCTTCTCCTGCTCCGCGGGTGTGTCTCTGAGCTGGGCGAACCTATTGTTCAGAGAAAGGGGCTGAAGGTTGGCTGAGTGGTGGGGTCTGGCGCTAAGCTTCCTATGACCAGTCACCCAGTTCGCCTGATGTTCCGGCTGCACGGGAGCTGTTGGAGGACGGCTAAGAAGTCCTG
The DNA here is from genome assembly GCA_028564705.1 of Apricaphanius iberus. Classification (NCBI taxonomy): domain Eukaryota; kingdom Metazoa; phylum Chordata; class Actinopteri; order Cyprinodontiformes; family Aphaniidae; genus Apricaphanius; species Apricaphanius iberus. Next base: position 895,579 of record JAPXFQ010001133.1, on the reverse strand, counting down.
TCATAACTGACTCCGCACTAGCTAATGCTGGGCCTGGCTGTTCTACAGCGCGGAACCGGGCCTCTAGCTCAAAACCCTTACCTCCAAGGCTACAAAAATGCTGCACTTATTACACCTACCATCTTCGCTAAAGGAGGCAGAGGAGTAACTAAACATCTGACGCAGAGAGCAGGAGAGAGGAGGAGGTTCAGAGAGATTATTATTATTATTATTATATGGATATATGCTGATCCCCAATGGATCTAAACCTCTCCTGAAGGACTCCTAGTCGCTCCAAACTGGTCTGGGTGAGAAAATGAATATAAAGATGCTAGAAATAAGGTCCATGTAAACAAAAAACAGATGGTACTTGCTCTTTAACAGCAGGCAGGAATAATTAATACTGAATAAAAAATGATTACACTGATGATTTTAATGTTGAGTCTGTTAGTAATAAACTGTATTTCTTCATCATGATAATTTCCAGGCATAGTTTGTCTTCATGATGTTTAGTTCATTCTAACTGTTAATCTGGAGCCTGCAGGATGGATAGATGAGAACAGATCAAAAGCAGATATTTATGTCTATCTATGCTGGCTTATTTTGTATCTATGAATCAAACCATGGACTCTTATTTAACCTCTCAGAAGTTCAGGCCTCATCCATGGTCATTTCCAAGCAGATTCAGTTTGTCCAGGTGTGTCCTGGTGTCCTGCTGAGCTGTGGGACGGCCTAGATGGAGGTCCAGCCTCAAATTGTTCCGTTCCCTCTGTGGCATTAAGGCACTCTGGTGAGAGTAATCTGTATTTTGTGGCCTGCTGCGGTGAGAGCCGACCTGTTTGACCAGTGAAGCTGACCTAATTCATCGCCTCCACCGGTGCGCTGCCTTTCTGTCTGGCTGCTGAGACTTACTGGCTGCTCACTGAGCCTTGTTGCTGGCTGGGTGGTTTGAGGACCACGGGCCACGTGAACTCTCCTCCAGCGTTCTGCACAGCAGTGGCTCAGCTGGAGGCTAATTCATGCTGGAGCCTGGCCATTCAGCTGGATGTGACCCCTGACCTGGGTCTCCATGGCGATGAAATGTCCCATCACTGCGAGCGCCTGGCCATGCCCTACTCCTTCAATAGGCCTTCCTCCAACATTTAACCCCTAGCTAAGTAAACCACAACTCTAGAACTTTTTCACACCTATATACAGCAATTAAAACCTCTCTAATTTAAAGGGTGAAAACTAAAGCCTAGTTAATGCTTCTCCACCAGCATGTTCAGACTCAGACATTGATGGAGATAATTGACTTTTATACTTCTCTGTTGGTGTGCCAGCATTGCAAAGAAATTCCCCACCAGGACAGCAGGGGGTGTTGATCTTTTCTGGTGGGTCTGCCCACCTTAGCAGTGATTGAGCAGTGACTGGTTGAGGACAGTTTATTTCCTTCTGCTTCTAAATCATCCACTCAGGGAGCGGCAGAGAGCAGGTTTTGTTTGAGCTGGAAAGCTTTTACTAGACGTGTAGCTCATAGAATCCTCTAGAAACACATGGAAACAAACCCAGTGTTCTGTTTAGTTGTTTTCTACACCTCCTGGTGTTCAGCATCCCCAAAAGACCAGATTGCATAAACTTGCCTTGCAATATAAAGGATCTAGTGACTAAAAGCTGCATTGACTAGTGATTACACCGACTGTAGAGCACAGTTATGGTGAAATGATCTCAGGCTGATGTTGGGTTCACCAATCACAATCTCCAGTCTCTGTTGCATTCAACGGATAGGTAAAAATTTGGGTTGTATTCTGTATGTTGTTGTGTAGCCATCGGAAGGCCCTTGCTTGGACGGATAATGGCGTTTCGTGTCTCCGTACCTTCACAGACGGCCATGAAAGCTATTAGTTAACATTTGGAGGGGCGTCTGAAAGTTTGACTTTAGAGCTTGAATGTGCAAAAATAAGACCCTCGAAAATTTGTGCAGTTGCATACATTTAGCTCATTGTAAGTAATGCGCTTGTACTGAACATTTTAATTAAAACGAACACCTGTGTACGGCGATTCAAAGAAATATGATGGTGTTGTCTCACCCTCCCCTTTGCTTGCTGCCTTCCCCCGAAGGCAAGTAATTCCACTGCAATGCCATGCCGCCGCCGTTCCCTTCAAGGAGATCGCTGGGAGCCGTATTAATCATTGTCTGCTGCCGTCCCACCCTTCCCCACGATGTTTTGCATCCTGCGACATCACTTTCAAAGGCTACCTCCGAACAGGGGAGGGTGACAAAGTGGTTCTAAAAGACGAGCGGCGCCGAGCATATGGTGAGGTGGGGATGATGACAGGGTGGAGGAGGAGTGGTGGGGGACTCAGCCACACCATCCTGTAGGGTAGATGAAGAAAAAGAGGACGAAAAGGATGCAGATTGTTGCTCAACAACTCTTCACTAACTTGGCTGACTCTGTGAATCCTTCATCTTAAAGCTTTCTTCTGCAAACAAAACGGAAACAAACGGCTGCTAACGCTTTATTCACAGCTTTTCATATGACAGCTGACCCCAGCACACACATCCTCAACACTCTGCATGGAAAACATGTGCAGATTTCCAGAGTTCTCTATGTTCATCATGAAATGTACAAAACTAAAGTTCACAAAACAAAGCTAAGACAAGTTGAGACTGGGATGAATGAAGGGTAGACACAGAGAGGAAGGAATGAACAATAATGGACACGAGGGATGGAGGAGGAAACATGGAAGAGAACAAGAAAAGAAGAAAGGAAAGAAGGAGAGAGAGAGGCAGTCCACAATGAAGCAAGGAATGACAACAAGAAAGAAAGAGGAAGGATAGAAGGAAGGCTGATGAAGGAGACAAGGTTACAAGAAGGAGCAACAACAAGAAGGATGCAGTAAATGTATATATGAATGGGCCAAGAATGAGGGACACAAGGAAGGGATGAGAGAAGGACAATAATGACAAGGATGAGACAGGAACAACTGAATAGGTACAGTATATGAGGAAGAAAGGAAGGGTACAAGGAAGAAAAGCAGGAGGAATATGAGGAAGGACAAAGGGAACAAAGAAAGGAAGGAAAGAAGAAAGGAAACAAGGGAGGACTGGAGTAAAGCAAAGCAAGAAGAATACAAGGGAGGATGGACACACAAAAAAGGCAACAAGGACAGAAGGAAGGACACAGGAAACATGAAATGAAGGGTGAACAGAAGGAAGGAAAGAAGTGTGCAAGGTGTAGAGGGAGAACAGAACATTTAGTCAACAAGATGTAGAGTAAAGTCTGGAAATACAAAGATTTTCTATGGAACTCCTGAAATCAGGTTCCACACTTTCCCAGACTGCACAGGAACCCCGTGGACATTAATAAATGCAACACAGATCCCGTTTGCCCAGTAAACAAGCGAACGCCTCGGCGTGCTCCCGTTCCTCTGCTGCCTCTGATTGGTTCTGACAGATATTCAGGGTTTTGCTGAAGTAATTAAAGAGCCTCGGGGTGTGAGCTGTGGAGAGGCCTTCAGCGCGGGGTAACATCACAGTCAGGTAATTGCTAGCAGCTGCACCACCAGAGAGGCATCGATCCCCCCCCCTTAGATCCTGCAGACCACTCTGATGTACCTGACGCTCCAACACGCTGGAGCCACTGCTGAGGAGCACCCAGGTGAATACAGCCAAGTAAACATCACAAATTGTGTTTGCTTACACTGTCCTAAAGGGGTAAAGAGCTTGAGAGCAAAGCGGAAGGAATAAACAGCTTTCTGTTTTTAAGGGAATGCATCTCTACATCCTCCTCTCTGGAGGCGTTTAGAGAGCATGTCCAACCAAGTGTTCACCACCCCCTGCAGGACCACTCAGGTCTTTGTTGGACCCCTAGGCCCATCCTCATACCTTTCTTGCTTCTCTGCTTTCACTTCAGCGCGCATGCAACACTTCGCCTTAGTAGTATTGGACCTGCACGAGTAAGCAGAGTAGCAGGAGATTTTAAAAGTCAAAAGAAAAGTTGGACCTTGAAGTTGGAGTTATAATGCTGTCAAGGTTAGACCAAATACTGGAAACAAAGTAAAACTCTCCTCCTTGTTAGTTGGAGTTGGCCCAGAGTTGTTGCATCATTTGAACCGATACCATCACCACCTCCGCAGCCACTTCCATCCATTTGTTCCTTCCCATCTTTATTCATTCATTTCTAGTGGGTGTGCAACTGGTGATTCACCTCGGATAAGCTCCGGATTCCCTGGTGGACACTTTGAATATGTAGATTCCAAAGTTAACGGTTGGCATTGAGGAAAAGAGAGTTTTTGTAGTTAAAAATAAGGTAGTAATTAAAAAACATGCAAACAGAAATGTGAACTGTGATGCTCAGATTTTAGTTTTCAGTGATTACTGTCAGCTCAGAAGCCAATGTTACCGTCAGTCATGGCTTGATGCAGCTTGAGGCTCAGATTTGTTTCTGTCTCTTTAGTTTAGCAGGGAGATAAAATCTGGCCGATTTAAAAGACAATGCTGCTTTTCTACATCAACGCGATGAATTAGTCAGACTTCACCAAAGATTTTCTTCATAACTGACATGTCAAAAGCCTGACAGTAAAGAGGTGAAAATCTTAAAGCACCTCCAACTAGAATTAGAATTTCAGAAAGCTATGACACAATAGATTATTGACAAGCCCAGGACCTTTTAGTTCAGCAGAAGAGCAGATTGAAGACCTCAGACCAGATGGAAAGTTCAACAGAATATATTAAAACATTCTCTAATACGGAGCTCTCCACAGCCCGAACTAAAAACCAGCAGACTTTTTTTACATGTCAGTAATTAGTCCTGTAGCTGAAACTAAACAATGTGGCTGAAATAAAGCTAAAGCACATTTCTGCCACAGCACTTAGAAGGTTTGAGGTTTAGGAGGAAAAACTGTTTGATCTGTTTAAAGGTTGGATTTAGATAGGTAGAAATGTAGCACTGTGCAATTCATTCCTTATTACATCAAAAGATCTAAATACATGCAAATATGCTCACAGCAGTGAGTCTGATCTCACGTTATTGAATGCATCAGTCTAGACATTCCTGTGCACAGTGGAACAATGCTGGCCACAGGAAACCAATTTGCATGTCCTTTAACCCCAGCTGGAGAAATCAAGAACAGGAGGAACAGGTGGGAAATGTATTCTGTAATACAAATTCTCCACATTTGGAAACCTTTCTAAAAAATCACCCAAATAATTCTATTCCCTTAGTCTCCAAACATTTATGAACTATGAAGTACAGTGCTAGTCTGATGAACGTATCACTCCTGACTGTGACAACCAGATAGAAGATGACATAAAACATGTCCAACATGTGCCAGCATTGTTTACATTGCTTGTATTATTTACATACCTGGTGACAGAGCACATCAAACAGGAGTTTTCTTTCTGGTGACGTTGAAGAAAATAATCCCTAAGGGTCTTTAAAAAGTCATACATCATCTCTGTGAAAAAAGGATGAAAGCCAAGACAAAAGCTGAGTTGAACATCAGAGTCTTTAATGACAAGAAAACCTAAAGCTGTGTGATATACAGTAAAAATAACTAAATGCTTCCAATACGCAAAGAAAAAAAACAGCACAATACTTCAGTTCCTGCAAACAGGGAAAGTATTGATGCTTTTAAGAAGGATGCTTTCTTCCAGGTAGATTAACCAACAAACTGTCTGCATTGATCACTGGATTTATCTCCTAAAGCAGAAAAGGGTTGTTTTTGAACTGTTTCAATACATACACACACGTTTATGTAATTATAAATGTACAGGATCTTCTAGCTGCAGAAACAATCTTAAGCTCTTTTCTACTCTGCAGCAACCCTAAAAATGATTCATACCCTCTTTGATAAACAACTGAAAAATCTTTATTAACTTTACAGCAATCCAGATTTCTGCATATGTTCATTTGTATTTTGATGTATTTGGTGATGATGTTCAAGTCTTTGAGACTGGGAGACCTCCATGCCATCACCCTAATCTTTAGCTTCTTCGATTCTCTATCAGGTTCAGAAAGGACAACTCCAAACAACTAAAGATGAAATCAGTTGGATATAATTTAATGCTTGCAGATATTGTTTACTGATGACATCACAGGGTCGACCGAGTGGCTAGCAGAGCTAGCGTCCGCTGTAGCTGTTCTTTATGTGAGTAAAATAAACGTGTTTTTTAACACCAGACCATTTGTTGGATGATGTCACTGCTACGTTTGGAGCTATTTCTTTCAGCTAAACTCTTTCTATGAAAAATGGCATTCTTAGATGGTTGGTAAATGTTTGGAGCAAAGGCTGGCACACACTACAAGATAAGATTATTAGTCCTGATCAAAGCCAGCAAAGGCTCGACTGTCTGCCGTAACAATATGGTGTTTGATTTTCCTTTGGTGTGGGGTATGCAAAGACTGATTTTGTCGGATCCGCTCGTAAGGCCTCAGAATGAGAGATTGTAGATATTGAACACGTTCAATATCTACGACTAGAGATCATGAAGTGTGCTGTATGCTGCGAAAGGAGCTGGAGTAGAACCATGGCCAATCAGGACGCCAGCTGACGCAGCTGACTGACGGAGGAGGAACTAGGAACAATCTTAACCATTTGCTGGTAAAAATTAAAAATATATTGGACTTCTGAAATGCTATTTGATTTGTGGCAACAGCATGAATAGTTTTACAACGTTTCGCCCAAAACGCACTTAAACAGGCCGGAGAGAGAGAGGAATTGGACTGAAATTGTGACTGCAATGGATGTACCTGTTAAGTGTTCACACAGCTACCTACACAGAACCGCAATGTGCCCCCCTTTGTGTGTAATCACATAGTGGTATCGTTGCAGAGGTTTAGGATTTTTGATTCAGATAAATAACTTCTCATGGAGGTTTAGATGTCTATCTGTAGCCTGGATCCACACTCAACCCCGCACTGGAGGCTGGAATTAAGTGCTGCTTCACCAAATGTTTTCAAATAGGGGAAACATTTCTTCACTTTAAAAAATCCAAAGTCGAAAAGACTCCCAGAACGAATTGTTTCCTGATCTCAGCTGCAGGAAAGGCTGTGGGATGAAAGCAGCAGCAGGTGCCGGGGCGTTTGGATCACATCGGGCTCTTTGGAGCGCGTCTCCAGCCTCACCGCCAGCCGCAGCTTCAAAACCTCAGTGACTTCTCAACAGTCAGCTCTGGTCTGCAAGACTCCTTGAATGCAGTGACTGGGAATCTTTTCTTTAACTGATTTATTTAACTGGACTCCATGCATAAAGTAAATATCTGTGCTTTTGCACAAGCAATGGGAATACTGATCTGTAAAAATGATGGCCAGCCTTCTGATTTTTCCATCACCGTTATTAATAAGGATCACATCGCTTAGAGGAGCTAGAGACACAACTAGTGGCTTTGGATGCCTCTTTACAGAAAAACTTTAATAAGGATACGGCAGCCAGAAAGGTGATTAAAAAAGAGATCAATTCTATTCTTAGACATCAACCTTACATTTTCAACTGATATCCAGCTTGTGTTATAATGTAGTGATTTTGCCTCTGATTTCTATCAGAGGATACAATGTTTGACAAACTTGGATTACCTCTTTAACCATAACCCAAAAATAGCATCCATGTTGTTCTGGTTTTTTTAGGGTTAAAACTCAAATCCACAAGATAAACACAACCTTCCTAAAGTATCTGAGGTGCTGAGGTGCTGAGATTTTTCTGTATGAAGGCCCAGATGTTCTAGTGATCTAGTGAGTCTGCAACTTCTTGTGACTCCTGCTTATAGTCTGATGATTTGACCCAAGTGTGTTCAAGCAGAGACTTATCTAACAGTAGGAGGACAGCAGAGCTTGTGGTGCAGACCCCTGGTCTAGGGGAATACAATAATGAGACATTGAGTAACTATCTTTACCTCCTGTCCTGCTTAAGATGGAGGAAAGTTACACTTCTGGTTTATAGTAACCCTCTACTCCTGTCTTCCTATAAATCAGTGCAGTTGTCAACTGTGAGGTCTCTCTCTGGAGAAAAATCCTCTGGTTGTGCAGCAGAGCAGCTGATTCTATTCTGAGAACAATTTTCCTCTTTATCACAGATTTTCTGACAGACGGATGATTTGATTGGCAGATAAACTGGCAGGTTGGTAAACTATAAACTCCCCATCGCAACTTCTTTATGTGTTTGAGCTGTTTATGCTGTCTGTAAATTGTTGTGGATGAATCTGTTGCTATTTCTGATAGAATATAGAGCCAAGAGGGGGCCTTTGAACTAAATTTATAAATATAATAGCAAGCCTGATGAATGGAACAAGATGGATACATGGAGACACCAATACCAGCTCCATGCCAGAAATAGTCTTGGTCGGTTAATATTTCTGTCAGTGATATTTAAAATTCAGTTTTCTGGTATTGTTTAATAAAAGGAAACTGTTGTCTTTATATTTTCTAGAAAACCACCAGGATATATATTATATTCTAGTATTTCTTCATAGCAACAAGGCACCAACATGGTTACTTCCATATCAGCCCATAAAAAGTTGGAGGGTATTTGAAGGGCACAAAATGTACATTTGATTACAGTCATGTGAAAAAATCAGGACGCCCGTGAAAGCCTGCATTATTTTCTAATAATTTTCTATATAGATATGTCTGGATGTTTATAAGTCAACTTTAACAATAATCAGTCAGTTCATTTTGGGGGGTTGTCCAGCATTGGCTGGTCCCTGGTCTCGACTCTCTGCGTGGGGTGGGTTCTGGACCCGGGAGCCTGTAGATCTGGGTGTCCAGGTGCTGGCTGGCCGCAGCCTGGGGAGGCTGTACATCCGCTGTGGCTTTTACTGTGACTCCCTGGCATGTGTGTGTGTGTGTGTGTGGGGGGATTGGCCCGGGTTTTAACTTTCGTATCTTGTATCGTCAGTTCACAATTCTACCGGTCCTGTTTCTCTTCTTCATCTTCTTTCTTTCTTCCTTATTATCGCACCTTCGTGTCCATAACTTCAAGAAATTAAACCCACAGTAATTACTAAAAAGAAAAAAAAAGAAAATGGAAGACATCCAAGACCGCTGATAATCTCCCTCCATCTGGGGCTCCACCAAGAGCTCACTCTGTGGGCTCAAAATGACCCCAAGAACGGTGAGCAGCAATCCCAGAACCCCACGGGGGACCTAGTGAATGACCTGCAGAGAGCTGGGACCAAAGTAACAAAGGCTGCTATCAGTATCACACAACGCCGCCTGCAGCGCTGAACGTGTCCCCCTGCTTAAGCCAGGACATGTCCAGGCCTGTCTGGAGTTTCCTAGACAGCATCTGGAAGGGAACAGGATGACTGATTAATGTAAAGGAAAGAATGAATAGGGCCATGTATTAAGATATTTTGAGTGATCATTGAGTCAACTTTTGGTCCCTGCAAACACTCCAGTTTACTAGATCCTTGCTGTGCATGCTGGCCTTTGCCATATTGGCAAATTTTTCTGCCCTATCCTTGTAGACCAGCCTTTTAATTGCTATTTGGACCAACAGGAAAATGGATCACCATTCATTTTATCCTCCTCTTTATGTGTCTGGGCAGAGATAAGTTAAAACAATTTAGAAATAATTTCAAAGATTTAGCATCTCAGCGCTGCAACCGCTGTCTGTTCATTGATGCTGCTGAATGTATGTTTTGGGAATTGCTGAATTTAGCTGTGTATGTTAAGCTGGTTGTGTCCAAAATGGATATCTTTCTTCTCGTTTTCCTTGCTCTTTTCATTCCTTCTCTCTTTCACATTCTATCACATTTATACAGCAATTGGACTGTATGCTCACAGCTGGAAATGGACAAGTTCTGTTGTTAGCTCTACACATAGATACATACCCTTCATTCAAATTCATGGAGCTAACCTTAGCTCCTTCCCCATCTAGGTGCCATCAGTACTCTACCTTTCCTGTGTGTAGAAGCTAACCTGAGCACCCTCCCTTTTGAACCACGTGTTCCTTTGTTCAAGTCACACACACATACACACACACACACACACACACAACCCCCCCCCAGACACACACGCATACACACACACAGACCCCCCCCCACACACACACACAGACACACACTCCCTTTCTCCCATTTCATATGACAATGGTTTTGAAGCGATTTCCTGATGGTAATTGTCTGTTTCATTCCCATAACTCAATTCAGTTCAAATTATTTGTATAGCGCCAATTTACAATAGACGTCAATTTACAAGATGTCATTTCAATACAATCACACAAACATTGCAATTAGTTGTCTAATTGCATTTAGATATTCAAATAAAGTTGCCTTGCCAAAAATGTTCTTGTACCTGTCTTTAAGTCATATTCTCCTTAACCTTCAATTGATTTTAATTATTTTTGTGGATTTTTTTTAGAATCTTTCACATGTTGTAGCTGGAGGATGAATCCAATCCAAATCCAGCCCATGTCTCGCACATTAGGCAGGCGGGCAGCCAAACGGACCATGAGGTCAACTGACAGACAGCCTTCTGTCTCTGTTTGCCCTGCTAAAGCAAATAGACAATTGGAAGGTCAAGGGTCAAACAGCTGTCTGGGGTCAAGCCCTGTGCCATTAATTTTAACACCAGGCGGTAGTTTCAGACCCGCTTAGGGGAAATTGATATCTACTGAAAAACGGTAAAGTGCCCCAGGGGCCTGGACGTTTCGGTGACAGAAGCAAACAGAAAATCTGTAGATGAATGCCTGGCGGTGCTGTTAACACTGCTGTTAAAGAGCTTTCTAACACAATAAACTACCTCAGCAATGCTCTTCTGCTGGAAATGTACATTCTAATTAGCAGAAAAATTCAAGGACTTTATGTCCATTTCCAAACAATACCTTAATCATTACTACTTATTTCTGACCAGCCTCCATCTCCCAAAAACAAACCATGATGGTATAAATAATCACTTATTACAATCATGTTTCCTTGCTGTAAAATAGCTGCAGTTAGGTGGAAAGATTAGCTTTGATTAGCCTCAAATCAGTGTGAACACTGATTTCTAGTAGACAAGAAATCCTCACTTGAATTTGAAGTGTTATTTCCAAATTTTGCGTTAAAATATTAGCTTTCACAAATGTCCTGTGACTCAAAAAGTTACGACATATGATAAGTTTATTCAATTCAGTTTATTCATATAGCGCCAATCCACAACAAATTTCATGTTAGGGCACTTTACAAAGTCATTAAAAAAAGTGATTTCAACACAATTATACAAACATTCCAATCCAAGGAATCCCAGCAGATTATGCTGAGTCATTATGTGCAGTTGTGTCCTCAACATGCAGACTACAGCTGAAGCAATACTTTAGCAATCCCTCATACTGAGCAAGCATGTAACGACAGTGGAGAGGAAAAACTCCCCTTTAACAGGAAGGACCCTCCAGCAGAACCAGAACATGGCTCAGTACAAGCGGTCATCTGCCACGACCATCTGGGGGTCTGAGAAGACAGAGAAGAGACACAGAAAGAGGAGGAGTGATGATGTGGGCTTGTTCTGAGCTCATTGTTTCTGCTGATGACAACACATGTTGTTTTTTTTCCACCTGAAACGTTATTGAATGAAACCTTTGAATGGCCATTCCTCCAGACAGCACATAGACTGTAGCTGGGGATGATTGTAACACTTTTTTCTTTTAGCAAGCGTAACTCACTGGTTCTCTGTGCTGGAGATCTCAAATTCTAACATGTGGTACCCATATTTGTCCATATGCATTTGGACTTCCACCCGATATCACAAATTAGTTCAATTAAAATACACAGAGTTACAGTATGTGGTTACTACCTACCGTGGTACTGGGGTAAATTGTGACATTGCTTGGGGATGAATGTAACAGTTCATTTATTCTTATTAAAAATGATGATAAGGCTTAGTGTGGATCCCCCCAACATTATCTTGGCTTCTCTGCAGCTTCACAATATCTGGCAGATGTTATGAACATTGGTGACCCGTCTGACAGATGTTCCTAGGATGACCTCAGTTGCCTCCTTCTGGAGAACTTCTGCAGGGAGACCCATGTCTGTTTTACACTTACAGGAGACCAGTACAAAATGTCAGTATGAAGGGACAACACATTCTTGCTCCCAACTCGTCACATATGGACGCAAGATCAGACTCCTGACCATTTGTCCATATGTGACGAGTTGGGAGTGAGGATGCGTTGGAAGACTTTTTCACACTTTTTCACACTTTTTCAGATCTTTAACAAGCCTCCCTATGGCAGTCAGCCATTATAAAGATGTTTTCTGTCATTACCTTCATAGGTAGAAATAATGCAACACATCAAAATAAATGAGAGAAGCTACCACTTAAGTAAGTGAAACTATTCTATCTACAATACATTAGACACTATGCAAAAAATAAATATGATGAAAATTTGTACTTTCTTATCTGCAATCTTTTGTTGTTGTTCCAGAATAGACTGTTTTCAGCTCAGAGACATGTGGCAATGGCAGTGAGCTCAATTTGTAAGTAGGCAAAGACTTTATTGGTGACATCACCATATGTCGTTTCTGATTTGGTCTAAATGAGTGTTACGGCCATCCCCAGTCACCCTTACGTATGCATCATTAGCATAACTTATGTTTAAGCAATATCACATAAGAGGGAGTGCTGTTGTGCAAAATATTAGCATCTACGCCATGAATGAATCACACCAGTGCTGATATTCCACACTATAACTCAATTCAATTGTCAAGCCAATTCACAACAAATGTAATCTCAAGGCACTTTACAACAAAAGTAATTTCAATACAATTATACAAACATTCAAATCAGTTAAAAGTTTTCTATGTAAGGAATCCCAGCAGATTGCGTTGAGTCATTGGTGTGAGGTTGTGCCCGGGTCATGCAGACTCCAACCACAGCAATTCCTCAGCAAACCCTCATACTGAGCAAGCATGCAGCGACAGTGGAGAGGAAAAACTCCAGGAAGAAACCTCTGGCAGAACCCTGGCTCAGTACAAGCGGTCATCTGCCACGACCGTCTGGGGGTCTGAGAAGACAGAGAAGAGACAGCATGGAGGATGCTCTGTCACATTGAGCATCATCTGGACCAATGCTCCCCATCCAGCAGGGGGCATTATAGCTGAGCAGGGTACCAGACCGTGTGGAGCTTCTATGGGGAGAAAAACACTGAGAGAAAACTGGGTTAACAATCGCATTAAGATCAGGAAAAATATATCTGGAGAGTAGTAGAAAAGAAAAGTATAAGGTGTGTTAGGGTCAGTTGAGTCTGAAAAAGGATAATTGTTTTCCTAATTCTTAAGTCTATTAGCAATGTACGGTGTGAGGGAGATGGAGTTGAGGAGGGCTGCCGGATCGAGCTGAACACTCCATCTCCCTCTACTCCCTGCCTGGAAATCCAGGAGGAAAGAAGGAGGTAAGTGGGTAAGTATTGTAGTGCTTATGCATCTCTCCTTGCTCATAGGACTGCGTCCTCTCCAGAATCTATGTATTAGAGAGATAATATTATTGGTAAGTGATATAACTGGAGTAGATAAAGGCCCGCTCTTCCGAAGACTCTGGCATTATCTTTGTCCATCACTTTCTAGCCTTAAAACCTGGTGTAAATCTTTTTCTGTCCTGATTCATGATTCAACCTTTGTTCAATTCTCTAATCATTTTATTCTGGTAAATTAATACATTACTGTTAGAAATCGGAGAGAGATTATAAGGTCTAGTGTCTATATAAGTAACTATAAACTTTATCAAAAAGGAAGGTTTTAAGCCTAGTCTTAAAAACAGACAGAGTATCTGCCTCACGGACTAAAACTAGGAGCTGGTTCCACAGGAGAGGAGCCTGATAACTAAAAGATCTGCCTCCTATTCTACTTTTTGAAATCCTAGGAACTACCAGTAGACCTGCATTCTGAGAACAAAGTGCTCTGTTAGGAACATATGGAACAATCAGATCTCTGATGTACGATGGAGCTGATTATTAAGAGCTTTATAAGTAAGGAAGAGGATCTTAAACTCTATTCTGGATTTAACTGGGAGCCAATGGAGAGCAGCCATAACAGGAGAAATGTGATCTCTCTTTTTAATATTCATCAGAACTCTTGGTGCAGCATTTTGGATCAACTGAAGGCTTTTAATTGCATTTTGTGGACGTCCTGATAATAAGGAATTAAAGTAGTCCAGCCTCGAAGTCAAAAATGCATGAACTAGTTTCTCTGCATCACTCCTGGACAGGATGTTTCTAATTTTAGCAATATTCCGGAGGTGAAAGAAAGAAATCTTAGAAACCTGTTTAATATGGGATTTAAATGTCATGTCTTGGTCAAAAATTACACCAAGGTTCTTTACATTATTACCAGAGGCCAAATTAATGCCATCCAGATGAAGTGATTGATTTAGCAGTTTCCTTTTTAAAGGTTCTGGTCCAAAGACAACAACTTCTGTCTTGTCTGAATTTAGAAGCAGAAAATTCAGAGTCATCCAGGTTTTTATGTCTTCCAGACATGCTTGTAATCTACCTAACTGATTGGTTTCATCAGGTTTTATGGATAAATATAATTGTGTATCATCAGCATAACTGTGGAAATTCATTCCATGTTGTCTAATTATTTTACCAATTGGAAGCATATATATATAGTAAAGAGAATCGGTCCAAGCACAGAACCCTGTGGTACTCCACAAGTAACCCTTGAGTGTGAAGAAGATTTATCATTGACATGAACAAACTGGAATCTGTTGGACAGATATGATTTAAACCAGCCTAGTGCTGTTCCCTTTATCCCTACAACATGTTCGAGCCTTTCTAAGAGAATATTATGATCGACTGTGTCAAAAGCAGCACTGAGATCTAACAAGACCAGAAAAGTCACAAATCCATTATCAGAGGCTATTAGAATATCATTAGTAACTTTTACCAGTGCTGTTTCAGTGCAGATTTGGGAACGTTGAGTAAAGTAAATTCAAAGGTTATCAAAAAATGGTCAGATAGGACTGGGTTATGTGGGAGGACTATTAGTTCATCACACTCAATGCCGTATGTCAGTACAATGTCTAAAGTGTGCCGACCAGAGTGTGTGGGTCCCTTCACTTTCTGAGTAAAGCCAATTGAGTCTAAGATAATATTAAAGGCTGCAGTTAAGCTATCACTTTCAGTGTCCACGTGAATATTAAAATCCCCTACTATAATTACCTGATCAGTGTTTAAAACTAAATCAGATAAAAAATCTGAGATCTGGTCCAAGAATTGAGAGTAAGGGCCTGGTGGACGACACAAAACCACAAACAAAAGTGGTTTTAATGTTTTGCAGCTTGGATGAGGAAAACTAAGGATTAGATGTTCTAAAGAGCTGTAGTTAATAACTGGTCTACGGATAAATTATTAAATCTGAATGAAAGATGGTTGCAACTCCTCCTCCTCGCCCAGTACTTCTAGGAATGTGAAAATGTTGATAATTGGTAGGAGTTGACTCATTTATAATTACAAAATCCTCCTGCTGCAGCCAGGTTTCTGATAGGCAAAATAGATCAATTTTATTATCACATATCAAGTCATTTACTAATAAAGTCTTTGAGGAGAGGGATCTTATGTTTAGTAAACCACATCTAATTACTCTATTTCCTTGTTTGGTCCGAGTCGTATTTATTTTAATGAGATTTTCATAGTTTGCTTTTGTCAGGTTAACTTTTAGTCTATTTGATTTTGGCCGTGGGTAAAACACTGTCTCAATGGGGTATTGAGTGGGTAACAGTACAGAAGCTGCAGAGAGGTGGGTTAAACTACGACTCTGCTTCCTGGTCTGGACCCTGGTTTGTCAGTGTTTTGAAGGACTAATAAATCTGTCCAGATTCCTAGAAGGAAGAGCTGCTCCATTCAAAGTGGGATGGATGCCGTCTCTCCGGATCAGACCAGGTTTTCCCCAAAAAGTTTTCCAATTATCAATGTAGCCCACGTTGTTTGCTGGACACCACTCAGACAACCATCCATGAAATAACAGCATGCGGCTAAACATGTCCTAACTGGTCCGATCGGGCAGGGGACCAGAAAAGATTACACAGTCCAACATTTTTTTAGCAAACTTACACACCGAAGCAACACTAATTTTAGTGACCTCCGATTGGTGTAACCGGGTGTCATTTCCCCCAGCGTGAATAACAATCTTAGTGTATTTACGCTTATCCTTAGCCAGCAGTTTCAGGTGGGATTTTATGTCGCCTGTTCTGGCCCCTGGAAAACATTTGACTATGGTCGATGGTGTCTCTAAAGCCACGTTTCGGACTGTGGATCTGCCAATTACCAGAGTCTGTTCCTCAGTGGGTGCGTCACTGAGTGGGGAAAATCTGTTAGAAACATGGACAGGTTGGTGGTTCCCTTTGGGCTGACAATGCTTTCTACGTACCGTCACCCAGTTAGCCTGAGATCCCAGCTGCGTGGGTTCTGTTGGAGGACCGCTAGGTGATTCTATCCTTGTTGGCTCCCTCTAACTCTGAAACACTCGCCTCCAAAGCTACGAAAATGCTACATTTATTACACTTACCATTATCACTAAAGAGGTGGGGGAGTAGCTAAACATCTGACACAGAGAACAGGAGAGAGGAGCCAAAGAGGGGGAATGAGAGATGGAAGCCATAGCTGCTACGAAGCTGAGCTAACGAGCGAGCGAGATCTTAGCACACCGAGAACAACCGCGTGAAACAGAAATGGTTCCCAAAACGTAAAGTACACATCCACTGGAAATAAGTGTAGTAGTGTGCTTGTGTGTTAAAAATAACTTAGAAAGACCTCAACACAGAGAAAAACAGATCAATTGAAGAGAATCTGAGCACCAAGCAGCTCCGCGGAGCTCAGCAGTGACAACAGGAAGTGTCACAATACTCACAAACCACTTACCAGTCCCTCGAGGAGGAACAGTGTCATTGTTTTGATGTATACAGTTAGACAAAAATCAGATACTGCACAACCTCGTGTGTGATATTGCTTTTATATAACAGTTCTACAAAAGCGTTTTATTATTTAACAATAATCGACAACAGATTATAATTTGCAAGTTTATTCAAGCATTTATATAGCTCCACCAACACAAAAAGTTCCAACTGGAAGAGAGACAAGGCAACACAAAAATTTCAAACAAAAACATTAGAACGTCTTTATGGCGGAGGGAAAATGTCTCTATAAATAATGTAAAGTCTCTTGGTCTGAACTAACTTTATCAATAGAAATAACTAACGACACCCCAGGATAGTGAGCCTTAACTAATACCTGTGGGGAAATGAAAAACATCTGAGACAATACACTCACTGTTCACTGTATTAGGTGCACCTGTCCAACTGCTCATTAAAGTAAATTTTTAATCACCCAATCACATGGCAGCAACTTAATGCATGTAGACATGGTGAAGACAATCTGTTGGAGTACAAACCGAGCATCAGAATGGGGAAGAAAAGGGATTTAAGTGACTTTGAACATGATGTATCTGTTGGTGGACGGGCTGGTCTGAGTATTTCAGAAACTGCTGATCTACTGGGATTTTCACCCACAACCATCTCTAGGGTTTACAGAGAATGGTCATCTTTGACAAAGCTTACATTTAGAGACAGGTTAGACAGGTAGCTAGGAAGAGACAGGTTAATGTTAGTAGTCAGGTAGAGTAGCTAGGTAGAGACAGGTTAATGTAAGCAGGGTAGAGAGTGTTAGTAGCTAGGTCTCTTAGTAGCTAGGAGACAGGTTAATATTAGTAGCTATGCTGCTTTAGGCTGTTGGAGGACATTATTTAGTCAGTTACTACTTTCTCTCCTACTTCTCCCCAACTGCATGATGTGCTGTCAGTTCAAGCGCTAACCTGTTTTCTCTTAGTCTCTTCATAAAGTAGGTGCTCCTGACCCGCCCTGCTTGACGCCCCTGACTAAGATGGCATTCCAGCGGAGGAACGTTCTCCACGTCCTGCTACCAACTTCTGCATGAGTTCTGTTGCTCTCTCTGTGTCTCTGCTGTCTTCTCCAAACCCATATGGTCTCAGCAGATGACCGCTTATGCTGAGCCTGGTTCTGCTGGAGGTTTCTTCCTGTTAAAAGGGAGTTTTTCCTCTCCACTGTCGCTTCATACTTGCTCAGTGTGAGGGATTGCTAAGAAGTCATGACGCAATCTTCTGTGGTTCTCTAATTCCTACATTTTTCTAAAACATTGTATTGTAATAACTCTTCTTGTAAAGTGCCTTGAGATGACATCTGTTGTGAAACGGCGCTATATAAATAAACTGAATTGAAATTAATTGAAAATATCCAGTGAGCTGGATTTCTGTGGCTGAAAATGCGTTGTTGATGCCAGATGTCAGAGGAGAATGGCCAGACTGGTTAGAGCTGATAGAAAGGCAACATTAACTCATATAACCACTTGTTACAACCAAGGTATGCAGAAGATCATCTCTGAATGCACAAAACATGGAAGTTGGAGGCAGATTGGCTAAAGGAGCAGGTGACCACAGCAAGTGCCACTCCTGTCAGCTAAGAACAGGAAACTGAGGCTACAATTCACACAGGTTCACCAACATTGGACAATAGAAGATTGGAAAAATGTTACCTGGTCTGATGGACATTCGGATGGTAGGGTCAGAATTCGGCATCAACAACATGGGCGTAACCACTGCGGGGTATGCGTGGGACATGTTCCCTGCACTGGAAGTAGATGGGTATGACTTAGGCTCCACACAGACTTCTGAAAAATGTGTTCCCCTCACTTCTGAGATCCATCCTGGGATCCATCCTGCCTTGGATCAATGGTTCAGGCTGCTGCTGGTGGTGTAATGGTGAGGGGGACATTTTATTGGCACACTTTTGGCCCCTTAGTCGGGGCAACACCACAGCCTATCTGAGTATTGTTACCGATCATGTCCATCCCTTTATGACCACAGTGTACCTATCTATGTTCCATGTCATAAAAGCTCCAATCATCTCAGACTGGTTTCTTGAACATGACAATGTACTCAGATGGCCTCCACAGTCACCAGATCTCAGTCCAATAGAGCAGCTTTGGGATGTGGTGGAATGGGGGATTCACATCATGGATGTGCTGCTGCAGAAACTGCATGAAGCTATCATGTCAATATGGACCAAAATCTCTGAGAAATGTTTCCAGTACCCTGTTGAATTTATGCCACGAAGGATTAAGGCAGTTCTGAAGGAAAAAGGACCCCAACCTGGTACTAGCAAGGTGTACCTAATAAAGTGGCCTGTCTGATATTTAATTTTAACACAAGATAACATCAATTTTTCTGAGTTAAGTTAAACTGGAGAGCTTGACACAAAGTGTGCTATACAAATAAAATTGCCTTGCCTTGCCTCCAACTGTAATATTGTGTAAGCACGGTGTTAGATGGATGATGATCTTGGATAACTAAGAGCCAAGCTAAGAGCTCTGTTTCAGTGTCTTAGGCTACATGTGTTGCTGTGGCTCCACTGTTGAGTGACCATGCTTTTATTTAATTAATGTAAAGCATAATTAGCATATTTTCCTAAATAAGGAGAATACAGCACGACATTAAGAGAGCTAATATGAAAAAAGTCATAAATATCTCTTTATTTTGGTTTTTAAAAGTCCATAAAACTCAAGTATTTCCTTATCAACAAAAAAGCCAGCAGTGTGTGTATGTGTATGTGTGTGTGTGCTGCTGTTGGAAGTACGCCAGTTCATGTTTTCTGTGTCCTCCCTGCAGCTCAGCATGACTGGAAAACACAGTCCCTGTGACCCATAACTACACAAAATAAGCCTCGCTGACGTTATTTGCTCTCGCCCCCTGATTCCCGCTGAATGTGGCAGCGGCAGTGCAAACAGCTCTGCTTGTTATCCAATTGTGCCTCTGCCAGGTATGGCAGGCGGAATAGTGTTTGCAGAGTTGACTTGAAGTCCTAAAAAGCTCCCTCCCTCTCTTTCTGTCTCTGACAGCCTGTCAGTCATTACCTACATGGCGCCTTGCCTAGTGCAACTGTCTTGCTCAGTCTGCCAACAGCCTGAACTGTTTTGTCCTTGCAGAGACGTCTGTCATTCTGCTTCCAGCCTGCTTTTATTTTCAGCATGTCCTTCTGTTTTTTAAAGCCCCTGTTGTGCTGTAAATCTCTCTCTGGCTCTTTCCTTCACTTCTCAACTAGCGTGACCGGCCGTTCCTATCAATTACTATCGATCTTTGTGGCTGTGACACCATTAAAGCTTCAAAACCAGAATGAGAAAGGACGGGATGGAGATGGGGGACTCTAATTAGTGGTCCTAGCTGGGAGAAAGAACAGGGGGCCACATGGCTGGGGCATCTGTGGCCAGACTCACAGACATACACTCAGTCCCACTGGCATCTGGGGGGTCCGGCAGTGTCAGCCCAACTCTGGGCCAGTGGCCAGCGCCTCTGTCCCTGTCAATGTGGACCCCGTTAATGAGGAAGTCACATATGGACCCAGGACCCTTGTTAAGAGGGGGAAAACACACACACATGCACATGCCACACTGTGGGACACACACACCCATGCATAAACAGGTGCAGGTGAGGGCGGATTGATGGACAAGAAGCAATGCGAGCAAGCTGGGGGCAGAGAGGGAACATCCTGTCGTGGACGATACGAGGGCCGCAGCAGACGGGACACACACATCTACATACTTTCACTATTCAACCACACAGCACAGCAAGGCTCAGGGCAACACAAGCTGCCTGTTGTTAATGAACTGAAGCAACTCACACTGCTGTTCTTCAGGGAGGTTGCTGGGATCAAGTAGTAGCAAACTGAGGCACCTTGCCTTCAGACCAGCTCACATTCATCCACTTAAATCATGTTTTAACACTTTCATCCATTTTTGCATCAATGAATATTGTAGAGTTACTTTCCAACATGTTATATTTCTTCAAATAAAAACATCCAGCTGCCCATACATGCTGAAACAACATTTTCCTCAGGTTCATGATGGACTTGGTGCCTATCTCCAGGTTTCATTTTCTCCAGTGGTCGTTTTCTCCAGTGGTCACTTTCCCCTACGGTCATTGTGTACTGCTGTCATTTTCCCCAGTGATCGTTGTCTCCAGGGGTCATTGTCTCCAGTGCTTATTGTCTCCTGGCGTCATTGTTTCCTGTGGTCATTGTTTCCTGTAGTCATCATGGTCAGTGGTCATTGTCTTCTGTGGTCACTTACTCTGTGGTAGTTGCCTCTTTTCTAAGGACACCATTACCTAATGTTTCATAGTGACCTAAAAATCATTATCCTCAAACACTCCAAACTATTTTTAATTACCATCATATAGTCTCCTGAAGAGAAGAGTATCTGCCTCACATACTAAAACCGGGAGCTGGTTCCACAGGAGAGGAGCCTGATAACTAAAAGATCTGCCTCCCATTCTACTTTTAGAAATCCTAGGAACTACCAGTAGACCTGCATTCTGAGAACAAAGTGCTCTGTTAGGAACATATGGAACAATCAGATCTCTGATGTATGATGGAGC
Source organism: Apricaphanius iberus (assembly GCA_028564705.1). Classification (NCBI taxonomy): domain Eukaryota; kingdom Metazoa; phylum Chordata; class Actinopteri; order Cyprinodontiformes; family Aphaniidae; genus Apricaphanius; species Apricaphanius iberus. The sequence goes on along the minus strand of JAPXFQ010001133.1, from coordinate 874,206 downwards.
TGATTATTAAGGGCTTTATAAGTAAGGAGGAGGATCTTAAACTCTATTCTGGATTTAACAGGGAGCCAATGGAGAGAAGCCAAAACAGGAGAAATGTGATCTCTCTTTTTGATATTCATCAGAACTCTTGCTGCAGCATTTTGGATCAACTGAAGGATTTTAATTGTATTTTGTGGACTTCCTGATAATAAGGAATTATGCTGCATTCCAGTTAACCTTTCTGAGTCGGAAAGTCGGAAATCTCGCAGTTGTCTCGCGTCATTTCACCAAGACATGCCCGCTTTAGGTCGGAATATACGAGCTCCAACTCGGAGCTCTGAGAGTAGACCGAGTAGGAAGTCCTGATCAGAAACAAAGATGGCTGCGCCCGTAGTAAAGATATATTTTCTTTGTTTTTGCACTGATTGTTAATTCAATGACATTTTTTAAATGCTCTTACACACTTGACTACATTTCTGCTTTAATCCGGTCACCAGTTTATACATTGCATGGCCTTGCTGTGCGTGCATTACAATGTACAGCTTTGTTTTTTATGCTGGTCTGCTGAAGATGCTACGTCGCTAACAACAATAGCAATAACTAGCCCGCCCCTCGAAGGCTGCTGCCCTCAAAGCGTCCATGTTCTTTCTGACTTGGAGTGTAGCGAGACAAACTGGAATGCTTTAAGTCGGGAATGACGTCACGTTCTCGTGTACCGCAACTCGGACGCCCGAGTTTCCGAGACAAATGGAATGCAGCATTACAGTAGTCCAGCCTCGAAGTAACAAATGCATGGACTAGTTTAGCTGCATCACTCCTGGACAGGCCCTTATGGAAAAAACAAATGGTTTCACATGGGCAAAACTCACATGTAATCACGTGTGAAAAGTCTTTTATCCATGTGAAATTCATGAAAAAACATGTGAGTTTTGTAACACATGTGACCACATGTGTTTTGCACACATTTCCTGTGTATTTGGAACTTTTTATGGGAATAAAATGTGAAACCCAAGGACAATCACATGTGAATCTAATGGGATAACATGTAAACCACATGTGAAACATGTTGTTTTCCACTTGAAAGCTACATTTGAAAAAAAAAGTGTCACACCCATGTGAAATTACATAGGAACCCCATGTGAAGTACATGTGATTCCCTTGTAAAAATGTGTTAAATCAATGTTAAACTAAACATGTAAAGTCCATGTGTGCTACACATGTGGTTTACCATTTTCCAGTGGGATAACATGTCTTCCCATGTGAAGAACATGTTGACGCCCATGTGACTTTTTTCCGTAAGAAGGATCATTCTAATTTGAGCAAAATCCCAGAGGTGAAAGAAATTAATCTGGGAAACCTGTTTAATATGGAATTTAAGTGTCATGTCTTGGTCAAAAATTACACCAATGTTCTTTACATTATTACCAGAGGCCAAATTAATGCCATCCAGATGAAGTGATTGACTTAGCAGTTTCCTTTTCAAAGCTTCTGGTCCAAAGATGAAAGCTTCTTTCATGTCTTAATTCAAAAGCAGAAAGTTTAGAGTAATTTTTCAAATATTTTTTTCAGTCAATCTTCATCAAGTGCTAAATTGAATAAAGTGAAAGTGTGCAGTTGTTCTTACCATTACACCCTGTAAATATCCATTGAAATATTGTTGAAAATCAATACAATGGCATCCAATCATTGTAAAGTATTGGTGGCGTCACAACATATAGTCTAACCATAAAAAGCACGTCTAAAATACATGGGCATGGGTCCCAGTGTATGCAGACGGATATATTGGGTGCCCTGTTTCCTTCTACATGAGTCGATCAATGACCAACCCAACCTGGGTCGCCGGGGGGGTCTCGGAGAAACCATCTCCCCAAGGAAGGAGAGGTGACCTTTCAGCTGTTCTTTCAGCCCACGGAGATAATCGACACCAACAGAAAACTACAATAAACATCGGCATCCCATTATCTCGATGGAATCAACTGAAGGAGCAGCAAAGTCTAAGGAGTCACACTGCGGTCGCATGCATGCTTTCTGCTGGAAAGGTAACATTCACCGTAATATTTTTTCAAACTAGCGAGCGTCACGGTGATATGGTGAATAACTACGCTCAAATGAGTCATTTTTTCTATCAAGGTCATTCCATCTAACAATGGTTCATTTATTTAAAAAAACATCTGAATATTGGCACTAACCTACAAAATACTGAAAACTTTCTCCATTCATAAATGTTTTACACATCGACCTCTTGGGTTGCTGCCTGTGATAAAAGAGAATCTGATGTTCTTGCTGTCATTTTGCTGCGTATATGATTTCCATGAAAGCTGAATGATCTTGTGATTTAGTAGTAGAAAATGGTGCAATTGCGATTTTTGGCCTTTATGGCCATCCATGGGTAAGGTTGTCACTCAAACACAAAAATACTGCTTGCTACCAACGATTTAGGTATGTACTTCCCCCTATCTCCTGGAAGCTACACGCTGTCATTTCTAAACTTGATTAGATCCTCTGTAGAGTCAGCAGGTGTGATACCATGCATAAGGACTTTTTGCTTTACACTTTTACATCAAAATTTTTGGTTGTGAGTTTATGTAATTACCAAAAATCAAAGTGTATAGTTGTGAGGTGGAAGGAAATATAGAATAGTTTCAGATGTTTCACATTTAAAAGTCTGGCTGCAGGTTCCAGGGGGTTCCAGGGACTGGCTGAAGCTCAGACTGGTTGGAGACTCTCCCACAGATTCTGTGTTACATTCAGCTCTGACCTCTGACGCGTCCATTCTAACACATGCTGTGATCTGAGCCATGCATGGTCGTGTCCTCCACTCAGGACAGTTTCCTTCCATCTTCCCATCAGCTCTGAGAAGCTAAAATGGTTGCCAAAGCCTAACTAGGGACAGGGTTAGTCAGTAGGAGCTCCATCCCTGGTTTAGCTATCTCCTAAATCCCAAAGACTCAGTCAGTTTGGAGCTGTTTGCCTTCCAGTACAGGCAGAATTCTGGTTTCCAGGCTATTACCCACCACCCTGGCCTCGGCCGTGTTTGCGTACGCTACCAGGAGGGGTGACGGAGGCAGCGCGGGGGCAGCACTCTTTTACACAAGCCTCTCAGCAGCTGTCACCCCCAGCACACTGCTGAATACACCCTGTCACTCCGCCGGGCCCGTCGGGATTTAGCTGGTCAGCCCAGAGACTGGATGGAGGAGGATAGAGGTGGTGGAGGAGAGAAAAAAGGACGGAGGGTGGGGAGGCTGGAGGAGAGGAGAGCAGCAGGGGGAAAAATGAAATACAAAAGGAGCTCAGAAAAAGCTGAGAGCGGGGATTAGGATGCACGTGTAGAAGACACTAATGCATCTTACACTAACTTCACCCCCCCACTCAAAGCTTGGGATTAGAGATCCTGAGCAGGCAGAAGAGAAACATATAGGCCCTGGTCTGCACATCTATTCCACAGTTATTATCCACCAAGCCCCTTTTGGCTTATTACAGGCCCCATTCTGCTATTTATCATCCCTTTGTGTCGCGTTTCTTCTGCTTTTAGAATAAGTTAGTCCTTCTTTAGGTTCAGATCAGGCAGGGTTAAGCAACTGGGGGGGTGTCGCTGCTACAGCTGCATACAGCTGCATACAACCGCAGCCTGGCAGAATACCTTCAATGTACGGTGGGTAAAACCTGCTTCTAAGTCTGAAGCTGCTCTGCTAATTGTCTTTATTGCCATCAGTACACCCAATGTTGCAAGGAGAAGGTTAAACCAGGGAAGTAGCTGAAAACTGAAAGGATTCATGCACAATAGCTGCAGGATAAAGGTTAAAAATACTACTCATATAATAAGAATATTCAGGTGCACTTTGATTGGATAAAATAAATGTATCACAAAAGGCTGAATACCAAGAAATGTTTTCCAACAGGAACCACTAAACCTGAATTTTTCACCATTTAAGAAACTAACATTTTGTATCGTGTCAAGCAAGTTTATGTTTCTCTGTCCTCATTTTTAATAAATCATGCATTTATTGAAGTCAGTGCCAACTTGTGTTTCTCATGATACCAACAACAATTGAGCTCTGTTACTGGATTTATGAAATGAAATGTTTTATTTTGGCTGCTCACATTCAAACCAGCACTCTCCTCACAAGATCCAAATAATTACAGACGCAAACATGAAAACAAAACTTTTACATTGTACAACATTCTACAATAATGTAATTACTATGCAATGCTCAGTTTCACAAATTCCTCCATAAAAGAAGTTAATTGTACATAATTACATACTTAATATGAATCAATTATACCCTTTCTCACTGCTATTTATTTTTTTGCAGCTTGACTATTGGATCTAAGTATGTTTTACAAGCATTTCCCCAGATTTCTGAACAATAATTAATAGAACAGCAATAGAGGAGTATGTTATTTGGAAGCAATTTGTATTCAATAAAGCATTAGTTTTATAGGGTACAGCAACCATTTTTAATAATTTAATCTTGAAATATTTATTGTACATGTTGTTTCCACTTTTTTGAAACTTTTTCCATTTCAGTTCAGTTGAATAATAATAATAATAATAATAATAATAATAATAATAATAATAATAAATAAAACAATTTCAAACAAAGAACTGAACAAAAATAGATAGTTAAAACAATATAAACACTTTCAAACAATAAAGTACAAAACAGTTAAGACAATGCAATTTAACTGAACATAACAAGAAAAGCCAAGAATATCATAAACAGAATTTAAGATAGATGGGAAAATGTGAACAAGTGGGTCTTTAAAACCACATGTATGCATAAAGTCTTTATGTAATTTATTCCATAAAACCAAAAAGAAAAAGCATGCGCCCCGTTCATTTTACATCTAGCTTTTGGGACAGTTTAAAGTCCAATTACAGGTCCAGTATCTCAGGAGCTCAGAGACACAAATTTAAACACTAATGTATTTTAGAATGTTTTCCATGGGATTTGTAAACCAGAAAGTTTTTTTTTCTATTCAGTAAAAAACATATTTTGGTCAAATCATTTTTTTAAATAATCCAGCTCAGTTTAAACATTCAGGATTAACTGTTGAAGGTCCTGCCCTGAGCAAGATACATTTTTATCCTCTGCAAAAATAAACATTTTCATTCTTTTTTGTACATTACAAATATCTTTACAATATTGATTAAATAATTTTGGGTAAGAGAACCTTGGGGAATGCCAAAAATATTTGCAATTTTTTTAACAGAGGTACATTGTCATTAATTGGAACATATTGGAGTGTGTCCTTTGTGAGCTAAATATTGACCACACCCTTTATCCTGTAGTGCTCACACTTCTGTAAAAGTAGAAAACAATCGTTTGTGTCAAACGCTTTTCACAGATCAATCAATATCTGGTGATCTTTTAATATACTGAATTTATCAAGGTGGTTATCGAGTTGCTGAACAAACAACTTTTCTAATATTTTAGAACATTGATCCAATAGTGAGAGAGGCCTGAAATTTGTTACTAGATTCTTATCTCCATTCTTCTAATCTGGGAGTTCTTTAACCAAGTTGATTTTCTACGGATACATTCCTGTAACAGAACTTATATAGCAGATATAATATATAAAGAGATAACCTGTTTGATCAGTGACATGTCAATATTATTACAGTCAGTTGACCTTTTATTCTTCCATTTTCTGACCGCTTCCAGGACATCACTCTCAGTCATGGCTCCAAGAAACATTAAGTTTTGAATAATATTAATTTTAGATTTAGTCATTGACAAATTGTTATGTTTTATTTCTTTCAGATTCAAACCTACCGTAAAACCCCCCCCCAAAAAATGTGTTGAATTCATTTGTAATTTCTTGCACTGGCGTTTATGTAAAATGTCTGAAATAATCTGCGTCAGTTATAGTAAAAAAATCATTTCAATCTCTTCATGTTGGTACATACACTCATAAAAATGACTCACTGGGATAACACGATATAAATGATGGCAATTTTTCCATCCAATAAATATATGATGGTTCAACCAAATTCACATACATCTGGCAAATGTAATACAACTGAAACAGATTGAACCAGCATATATTTATTGTAAGGAAAATCTGCGATGATTAAAATAGTGTTAATCCAATAAATCCTTTTTATGAGTGATCAAATAGTAGATCTGTCACATGTTTTACCAAATGTTCATCCAGGTGATGTCTCTTAATTTAGAAAACATTTCAATATGTTGAATATTTTTATTGATAAAAAGCACCTGGTTGTGGTATTTCATATTTGATTTAACGGACCATCAGGAGGAGGTTAGATACATCAGATTTTTCTTCTCCAAGTTGCTGAATACAATTCATCCGGCTGGAACAGATATTAAAGAAACGGGATGAATGGAAAAAGAAGCGCTCAGACAAGATGGCTGACTGGTTGTGGGTTAGAAACCTGGAGCTGTAACTTTATGATTTCCAGGATGTGTATTGGAGAAACCAGATCTATTCCTAATCAGCTCCAGGTCTCCTAGTTTACTTCTTTATCTCTAGAGTTCAGATTTATAACAGAATTCATCTCAGGGAAGTTGAGAAGAAAATTCCTTACAATTAAATCCTCCATTCAGTTGAAGAGGTTCCTATGTAAGGAACCCCAGCAGGTTGCATGGAGCATTCTCCTCCTGGACCGACATGGAGCCACAATGCTAGACAGGAAATGACATCAGTTCCATAATCGGGATTACATTGAACATTATTTACAGTCACTTTTTCTGGTAGCAAAAATTCCAAAGCAGGTAAAAAAAAGAAAGTATAACATTCATGTTTGTTTGATGCTTGCTTTTATTCTTATTAATGGAAGAAAGTTCAAATGAACAAACCTTTCTAACATTCTTCTAACTAGCTAACATCAAGTTCATCCTTTTCAGACTTTTATTTTTTGCAGGACTACAAAGGTAGTAACATAAAACCATTTCCTAAAGGATTTTACTTTAATGTCATTTTTAGGGCCAACTCTGTTTAAATTGTTCCATAAGTGACTTTTTGCTACAGACATAAATTGAAGGATTTTAGCATATTTGGTTTTTTTCTTTTTGGCCCAGAATGAAATGAATGAAGCAAACCCGGTGGAGGCTGAAGTTGGAGCCGTTCTGACGAGTTCTACAATGTCAATGTGTAAATGTATGTACTGTGTTTGTCTTCTGTTTTTGGATCAAATTCAGCCAGGCTCATCATGACAGCCAAAAATCACAGCCTCTTGCCCATAGGGGTCAGTAGCACTTCACTAAATGACTGAGGATTTGCAATGGAAAAGAGCTGCTGCTGCTGGTGGTGGTGGTGGTGCTGGTAGTGTGCAGCAGCTCCAACCACATCCACCCAGGCTACAGGATACCTCCCCGTATGCAGAACTCTGAGCACTCAGCCGCTCTCAGCCGTACATGCATGTAGCATTTTCCCAGCATGCCTCCCTAGCATACCATTATGGGTATTTCTTCACATGGCACGGACGGGAAGCGAGGCCTCGGATAGTTGGCCGCAGTGGAAGCCAAGCCTGATTAGCAGGGGCTGCGTGGATGTGACACGTCCTCCCTGCCAGGTTCACCCCCCCAACACACACACACACACACACACACACACACACACACACACACTGATCTACTGGCTGGAAGAGTAGACAGGCCTGGAGCTAAACCCAAGCCCCTCAACACACACACACACACACGCACACACACACACACACACACACACACACACCCCAACTGATGCAAATGAGCTCTCTGGTCAGCCATGCTGAAAAGGCAAGAGAAGGCAGGAGCGTATGGCCAAGCAGCGGGGCTACCACCCTCCTCCTCCTCCTCCTCCTCCTCCTCCTCTCCACACACTTCTCCTCACACTCACATATTTATCATGCGTGTTGCTGCACTCTTCCAGGATCAAAATGCTCCTCAGCAGGAGCGAGGAAGCCCGCTTCGGCTTCACAAACTCTGCTACAGACAAATGAGGAAATCATGGAGCATTAATGCTTCTCAGAAATGAATATAAGAATCAGTTTTACACTTCAACTCTTAATCATTTAGAAAAGATGAAATGAGGTTATGATTACAGTTGAAGTTTGCTCTTTCCAGACAGATTTGCCAAATATTTAGTTTAGTGATGTATTATATTTGAGAAACATCTATGTTAATGCAGCTTTTCTGTATTTGCTCCAGTTCTTCTTTTGTTTTATTATTACAATATTTCAATAAGTGTTTTTATTTTGCCTCATTGTGGTCTGTAGAAATATTGACATAGCAAATAAAATATAATATTTTCTTTGGATTATTTTAATAAAAATGTAATTAAGGAATAAATAAATTTCAGGTGAGAATCTAATTAAAATTAAAAAAATTTTTAACTTTACATTGTTCTAAAGAATAATCTTTAAACCTTATTAAGAAGCACATTTATAAAGATGGCTGATGGTCTGGTTGTCATTCTGCATATTTTCATATTTGCATAGTTTCTATTTATCTCCAAAGTTTGTTGCTTTAATAAGAGACTCTGTTTTATTCTGATCTGCTGCTGTCCACAGAAAGCCGTTAAACATCTAATGTGATGAATAAGCTGATTGGTTTGAGTTGGAAGTTGGATGTTGGACCTGAGCTCGTCTCCGGGCCTCGTTAGGCTCCGGGTCAGACTGTGACCTCCAGACTAAAAGGTCACGTCTGGTGTCAGAAACACAGCGAACATGGGAACAGATTTCTCTTTAGTCTTACCTTCTCTTCTGTAAACTTAGATTCTGTTAGATATTTTACAAATATTTTTTTAAGCATAAATATACATTAATATGTATAAAAACATAATACATAACCAACAAGGAGGAAAACTAAACAAAAACACAAGTTGAAAGAAATGTAATTATTTAATATTGATGCCACATAATAATAATTAAAAAATTAGTCCAAATCTTTAAAAAATCTATAAGCACCTGCATCAGGTTTTTATTGTTTTATCTAAATAGATTTTATTTTTGGGTTTTCTTCAATTTATTTCAGCTCCTCCATCTTTTGCCTTTATTGTTGAATATTTCTTTGTTTCTGTGAAGTCATTAATTTGCTAAGCCTTATTTTGCTTTTCCAGCTTGTGTTTTCCTTTTTACATTTTTCTACACTTACATTATTCTTGCTAAAAATATTAGATAAGTATGAAATTACCAGAAATATACACTGAGAAGTCGTATTTTATTACACTTTAGAGTTATATTCACACATTTAAATAAAAAAACTAAAATAAAATGTATTAAATGATAACGTGCTTGGTATGTATTATCGAATGGTGAAACAAAGTTATGAATATTGCGATATAAAAACGAAAAAACAACTTCGGAAAGACATTAGTTTGAGTTGTTAGAAATTTGAACATGAACAAATATGATAACGTTTTCCTTAAAATGTCTTAGTTAATTTGGGTTTTAGAGAACAATATGAAAGCCAAGATGGGAGCTGCAGCCCATAATAACCCCGACACGCTGTCACACCTCCTGCACCTGCAGCTCCGCTTTCTAACAAAGCAGAAGATGAAAACAGGAACAGATTGGGTCTCTAAGCTGCTGCGGTTCATCCCAGGAAATAAAAGCAGAATTCCCGTCAGGTGGAGGTCATGGTGTCAACTTGACCCCGAAGCCGTGACCCCTTGTGACATACCTGGGAAGGCTGCTTAGGCGGAGTACGCTCTGGTCCTGCTGCGCTCCGTCGGCTGACAGTGATAGAAACGTTCCAGCAACATCAGGGCCTGTCAGCGCAGGGCAGGGGGCGGGCAGGGGGAGGAAAGAAGGAAAGGGGCCCGGGTGTGTGAGTGTGTGTGAGGAGGGGGGGATCACAATAACCGATGAAAAGATGAGATGTGAGGAGGGAAGAATGCTACTTCTGGAGGCATTTTTCTCCAACCATTGAGAACACAGCTTTTCACCTCTGAGGTCCAAAGGTCAGGTTTGGCCGCAGGGCGAGTCGGTCCACACCTCCCTCCTCTACTCAGGGATTACTGCGGCTCTGTGCACATGTGTTTGTTAAAGTTGGTGGGTCAAAAAAGAACCATGAGCTTTTTGAAGCTACAGTTAATCTACACTCACCAGCAAACCTCCAATCAGCTCCTCAGTTAGCAGAAAAACAAGCATTACAGCTACTGTACTGGAGGAACTATCTGTGGTAGGAATATCGATTAGGATTACTGTACACTGCTAAAAAATACATTTACTACTAAAGGATACTAGTTTAGTTTCTATAATATGGAGCTTCATCTTCATTAATACATTTTTGTTTCATATTTTTTACAAATATTTATTTGTATTTACCATGATCTTCCAGAAGTGGTTGTACATAAAGCTATCAGCTACACGGTGAAGCTACAGCACTCCACACCACAGCAATGCCAACACCACCATGGTGTGAGTTACAGCAGCGAGCAGCGCCACCCATCATCATAGCTGCTTCTACCAAATCTTCTAAAATAGGTCATTGTCAGTTTATTGAGCGCCATCTGCTGTTCAAACAGTGTCACACCAGCAGACGGATACTTTCGTCAATAAAAGACGTTCAAATGTAACTCAGTCATTTGGTTCTAGTTTGGATCAGCCTTAGTCTGTCGATAATAAAGAACCTTAAAACAAGAAGTAGGACAGAAACAATTATTGTTTCTTATTTTCATAATGACACAGCGATTTGTTTAAAATAATGTTTTATTATGTTTATCATATTACATAGGATATTTATAATATTTAAATATACAAAAACAAATTCTTGGTCCTTTTAGTGGCATTCTATTGTGGAAATTCAGTTCTTAAATCTGCACTTGTTATTATATCTATATTTAGAAACATCAGCTGGTTCTTCGGGTGTTTGTAGCCAAAGCGAAGGTCCGATGTAGAAGGTCCAAAGAGCTTCTTGTGGCTCTGAAGTCACGTGCTGCAGAGTCCTGAGCTCCACCTTCCCACAATACGAACCTTAGTGGTAGGAAATATTAGGAACTGAAATGTAAAAGTCTCTCATTATTCTGTTATTTAGCAAATAAGAACAATGTTGGTCATCTTGACTGGCAAAAAACAGGAAAATCTATTGATTGATATGATTTAATGTCTACACCTCGTATTGTACTGTATCTATTCATTTTATGCCTGTTATCAGCCTGTCTTTCAGAGATAATGAGGCTAATCATTTTAATAAAATTAGTAATTTTATACACCTGTCTGCACAATTCCTACTCAATCAGTGGACGTAGTTTCTGTTACAAACACATCTATTGTTTTTTTATAGAGAGAAATAACATCATAATAATAACAATAACAACAACAACAACAACAACAATAATAATAATAATAATAATAATACATTTTATTTGAGGGCACCTGTCTAACATAAAATTATAGGTAAATGAAGCCAAATCACTTAAAATCCATTAACAAATTGCAAAACAATAAATATAGATAGATAGATAGATAGATAGATAGATAGATAGATAGATAGATAGATAGATAGATAGATAGATAGATAGATAGATAGATAGTGTTGTTATTGGTCTTATTGGAATCTGATAAGTATAAAAACTATGCTGCATCTTTTCACACAATCTAGTTGAAGAGAGGAATGAAGTTCACGTGTAGTTTAGGTCCTAACAGGACTCAACACTGAGTCCCAGTTTTTAATGTCATTTTTGTGTCAAACAAACATGATTTTAGTGAAATAGAACGTGTTGTTAAGTTACAAAATAGGCTTTCATAGATCTGCTAATAAATCAGGATATTAGTTATCTAAAAGTCCTCCGTTGCTTTAACAGTCTGTTTTAGTCTCTTAACAGTGCTGTGCATATGAGTGAAATGGTGGAGTGAGCAGAGGGGAAGACTGGGACTAACTGATGAATGGATGGAGTGAAAGGGGAGGAAGAAAGCGAGGGAAGTCTGATTAATAATTGCGAGGCTTCTAGGTGCAGATCTGCAGGCTTCTCACTTCAGTGGGCCGGTGCCGGTTCTCGCCCTGGGCCGTGTCGGTGGGGCTCATTAGGGAACCTCTGGGGACCTGACAGAAATTGTTAGCAGGACGTGATGGCCGAATCAGACCCCCCCCCCCCCTTCTCTAATTTCAAACCACCAAGCACCCTTATAGCCTAAAAGGAGAGGAAAGACGGGGACCTCCACCCTCTCCATCCGTACGCTGCTCCAGAACAAGGTGCTCCACCTGTAATCAAACCGCTCCCCAAAAAAGACGCTCTGGGGGGATGACCAGCTCCGGGCGCGCTCTGATTGGACCTGGTTGAGGCTATGGGATCCATAATTGATGTGTGAGCAGAATTACAGGCCTCCACACATCAGCAGAGTGTTGCACCAGACCCCGCCTGCAGGAGAGCTGAATTCAGAGCAGAAAAATCAAGGCTGGCTCTCAGCTCCTTATATCCTCTCCTAAATTCTGATTCTGTCCAGTGAGCGCTCCGGCTTCTTAAATGTGCTGAAACAGATAAGTGGACTTTAGACTCACTGCAGTGCGGTCTACTTCTAAACCCGTCTCTCCTTGTTTGCTTCTATTAAATATCTACTTTGTATTATTATGCTTGATCAGTTAAGTTTGTGTGAATCTTGCAGAACAAATTTACATTTCATCAGAGCGCAGTGTTGCTCTCAGACGTCCTGGAATGGAAGGTGCTTCTGTAATAACTAAAACCTCCATGCAAACGATGATCGCATTGATTTAATCAGGAAAACGGTGAAAATGAGTCTGGGAGCAGATCATGATCAGAGTATATGTCAGAAATACTATAAAGAATCTGAAGAAATAAAGAAAAACAGAAGAAATAGATGTGAAGCTTAATCTTTTTATTCTCTGCAGATATTTTAGGTTCAACTTTAGATTTCTTGCTGGAGGATTCTGCAGCTTTATTCTCATATTTCAGTCATTGAGTTATGGTCAATATCATCACAGCATATTTCTGAATGAGTCCCAACCAGAGGACAAACCATCCAATTAGATTAGCAGACTGGGATATTTGATGCTTTATGAATACTTTATTTAAATCAAAATGCTGTTTTGGAGTTTGGCTAACAAATCTTAGACTGTGTTCAGATAAATCGAAGCTGAAACTGTCTGTTTAGAGCTGCTTTTAATTATAGCTGGAATATCATAACAGTAGCAGGTTTTAATGTTCTTTATGCCACTGATGTTTTCTTCTTCTATTGTTGTTTTATTGCTGCTTTATATATGTTTATATAGGGGTTAGGGTTAGAGGTTAACCCTATTCCTTTAGCTGGGTTGATTGTTGGGATTGAGAAGGTTGCAGACTCATGGAGTAGCTCATGATGACACACCACTTCTTTAGGTTACATTTCAGACGAAAATGCCAATAACTCATAACAGGGAGAGATGTGTAGAATAACTTTGGTTCATCATTAAAGGTTCCACGTTCAGTTCTAAGCAAACATGTACAGCCTGTAAAAGCAGCCATCACACTGTTTGAAACAGTCGGATTCTGTGTGTGTTTTGGTATGAAATGTGTTTGAACCCCAGAGTAAAAGCAGAAAAGCATCTGAAGGAGCTTTCTGAGACTGGTGGGAGTTATTCTGCAGAGTGGAGCAACCTGGAACAACTCAGCTCAGAGAGGAAGTAATCCAGACTGCAGTTTATTAATCCACCCAGGGACCACAACCTTATCTTTGTGAGACATGTCCTGTGGTCTGATCAGGCTAAACATAATGACCACAATGTGGAGAGATATTAGATATATTGAAGCGACTTCTCAAGACAAAGTCCAGGCAGTGAAATCATGGCCACTAATATGTAGGAGCCATAAAGCTCTGTGGGTTCTGTCAGGAGGAATGGACCTCTGTTCCAGCAAACTATGTTTAGAAGCTTGTTGAAGGAAACCCAGAATGTTGGACTCAACTCATCCGGTTCAGAACCAAAATGTTTGTGAAATAAATAAACTAAAAGAGAAAACCCTCCCACATTGTTCTGGCCTATTTGTTCTCCCGTTTCCTTCCCGCTATTGCTGTTTGTCCCAAACTATTTCCATTTTATCCCAAGGTTAATTCAATGATTATTTCCTGAAGATGTTGAAATTATACCTAATTTCCCATCAACTGTGCTTCTGATCCAGCTGGGCCAGCTGATTCTATAGACTCGTGATCAAAAAGACCAGGGAAGGAATTATTGTTAATTAAATTACAAGGTGATAGATCAATACCAGGTTCCAAGTTCAGATTCAGGAATAAAAAACAAACCAAAGGTTTTATAGCATTAAAAATAAAATAAAAATCTCAGCATAAAACAGATGTTTTTCAGGCACAATGTAAAGCATTCCTGAGGGTAAAAACAAACAGGAATTCCGTGTTTGAATGGACGGTTGCCTAAGCTGGGTCTGTCATGTTGCTCAATAGCTGCAGAGTTTCTTTGCAGTTTGAACCTCATTTTACTAGGAAAAGATTCTGAGAGATGTGGATCCTGTAAGGAGTTCCAATCCTCCACCCGTACTAAGATCCTTTCTCTCCTATTATTTACCAGAGATAGATAACCAAACATCCTTAGTGTCAGACAGCTCAGCATTGAATGCTGAACAGATGGATAGTTGGGATGGAACAGGGATGAATTGAAGCATGGTCTATAGAACAAACGTGTGAACGAACAAATGACAAGTTCCTGTTTTTACAAATCACCAGCTATACATTAATAAATTCATAAATATGATTTCAAAGTTAATATGAGCAGTACTGCCCCCTACTGACCCTGCCCCCTCATCTCTTTCTATCACCTTGCTGATTCTCTAATATTTATTTCAAATGTATTTTTTACTTTTTCATTTATGAATTGAAACCAGGCTGTTTTTAAAGGTTGTATTCTGGTGTGTTTGTGTTTAATAGCTTTATTTTGGGCTGAATTTGCATATTTGTATTGAACCTCTCACCAGAAGACTGTGAACTCTCATTGAATGACAGCCAAGATCTGGATCTTCAAACATCTTAATGAGGGAAACTCTTTTGTAAGCGAAAGTGCGGGAATTCAGAGACTGAACTTTTTCAGCTCTCTGTTGATGATCTCAGGAAATTTAGACCCTAGTGGAGTGCATCTGTTTGCTGAAAAGTGCCTCTGTGTGGGAGTGTTGTGGGATAAAGCAGTCTGAATGCTCACAGACTCATGTCGGTGTAGCCGAGCTGACCCCTCCGTTCAGGTGGAAAAGCAGACCCATTTTGCTGTGGAAAGGACCAAATAAGTTTCGATATATGAAACAGAAGAGATGAGCGTGTTAGCGGGGCTCTTACAGATCAGTATGATGAACTGAATGAGGATGGATGCGTAGATGAAGAGGGGATGCCATGCTCTGTCTTCACCCTAGAGTGTCAACAGGTGAAAGTGGGCGATAACGCTGTTTGATGTTGCCAGACAGAGTTTCTACCACCCAACTTCACTCCTTCTCCTTCTCCTAGACCTCTCAGCAGACTTCAAAGCCCCCCACTCCTCCCTCGTCTATCGCTCTCTTCTCACTTTAATCCACTGCAGCAGAGCCCTCCAGTTCAAAGCGTTCAGGAGCAACCTCTCCACACTTAGAAAGGAAAAAAAAATCTGCAACCCAAACTTTTTCCTCACCCCCACCACCATCTTTCCCTTCTCTGATGAGTAGCAATTGTGCTGCTGACCAGCTCTCGCCAATAATTAATCCCACAAAGAGCGTTCATTTCCTGGCCCTCTCAGATTGACAAGAGATGGGGGGGGTGATTCAAAGGTAATTGAGTCTGACCAAGCCAAAGGAAGAGAAGAGAAAGGAAGATGAGAAGAAAGAGTTGCGCTCCTAAAGTAGGTGCAGGTGGAAGGTGTATTTGATACAGGCTACTTGAAGGGGATTGAATGCTTTGTTGCTGAGGGCTCTTTGCTAATCTGGAGCTGCACAGAAATCCACATCACTAGGAAGGGCGCACTGAAGGGCCTGGGAGCTGAGAGGCTTCGGCCGGGTTGGGAAGAGGTTTCCTGCCTTGTTGGTTGGCTCTCGCTTCCTGTAGCCTATGGACCTTCTATTCCCTGATGGACAGGAACTCCTCCTCCTTTAACGGACAGTTGGTTCAGTAGCTGGGTGGCTGGAGGTGTAGGGGACCTCGCTGAATGAAACCTGAGAACCCAGGCAGAGAGAATCAAGGGATTCAGATTGTTCATTCATGTTCTTTGTGCTTTTGAGGGATCAGAGTTAAAGGTGAAATATTTTCCCTTCCTGGATGAGCAAGTCAACATCATCCAGCTGTAGATGACTCAGACCTAACCTCATCCTCCAAAAAGACACAAACTGTTTCAGATTCAGCTTTCCAGACAGTTGATATCCTGGCTCAGCACATCCCAACATCAGCTTTAACCCTTTAACTGGTCTTTAAGAAGCCAGCATGCTGAGAAGTTCAAATTTTTTACTGAGTTTTCTTCAACCACCAAATCAGACACAAACCTCCTACTTTCTGTTTTTTTGACTGACTGATATAAAGTCTTATTAGGTCAGAATAAAAAGGACAAACTGGGACATGTTGGCTCAGATTAGGAACCAGTTGGGGAGTCTTTTTCATTGAGCCTGTTCTAGAGCTGGAGTGCCTTGCTAGAGTCAGTTCCTTCCAATGTGATATAATTGTTAAATGCAACATATTTTATTCACATTCTTATTCTATTTCTCAGAGAGGAGAGGCTGACTGTTGATTGTGTGTGTCTGAGTCTGAAAATGTGGTTTAAATTCCCCCTGTTTCCATCTCTCTGGCTGCGCTACCATCTCTGTCCACGTTCAAAATGTGCAGAAACAAAAAGGTCACACAAAGTATTTAAAGTTGCACGCATTTTACCACCACACTTCTTTCTATAAAAAAAGTGGCTTATGCATTTTTTAAGCTCTGTTTTGTGCATAAGGAGCTTTATAAATGAGACCCAGATGATTATGAAAATGAGCTCAACACTTTACTCTTTGCAGATTTTTACAACACGTTTTGGTGCAAAGTTTAATTCTAGAGCATTTTGAAAGGAACATTTTCTTCTATAAAAATTGAAAAGAATGAGATTTTTTTTTATCATGTTTTAATTTTTTTTACAAAAATGACAGAAATGCTTTTAAAAATCCGACAATCTGAACCACAGAGCTGCTATATTAGTGAAGCCTAAATAACAGTAAACAGTTTCTTTGGTTATTGAATTGTTGGATTTGATTGATTTGCTGAATTGTTAAAATTGATTTGTTAGATAATGTAACAGATTTTTTCACTCCATAGCTATACACTTTTGGGTTATTAAATATGGTTAGAATAAAAAAAAAAACTGGAAGTCAGAAAAATAGAAAACAATGGCTTTGAAAAGTAAAACTCAATTTCCCACACCCTTAGAGAAACAAGGCCAAGACTAATTTCTATGGGGAAGAGAAAGTGACAGTCCTCGGAGTTAATGGCATTACAGCTTCTTCAGCTGTCTCCATCCAAGAAAAGGGAAACAGCCAAACAAAGCAGCTCATGGTCCACACTGGGACGGTTTAGTACATTCTGGAAACAAAATGGACACCGTGAGCCGGTAAAGGCTAAGCAGTTTTTATTGTATAATAATAATTATAATAATGTTAATAATGAATAAGCAAGCAGAAACGGTGGCCCTTTCTGGTCAGATTCTGCACTAGAGACAGGATGGTTAAGACAGGAAGTAACGTTCAAACATGAAGTAATGGTTGCCTGGCAGAGGTGGCATCCAAGGTTTTCCTCTTCAGGATCAGACATTCGTTAACTGGAACAACTAAAACTTTGACAGTGAGAGAAAAAATTGTCCATTTACTCGGGACCATTTCACCCACAGGACAGAACAGAGAGGTAAATTAGCATACACTCACTACTACAATGATCAGACTTCACCATGAACAATCAGTTTGATTATTGATTGTTGGAGGAGTAAACAGTCCTGGTCAGCTATAATCCAGCTGCATCCTTTTTATATGTTAATTACAATGAACTTGGTTTGTGGAACACTTTGTGGTTAGCTTTACTTTAATAGGTGCTTTGGAAATCAAGTAGAGTCTATTAGAGCCAGATCTACCTCCTACACCTTAGTATCTCATTTAGCCTGTAGCTACACAAGGAAAATCAGCTCCCAATGCTTACAAAAATGTTGATCACCTTTCTTGGCAATCAGGTGAGAAAAAAGAACCAAAGGAATCAATATTAATCTGGTTTATCTGAAGAAGTATGCTGGATGATGTCTGTGAAGGTGGCTGAGAGAGATGAGGCAGAGTCAACGCTGTTCCATTGGTTCTGTTGATGGAAGCTGGTATAAGAGGCTCTTGAACTCTTGTGCTTGTTGGTTAAAAAGGTTCAGTTCTTTGTGGAACATCTGATGCCAAAACAATATTCCACCACTTCAACAAAGCCTTAGCCTTTTGTACAGAAACATATGACCACATATGGCTGGCTTTGGTGCCCACTAAACAGGTCTGGTTGGCTTGTGACTCAGCCCTGTTCCCTGAGCAGAACATGTTAGCAGCAGATCATGTTTCCTCCACTCTGGCAGGTGTGAGTCGAGCAGAAACCTTTAAGGGGGGAAGTGAAAACTCTAAATATTCAGCCGGAGCAGAAACGAGGGGAGTAAAGGTTATTATCCAATGCCCCCAAGTGTCTGTAGGTCCAGGACTCACCGGCTCTTCAGGCTAAGCCAGATGTTCGTCTCTATGTGGCAACAAGAGTCGGGAATGGCTTAGAAAAAAAAGAACTCTGAGCTAGCTGCTTGTTTTTCTATCATTCATCACCCTGATGTCAGAAGTCATTCTATCA
This sequence comes from Apricaphanius iberus, assembly GCA_028564705.1. NCBI lineage: Eukaryota > Metazoa > Chordata > Actinopteri > Cyprinodontiformes > Aphaniidae > Apricaphanius > Apricaphanius iberus. The sequence goes on along the minus strand of JAPXFQ010001133.1, from coordinate 855,506 downwards.
CACTTGTTTTCATAAATAAATGGCAGCAAACCCTGGATAACGAACGAGCACTCCTGATTGGTTGTGATGCTGGACTTCCTGCCCAATGTGTGGCCAGACCCTGGAGTTTGTTTTTCTTTTATTAAAGATTCAAACATTTTGTGATGAGTTCTATCTGTGAGTCCGTCAGAGAGTTGTTTCACACACGGCAGAGCTGTCAGTTTGCCAGCAGCCGGCTTCAACGTAAGGCGTTCCGGCCCCCTCGCACAAATCCGAGTTGGCACTCTACAAACAGAGAGCTACCTTCAGGATAATTTGCTCCTCAGGGACGGACTTACGAGCTATTAACAAACTCCCCTCTGCTATTCCGTCAGGCCATGATTGGAAGAAAAACTAACACTTTAAAAACTTAATTTTCCCTCCTTGTTTGGTAGACCTGATTAGCAGAGTGCTAATTCTCCTCCCTGGTGCAATTAATCACATTGACACCTGTACTGCCGGCTTCTTCATCCTCACTCTTTGCCAAGCGGCTTGCAACTGGTGTGCTGTCGGTGCATCTCAATGTGTTGTTTTTGTCATCTCTTTGCAACGGTTGTGAAAATAAAGTCTATTGCAAATCAATGTGTGAGTGACTTGTTAAATGCATCTAATTTTACTGGAACCAAATGACAGATTTTAGTGGTGCAGCGACAAATAACGAGAATGAAGGAATTTATTCTATTCAGCTGTTCCAGTCAAGTAATTGAGATTATTGTTTATTTTAACATTTAGCTCATAATTAGGGTTTAAAGTAAAAATAAGACTATTCATTTAATCTGAACAAGGACATTAAGAGGATACACACATGTGAATCTTTTATTTTTAGAAAAAGTGGAGCTGAACAGAAAATATTGTGATCACATCTGAATATAGGTAGCTAGAAATCCTCATTTACAGTATTAAATATTATTTTAGCAGCTAAATTATACAGAAGATTTTAAATGTACAACATTCAGTTGTAAATTGTTACTATTTGCCTATTTTAACAGTAAAAATATTTTATTCCTTTTAAATCTTGAATAAATCCCAACTGAGAGAATTTTTACTATTATAAATGATTATAAATTATATTAAAATTATTCTTTTTTAACACCACACCTTTCAAAAACAAGGCAGCTATTTAAAATTTGGGCTCAATAAGAAATAAGTATGTGTGAAATCTGGAAACTTAATTTGATGGGTATATAACATCTAACTGAGAAAACTGTCAGGAGCCAAAGTAACGGAAATGTTTCAGGACAGAACTGGTCCATTAACAACCAGAATAACTAGGAGAAGGAACCAGTTCATCCACCAGTGAACTGTTTTTGTCTTCTCTGCAGCCAGGTCATTGGTTCGTAGGGCCTGGACAGAAGAGGTAGAGTTCTTCCAGCTGGTTCTAGGTCTCATTTAAAAGTAATCTGCAACTTTATTGACAGGAGGAAGAAGAAACGGAAAAGTTTTAGTTCAAACACACAAATGTGTCATCAAAGTTTTCTGTGAACTGCTGAAAGAACATGAATGATTCAGAGAGTTCTCCTGCTACAAATGTCGCCTCTTTCATTCATGCTTTCACTCTTCCTGCTACCAGCAATGCTAATCGAGTCACTGTGGGGACAACTAATTCAGCCGCGGCAAAGTTCTTGATTTGTGGAGATAACACGCCCAGAAGTTGTATTAGGCGATCTCAATGATGAAGATTTTTAAGGAAGTGTGTCTCCCTGCGACTGTGAACCTTGTTTTGAGGGGTCGGGGGGTGGGGGCAGGGGCCTGATCTGGCCCTTAGAATGTCCTGGAAGCCCAACGTGATGACACTGCACCTGTCTTGCATTTGGGCCTCGCAGCCTCCCAACCTCACACCACACCTCGCCATCAGAGAGCTCGGCCTGTGCTGACTCTCACGCAGCAACAGCCAGGACATCTGTGGAGTTCTGGCAGCGCCGTGCGTGTCCATGCAGTGTGTGTGTGGGTGTGCGTGTTGAGATGCAACATTCCAGCCAACATGACTCCTACTCAGCCTGCGTTTGGCCGGCGCACCACTGGGAGCTGCGCCACTGCTACCAGCAGCAGCCGTGTCGCTTTGCAGACCCTCCGGATCCACTCGCCTCTATTCGGGTGTGTTCTTTGTATCCATGTCGCACTAAAATGAGACACACACGTAAATACTTAACACGCAAGCGCCCTCCACTGCATGAATATTCATTTGCAACTGTGATGAGCTGTGACATGCCTTGCTGGCAGGGGCCCGTGACCACATGGTCGGGGCGTTTGAGGAAAAAGAAAGGCCGTGTCGGAGCGTGTTACCCAGGTCTGCCTCATTCTGTAGGGTCCAATCTATGATGGCTGCATTTCTCAATCTCAGATGGATTCCAGATTTTTTGCTCAGAGCTGCTCCTCCCCTTCCTTCTCTCTTTGATTTCTAAACCCAGGGCTGCACATGTTGAACAGAAGGAAATAGAAACCATCTTGATGGAAAAGGTGCACCTTGCTCTGCATCTTCAGGGTAGAATGTGAGCACTTTAGCGAGTGGTTGCCTTTGTGCGCAGCCGGCATGGGGAAACTGGCACGACCACTGATGGTGGAACAATGAAGCCTTTCCACGGCTGCCCATTGTGCAAGGATCTTTGCATTGTTTGCTAACCCCCCTCTTCCTCTCCTACCCTTCAGTCGCTACTCACACCCGACCAGCTGGCACGGAGATGGCAGAGCTGTTGACAAGGTTCACAATACCCGCTCCAGTCCACGCCACAATGGGGGGACATGTACACAGGCACCTCTGTGGCTGAGGAAGGGATAGCGGGGCCCCTCAGGCAGGTGGTGCTGCCAGCGTCTCTGCAGCGTGTTGGTAGCTTTCCCCAATGACAAGGGTCTGGCAGACAGCTTTCTTCTCCTAAAATCCACATTGTTAAAACGGGGGACTCTGGAGGATGAGTGTTTGTGTGCCTTTTGATTTTTTTCCCTTCTCCTCAGAGAGACGGGGAGCTTAGGCTCACACACATGCTAGAAATCCAGCTCCCTCTCTGCCTCAGCTTACTGCATCCATGCGCTGACTTCCGACTTGTGTCGAGGCTTATCAACGAGCCAGAAGAGGCAGACTCACGTGTTCTGGTGCACAAGAGAGCTTTATTTTCTCAGAGATGCAGAATGCTCAGGTGTTTCAAGTCTGAGTGACAGCTTGCTCTCCTCCAGTCATGATACGCTGTTTGCAGAAGCATGTCAGGTTTGTCTTGCGGTTCCTGCTGCCGGATTGTCTGTTTGCATGGAGCTTTAGTGTGTCTGGGAAGCAGCAGCTGGGTTATAGAGAGATGAAGGGTGTGTGACGGCATCATCATGATCCATAAAGGTCATGTTTACAGTAGTTGTTCCCAGGTCTTTTTTTCTAAGTGATGCACTTTTATATTTGTACCAGATGTGGAACATAAGTCAGGCTGCAAAGCCTCCAAAAATACCTGAATGCTCTTATTTTGTCCATGTATGGTACCAAGGACAACAACCACCATCATATGAACTGCTGCTGTAATATAAGCAACCATCCATGTTGGTAAATATTCCTCCACATGTTGTATATCTACCACAAGCTTTTAATTACAACCAGCCAGCATCCTGTATAACTCTGGCTGGATAAATGGAAACTCCGGCAACACTTGGAAATGTATTGATCCAATTTATTGAGACCGACCCGTTTCAGGGTAAAGCCTTCATCAGGGTCATTGAAGGCTTTATGCCGAAACATGTCGGTCTCAATAAAGTGGATCAATACATTTCCAAGTGTTGCCGGAGTTTCCATTTATCCATCGATTTTCTGCTTCTGAGTGCACCTAGGGAGTGGTTGAAGTTTCATCGGCACTGCTCTTTTGTCTTAACTCTGGCTGGATGTTAGACCAATAGGTTCACAGTTTGGTAGAGTTCCCTGGTTCTCCAGGTACCGACTAACGCATTATACTTATATGGCATGTAGATGGAAGATGCAAAAGTGGATAAGTTTGTATTAACTTGTTGCATAGGTGTGCACAGCTATAGAAGTAAACATCTACAGTCTTCTTCTTTATCTTAACTCTTTAGGGTTCAGCCAATCAGCACCACAAAGATAAACGGTGCACCTGGATTGGCTGCTTCGGAAATATCAGCCAATAGCATGTTTAGTAGCATAGGTTCAAGCTATAAAAGCTTCCAAAGCTGCATTTTCTTTGGAATACTTTAGATTTTCTCAACAAATTTGCAGTGAATAATTTAGAGTCACGTTCCACAGAAAATCCCAAAATACGGTAGATGAATAGTGAACTCAGCAGGGGTCTGCTCTACTCTGTTCAACGTCCTCATGATTCAGTTCACAGTCACTCAGAAGTTTATCCAACATCTGGACTTAGCAACATTTACTCACACTACCTTGCAAAGGCTGTCGACATGTCTTCGATTGGTCAGGATCCCCTTCAAGTCGGCCAGAAATGTATCAGATCTCAGCTATTCCAATATATAGTATTTCCCATTTTAACTGACACTAGGAACGTTTCCCACAAAAAGTTTATTTTAGATTGAAGAAAAGCAAGACCAGATTGTAATTCTACCACCACAAGGTTTCACTGTGGATATGCTGTTATTCTGATGATGCTGTTTTAGTGTCAAACATATTTTTGGAGTCGGGGCCTAAATATTATCTTTAGTTTCCTTACATCTTAGCAAAGACCTCCAGGGATGTGGTTTTTTTTTTCTAAATAAAAATCTTTCATCCCAACTTCTTGGTCCAGTCGTCAGAGATCGTTGTCACTCACAGTATACTGGAAACCTTCTCTGTCTCCCATTTTTTTCTCTATCCATTTCCTCTGTGATTCCGGTCATTAAAGTTAAACAAAGTGTTTGATACAAACGTCATTAATCAGGATTCACTAATAACAAATAATCTTGAATTTTAAACCTGGTAATGTTTCCAGAGAATCTCAGACTACATTAGTGCCTGATGAGAAAAATAATGTCTTGTTTAAGAGAAAATCATATGAACTGTTTTTACAATCTGTTGCATGGCCTCAGCCAAAAGCTGCTTCCTGCTGCTGTAGCTCTACTTGTATGTGTTCTCTGCCTCCTATTTACGTCTTTTAAATGGTGGTAAACATCCCATAGCGCCACGAAGTCGGTGTGAAAAACAGCTGTTTGATTGGTTGTTTTCTGTTTTTTTCTCTAACGGCAGGTTGCAATTAAGGACCTTTTCACCCATGAACAGCCCAATGTCAAATCTTAACGTATGTGCTTGCATAAATTCGGAGGATTTCTGCTGTCAGGCGACGGCAGGGTGTGAATTTCATTACTGTCAGGGAGGGAAGCATCAGGGGCCTGGCAGCTGGAAGATGGTTATCCTGCAGGGTGAAGAGGACGGAAAGAAAAACTCCAGTGATCCAGTGGCATCAGGGGGTCACCAAATCTCCAGAACATCCGCTGAAGACTAGATATGACCAGTGATGGCAGAAACAAGCCTGTTCTGTCCTACCATCATAAATGGAAACCTATGGAGTTCCACTGTGACTGTTACTGGAATCATTTGGCACGGTCCAATCTGACTAGGATTAATCCAAAAATGACAATAATTGCTTTGCAATGAAGGATAAATGTGGAGAACCACGCTATGGTCACTTTCAACTAAAGTAGACCGGTTCACTACCAAAGGTCTCTGAGAAAATAAAAATACATAATCGTTTGGTCTTTTAAACTAGCATATGGACACATCAGTACAGCAGTGTCGATGACTCATCACAATCTGCTGGGATTCCTGACATAGAAAACTTTTAACTGATTGGAATGTTTGTATAATTGTATTGAAATGACTTTAGTTATAAAGTGCCTTGAGATGACATTTGTTGTGAATTGGCGCTATATAAATAAAACGGAATTGAATTGACTTGAAGTGATTAACCAGTCATAGCATAAACCTTCCTTCATGAATCTTTCACCGTCAGATATTAAAGGAGACAAATAATGAAAAAAATCACTTTTCCTGGGATTTGGGGTGTTATTGTGTGTTTCTGGTGCCTATACATGCATACAAATCTTTTAAAAAAAACATCCATCCTGTTTTGAGTGAGATTAGGGTTTCTTAATTGATCTTGCATTCAGTCTCTGATTGAGCTGTTCAAAATCTATCCGGCTTTCTACATCAGAAGCCGGAATATCGGAATATCCACACCTCCTCAGAGTGCTGTCTCCACCCACCAAGTACAGCAGTAAACAACAGTTACCATTCACATTGGGAAACACCATGTTGAAGCACCACGCAAAATACTCAGTTTTTGGCTGGTCAAAAGAGCTCAAAACACTTCATCAGGTCCCAGTCGAAGAGGACAGAAAAGCGGCATGGGTTGAATTTTATTTTTTTATGGTAAGATGCTGGTGGGAAAGGATAGGGGAGACGAGAGATCTGCTGCCGAACTGAGCTGAAAACCAGGAAGAAGACGGGAGATCTGCCGTAGAAGAGCGACATAGGTTGGCTCTATTTTTTTTTTTTATGGTAAGATGCTGGCAGTAAGTGGGGGGACGGCTGAGGACCTGCCGCCACAAAGGGCTACTCAAACTCCGGGTGGAAGATGGCAGACAAGCCGCAGATCTGAGCTACTCCAACCCGGAGGAAGACTGGGGACATGCAGCTGCATGGAGGTCAAAGAGTAGGGTCTCCATGGTGCTAGAGAGCTGGAGTCAGCAACCAGCAGGAGGAGTTGAAGAGAGGACCAAGGGCTTTGGAGGAAGACGAGGCAAAGATTTACTGGAAACTGGCTGGGAAAATAGCAGCTTCTTAAAAATATATCAAGTGTTCAAAACGCCGCTGTTCCATTAGTTATCAAAAACCACATCAGTCCCATAACTTATCAATTACATGTTGAAGAAAGTTTTGATCAAAAAACCAGAACTCTTAAATGGAATGCATTCTGTTACATTCTTCCCCAGAGTCAGATAAGTCAGAAAAGCATTTATTAACCAGCCCAGTCATTCTGCTGATGTGGCAGCCGTCTGTTAGCTTTAGCTTAGCATAAACAATGTAGGTGAAGTGATTATAATTACTCCATAATGATCCTAATTATTCCTGGTGACCTCAATAATCATATAGACTACAAATAAATACCACTAAGGAATTATAGGAGTGATTCTGACCTGGGACTCCAGTAGGAAAAACACTGTGTGGTGGAAGGTATGGACCCAAACGCAGAAGCAGAGTGCAAGGTTGTTTATTATCGTGCACAGTGATGATGATGATGGTGGTCTGAAACAAAAAGAGAGGCACCCCTTCCAGGGTGGGTGGAGGGGGCCTACGGCAGGGTGTCTGTATTGACGCCCCTGGAACTCAGGCAGACAGACCGAGTGGCATCCCCCCACGGGAAGGATATCGAGCAGATGGCCCGGATGGGGTCCCGTGGCGGGACAGGTGTCAGGTGGGCGACCCAAATTGCGCCCTCTGGCTGGACGGGAGACGGGCGGGTGGCCCCTGGCGGGACGAGTGTTAGGTGGGCGACCCGGATGGCGCCCTCTGGCTGGACGAAAGACTGGCCGACGTCCCTTGGAGAGACGGGTGGGCGGCCCGGCGGTCCTCTCCTGGGGACCTGGAGGTCCAGCGGGAGGCTGGACAGACGTCCCTTGACGGGATGGGAGACAGGTGCACGGCCCGGTGGTCCTCCGTTGGGGACCTGGACGTCCAGTGGGAAGCTGAACGGATGTCCCTTGATGGGACCTGAGTCGGGCGGACGGCCTGAATGGCGTCCTCTGGCTGGACAAAAGAGTGCCGGACGTCCCCTGGCGGGACAGGAGACGGGCAGATGGCCAGAATGGCGTCCCCTGGCTGGACGAAAGACTGGCATATGTCCCTTGGAGAGACGGGCGGGCGGCCCGGCGGTCCTCTCCTGGGGACCTGGAGGTCCAGTGGGAGGCTGAACGGATGTCCCTTGATGGGACGTGAGTCGGGCGGAAGGCCTGAATAGCGTCCTCTGGCTGGACAAAAGACTGGCGGACGTCCCTTGGCGGGACGGGAGACGGGCGGACGACCCGGCAGTCCTCTCTTGGGGACTTTGAGGTTCAGCGAAAGCTGAACGGATGTCCCTTGGGGAGACGGGAGACGGACGCCCGGTGGTCCTCTCTTGGGGACCTGGAGCTCCAGTGGGAAGCTGGATGGATGTCCCTTGATGGGAGACGGGCGCACGGCCCGGTGGTCATCTCTTGGGGACCTGGAGGTCCAGCAGGAAGCTGGACGGATGGCCCGGCGATCTTCTCTTGCGGACGAGGCAGCGGCGGGGAAGCTTGGAAGGAAGGAACCTGGCTAGTGAAGCTGGGCCTGAGACTGGCTGCTCCGGTGGCGGCAGCGGCATATCCAGCTGCTCTGGTGGCGGCCGATCCAGCAGCTCTGGCGGCATATCCAGCCGCTCTGCTGGATCTGGGAGCAGAGACTGAAGGAGCTCTGCTGGCTCTGGGAGCAGACACTGAAGGAGCTCTGCTGGCTCTGGGAGTAGAGACTGAACAAGGATGTAGAACCTTTTTGGGACACAGAGGAAAGTTCTGCTTCTGTTGTAGAGGTGGTTCCATTTGTTCAGTGATTCAGGGTCATAAGCTTTTTCACTGTGGCTTTAAAACTAGCTTTTTGGGATTCGCTCAGTTAGTGGAAAAAAGGACACCTAACATAGACAGAAAGAAACTGATGAGGTCAACACACCTTCTAGCGACCTAGGTCCAAAATGAGCCATGAGGGTGAGCTGACTGCTACAGCTCTGATCAACCCGAGCTTGATTCTGATTCTAACTGGGGAAATCTACTCCATCAGACCAACCTCCACCCAGATAACTTCTGTGCAAAACAATAAAGTTAACCAATTTTTGTCTCTGACTGAACAGAGTTTGACTCACAGGAATATTTCATCATTACTAAAAATGAACTGTCTGTATTGCACATTTATTAGGTATTAAAAAATAATTTTTATGAAATCAAAACAGTTTATAATGTCTGATTTTGGATTAATGACCATTCAGCCCTGAACCTGGACTATAAGTATTTCAGTTACCCGCCCCCGCCCCCCGATGGGTTCTACAAGCTCACTAGTCAAAAAATCATGTACATGCTGTTTTATCTCTAACACCTCATTCCCAGCGGCTGACCACACAACACTGTAAAGTTGTAAAACTGCATTTTAGAAGCTAATACTTCTTGGATAAGTAGCTTTGACCTAAACTGAGGAACAGTTTGACCGAAAAGATCTTCCCCAGCAGTGAGGGGAAGGAAGTGTTGTCCTACCTGTTTCATCTTGTGTCTTGCTGCTGTCTGAGGCAGCAGGAGGAACAGTGGGAAGAGCTCTGTGAACTTTAGGCTTTGACCAGGGGAACAACCTATTCATGAGTGGAGAAGCTGCTGTTGCTTCAGCGTCCAGCTCCGAGGCCCTGATGCTGCTAATTTCCTTAATACAACCTTTTCCAGCAGCTTTCAGCCGGCGAACTGGGCTGCTCTTGTTCTATTACTTCCTCTTCTTCATTTCCTCTCTTCTTCTGAAAGTGTCTTCTTTGGATTCTTTGGTGGATCTTCCATGGCTCCAGTCTCAAAACCATGGGTTTGTTGATACCATTTGTTAGTGTGTAGCGTACTACCGTAAAGTGAAACTCAGTTACTACTTCTGAGGGGCGTCCCATGAGATAAAAGTTATATAGTGTTTGTTGTCAGCACCAATGCTCACAGGCCGTGATAGGTCAGAAAATTAACATAATAACTGCTAGTGTGCCACCAAAACGTTTCCAAAACACGTGTTTTTAAAGTGTAAAAGTTACGGGGTGCTTTAAAAGTTGGACTACCTCGGTATATCAGATATCGGTAAAAAAGCCAGTATCAAACCTCCCTAGCTGCTGCGGGACTTCAGCCAGGCTTTAATGTTAAACCTCGTCGTAAAGTGTTGAAAGGATAATGTGTTTCTGGCACTAAAGCTACACCCAGCTTTAGTCACGAGTCAGACCCAATAAAACCAAGACGCTGACATTTTCTAGTGAATTTCTTCAAGAAATGTGAATATTTCTGCAAATAAAACTAATTCCTACAAAGAGGTTGATAGCTGAACCCAAACAATGCTCAATGCTTCACTTTCAGCTTCCAACACAGGATTCATCTATCATCCAATCCGACCCCCCCTTCCTTCCTCCTACCCCACCTTCAAGGCTCTCCCCTCCTCTCTGCTGTCAGCTCAGCAGTTTTTGAGGGAATTGGTTGCTCTTTGAAATGCATATTGGGCAATGCCCGACACCAACATGTGTACACTGTGGAGCAATTGTGGAGGCCAAATGTTTAATTACACATGGCAGACCGAGCAGCAGGAGGCTGAAACACAACGGCACACAAAAACAAGCCGCTAGCTTCTCTTCTTTTGGTCTTATGCACCAGTAACAACCAGTTCAGGCAGACCCCCTCATACTGGGAGTACAGAAAGAAGGTAAGGCAGGGATGGAGGGACATTTCTCTTGTTTCTGGTTAAGAAGCAGAACTGACAGTAGAGATCAAACATATTTGTCGAGCAGTTTTAGTTGATTCTGCAAGGCTACTGTAGCCCCATGGTGGTCTCCAGGCTTCCCAGCAGGCATTGGGTTTGTCCGGTTCTGCTAATGGATCCAGAATGGTCCTAGAGCTGGGAGGAGAAGGACCAAGGTTCAGTATCTGTGACCTGTGTTTGTCGGGAGGAAGCGTAGAGCAGCAGGGGAAGTGGGAGCACCTGTGCAAGTCAGCGGCAGCCCGTCAAGCTAACTAATTTTGAAATTGACCTCTGACCTCTGTTCCCACGCAGCGGCTGAGAAAGGTCTGATCCTTGCTCTGACTCCTGCTTCTAATTACCAACTAAAACAAAGCTGTTATCAGATTATGCCTCCTTATAAAACCATATAATTGATTGTATCTTTGCTCAGTGTCGGTACAAATTAGGCCATTAGCACACAACAGGACTGTGCTGACTCATTTAATACAATGAAGCTAAAGCCCATAATTGTAGCAGTTCTGGAGTGGTTAGTCCACTGTGAAGATCGGACTCTTAACACAGCAGACAGACACAACCCACTAGCTGTGCAATAAAGAAATTAGCCTGGTTTTTATTGTACCATTTGTGCACATATGGATATTTATGATCAATTTATCACTCCAGAAATGAAAATCAGCAGCAACAACTAAAGACAAATCAGTTAAATGGCTAAAATTACACACAGAGCAAAGAAGAAAGTTCCTCTGTTTCAGCCACAGTCATCTGGTTTGCTGCTCCTGATGCTTGATGGGAGAGGGAACACCATAGTGAGATCCAGAGACATGTATGAACCCTTGAGTAGCAACTTATAAGTGTGGTAGGAGCTTTTAGAAATATTCCTTTCCACTGTATAGAAAATATTTTACAAACGGTGGCAATAATATTAACAAGTTTAGCCTGAAAGAAGACTGCAAGCAGCTAGAAGTCTCCAGAAACATCGACTGTTATCCTGCATCATCAGAAAAAGGTTTACCTTCCATGTGCAAGATGGAAACTTTTTTACGAAAAATATGAGAGTCAGACCAAAGTTTGTCCAGTAGAACAAGAATCTGAATAAAAATATGTTGCATTTAAGAATGTTCATATCCATGTCTTCAGGTTATATAGAAACAGCACGTATTAGTGCGTGTGTGGAGTAATTCAATTTTTTTTCAATTCACTTTTATTTATACAGTGCCAATTCACAACAAATATAATTTCAATACAATTATACAAACGGACGACGGACACTGCGTATCGTGTCATTTCCTGTTTGGTGACTCACTTGGCTGAAGCATCTCGGTGCTCTTGCCCTCTTTAATTTATCTAATTTTCTCTGTCCAGAAGCTTTTCTGAGTTATTCTAACACACAGACACATTGAAACACTCCGGAGATACGAAAGATTTGTTTTGTCTTTCAGAGACATGGTTGCAGGAAGATGACCATGTCACAATAAATGACTCAACTCCCCCTAGCTACTTAAACTTTAGTGTCCCCTCGAAGTACTGGTCGAGGAGGTGGAGTAGCCCCCATCTTTCATTCAGATTTACTAATTAATGTCATGCTCTGCACTGTCATGTTTTCTCCTGCTCACCAGCCTGCTAATTGGCTGATTGGTCCCACCTGGGCAGCTCCCTATTTAAGCTCCTGCCCTGCAGCCACTCAGTGCGAGATTGTCTGTTTCCACTACCTGTCACAGCTATTAAGCGTTCACGTCTGACTGCCTCATTGTGTACCTGACTCCCTGTTATCTGACCTCTGCCTCTGCCCAATCCATGGTAAAACGGACATACTATTGTGCATCGAACCCTGCCTGTTTCTGGACTCTGATTTCAGCCTTCTGGACCTTGGATTTTCACTGCCTCTCTGGAGAATTGACCTGGACTGAATTGGACTACTGAATTTTGGATCATGGACCTTTTGAACTCCTGCCCTGTTAAGTGATTTTTTTTCAACTCTGCTTTTGATCTTTCCTGGACATCTTGAACACCCCTGCTCCCAATACTTTACCCAGCTGAAGACTCCTGAGCAGCTGCCTTTTGGGGTATGTCCTAGTTTCTATTGGTTAATTCCTGCCTGGTTCTACTTGCTTTTATTCACCAGTCTGTCTCCCTTGCAGTATATGACCTGGCCGTGCCCATCCTGAAGCTACCCGCCTCCAGAGTGCACATTCTTTAAACTTTGTAAATAAAGCCCCTTATCTTTCTGAATTGTGGTCTTGTTTTGGGTCCAAACTCTGTCAAGCTCTTTTCAATTAATCCCCCAAAAAATAATAGTTACAGTTCCTTTGAACATTTAATCTTTAGCCTTCCTCATACGCATAACAAAGCAGTAAAGCCACTTTTATTCGTGGTCTTGTATCGTCAACCAGGCCCTTATTCTAAATTTTTTCATCAGATCTCAGATTTTCTATCTGACTTAGTTTTAAACACTGATAAAGTTATTATAGTTGGAGACTTCAATATTCATGTTGCTAGTGAAAGTGATAGTTTAAATACAGCTTTTAACATTATCTTAGACTCATTGGCTTTACTCAAAATGTGCAGGGACCAACCCATCGCGGTCACCACACTTTAGATCTTGTGCTGACTTATGGCATTGACTGAGAAGAAATCTGTCTGAGAAGACGGAGAAGAGACAGCATAAAGGATGCTCTGTGACTTTGAGCATCATCTGGACCAATGTTCCCCATCCAGCAGTGGGTACCGCAGTTGAGCAGGGTGCCAGACCATGTGGAGCTTCTATGGGGAGAAAAACACAGAGAAAACTGGGTTAACAATAACAGCAGAAAACGTATATCTGGAGAGTGGTAGAATAAAAAAGTAGAAGAGAGAAGAAAAGTGGCCAGTCTGTCCTCCAACAGTCTAAGCCTATAGCAGCATAACTACAGAGATAACTCAGGATAACCCAAGCCATTCTAACTATAAGCTTTATCAAAAAGGAAGGTTTTAAGCCTAGTCTTGAAAAAAAGCAGAGTATCTGCCTCATGGACTAAAACTGGGAGCTGGTTCCACAGGAGAGGAGCCTGATAACTAAAAGATCTGCCTCCTATTCTACTTATAGAAATCGTAGGAACTACCAGTAGACCTGCATTCTGAGAACAAAGTTCTCTGTTAGGAACATATGGAACAATCAGGTCTGTGATGTATGATGGAGCTGATTATTAAGGGCTTTATACGTAAGGAGGAGGATCTTAAACTCTATTCTGGATTTAACAGGGAGCCAATGGAGAGAAGCCAAAACAGGAGAAATGTGATCTCTCTTTTTAATATTCATCAGAACTCTTGCTGCAGCATTTTGGATCAACTGAAGGCTTTTAATTACATTTTGTGGACTTCCTGATAATAAGGAATTACAGTATTCCAGCCTTGAAGTAACAAATGCATGGACTAGTTTCTCTGCATCACTCCTGGACAGGATGTTTCTAATTTTAGCAATATTCTGGAGGTGAAATAAATAAATCTTAGAAACCTGTTTAATATGGGATTTAAATGTCATGTCTTGGTCAAAATTACACCAAGGTTTTCTACATTATTACCAGAGGTCAAATTAATGCCATCCAGATGAAGTGATTGACCTAGCAGCTTCCTTTTTAAAGGTTCTGGTCCAAAGACAAGAACCTCTGTCTTGTTTGAATTTAGGAGCATAAAATTCAGAGTCATCCAGGTTTTTATGTCTTCCAGACATGCCTGTAATCTACCTAACTGATTGGTTTCATCAGGTTTTATGGATAAATATAATTGTGTATCATCAGCATAACTGTGGAAATTCATTCCATGTTGTCTAATTATTTTACCAATTGGAAGCATAAATATAGTAGAGAGTCGGTCCAAGCACAGAACCCTGTGGTACTCTACAAGTAACCCTTGAGTGTGAAAAAGATTTATCATTAACATGAACAAACTGGAATCTGTTGGACAGATATGATTTAAACCAGCCTAGTGCTGTTCCCTTTATCCCTACAACATGTTCAAGCCTTTCTAAGAGAATATTATGATCGACTGTGTCAAAAGCAGCACTGAGATCTAACAAAACCAGAACTGTCACAAATCCATTATCTGAAGACATTAAAATATCATTAGTAACTTTTACCAGTGCTGTTTCAGTGCTATGATGAGCTCTAAAACCTGACTGAAATTCTTCAAACATGTTGCTGTTTAGATGCTTACATACTTGATTAACAACTATTTTCTTAAGAATTTTGGATAAGAAAGGAAGGTTAGATATAGGCCTGTAGTTAGCTAAATCATCTTGATCCAGGGAGGGTTTCTTAAGTAAAGGTTTAATTACAGCAACCTTAAATTCCTGTGGCACATATCCATTTATTAAAGATAGATTCATCGTGTCTAGAATAGGGCCAGTAACCAGAGGGAACACTTCCTTAAATAATTTGGTTGGTATTGGGTCTAACATACAAGTTGAGGGTTTAGATGAAGTTAATATTTGTGATAATTCAGAAAATTCAACAGAATCAAAAAGGTACAGACATAAACATGGTTCTACAGTTCTCTCTGATACTGCCTCAGTTACTGAGAGAGCGTTAGTCATGTTTGGGAGAATTCCAATGATTTTATTCTTTATAGAATTTATTTTACTTATGAAGAATCCCATAAAGTCATCACTACTGAGAGAAGGGGGAATAGTTGGCTCAACAAAGCTATGACTCTGTGTAAGTTTGGCAACTGTACTAAAAAGAAATCTAGGATTGTTTTTATTTACCTCTAATAATGACGAGAAATATGCTGTTCTAGCTTGTTGAAGCGCGTTTTTATAAAGTAGTAGACTATTTTTACAAGTTAGAAAGAAATCATTTAAGTGTGTAGAGCGCCATTTTCTCTCCAGTTTCCTAGTATTCTGCTTTAAAGTACGTAACTCTGCACTAAACCAAGGAGCCAATCTCCTATAGCTGATTACCTTCTTTTTTAAGGGGGCTACACTGTCTAGTGCCAAACGCAGTGAGGAAGTAATACTTTGAACCAGACCATCAATTTCTGAAGGGTTAGTGTTGGAATTACTGCCATCCACTGTGGTATTCTGAGACGGATAGGGAAGCAAGAATACAGAGTACAGATATGTTGCAGCTTCCCTCCTGCATAACGCTGCTTAATGGATGCTGGAGCTGATTGAAGATCAGCCAGTGGCAGCATCTGGATCGGGGAGCAGATCTATAGATGTATGAGCTGAACTGGACCTGCTGCTGTTAGATCTATTGGGACTGTCCATCCTGTTCCCCTGCTCTGCGTTTTTATATCAGACACACTGTTGAATCAGTGCTGAGTCACTGCAGCTCTTCTGTTTATTTTTATGACTCCATATCAATATTTTGCATAAATTATACTTTTAAAGTAGTTTTGAAGCACACCTATGTTTTAATGTTCTTATTTGTTTCATCTCTTGTGCTGCTGTTTTATTTTTGATTTATCTATAACCTTTTATTTCTTTACACTTCTCTTATTACACATTTTCTTTTGTAAGTATATTTTTGTCCTTTAAAGTGAAGCACTTCAGTCGCCTTTGGCAAGTAAAGCTCTATATAGATCAACACTGACTGATTAAAATAAAATGCTTTTCTGTGCCTCCACCTGTCTGCAGCTGTCTCTGTGGAATTGCTTTCTCCGCCTCACGGGTGCCGTGGTTACTAGTGAAACACCCCATATTAAGTCATGCAGAAAAATTCACTAGACACTTTGCATTGACTGTTTATGGTTAAAACTGGGCGTGTTGGATGCTGGATACGATCCAAAAACAACTGAGCACATTTCTAGGAAGAGTTTGATTTATGAAGCAGAGACTGCCTGCATCCATTCAGAGTTTTTATAGATCAGAAACTTACAAGGCATAAGTAAAAAAAAAAGTTGCTGAGATTAACTACGGGTTTAGTGAGAATTCTACGCATAGTTTTCTAAATAAGAGCCCTGGACAGTAAGGAAACATTGAAACAGAAGAATTTCTGGTGGGTTCTGGACCTCTGGTGTGGTCTGTCCCTGTTTGTGTCTCCATACAAGCTGCAACATGTTCAAACAATCACACAACCATTAAACCACTGTGGCCCCCTAATTCTGGGGGTTATGGGTAGAGGCGTCTGCCAGAGCCATGCAGCCAGATGTCTGGCAGCTACAGTCTATGGATATGACATTGAGGCAGTTACATATGAGGACATAATACTTGGCGCTTTTGTTTCCAATCAGAGAAGTCAGTCACTCTACAGAGATGAAGGGAACTTTTAGAACAACTCCCAATCAGAATCACAGCAATACTGAGAAAATGCAAACCCATGTCTGACTCTACCAGCCTCTGTAGTACATTAAATATTAGTTTATGACTGTATTACTAGAAAAGACAAAAAAAAAGTTTTAAAGGGTTGGAAGAGAAAGCCTCTAATCTATAAAATTATATCATGAAGATTGATGTTACATCTCAATGAAGGAAAATACTTTTTGTCAGACTGACCATTTTTCTTCACTCTGCTACTTTTCTCTTCTACTACTCTCCAGTTGTTTTATTTGCTGTTATTTCAGCAATAGAATCTGCACCTGGGCCCTCATTTATCAACCGTACCTGCTCCCAGATATGTGTATAATTTATGCATAGGAACAATTTCACACATTGTGTGGTATATACCATCTTGTACTTGTGCATAGAAATATTCCTCAACATAAGTGCAGCTCTAACCGTGTGTACACACAGCATCTAGTGTTAAAATGGGGGTACTGTATCACTAAAACAGTATTTATGTCCTCATTGTATCATCTGTCATTATGGGGGTGATCAGGCGACCAGGGGGTCTGCAGTCGCATCAAGTGCTTCACCTTAATAGGATGTTGTTCCACCTATAAATAAAACATTGCAAACTGTACTGTGGAAACTGGATAGTCCATTTTGTTGCTGTTGTGTCTTCCATTACTCATAACCACAAGCTGTCAGATATGATGATCTGTTTCCCCGACAGTAGTAGATCTGGTCCAGTTGTGTGCTGAGGGACATTTTATTGGATTCAGTTTGATGTGGAACATTTTTCCTTTATTTTCAACAGGAACATCTCCATTGTCGTTTTTTCCCAGGCACAGTTCGGTTTTTATCGGTTCCCCCTGAGCTGTTAGAACCAAACAGATATGTTCAATTCAGTTTATTTCTATAGCACTGTTTCACAACAGATGTCATCTCAAGGCACTTTAGAAGAAGAGTTATTACAGTACAATGTTTAATGTAGAAATTAGAGAACCACAGAAGATTGAGTCGTGTAATTCTCAGCAATCCCTCACACTGAGCAAGTATGAAGCGACAGTGGAAAGGAAAAACCCCCTTTTAACAGGAAGAAACCTCCGGCAGAACCAGGCTCAGCACAAGCGGTCATCTGCCGTGACCATCTGGGGTTTGGAGAATACAGAACAGAGACACAGAAAGAGCAACAGAACTGATGCAGAAGTTGGTAGCAGGACGTGGAAAACATTCCTCCACTGCAATGCCATCTTAGTCAGGGTCGTCAAGCAGGGCGGGTCAGGAGCACCTACTGTAGGAAGAGACTAAGAGAAAACAGGTTAGCGCTTGAATTGACAGCACATCATGCAGTTGGAGAGAAGTGGGAGAGAAAGTAGGGACAGACCCTAATAATGTCCTCCAACAGCCTAGCCTAAAGCAGCATAGCTACTAACATTAACCTGTCTCCTAGCTACTATGAGACCTAGCTACTAACACTCTCTACCTGGCTTACATTAATTTCTCTACCTAGCTACTCTACCTCTTCCTATCTCTTCCTAGCTTTTGACACTGTACCTGACTACTAACATTAACCTGTCTCTTCCTAGCTACCTGTCTAACCTGTCTCTAACTGTAAGGTTTGTCAAAGAGGAAAGTTTTAAGCATAGTTTTAAAGATAGACAAGTTGTCTGCTTCACGAATCAACCCTGGGAGCCGGTTCCATAGGAGGGGAGCCTGATAGCTCAAAGATCTGCCACCCATTCTACTTTTAGAAATCCTAGGAACTACCAGTACATTGCAGTCTGAGAGCGAAGGGCCCTGTTAGGAACATATGTTCAAGTCTCTTATGTATGATGAAGCTAGATTATTAAGAGCTTTATATGTCAGAAGGAGGATCTTGAATTCTATTCTAGAGCTCATTGCGAGCCAGTGAAGAGAAGCTAAAACAGGGGAAATGTGATCTCTTCTTTTAATATTCATCAGAATCCTAGCAGCAGCATTTTTGACTAACTGAAGACTTTTAATTGTTTTCTGTTGACTACCTGATAATAAAGAGTTACAGTAATCCAGCCTTGAAGTAACAAAGGCATGGACTAGTTTTTCAGCATCACTCCTGGACAGGATGGTTCTAATTTTTGCAATATTCCTAAGGCGAAAAAAGGAAATCCTAGAGACTTTTTTAATGTGATATCTAAATGACATATCTTGGTCAAAAATAACACCGAGGTTCTTTGCTTTATTACTGGAGGCTAATTTAATGCCGTCCAGGTGAAGGGGTTGACTAAGTAGTTTCTTTTTCAGAGCTTCTGGTCCAAAGACGACAACTTCTGTTTTATCAGAATTCAGAAGCAAGAAGTTTAGAGTCATCCAAATTTTTATGTCTTCCAGACATGCCTGTAGTGTACCTAACTGATTGGATTAATCAGGATTTATGGATAGATATAGCTGTGTATCATCTGCGTAACTATGGAAATGTATCCCATGCTGCCTAATTATTTTACCAATAGGAAGCATATATATAGTAAAAAGAATCGGCCCAAGCACCGAACCCTGTGGTACTCCGCAAGTAACTATTGAGGTTGAGGAAGATTTATCATTTACCTGAACAAACTGAAATCTGTTAGACAAATAAGATTTAAACCAGCCTAGGGCTGTTCCTATTATACCGACACTTTGAAGCCTTTCTATGAGAATATTGTGATCAACAGTGTCAAAGGCAGCACTGAGATCTAACAGGACCAGGATGGTCACCAGTCCATTGTCTGAGGCTATGAGAATATCATTAGTAACCTTCACCAGAGCTGTTTCAGTGCTATGATGAGCTCTAAAGCCTGACTGAAACTTCTCAAACAGCTCAATATTGTTTAAATGCTCACAGATCTGGTGTGCAACTATTTTCTCAAGAATTTTAGATAAGAAGGGAAGATTAGATATCGGTCTATAGTTAATTAAGTCGTTTTGATCAAGAGATGGTTTCTTAAGTAGAGGTTTATTTACAGCAATCTTAAACTCCTGTGGTACATATCCATTGACTAAGGATATATTCATTATATCTAAAATTGGTACTTTTATGTACTGAGGAAATTAAAGTTGGAAGAGCTTCTTTAAAACTTGCTACAGCGTTGTCTGATAACGTTCTGGTATAATTAAGTTTTCTTTCAGGTTTAATATGATCCGTTAGAGCGACTTTAAAAGTGATCAGAAAATGATCAGACAGGATAGGGTTATGTGGAAAGACTGTTATTTCTTCACAGTCAATGCCATAAGTCAGCACAAGATCTAAGGAGTGGTGACCGCGATGGGTTGGTCCCTGCACATTTTGAGTAAAGCCTATTGAGTCTAAGATAATGTTAAAAGCTGTATTTAGACTATCACTTTCACTATCAACATGAATATTGAAGTCTCCAACTATAATAACTTTATCAGTGTTTAAAACTAAGTCAGATAGAAAATCTGAAATCTGATGTAAAAATTTAGAATAAGGGCCTGGTGGACGATACAAGACCACAAATAAAAGTGGCTTTACTGCTTTGTTATGCGTATGAGGAAGGCTAAAGATTAAATGTTCAAAGGAACTGTAACTATTATTTTTTGGGGGATTAATTAGTAAATCTGAATGAAAGATGGTGGCTACTCCACCTCCTCGACCAGTACTTCAAGGGACACTAAAGTTTAAGTAGCTAGGGGGAGATGAGTCATTTATTGTGACATGGTCATCTTCCTGCAACTATGTCTCTCCAAGACAAAACACATCAATATTATTTTCACAAATTAAGTCATTCACCAAGAGTGTTTTTGAGGGGAGAGATCTTATGTTTAGTAAACAACCACATCTAATTGATTTATTTTTTTGTTCAGTCGGAGTTGTATTTATCTTTATGAGATTTTTATACTTTGTTCTAGTAGCATTAACTTTTTGTACAGGACACATTTTACCAACTTAAAGGGTTGGGGGGGAATGGCTGATAATAGAGTGCAAAAACTGTCAGTGTTTAAATGCATTTGTGACAATATGTATACAATAAAAAAAAGTATGTTCATCATTAATACTTTCTTTTGCCCCACTTATGTTTTATCTTTGTCCTAGGTCTACCGAAATGTCTTTTTTCGCTTTCTTGGCAAGTATTTCTGATATTTTGGGTCGTAATACAGCAAACACAATGCCTAAAACCAACTGTCAGGCAGGGTGGTGGAGATGTAATGATGGGGGCTCCAGGAGCAGGGCACCACCATGAATTCCTCTGGATACCACAGAATTGTAGAACCCAAAATATTATATTTTAAGATTGGATCAGGTTGTCATGCAAATCTGAAGCAATCTCACAATGTCTATTCAGTTTATCTCTATAGCACCAATTCACAACAGATTTCATTTCAGGCCACTTTACAATAAAAAACATTTCAATACAATTGTACAAACATTCCAATCAGTAAAAGTTTTCTATGTAAGGAATCCCAGCAGATTGCAATGAGTGTACAACGTGAGGTTGTGACCGGATCATGCAGACTCGAACCACAGCAATTCCTCAGCTATCCCTCATACTGAGCAAGCATGTAGTGACAGTGGAGAGGAAAAACTCCCCTTTAACAGGAAGAAACCTCCAGCAGAGCCAGAACCAGAACATGGCTCAGTAGAAGCGGTCATCTGCCATGACCATCTGGGGGTCTGAGAAGACAGAGAAGAGAGACAGAAAGAACAAAAGAACTGATGTAAGAGTACTTTCTATATTAAAGAAAGTAAAAAGTTGATAACAGGACATGGATGATGTTCGGTCACTGGGAGCATCATCTGAATCAATGTTCTACAACGTAACAATAAAGGTTTTTCTAAAAAAGAAGACAGAATAGTAAAGTCATTAAGAACATCTTATAACTAAAGATGGCTCTAGAGCAGAGGATGAATATGATGCATGCAGGCCGGTATTGATTGTTTTCTAGATATTTCCCTGTTTTAACACAGCTGAAGCTTATGTGGTTGTGTAAGTTTATGAGTCCATCCAATACTGTCTGTGATCGGTTTGTAGGGGAGAAATGGTAGATCTACACCCACATTCATCTATTCACACTCACATACATTCATACACCAATACAGAGCTTGGTGGGCAACTTGGGGTTAAGTGCCTCGCCCACAGGCACATCAACGTGTGACAGGATGAAGCTGGAATTGAACCTGTGACCCCTCTATTTGCTAGTAAGCTATACTTCCCACTGATCCACAGTCGCCCCATCATCAGTCTATGAGGGAAGCCCAGTCACACTCTCCAGTTTAGTCTTGGACATCCCGAGGCATTCGCAGGCCACAGAGATACTTTATATAGTCCCGGTAGAACTTTCTAAGTCTACGTCTGGGTTTATGTCAGGGTCTCCCACTGGGACGGTCCTGAAAACCAGGCACTATCAGGATCATACTTCATACTTGTCCTTTGATGGACATGGACCTCTCCAGGTTGGACCCTTCCATAGAACAGTGGTTGGGTGCTGTTGCCTTGTTGGACCAAGAGTAGCAAACACTGAGTCAACCCCAACTCTTAGAAGGAATGTATTTTATGTAGGATGGGTGAATTGGACGGTAGATTCAGCCAGAGTCTTCAGGGTAGGCTGGATTAAAATGTGATGACCTTTGGCCCCTAAACTTAGCTGTAAAACAGATTTACTGACATAGTAGAAATGTGCTTTTCTCTTTCACATCTACCTCCTGTTTCCCACAGCCATCACAGTTGAAGCTTCTCCATCTTTGTTCTTCTGCTGCCCGTCATTACCATCATAAAGCCAGAGAGGATATGCATGGTTTCATTCACAAAATCATTTCTCAGCGTAAAAGGTGATGAAATCTTTGGAGGAGCGGAAAAGGGGAGGGAAGGAGAGAAAAAACTGCCCTCAGGAGCAACAACTAAATGAAAACAGCACTCTCAACCCAAAGCGTGTTCACTCAAGCAGCAGCGCCCAGAACAAAGGCGCTGTTGTGTGTTTTCAACAACCTCTGTGTTGTACGGGGGTCCTGACCTTAGCCGGCGTTGACCTCAACCTGTAAGAGAAGGGGTTGTTTGTTTGGAAATGACACATTACACCTCATGTGTTAGACCACAAAGCTGCTGTCAGTCTGGGGAAGCCACAGTCCAAGGCCAGATCCATTTTCACTCGTCTAGAACCAGAAAGTTCTCCCTATGCCAAACACCAGCTGTAGCTTTACTGGGTTTGAGAAATTGTCCAAATACTGTTTAAGAGTTCCTTTGTTTGATCTGATATATCAGCAATTCAGTTCAATTCAATTTATTTGTATTTTACCAATTCATAACACGTCATATCAAGGCACTGTACAATGTAGAACAGGGAAAAGTAATTTCAATTTAATCATACTCTATAGGAAGTTAATCCTTTACTTTGTTATTCTGATTAGTTTAAAATGATTACTAGTTTACATTTCAGGGTTCCCATAGTTACCATCTGACCAGTCCCTGTATCAACAAAGCAAGAGCTATTTCCACATCCACAATCTCAACTGACCAAAGACAGAAACATTTACATCTAATGTAGTTTCAGACGGTGATAAATAAAAGACGAAGATCCATCTGGGTGGAGTTCCAGAGTAACCCAAAACTTGCTGAAGGGACAACAAATCCCGTCTGGACTGGGAAGACCTTAGGACTCCCTGTCAGGAGTGGGAGACAGAATCCTTTCCAATGTATCGTCGTCATTAACATAACTTTTTTTTAAATTTCTTTTATTTCTTGAAGTTATGGACATAAAAACGAGAAAACAAAAAGAAGAAAGAAAGAAAATGAAGAAGAGAAGTAGGATGGTAGGGGTGTGAACCGACAATACAAGATAGGGAGGCAAACAAAGAAACAAGAAAACCGTCCACCTCTGTTGGACAGCGGAGAAGTGGGAAACACAAAACAAAATAAAGAGAGGAACAGATGGAAGCACCAGGGGAACACCTAGCAGCCACAATGCTGGGGGCCGGGAGTAACAGGTATGCCAGGGTGGGCCCGGCCCAGGACCTGGAGGCCATGGGGATCATGGAACCCCGCCTCCCAGCAAGGCCTCGACCAGAAATTGGCCAACAAGCGCCCCCACCCCCCCAGACACACACCAGGGAGCCACAGCAAAAGCTAGAGCAGATGTGCGCCCTCCCCAGGCCACGCCCAGCCAGCAGCTGGACACCCAGATCTACCAGCTCCTGGGTCCAGACTCCACCCCACACACAGTGCAGAGACCAGGGACCCGACCAATGCCAGACGACCCCCCAATGAACCGACCAGGCAGCGGAACCCACAGAACCAGCAGCAGGCCCAGGTGCTAGATCTGACACCCACGATCCACCGAATGGCACCCACCTACTTTCAAAGAGGTTCCCCAACCAACCCAAGGAGGACATCAGCCTGAAACATCGGCTGCCTGACAGAACGGCCCACCCAGGACCAGCCAGGCATGCGCCAGGGCGGAACCGGACCGCATCTGGGCCCCATCATAACTTTAAATGATAATATTTGTGGTCTGAGGTTCATTCATCTGAGGTTTATTTTATTGTATCACTCTGACAAAGAAGCTCTGTTCCTCTCCATTAATAAAATTATTATTTACATTAGGATATTAGAGAAACCTGAGGCAGACAGTGAAAATCTTCCTTTGTAGAGGTCTATTTTTACACCAAAAATTTGACATTATATTTGATCTGCAATGACTGACAGCAAAGTCAGTCACTTCAGACTTCCACATAAACTGATGTGATTGCAGACAATAAAGAAGTAGAGAAGAGAAGGGCATTTCCTGCTTGCTCCATTTATTTCCAGTGTAGCAGCTGCTTGGTTGACTTGTTGTGGGTTTTAGCGCTGACTTCTGCTCCCCCACTGACCTGAACGAGCGAACATGAGGCGGCACTCAGTGCATGCTGGGTCCTCCAGTCTGCCGGGAACCGTGGTCTCTTTGAAGCGGTGAGAGGAGGCCAGTGAGCTGAAGATCCAGGGGGGACCTTCTCACAGAAAGGGAGTAAAGCTGGAGCAGCCGAGACAACAAGAAACTGCTTTAGAGGAAAAATAGTTGAGATTATCTGGATCAGGATGTTTGCTGGACTTCTCTCCTACATTTAGTTCTTTATGATGTCAGCAAAGTCAAGATCTGGGCTTTGACTAGACCCAGGGCTTTTTACTTCTTAGGATATCTACTGGGATGTTCTAGGATCAACTTTGTTACAGACGGTCTCTCTTTTTCTTCAGGTTCTTCATGAAGTCTACCACGTATCTTCTGATGCATGATGGGTTATGTTCGTGAGCTGAACTGGTCCTGCTGCAGCAAAGCCCCTACAAATCATAATGCCTACACCTTCTACATGCTGTAGGTGTACTGATTACATTTGTAACGTTGTTGGACACTGCTTTTGGCGTGTCGAGGTTTGCTGTCACAGACCTCAGACGGCTCTTTTGAGAACTCTGATCTAAATATCACAGGCTTAAACAGGGAAAACCTACATTACCCAGAGGTGGCTAGAGTGTCAAAAATTAGACCCAATTATGAGTAGCACTACTTCAAGATATTTTTACTCAATTCAAATTCGAAAGTAGCCTTCCAAAACATTACTTGAGTAAGAGTAAACAATTATTTGATAAAAACACTAATTAAGCACTGAGTAACAACTGATCTAATATTTTCAAAATTATCCTATCAGACAGACAAAAGTGTAAAGTTATGGACAAATTATTGTATTTTCAGACTAAAATGAAACAAAAATATACAAATAAATAAAATAATTACATAAGAATATTTAAGCAGAAGAAATACTTTTTTGAGTAAATACATTCACTATAATACAAATACTTACAGTGGGAAACTAAGAAATATATCTTAAAACAAGGTGAAAACTACTTCCAGTGACAATTTGTGGTGTTTACTATATAATAACTTAACTTCAAAGTGTAACAATAAGCTAAACAGAAAACCAAAGCTTATTCAGAAAAAGGTGGTTTCCTTTATTAAACTATATGTTTCTGTCCTTGTCTGATGTATTTTTGCTGTGTCTGCTGTTCATATAGTGGATTTACTCACAGTGGGTAGAGTATTCACAAATTATACTTAAGAGTAGCAATACTTTGTGATAATATTACTCAAGTAAACATTAAAAGTACGGCATAGCAAAACTACCGTTAAAAGTAATTTATTGTCCAAAAACCTACTCTAGTAAATGTAACTAGTTACTACCAACCTCCGTCATTACCGTGAACAGTATTATGTGTTTTCACAGCCATTCTGAATAGGAAGAGATTTTTGGATTTCATAATGAATTCTTTACAAGAAATATATTTCCATTTTTGTTACATAACTTTTAAGATTTGTATCTTTTTACCTTATTTCACTGGTCCATGTATTAACAGGAGGTTAGAGACCAAAACTGCCTACCAACAGCAGAAATCTGCTAAACCTTCACACCTCCTCTAAAAAAAATGTGATCTATTTTAATGGTTCAAACACAGAATATATCTTTATATGCTACAGTTTTTCCTCTGCTGTCAGGGGTCCAGCCAATCAGCACCAATTAAAATAAAAGGCCCTCCTGGATTGGTTGCTTTCCTCTAAGGTATTTCAGCCTCCCATTAGTATTTTCCTTTCAATATTTTAGATATGATGAAAAACAAAACCATGAATACTGAATAGAAAGGGTCCACAGTATTTGAACTTTTCAGTATTGTTTAAGATGTAAATATATCTAAATATGCAAACAGCAAAGTACTGCTGTAAATATGTTCACATAAACCATATGACAACCCCAATACTCAAAAACTAGTGGCTGCATCATACTGTGGGCCTCTTTCAGGACCACCTCCAAGTTCTGGAACTTCACTCAAAACTTCCTCCATCCCAATGGTCCTGGAGAGCCAGCATGCAGCCCAGTGGACCAGAGGTGGTCTGAATTCGAACCCTAATGGGTTCTCCAACAGGACAATGAGCCCAAACACGTATGAAGACTGGCTTAGAAAAGGACAAAAAACCTTCCCAAAGTTGTCTTTCTGACTGCAGCTTTTATTCTAAACTAAACATCCTTCACAGCTTTTTAGCAGTCAACATGTTTTTCTGAACCTTTCTGCACCTGATGTTTGACAAGCACTAATGTTAATAAAAAGCAGACTGTTGTCATATAATGTACGCTTCATCTGACCAATCTGACCCCTCCCTCCCTCCCGGCTGGCTCTTGAAAACTATCAGAACGCCCTCTACTAGTGCATTTGTTGCCAGACCGTACCGAGCCACTCAGACTAACGAGTTTCCTGGCAGCATCGCCATGTGTCTAATGACATTATAGACACCAAAGCTACATATCGTGTCACGGGCCTCTGGCTCTCACTCAGGGCCAATACTCCCCGTTTTTTCTTTTTGGCAGGTCCCGCAGTATGACCTGCTACTGCCTTGGCTCACTTTGCAGAACACATCAATTTGTTCCCTTGCTTTCTCTGGGAGACAATCCCTCTCTTTCCTTTTTTTGTTCTCCTCTGGCGTCAATCCAGAGATCCACGCCCGGACCGCATCTGCATACCTTTGTTATCCGCTTCTGGTTCTGAGGGAGACGAAGGACAAGCAGAGGGATGACGTGTTGCAACCTCGCCATCTGGGCTCTGTTTCTTCAGCGGCCACAAATTAAAACCCAACCTGTATGATGATGATGATGATGAAGATGAGGAGGAGGAGAGGAGGGGAGCAAAATTGTCAAAAGGAAACAATACTTCTAATCTCTTTCTCCCTCTGTGCGTTTTCAAAAACAGGCTAGAAGAAGAAAGACGCTTTAATAATTAGAGGGACAGAAAGCTCAAACAGATGAAACAATGTCCCATCCTTTTTTTCTCTGCCTATCGTCTGTAATGACTCGCAAGCTGATGGAGAGGGGCTCTTTGAGGATGACATTCAAACGCTGACATTTGAATTATGTCTGTTTATCAGAGGGAGAATGGCCCGCCCGCCTTTTGTTGTGCCTCCTTCCACGCGGCCGCAGGTACTCAAGCTGCCGGGTTCATTTTAATCACGCATAGCACAGCACAACACGATGCATAATGGCTCCCAGCCATCCTGGAGGGGCAATTTTAGATGTAAAAGTACACTAAAAACTTTAATGGCTTTTATTTCGAGGATTTCCAGCAGAAGAGCCATTAAACTGTAAACATAAAATCACTCATCGTCACTAATCCCAGCCAGTTTATCTGCCTGGCTTATTCCCTCAAGAGGACCCCATTTCCTTTTTTTTAAGGCTAAAATGCTTAATTCCATCACGATCCATGTTAACCTTCAGGAAGCGTCATCCAAAAGCGGAAGATAAAATTTGCATGGGGAAGATTTATTGTCTATCACTAAATGGGGCTCCAATGCAAAACAGAAAGGTGGCAGGGTCCCGCCTCGGCTGGTTGTTGGAGGCGCCGTCGGCAGAGTTGGGTCAATCCATCACACTGGCACCTGAGGAAAATGTATGAAACTCATGAATTCTCAGGATGGGGGGGGGGGTCCATTTAAGAAAGGCATCCAAAAGTCAGGAGTAAGCGTAGACCTGAGCAACTGAAACTTATACTGATGGAGCATCTCTTAGAACGTCAGCTACCAGATGGTAAAGTGCACAGTATCTCATCTGGACATCAATTTATGTTTCATATCCTTCTAAAAGACCTAACGATAGACCATTTCCAAGCTACTG
Organism: Apricaphanius iberus; assembly: GCA_028564705.1. Lineage (NCBI taxonomy): Eukaryota > Metazoa > Chordata > Actinopteri > Cyprinodontiformes > Aphaniidae > Apricaphanius > Apricaphanius iberus. The sequence continues at coordinate 827,159 of JAPXFQ010001133.1, read as the reverse complement.
ATTAAGCTCTTAGAAGAGTAAACACTAATACAGATTTTTCTCTTTATTGAGCAATGGCCATGAGGTACTTCTTGACTTGTTCGTCCTTTTTAACGTCTTTTTATTGCATAGATTCCACCAGATTCTTCTACAGGTCCTCCTGTCCTGTGTTCAACCAAACATACATCCCCCTCTCTTCTGACCCACACCTGTCCTGTCACACCTCAGATGTTTTATCTTCCACCTCAGTCGTGAACTCTTCTACTTCCACAACTTTGTCTTCAATCCATTCAGGAGATGCTGCTACCCCCTTTATCTCACTCTCCCACCTGTCTGTCTCTAGAAATCAGGTGAAGAGGCAGTTGGAGAAACTGAACCGGAACAAGGCTGCGGGTCCAGATGGTTTCAGCCCCAGAGTCCTGAAGACCTGTGCAGAGCAGCTCTGTGGGATTCTGTAGCACCTCTTCAACCTTAGCCTGACCCAGGGGAAGGTTCCAGTGTTTTGTAGCGAAGGTTCCAGTGTTTTGTAGCGAACAAGTAGCCTTGTTCCAGTACCACAGAAAACTCACCCATCAGTCATCAATGACTACAGACCTGTTACCCTGACATCCCTCATCATGAAGCTCCTGGAGAGACTCCTGTTGCCAACCCTGAGTAAGCAAACTAGAACATATCAGGACCCCCTGCAGTTTGTTTATCGCCATGGAGTTGGTGTTGAAGATGCCATCATCAACCAGTTTCAACCAACTCACTGTCATCTGGACAAAGCAGGCAGCGCTGTGAGGATCATGTTCTTTGATTTCTCCATTTAAAACAATTCAGCCTGATTTGCTTTGTCAGAAACTCCTGAGGACACAGGTGGAGGCCTCAACAATCAGCTGGATCAATGACTACCTGACCAACAGACCACAGTTTTTGAGACTGAAGGATTGTTGGTCAAACCAGCTGGTCAGCAGCACAGGAGCACCACAGCGGACTGTACTCTCACCATTCCTGTTCACTCGGTACACCTCAGACTTCCAGTATAAGACAGAGACCTGTCATCAGCAGAAATACTCAGACGACTCTGCAATTGTCGGGTGTATCAGAGATGGAGAAGAAGCTGAATACAGAGAGCTGGTGGAGCGCTTTGTGGCATGGTGTGGAAATAATCATCTTACCTTGAATGTGAACAGAACAAAGGAGATGATCGTAGATTTCAGAAGACAAGGGGAGAAGTCAAAGACTGTCATGGGAGAAGAAGTGGAGGTGGTTGAGGAGTACAGATACCTCGGAGTTCACTCGGACAAAAGACTGGACTGGAGAATCAACAGTTGACCGTCTACAAGAAGGGACAGAGAAGACTGGACTTTCTGAGGATGCTAAGGTCCTTCAAGGTTTGCAGCAAGATGCTGTAATCCTTCTACAAGTCTGTGGTGGAGAGTGTCTTCTCTTCATCCATCATCTGTTGGGGTAGCAGCATCAGAGCCAGGGACTTAAAACACCTCAATAACCTGATAGAAAAGGCTGGTTCTGTTATGGGGACGACTGTGGAACAACTGGAGATAATGATGCAAAAAAGGATTCTTCATAAAATAAAGTGAAAATTATGGACGACCCTGAACATCCTATTCATGAGACTATCCTACAGCTACAGAGTATCTTCAGTCAGAGGCTTCTTTAGTACAGCTTCAACACAGACCTCTACAGGAAATCATTTTTCCCCACAGCCATCATGGTCTACAACAACTCCTTGAAAATTAATTAGTAATGAGCAACAACAACACTTAATTTCCCTCTGGGTTCAATAAAGTATTTTTGAATTGAATTGAATTTCTTATTCTAAAACAGTGATGTCTACCTGCGATAGACTATGACAAGTGAGAAAGATGGCCGCCAAAGAGAGAAGAATGCAAGAAAGTAAGGACAAAAAAGGAAGGTAGGTCACAAAAAGGAAGGACAAAAGATTAGAAAACAGGGAGGAAAGGAAAAAAAATAAGGAAACATGTAGAGCAATGAAGGACAAGGGAGAGAAGGTGGAGGTCTAAATGAATGGATGTAAAAAAAGAAAGAAAGAAAGAAAGAAAGAAAACGGGGGAGGCAGGGAAGAAGAAAAAAGGAAGCAAGGACACAAGGAAAAAAAGGATAGACAGAAAGAACGCAGGTAGAACAAGTTCAGAAAAGGAGTAACATAGGGAAAAAAAGGAAAAATTGAGGTAGGGCAGAAGAAAGGAATGAAATAACCCATTTAAGAATCAATGAAGGTCTCTGATCAGAACAATTTACAGAAATTGATGCCAGGTCAGTTAAAACGTCCTTCAACCAAAATACAACAGAATTATTTATATTCCTGAATGGAAGTGCAAAGTTGGTCAGAATTTTTATTCAAGATTTGATCATTCTAAATCTGACATAAATCAATTATTTTCTGAAGCAACAATCAAGGAAAAAAACCCCAACAATAAACCTGTTTGTGAAGGTAAGGAGAAAGTCCGACAGATGTAACCACCATGGCTTATCTTTGTGATGAAAAGCCAGAAGGGAAAGGGAGAGGAGGAGAGATAATCATATCTCCACCCTCAGTCAATAAGCCTATGCCTCATTACCAATGCACAAGGGAGGGCTGTGGGGGGAGATCCAACCATGGAGACGATGTGCACTCACATGCTGTCATTACCTTAAATTAGTGGCTGATCATAATTATCTCTAACTTAATGCCACTTCATGTATATATGAAACCCATCTGAGGTTGTTTTCAGTTTGCCAGAAGAGGATAGGGCAACACGGACTAATCCTATGGAGCCTTTGGAATCCAAGGAAAAAATATCTGAATCATCTGCAAATGTCGTAACGCTGACACTGCTTCCATGGGCTAACTCACATGCCTGTAAGACCATCTATCAGATGTAGCCGAATCTTTGCTCAACTTTGATTTGAAAATCTTTTTGGATGATTTTAAATACCTTAAATAGGAGAGTATGTTTACATGCAATAAAAGGAAACTGAGAAATTAGCTTAACTGGATATCTCATAATCAGACCAACCCACACAGGTAATAGGGTTAGAAAATGGAACTTCTCTGCTCGTAACCTCCAGTAGAGCTATTCACTCAGATAGCCAAGCATGGCAGAGGAAGTGACAAGACCATGGCCGTGGGAATAACAAAACCGGTACACAGTGGTACACAACAACACAGCAGCAACATCAAGTGTAACACAATCAAACATCTGGATTAACTAAATGTTTTGTGCTGCAGTGTAGTTGTCCATTTCTTCACTCGTTCATGTCTTTCTTTTACTGCTGTCAGCATCTATTTACTGTCTGTGTGACTCTAAGCCAACCAGAAGAACGCCAACGTGAAATGGCACATATCGCCACCTAGTGTTGTGGAACTGAACGCACTTCAATATTTATCTTTATGTTATGTAATCATCAGTTCAGGTAAAGTTGCATACTTGGAATATATGCACAGGTTTTCAACCCTTTAAAAGTGTACCAAAAATATATATAAAAAATTAATATCAATTGTGTTCATTTGCATTGCGTTATTTCTGAATCTTGCAAATTTACAACAAAATTTTCAAAACCGTTTTCAAACTCTTGGCCACAAAATGGTGGCAAAAAACAAACATCTAACTAGAACCTGAGCATAGGAGGCATATCCATCAGCCAGCTTATGTGGTACACTACCTTGGCTGTATTCAGACAGGAAGAATGCCAATGCTAGTTTGCAGCAGTCATTTAAAAGGGGTTTATATAATGAAACGCTGTTTTACAGGCAGTGCTTTCTCATCTGTCATGATAATGGCTTTGCTACTAATATGAATAAATAATAACCAACACGAAAGCTAGAAAAAACGACTAATTACGGTTATCAAATGGTAATCTGAACGATTTTCTGATTGACATGTAAACTGGAATAAGGACTCCCATTCTGGTTAACTATTTAAACATACCAAGTGTCTATGGAGCATGAGGTAGATCAATAGATTAGAGCCTTGTCTGAAGTATTGGAGGCACAGCTAAAGAAAGTAAACCAATAGCAAAACTATTACCTGAGTAGATCAGTAGGACTATGCCAAGACATGCCCTTGCCTCAGATCCTATTTAGAGTTTTGCTCATGCTGGGTATCGGTTCTGTCTTCAAGTTATTACCCATCAGGTCAGCTCCTACAAGTGAAAAGCAATGGCTGTTGGTCAGACAAAGGTTGAGTAGCCCATCCCTACCTCTGGGGCTGAGGCTCAGTTGATTTGGTGTCTTCCTCTTGATGGATGGTAGGAGACAGTGGGAAATGGATATCCACATTGATCTTCAGTAATTGCAGCCTGTTGTGAGGAACTGACTAAACCAAATGGAAACATGATCAGTTTTTTAGCCTCCATTGATTCCAGGCCTCTCCCTTGGATGAGTTGGACTACGACCAAAAAAAAAATCCAGATTAAATTTACCTGTAATCCATTATGGTTCCTTGAAAAGTCATGCAAAGCAACACCATGGCCAGTGCAGAGTCTTAGGCCTGACTTACTGTATATCTTGATTTGACCTAATGTACACCAAGAGTCCGGAATGTAGAGGAGGGGATCACAAAGGCCAAGAAGGACATTGGAGCTCTTAAGAAAGACTACAAGGTGTTTGGAGTTAGACAACTAGGACTAGACTGGCCAGGTATGAAACACATTTAAGGTTGTAATCCTTTGGACGTTTGTACATTTGATGGCAGAAGAAGTTTTGAATTGCTCCACAGGGAACAGATTATGTGCATTCTAAATAACACTCAACAGCTCGTTCTGGAATTAATTTCACACTAAAGTTATGGATCTTAAAAGCCATGACAAAATTAGTTTAGATTTATGCAATAATCTACATTCCAGTACTCTCCAAGAGAAAGGAGTTCCTGTGTGGCTACAGTGGCTAAAAAGAATATGGAGAAGCATCTGCGTAGAATATCAGTGACCATGTCATGTTCAAGTCACCCTGAATCCTCTCATTTCCCTGTACTTATGCCAAAGCCTTTTATTTTTCATCTCAATAAGTAATTTGTGCTCATCGAAAGCCATATGAGTTTAAACTACAAACAGGCTTGTTTAGCTGAAAATTCATGGAAGTTTGCAATGCCACACATGATTAAACCTCTTGTTTCGTAGATGACTTAAACCAAGAGAGGCTCCAGGTTCTAGTAAAGCCATCTAGACCTAAATCGTATTAGCACCTGGACCTGACATTCCCATTATTTACTTTCAAAACTAGTAAGTGGGCAACATTTTACATGCAGAAGTTGCTAATGTTGTTACAAACAGAACAGATAGAATGAGTCAGCATCTTCTGTAAAGCATTGGTTCATTAAGCTACTTCATTCCCGTCTTCTTGCCTATGCTGACGTTAGTCTCCATTCCTTCTCCATCATTTGGCAGGGCCCTTAAGAGGAGAGTTTTGGAGCTTCTGTGGGCCAACTCTTTTAAGTCTTTAAGGGCGACGCCAAGTCTCCCCATAGGGCCATTGATCCTGAGGGTCCCCAGAGTTAGGCTTCGTCAGCCAGACTGACAGACACTAATAGCGCGGACGCCTCTCATCCCGCAGAGACGGCTTATTAGGGTGGAAAGCCGAGAGGAGAGCAGGAAAGTGGCCAACGAACGGCAGACTTATTAGCGAGATTGGCTTGTCCATACACTGCTGTGGGGTGCTTTGCTGATATGCAAATGTCACACAGTCCTTGTCTTCATTCCTTCTTCCTGTAGATCGCCTTCTCCTTCTGTTCCCAAACTCCCTCCCTGTTGAAAGGCAGAATCCCCCCTTCCTAATGATCTGCAGAGAATTCGGCTCACCATCCTACTCGTGCAGAGAGAGATGAGAGGACAGAGATTAGATGTGGAAAAAGGGGAGGACAACAGGAAAGATGGATGGGTAGTCTTTATGCCACTGCTGATATAGTAATGTTACAGCTCCATTATGAAAACACTGAGGAGGAAAAAAAGGTATTTTATCAAACATCTATGTGTATGAGGTCATTGTCATCTTCATGAATGTGACATCACTAGAAATTAGACTATATGAAAATAACAGTAGTAATTTTGAACAGTGTGAAGATAATAATGTGAGGAGGATGGTGGTGAGGAATAAATGAAAGACACAGAGGATGTCCCTGAACAGCTTTGGCTTTTGGCCCCTTTAGAAACCAGTGAGGTGATAAGCGCGACCATTATCCAGACAATCGATGAACGGGGGGGAACGTGATTAATGTCACCCCGAGCTTGCATATCTCAGAGTTAAGCCATAGAGACCACTACTGTCTGCCTCAAACACATTTCCAGCAGTACTGTAGCTCATAACCGTCCTTGTGGACAAGCCAATTGCTTCTCTGTTACTTTAAAGCGGTCAATTTACATCAGTTTTTTTCTCCGCTGCTGATCAGGTTTCTTTTATGAATGTTGTTTTATGTCAGTTTGTAAATTATTAACCACAAAAATCAAACACCAGTTGACAATTTAGTATATACAGTTGAACTTTCAATCATCTTGCATTTTGACCAGGAGTTCTCTTGATAATATCGTCCCTATCAAAACCAATTATTTATAAGAGATAAAATGTGGATTTTTTGTCCAAATATCAGATTCATATATCACCAGGGCTGTTTTAAAGAAGAGACAGTAAAAGATTAATTGGAAATTGTATAAGCTTCTTGAAAGAATATTCCATTTCCAGTGAAATATTTTTTGTATCAAAGGAATCTAGAGTAAGGGGTCCATCCATCCATCCATCCATCCATCCATCCATCCATCCATCCTGTAGGATTCCGTGCCTAGCAGTCAGGACCTCTCTCTTCCACACAGATAGTATTTACAGGATTAGAGCGGTAGAGATCTTAGCGAGGACACTCTTTTACTGAGAGTGGAGGAGAAAAAAGACAGGCGAATTACCAACTAATGGACCACCGAGCACTAATATCTAAATCCCCAATCTGTCTGTAATTGCTGCAAAATGCTCCAGCTTGTGCTTTATGGGAGACTTCTAAGTGACTCTGGTTTTCTCCCTGCCTCTCTCATTTCTTTCCTTGCTTTATTAAAGCAACAAGGAACGGGTAAAAAGAGAGGGGGAGAAAAAAGACAACAAGTAGTGCTCTCAGATTCCCTTTGAGTTTCTCACTTCCCCGGTGGAATCCCCAAGACATCATTAAGATCTCTCCTCTCTTTCATTGCTTGATATAAAGAGGACAGAGTGACTATCCCATAGCTGGCTACGTCCCTCCACTGTCCCTGTCTTTCAATGAAGGATGGAGTGATTAATTTCCTTGCGAGAAGAAACGCAGGGAGGGAGAGGGAGAGCAGTATTTGAAAGGTGCTTTATTTGCATTAGCATTCATAATTACTTAATGACGAATCAGATATGGTTCATTGCGACTAAGTGCAGAAACAAGCTGTCGGAATCGTGTATTTCAATTAGAATACCACTAAAACACGGTCCTCCATGACCGTCCAATATGCAGAGGGCTTTATTTAGCTGGGGAATTATTACTGGGGGCTTGTTCCATCCGTTCGTATGCCTCTAGAAGACAATGCTCTAATTAAAGGACGTCTGTGAAGCTCTGAAGGCCCATTAGAAATGTTAGGATAATTAAAGATGAAGGAAGAGAGGCTTTACCAGAAACATCAGGCCATGTGTTTGGAAGCAGAGACTTCTGGGTATTTTTAACACTGGTTTCTCACTGCTGTGAATTAGCATGGTTCAACTTCTGAAAACCTTTTACATTAAAACATCACTAATAACAAAAGCTATTTAATTATTACCACTAATACAGGGGTAGATTTTTGTTCTGCCTCAGACAGAGACATAAAACAGTGAGCCAGGAAAACTCTCTGTAAGAAGAAAAAGGTTTTGGCACGAGCTCAGGCCAAGATTAGAAACACAACAAACACAGCAGCAGTGGGCCGGTACGTTCCTCAGACAGAAACACTCCTGTCAATGATTCTATGTGACACAGCTAAACACGGACGTACTGCTTAGGAGGGAACTTTCTATAAGAAAAGAACAAAAAAAGGGCAACACAAAGGCAATGGAAGCATACGTCAGCTTCAGTGGCTGATCATTCCTGATGTAACATGACATGTCACCGCCATGGTTACTGGTGAGCGTAAAATGGCGTATCCAAATACAGATATGAGATGATTACGCACAGGGCACCACAGTAACTTCAGAAACGTCTCCAAACACTATTTGTTGTCAGGATACAACACTGATGGAAGCCGTGGAGGTTTATATGAAAAGTAATGATTCTGATGATGTTATTTATACAGTGAAGATTAACACATTTACCCAGAAAATGGTGCATATGCCACACTTTTGGGCATCTTTGACTTGTACTTAGAAAAATATGTTCAAAGTCTTCCTTTTTAGGTGTTTTTTGTGTCAACTTGGTGTGGATAAAGGTAGTAATTCAGACTTTAGACTATACAGCATGTTTTAGGTATCCCCTTCATGCTGAAGCCACGTTTACAGCATGTAAACAGTATTAGAAAACAAATAGCAGAAAATAAATTCTTATCTTTTTCAGTGTATGAAAATTAATATTGCTAGGAAATAATAGCATTCAGACAAATAATCACAGTTCTCTGAGAAAATGGTTTGAGAACAGGTTTATTTTAATTTGAGAACGTAAAAAAATCTTGGGTGAAAAATGCAGAAAAATTAAGCATGTGCAGGTTATGAGTTACCCTAATTTTGGTTAAATGGTCAAAGACTGTAAAATGTGCAGTGAGTTAATAAAAATACACATTAAATATCACCTAAAATAATGAAAAACTGTTTTTTTTTTCAATGCAATCTCTCAATCTGCGCTGTGTACTCCATCATGTAGAGAAACAAAATAGACCGTAAAAGGCTGAGTCTAAAAAAACCTGTCCTTCCAACGTTACAATGCTTTGGACTGCCCACAGGAATGCAGCGTTGTTTTGGCCAGAGAGCAGAGCTGAGCTGTAGCTCCGAGAAGCTAAGAGTTAGCAACTCTACAACAAGGTAGAACACGTTCAGTATTTGTGAAGATAACACATCAACGCTACACTTTTTTTTATTTATGCAAAAGGAGTTAGAGAAAAATTGGTTGGAATTTGTTTTTGGAAGAATGCAATGCTCGGTAAGTGAGTTTTTTCTCTCACTTTGAGCAGTTAGCATTGCCTAACGCTGGATTTAAAACCAGGATCTGTTCCAAAAGATGAAACACCAGCTCCCAGGCTGCTATAAGTTAGAAGTAAATTGTCCACCCAGTATTTCACTTTTTACGTTTTGATACAACGTGCCATGATAGTGAAATATACTTACCTCGGCTAACATGCTAATATATGTGACCAGATCAACCCAACAATGTAGCTTGTTTAATTATTCTTATACCTAACGTAACCAAATCTCCTGGTAACTACATCTCCCGGCCTACAGAGCTCGGCGTGAGGCTCCCCGCTTGTCAGCAGATGCTGCTGATTCGATCTGAATAGCAAATTACAAAAAAAAGAAACAAATCTTTACCTCATTAGCGATAAGGGAAGAGCGCAGCGCTGAATCTCTGTTTGACTGGCGGGCGTGTAGCGTAGAGAAGCTTCCCTAGTGTAGCTCTGGGTCGAGGCATAGTGTGAGCCCGGTAACTGCCCCTTCGGATCGCAGTCTGGTGTTGTTTGGGAATATAACCTAAACTGGCTGTTAAACTCATTGTAAGGCTAAATACCGACATGATTTTTGTTTTGCATTACACTTTTGTAATTGTTGGTAAACATATTTAGTATTAGAGTTGTGTTATACTTAGCAAAGTCATTATGTCATCAATCGTGATGTTTCTCTTCGCCCAATGCCACACTGAACTGTAATACACTTAAAATAGTGAAGGAGAATTTTTGTTCTCGCACAACAACAAAACAACAGACAGCACTATTTCATACCAGAGAACACAGAAAAAATTAATAAAAACATCAATAAATGAGAACTTTAATAGAATTAATCACAATAGAGTCGCAACTCTCCTGCTGCAGAGAACCTTCATCAGTGCAGACTGAGCATCTGCATAGAGTAGTTTGATGTTAAAATAGATAATTAGCTGCAACTTTTCACACACATCGTGAAGTTTCCTAAACTACCTGCTGATGCATATTCTACACATACCAAAGGTGGAGCCGGAGCCATTTTCCAGCATCTAGTTGTCACAATGTGAATGACACTTTGTTGTGAATTTACAGTATTAAGCTGTATTTGACATGCTGTAATTATGGACTAGAAAATAAATAAGTCTGGAATATCTAAGCCTAGTTTATAGTGAGGTCACATTTTAAGATGAAATACTGCTAGCTGTGGTTCTAATCGTATTTTTGCCAGAACGCGTGAGTCTGCAAAAATTCCTAAAGAACAAAATAAAAGTCCTTAACTGAAAATCTTTTACTGCTGCCATGTTTAAAAACTGCCTCCTTAGCAATATCTCGCCTTTAATCAAGCCAAGCCACAACAGAAGACAGCAGGAAGTGTGTGTAAATAATGCATTAATAACCAGCCCATCCACACTCCCTGCGGCAGCGTCGCCACACTGGGAGTTTAAATATCTCTGAGGGATACCTTCATCTGAAAAGTGCTCAGCTCGCTGCTTAGACACTCAGCTGGGAAGAAAAAGGAAAAGTATTCCAGCAAACTGAGGAGTTCAGAGGCAGTTCAACATGGAGAAATCTTCCAAAACGCTCCACACATATTGTCAGCAACGGCCTCACTGCTTTAGAGGGCTGGTGATTATGATGATTGAGGTTTTGAATATGTTCTCTATTGCTTCTAACACTACCACATGTATACAAGTTCATTAATCACAGCCGTACAGAAAAGAAAAAAAGAACAGAGCAGTTAGTCAATCTAAAAGAGCAATGAAACCATAGACTAAAGGGAAGATACGTTTAAATTAAAGATGATATGTGAGGTAAAAAAATAAGAATAATGCCAAGAGTTTTAACTTCTGAGGTGTTATCCAAGCACAGGAGTGGAAGGTTTTACTTTTCTCTGGCTTCAGAATTGTCTATATGATCTGATTTAGCTTTTTTTTCCCCTTTCAACATTTTTAGTACTTAAGATTTACACTAAAAGGTGAAATTCCAGAGAGATTTCAACTCTTGCCAATTAAAAAGAGATACAAAACTGCAGAAAAAGAAACAGTTGCCTCTATTTAGTTTAAAAGATTCAAATTAATCCCCACACCAACACACACAAAGCCATGCTGCTGTCGTTCACATCAACACAGTTAAAGGTAGAATTCAAAAGACACAACAAAATGTCCAGAGAAACTTATTTAGCTGCTGTAGGTGATCAGGACATGGAAAGCTAAATCATTAATACAGTGTTTCATTATATTTTTTTCCTGTTGCAATATTCAGCATATAGATAAAAAACTGTAGTTCCTAAAAACTGAGCCCTGTGGAACGCTGGCTTGTCCTTTAAAATGTTTAGATTTTTAAAGAATTCCCTCAGATATGATTAAAACAGCTAGGAACCATTCTGGACTGGTCTGCTAATTGGCTCACTTATACCAACCCTGTCCCTTTATCAGGCCCTGGCAGGCACCATCTCTCCTTCTCAGGATTCATTGGGGTTCATTTGGAGGTATATAAACATACATGACCTCTGCATTAGCTGTAATGGTTAACATTCCAGTCTGAGCTGTGGACTTTTAGAACATCGTTTGCAGAATGTTCTGGCCTTGGTTTTTACTCCAGAAACCTTAATGAAAGCACCAATCAATGTGTTGAAACTTCAGCCACTACTCCAACCCTTTTTCTGTGTGCATCAGTCGATATCCTGTAGCCTTGCTCATGGGTACAGGCACCCAACCACTGCTGTCGTGGCGTGGAAAGCTGGTTTTCACCTGGCGCTTCCAGAAGTGTTGCTTAGACTTCTAAGAGACTTTCCAAGCCAATCAGGCAGTGCAGAGAAGACCACGCTGTCGTCAGGGTGCCGACGTGGAGCAGTTCTGACTTGCTGAAAAGTTGACATTTTAGAAGCATGAGGTCTGTAGCCTGAAGCCATGATATGGGATCCTGCTGCGGGAGCCTGGTGTGTGAATGAGAACATCTGGTCTGAGAGGGAGAGGCTGTGTTTGGGAGCAGATGCATGTACACAATGACACCATCTAACGCGCTTTCTGCCAGATCGTTGGTATATTACACCCCCCACGTGGTCCCATTCAACACAGGGTGCAGCGGGCGCCTCGGCTCCCGACCACACCAGACCCTCTGCCAGTGTTAAGCCCTTTTAATGACTGGATTTCCTCCCGATTGCCAAGTTCCCGAGTAATTGCTCGATGGTTATCCCGTCCCGGTGCCAGAGCCAGGCGAAGCTCTTGGCAGTGGGTTCTGGTGTTGGCCAAGACGAGGCGGAGCAGAAATAGCTGCAGCGGAAGCACTCGGATTGGCCGGTCGGACATTCGTAGCCCTGGCTTTTCACTCAGAGGGACAGGAATGAAACGACGCCTTGTAGCCAAAGAAAGGAGGGCATAATGGAGAGATTGTTGCTGTTTGCTAAACCCAATCAGGATTGTTTTACCCCCCCAAAAGCATTGCTTAACATACACATCCAGGTCTCTGGTTGTGCAGCTTCTCCTTATCCTTCACATGATGCTACATGGCTGCTTTATTCAGCAGATTCATTATTATGATCATTTTAATCACCAGGCTTTTATCTCTTCTGCTCTCATTTCTGGAAATAAAAAGCAAAGGTTAGGAGAACCCAGACAGTGAAACACAATGCAGAGAGGAAAGACAACTTGGTCCACAGTTCAGTCAGTCCAGTCCAGTTCAACTAACAACAGAGGGGAGAAAAGTCCTGGTCTGGCTGCCGAGGCAAATGAAACACTGCTAAAGTGTGAAAGGTAAGGAGATATATCAATCAATTAACAATTACCCCGCTGCTAATCAGCTGTCCCCGGCCTGCGCTGGCTGGCCCTCTTCTGATCCCATTGGCAGCATCAATTAAATTCTTAAGGTTAGTCTATTGAATTTTCCAGATAGGAAGGGGGGTGTTTAAGGGGAAGGACAAGCTCAAATTTCTTCAATATTTTAGTGTTAAGCATCCATAACATAACGGTACATCTCTATAATTCAAAATTTATTTCAATGATATCTATGAGTTTCCATATTCATTACAGAGTTGGTGCTATGAAAAAATTGCCTATTAGTATGCCGTATCTAAGCGTATTATTGGTAAACTGAGTGGAACTAAAAATTGTGGTCAAAATAATTTGACTCACCACCCTCTACATGTTGGGATTAATCGTGTTGTTCTCTGACCTCCATGAAAGCGAGCTGATTGGACCTGACAGAGAACCATGAACTCCTACAGGTCATCAGCTTTATTAGCTAAACTAAAGCCTTACAGTTACAAGTGTCCAGTTTTCATTAAAGCCTCTTGGGGCGATAATGAGCAGGATTATACACTGCTTAGAGAAAAAAGAGAAGAAGCTTGAAAGAGAGGGACTTCTCAACACAAAGTCATCACAGTTATTGTATCATTTTTGCTCATGAAAGACTGACTAAAATCTGCACGGAGTGAAAACTACTGATCTGTCCTCACTGCGTCAGGAGAAGGAACTCCACCTTATTTCTGACTGGTTTGGGCGGAGTAACAATGGTCAGTGTAACTGTTCTCTATCTGGTGCCCAAACATCCTGCAGCAGCAAATGCACCACCAGGGAGATCGGGTTGATGAGCCTCCAGTGTGGGTGTGGCTCACCAGATACGGACAGAGGCGACAGTGAGGCGACGGTAGAGTGGAACTCAGGTTTCTGGAGAAAAACCAAAAGGAATACAAATCAAACTGAAAGTGGACCTGGCATGAAATTTGCATTTTTTTGAGGTTTTGATCATATCTTTTAGTTCCCTCAGCCTGCCTACGGCCCCTAAGGGGTTAAAATTACTGATTAATCTTTCCTTTGTTCCAGGGTACGTCTGCCTACATCGTGAAATTAGCACTCAGAAACGGGCTGTTTGGCAGTTCGTCATATGACGAAACGTTTCGGCATATTACGTGTTGAGTTCCAGCCAATTACCCCCTTCCCTGAACTACACCCTGCAAGCCCCTCCCTCCACGGTGCAGAGAACTACGGTAACAGGCAAACAATAAACCAACAGCATGGAGTCCAGACCGCATCCAAACTGCACTGTACCTGGGTGTACAAAAGAGAACATAAATCTTTTTGGCCTCCCCACTTCTGATCCACTGAAAAGCTTGTGGATAGATTTTATGTATGCAGGGAATGTGGCCGACCGACTGCCGAAGCGTGTGGTAGTTTGTGGCAAACATTTCTAGGATGACTGTTTTTCCAACTTGGGACAATACAGCAGTGGATTCAGAGATCGTCTTAAACTTCTACCAGGATTTATACCAACTCTCCGTGAACCAGCAAATATCCCTGTATAAGTAAGCATATTTCCTCAATAATGTCCTTCAGCTGTTTGTAGATATTGTGGCATTGTTTGAGTTGTTCGCTTTTCAATTAGCTTCATAGCTAACATTTAAAATTAGCTTCACAGCTAATACCCCAGTTTGTTTATGTAGCATTGTTGCTAGTATGCTTTCATTTTGGGAAAAAAAGATTAAATATTATACTTCAATATTTGTAGTATCGTTAGAGACTCATTGACCATAGAAGCGCATAGCCTAGGCCCCGCCCTCCGAGGTACTTACAGTGCAGCTAAAAAGGGCCCAAACGTCGTGGGGAATTTCATGCCAGTTCTACTTTAAGTTAGTGTTTATTAACTTGTATTACTGTGTGTTTAAATTACGTATCTGATGAAATCATGTTACACGACAGGAAGATTGAAGTCGGCTCGATCTTCAATGACTGGATTACTGCTTGAGACAGACATTGGTTGAGATTTTGGACAAAATAAAAAAAAAGTTCAACCAAGATTAGAGATCTCCAATATTATCGGCCTACAGTCATTATTGGTCAGTAATGGCATTAAAATGAAATTGGTTTCAGATTTTACCTTACCTTCATACCATGTACGTAACATTCCTATCTCCTGTGGACAGGATGTTGCCTGCCTACAGGTCAAATCTGCCATTGCAGGAATGTTAACAGGTTTTAAACAAACTCTGCAGCCACTTCTATTTTCACTTTCAAATTATGACCGATCAGAGGTATAGTTTTTGACATACTTTTACCTGAACCAACTCTGAACATTTAGGTAGATCAGTGATATCAGTTTATATCGGGTGTTACTGTTTAGATTTAATTGGTATATCGTTTATACCAATTAAAAAAGCCAATAACGAACATCCCTAACAGAGTCCATTCAGATTTATTCACTTTCTAGGGAACCTGTGTGAGAAAACTACAAATAAATAAATATGTGATTATGCATAAAGTCCAACTTTTAACTCAAACTCTTTTATTCAGTTTTTAAAAAAGAATAAAATCTCAGATTCTATTTTCTGGTACCAATTTCCCCCCATGGAGGTTTGGTATGAATACAAAGTGAATGCATGGAAACGTCCATCAATGGCTGCAGTGAAGTACAGCAGAGGATCTATTATGCTCTGGGCCATTTATATCACCATCATGCTCCATAACTGTATTACAACCAAAGACTATATTTTTAAATAATAATATAAATAAAGTAAATAATAACTTAATTGATAAAAGAAAGAAAAAAGTCTAAAACAGACTAATTTAAATAATATCTTATTAAACGAAGTTTATTTATCACAGACACAAAACTCACCAGGTGCTGAACAACATAAACCACATTAATATAAAAACAGCTTAAGAATCCAAATAAGATCTTGAGTGTAAGAGTGGAAATCCCAGGTTTATCCACTTTCTGTACCAAAACTCGTTAGACTAACCTCCCTGTTTAGGCTTCAGCTGCACAAAGAATGAAGCAAACAAAGGCGAGGCTAGCATCCCTCCACCAGCGCCGTGTCTGACAACACGGCAAAGCGTGAACGGAAAGATTTTCCGATAGCACAAGCCTGAGATGCGCCACTGCGTCTCCTGGGCCTCCCGCCGAGCAGTCGTGCCTCAGCAGCCCCAGGACAGAGTCACCGGGGGGGACGGGGGACGGGGGGGCAGAGGGGAGATAATGAGAGGTGGAGGAGATGAAGGGGCCAGACGTGAGGCAGAGAGGTAAACAGAAAGCAAGGAGAAGTCGAGTGAAAGCAGAGGGTTGGTGGGGGGGTTTTGAGATGAGAATGATTGCTCGCGGCTCATTTCTCCACACATGAGCCCATCTGCACTGCGCCCAGGGTGGGACGGCACCGCTGCTCTGTCTGAAATGACTGAGAGACTCAAAGACACCGCGGCGCTGCAGGAAGCCGAATGCAATCCTGTGAATCCAGAGCCTGCCTATTATCCTCCAAGAAGGACCATTTTTCCCCTGATTTACTTTTTTTGACCCAACTTGATCCTAATGTGTCTGAAAGAGGCTTATGGTTGAATTTCATGTATGCTTGGCCCTCTTCAGCCTGTGTATATGCTGTATATGTGTGTGGATGCAATGAAGTTCCTCTGTGCAGCACCATGGGGGAAGGAAAAGAAGAAATTGACTGACAGAGAGCAAGAAATGTTGTTTGCAGTGAGCATCTTGTGGTATTGTAATATTTACTGTTAGCACCTCAGGCAACATGATACGCTCCAGTGTCACCATCAAACAAGCAGCTCTCTGAAGGAGGGAGCACATCTGTTGTCACCCCTTCCCCATCTCTGGAGAAGACATTCAGAGCAGCAGAATGCAAAAAAAGTGAAGTCAACTTTCTCCACCCTCTTGCATCCTGGCTAGCAAAGAAAAACCTGGACCAGGGCTCAGGATGGAGCTGATTCCAATTGATCGTCGCTCTGACCAATAATTAATTGTGATGGAGCGGACGTGGTGTGTGCATGGTGAGTGCCGGCTGAGCAGTGGCACCTGCATACTAAACAGCGCCACCGACCAATCGTGCAGCGGCGATCCCAGTCAGGTGACCCTCTGTTTATCCTCTGATAAATGGCAGGTCAAGCCCAGTGGCGCTCACCGGCACATCCCTCATGTCACCCGCACTGCCGGGCCGTCTCGTCATCCCTCCGCACCCCCTTTTTCCTCGGAGAGCCCCCCTTACAGCAATCATGGCCCCCACCCCGGCGTGCATCCATTATTCTCTGAGCTGGCTGCACCGTCAGCACAGCCATGATTGCTGACTTCTCCTTCCCTCCGCCTGCCTCCACTTTGAACACAATTAACTTAGTAATTGCATTTGTTTTAGGAGCAGGGGAGTGATTATCAAAGCCACCTATGATCCTCCAAGCATACATGCTCTCGCCAGCTCTCCTGTCTGTTGGTGATGGTGGCTGAGACCACCGGGGGTGGGTGGGTGGTGGGGGGGTACTCACATACAGCTTGGAGCACTTCTAAACGAATCTTGCTTTCCCATGCAGCCTTCTACACCTCATTAGAACCCCACCTCAATAGAACCCTGTGGTCACCCAAACTGTTGCTTTGCATCGCCCTCAACTTTGCACTGAGACTTAAAGTCTTGGGGGGGGGGTCTTGGGGTGTTAGGGTTAGTCTTTGGTTGTAAACAAAGGTTGAGAGGTCTGTGTGTTGCTGTAGATATGATGTAAAGTGCATATGTTATGGGGGTTATTGAGGAAAAAAAAATCTCTAAGATATTAGAGTTCAGGTTTTACAATGGCCACATAAGTTGAACCCACCATCTGAATAGTTGTCACCTTCTGCAAAGAGCACAACTTAATAATAACTGGCTCTTCAATCCAACCAACCAACCAACCAACAAACCAACCGCCACACATCAAAGATGCCAAACATTTTAGACATCCAAGAAACAAGCCAATCAGCAACCAGCTAAGTAACCAATCAACCAAAAAAGCAACCAACAAATCATCTAACCATCCATCCATCCATCCATCCATCCATTAATTAATTTATCTATCCATCCATCCATCCATCCATCCATTATCCCTCCATCCATCCATCATTTAATTTATCCAATCATCCATCCATCCATCCATCATTTAATCTATCCATCCATCCATCCACCCATTATCTATCCATCCATCCATCCTGGGCCTTAGGACTCTGCTGAATGGAGTCCTGATAGTAGCTTGCTCCCTTCAGCCTCTGACCAAAGCTGAATTGATGATCTCCTGCTAGCAGCAGCTTGTGGGATGTTCCTGCATTATTACACTCATGCACATAAATGCTCTATTCTGGCTTCACTTTGTGGATCCCTCTCTCAACAATGACTTTGAATAAAGGACCAGAACTGCAGCCCTTTTTTAATTGAAATGCAAACTACATCGACGGCTGGGCCGTGGAATTGGCAATACTCTCCTGGCGGCGTGATAAACGCTTTTTTTGCTGTTTCTGTGGCTATCGACTTGGTCATGTGTGTAATTGCCTAAAGCGTTTCTGAAGCCTCCGATGCACCAATGTAAATATTAAAAGAGAGTGCAAGGCTTAATAAAATGCTGTTCAAACAATATGTGGGGCCCTAGTTTTCTCGTGTTTCCCTTTTCACGCCCGGCCTGCAGGCGTCGGAGGGGTTCTGCACAGTGGCGGCGGATGGGCTCAGTATCAAGATGGGGACCGCTCCTTCTTAAGTGACAGAGGGGAAACGAAAGGAAACGAGGCGACAGATGATTAAATGAATTCTCTGAAAGCAAATAGGGGTGAGGAGAAAGGAAGTAGGAATCTAAGTACTGAGAAAAGAAGGGAGGAGGAGTAAGCAGCAAGAGGGATGGGAGTGATGGATCAGACAGATTCTCTAATGGTATCGATCCAGTCCAAGGCCATGTTGGAGATGAAGGGCTTGCTATGCGTGCAGACACCCTGCTGTCACCTTGACCTTGGGCCAATCCCTGACCTGTGATCCGTTGACCCTTTTTGCCTCCTCTGACCCCGCCGGTCCCCATCCACATCTGCCACATCACCTCCCTATGAATGAGAATTGACTTTCCTGCTCCATGCCGGGTTGAGATGTGGGTTAAAGTGTGTCAATAATGTTTCAGATGAACAATTTCTCTGGTCGCTCTGAGCACGGTGTAGCATTTTGACATTTGCAAGTTGTATCGGTGCCGTAGCGCGTCCTGTGAGGCAAGCAGAGTAAGCTGCAAGGCCGCTAACTGCCTTTGGCTATTGATCCGACCAATAAATTGCATGTACAGAGAGTCGGTGAGGAAAGGATGCAGTCGGCTAACGATAGGCACCTTCTAATGCTAATTGTTTTCGATCTCACCCCAACAGGACTATGATTTATACCAACCAAATATCAGGGTTGATAAAAAAATATTTGTATTTTTAGACTTTACTTTTAATCATCCGTCAGAGTGAAGGTGCTTAGGAGTTAGTCACTGTAACTGGTGGGTTGCCGGTTTGAACCCCAGCGTTGTCCATCTAAGTTGTTGGTCCCAGACAGTTCAGCTGACCCTCCTTCACCTGGGAGTGGTCAGAGGTGGTGCTGGTTGTACAGCTGCACCTGTTCTGTCAGTCTGACCCAGGATGTGGCACACCACCACCAGTGTGTGAATGAATGTAATGTGAAACGGTCGCTGGACCTGATGAAGCGCTGTGCCAGTACAGACCATCAATCCATACCTGGAAGTTTTACATGGAAAAACTACTGAATTTAAACATGTTTCTGGAACCTTCAAATATTTAGTTTCTTGGCAAGAAAGGGAAAATATTCCTGTTTGATGAGGCCAGAGAGTAGAAAACTTAATTGACACCTGAAAAGACAATGGTTGTGAAAAGATGCTGATCACTGAAAGAGCCTCTTGGCGTCTGCCTCCTCAGCCAGCGCTCCATCACTGTGTCATCGCTGAATGGTGTAAGGGGAAGAAAAGCAGGGTGGGAGAAAGCCTCTCCAGCAGCCCCCAGGTGATTACTCTGAATGGATTACAGCAGGAAACGGCTGTCCTTTCAAACTGCCAGGTGGCGTTCTTTTTTCTCAAAGCTTCATTGTTTGTCTCTGTGTACAGGACAGATTTAGTCGGCCCAATAAAGTCCTGACTTTAATGCAGACAGCTTGATGCACTACCCTGTAATCTGGATACAGTGGATGGACTGCTACACTGTTAAACCAAGACAAAACATAAGATGGAGTGCTGTGCGTTGCTCGTGCATGCTTGGAAATCCTCCATAAGCCATTAAAAACTGACCCGCTGGACTTTTTCCAGACTAATCAATCTCCTGCCCATTCAGTCATCCTCATGTTCCTCTCCTTCCCTTTCTCCAAACAGCAGCCGAGTTCATTAGCCGGTATTTGCATCCCACCATTCCCAACGGATGCTGTTGCTCATGGCGTGATACCTGCCAATGCTAATCCTGTTTACAGTTGCACTAAAACAAAACTTAGCGGGGCATCTATCCCCAAACATACCCTTCACCTGTCAATAGGCACCTTCCAAAAGTATCTTAAAGTTTTTATGCGGGATTATGGAAGCTTGTTGCACGACTTAACTTGCTATTTGCTGCCTGATAGCAACAAATCACTGCCTGTGGATCCAGAAATCCAACATTTTCCCAGTTACTCAAAAGACCTAATGCTAATATGTTGATGAGATAGATGTCCAAAAGAATTAAGATTTTGGGGATTTTCTTTACCAGTCAACGACATAACTAGGAGGAGCTTTTTGTAACGATTATCTTTCATATTTTAGGAATCCTTCAAGGCAGATAATCCTGAACTTTTAATTTTCCAGGAGATTTATTTGTATGTTTTTTTGAGTATCTTGTCTGACAGCAGGACCATTGGGACTCTTTGTCACGTTGATTCAGTCTGTCCTCTCTACCTCCGTCCCTGTGTGGTTTGGATCAGGTACAGAACAGGACCGGTCCAGACTGCAGGGAACCATCAGTCTGCAGAGTGGATCATCAGAGCTGACCTTCCCTTGGACATGTCTATGGTCAGGAAAAGTGTGGCTAATATCAGTGTAGACCCCAAACATCCAGGACACACACTGGTGAGACAATTACCTTCAAGGTGGCGCCATAGAGTCTGTTCATCGGTCTGATGAAAATTTAACAGACAAGGAGCCTTGATCAATATCAGGCATATCTGCACTAATTAATCCATGTCTTCCTCTTTTGTATAAACACATCTATTCATATTTAGAAATAAAAAGCATGTGATTTAATTTCATCTTTTAATATATTTTAAATGTTCTTTGAGAGCAACGTGGAACAAATTCCGTGTTTATGTTCCCAATATATATATATATATATATATATAAATAAAGCTGATTCTGATCGCCCTACACTGTCTATCATTTGTTAAAAACCTCTTAATGTTATTTTTGTTTTTTAGCCAGATTTTGTTTGTTCCTTCCCAGAAATATAGATAATTATCAACATTTTAACAACAATCTATAATAATCGTAAAAAATGTTGCATCAGGATAGGTTTAACTTTAAAAGGCTGTACGGATATGATTTTTCTACTAAGTAATTAAAGCTCATGAATGTGGTTACTTATTAAACCAAGCCTGTACCCAATCCTACCAGTCTGCCTACGGTGGACCCCAGAAGATCAGAGACCACAGCCATCCTCTAATAGCTAAAACTGCCAACTCAGCTGGGATTTCTGATGTCGCTGTGGAGTATAAAAGGAGCAGAGTCTCCCCCACCTCCTCCACCGAACCTCCCTCCTTTTCTCCCTTTCCTCTGGTAAAGAAGGTGGACAGAAATGCTCCACCTCTGAAAGTTTGCTCCAAAACACAGCAGCTCAGATTGCTCTCCATCTTTTCCTGCTGTCTGTGTCACTGTCAACATGTCAATCAGAGCACCGACCATGCCTCGCCCACTCCACCCAAGCCTTACTGGTCCACCCAGCAACACCTCATTTTCAATCAGGGAATGTGGGCGGAGTAAAACTCTGGAGGGGGGGGGGGGTTTGCTCTTTAATCCTCTGGGTTTTTCTCCGACCTCGTAGTCGATTTGTTTTTGAGTAATTTTGGGAGGTTGCCCACTCTTAGAAAGGTTTACCTTTGGTTTATTTGTTTCCCTTGAAAGTTCACTGTAAGGAATTAGTAATTATTCACTTGAGAAAAAAGTCCATGAAACCTGTTCTTGACAAATCCTTCATAAAGCTTCACTCATATTTATAGATAGTATCTTCAATATTCACATTAAAGAAAAGCTGCTGCCTCTGTACCTTAGAGACAAGTTAATGGGACCACATCTGTTGCAGTTACATTAAAACTGAAAGACAGTATCTTTGTTGTCCATCAACGACAAAAGATCTCAAAATCGGCTCGTTGAATTGGGTTTGTTGTGCATCCAAGTACCTGCCAGATTTAATATTGAATGGCTGGTCTAAAATGGATTTTTGATCCTTGGTAAATGAGAGGAGAAGCCTGTAACAACAAAAACTGAGTGGTTGTAAAAAAAAAGAAAAAAGAATCATGATAGTAAAAAAGGAATCTATACTCCTCAAAATCCTGCTTTTGGGTGCAGAATACATTATTCTCTCCCCTTGCCTGTCTCTTTGGCTTTTACGAGGTGTTTTCATGTAAAGAAAAACCTATAGGCTTGACCTCCACCGTCAGTTTGCCTTTGGCGATCCACAGATTGCAGGTTTTCGATGCTCAGTCCTCAGGGAGGGATCCAAGTCAAAATCGTATAAATATTTCAAGACCTTTTCTTGCTTGGTAAACCTCTTAGTAACATACTTGCTTCTGTTGGCAAGCAACTCCTGCCTCTTTACACTCGCCACCAACTTGTCATCAGTTTAGATTCAGCCTACAGTGGCCTAATGAGGGAAGCAGCAATCGCATGTTTTATCTGTTTTGCCAACAATCAGAGCCCCACACTCAGCAAATATTTTTTTCTGAGTTTAAGGAGGAAAACACACATTAGACGGAGCTTAAGAGAGGATTTCATAAAACATTGGAGTGTTGGGAGTCTTTACGGATACGTCTCGACATCTGGTCGCCATCTGAGAAAAGCTGGAGCGAGGCCAGAAATTATCTAAAAAATGAAAACGGCTTCATTAGGAGGGAATTCTCACTGCTAAACACTGAAACAATATCACAAAGTGAGGGAGACCGCACTAAGCTAACTTTGGTGGACAAATACAGCTGAGCTGCTCAGAATCCCACTTTAGAAATGAGATCTGCTTTAAGGATGAAAAATTTTCATCTTAGAAATAAAAACACACATTGGAGGAAATCATACAGAGCTGTTTGCAATAAGTAGATTCAGACAAAGAAACCTTGTTCTTACATTTCTGAACTGTCATTTTAGCAGCATAATATCTATAATATTATTGTCATACAATAACATGTGCCATCATTCTAACCTTATAGGAGAAATAAATTCTCTAAATTCCTGCACGTCTCATTTAATACAAATCATCTCCCAGCAGTTGATTTTTGTTTGCACGCACTTTGTAAATTAGATGGATGGTCCTAGAAATCAGTTTGGTGTCTGTGAGTGGATTTATCCACTGGTTTCCTGAGCTGGGATGCTTTCCTTATCAGTTCTTCTCCTGATATTTAATACACACAATCCATGCGTCACAATAAGAGCTGGCCTTTAATCATCACATGCATTTCACAGTATTGTAATTGACATAAATGTGGGGATGTTTTCCCTTAAATTCCTGTAAAAAATCTAACTGGAATCCAGGAGAAAATCGGCTTTGTTCCAAAGAAGAGTAAATTAGAAGAGTAAATCTTACTTTCATAAAGCAAACACGTAGGCCTGCACTAATCAGTATGCATGTTTTAAACCAATGGGGCATGCACTGCTTTATAGAACAGTTTTTATTTTAAATATACAGATTATAATATCTAGTGTTCCCCAGTTTTGTTCATTTAGTTTTCAGGAGATTTTTTTTGTCCAATCTGGGAGCTGTAAAAATTTCTGGTCTTAAAAAATCTGAAGCCTTTTCCAGCAGCGGGTCTTTATCTGGATGCACTCTGTAAATTCAGCAGAGATGGAAACTCTGGGATTGCACATCTTCAGCACATGTCTGTAGGTTTGTAAAAGTGGATAATCCTGTTTACAAACTTCGGATCTGGATCCAGATGGTCGTGGTAGGTGACCGCTTGTACTGATCCAGGTTCTGCTGGAGGTTTCTTCCTGTTAAAGGGGAGTTTTTCCTCTCCACTGTTGCTACATGCTTGCTCAGTGTGAGGGTTTGCTGAGGAATTGCTGTGGTTGGAGTCTGCATGATCCGGGTACAACCTCATGTTGATGACTCATCGCAATCTGCTAGGATTCCTTACATAGAAAACTTAACTGATTGGAATGTTTGTATAATTGTATTGAGATGACTTTTGTTGTAAACTGGCGCTATATAAATAAAAGTGAATTGAAAATTTAATTTAATTGTATTTGATCTGAAAATGTAAAGTTACCGGTCTTGAGAGGATCTCAATAATTATAACCAAATGCATGTTTTGGCATTGTAACGAAAGAAAAAATCTGTTGGTTTGGAATGAATAAAAATGCTGTGGTTTCCTGTATAGCTCTTTTTATTTGTCATATTACCGTGTAAAGGAGTTAAAGTAGCAGCAGCTGGGAACGCAAATGTCTGCCAGTGTTACTTATTCAGAGAATGGAACCATCAGTCCAATCCATTCAAATGATCAATTAGGTGTTTGCTTCGGCTTCCAACATTTAGACCAAAAATTTGCTGTTATGAGGGTTGAACACAAAACATCAAGTAATTATGAGGGAGATATTACCAAGGCAAGGCCAGACGTAATCGATAGGCCATCAGACAGATGGGTCACAGGCCAAATGTCGAAGGTCAAGGTTCAACTTTTCAAGTTTGTGTGTTGCTGGTCCTTTGTTCCTTTGGAGAGGCAGGATGCGGATTCACATCTAGCAAGGGGATGGACACCGTGGTGGAGTCCAGCTGTAGCGCCGAGATCCAGTCTCCTCCAGGCACCCACTATTGATCTGGATGTTTGTAGCCCTGAGGAGAGGCAACCCAAACAGCTGGGACAACACTCCAGGTCCCTCCTCAACACACCTGGGGAGGGATGCACTGAACATATCTAATCCAGCACATTAACCAGGCTGTTTAATGGCTGCTCCTCTCTGACTGCTTCCCCTTTTTACAGCATAGAAAACGCTTGAATAAGTCAGGGAATTAAAAAAAAAAAAATGAGGCAATTAATGACTGCAGTTTTACATAAAAATAACCAAAATTGCTAATTTATTTCAGGTGTTGAAGTAATGGAGCTGACAACAGCATAAAGAAACATGTAATTTGCAATACATTAGACCTGGTTTGGAGTGGTTTGGGCAATTTTAGCCTCTACTTCTTGATTTCCATGAATCATGAGCATTAATCCCTGATTTCCAATGCTGATATTCCTTCATTCAGATGGCCAAATCCTGACTCGGTGACACCATTATTCTAATTGATGTTTCTGAGCAACCAGCTGCCCACCTGTGTGTAGGAGCTGCTGGCCGGACGTCGTTCCCCAGTGAAAGCCTGAACCAGGTTAGCAGAAACTTTCTGACTCTGGGAAGAGGACACATGGAAAGATATTCAGCTCTAACCCAGGCCCTTCACCAACCCCACACCCTGGGTGGGGTTGGTGAAGGGCCTCTCTGGGTGGAGTTGCATGTTCTCCCCATGCTTCCTTGAGTAGTTAATGTGAGCTACTCCCACAAAAACATGCATCAGTTCTGGGCCTCCTCCTGGCCGACTGAGGGGTCGGAGAGGATCTGGCTGGAATAACGTGATCCTTCCACGCGCTATGTCCAGCTGGGGAAACCCTGCCCCCTTCAGGTGAAAAGAAGGGCCTGCCCACTCCTCAGGCAAGAAGGAGGCTTGAGTTTCAGTGCAGAGCCCTCCCACAGTTAGCAGAGGGAGAGCAATGCCCAGAACTGGAACTAGGTAGAAGCACTGGGTGATAAATAACGGGGAAAAACTGTGGGATAAAAATATATTTTTAAAAAATAATCACCAAAAATGTAACTCAATAGATTTAGTTAAATCTGAGTTAATTGTTAGTCAGATAATTGGGGCAGTGCTTCTGTCTTCAGAAGATTATGTTTTTATTACACTGTATACAAACACTCAGTAATCAGACAACTTCTGTCATAATGGCGGGGTTTAAAGGACTCAAAAGGCAGCCAAACAACCAGAGCGAGACGGTAGGTGATTTTATAATAAAATATGTGTATTGGAAAGGGATTCAGAATGCAAGCAGTCTCTGATAACCGGCAGGAACGGAGGCCAGGAACGAACGGGAGCACTGGAGCAGAGAGACGAGAGGTTGGTAACTGAAGTGAGAATGGAGAACGCACAAGTGGATCCGGTAGGTACTCGCTGGAAGAGGAGGAAACAGAACCTTCGGTTGGTAGTATAGGATCCAGTCCCGAGGAGGTTGAGGATTTACAGAGTTCCGACTGTGTTTGTTGCAGTTGGAGTGGGCAGACGTGCAGGCGGACGAGGACAGACAGACCAGCGGAGGCAAAGGTGCAGAGGCTGACCAGGAGGAGATCCAGAGCTTGAGGTTAGTGGTTTCCAGGGGCCTTCCGGATGGAACGGAGACAATAGAGGAAACCCAGGAGGATGGATCTAATCCATGCTTGCTGCTCCAGTCCCTCCTTTATGCTGGAGCTAGATGAGGTCCAACAAGCTGCACCTGCAGCCAATCAGAAAGCCCCTGCAGAGAAGGAGAGGGAAAACACACAGCCACACAACAAAACAACAACACAGAACAGGATCCTAACAACTTCACACTTTTGAAAGATTTATTCACAAAATGTGTCAAATTTCCACCCAAAACATTTAATCAATAAATCCTGCCCTGTCCAGGATCAGGGACACACACATCTATCTGTACAAGGAAAGAAGGGGGTTTGGCTGAGAGAGAGAGAGAGAGAGAGAGAGAGAGAGAGAGAGAGAGAGTAACTAATAAAACAGTTTGTACCTCATCAAAAGTTACAGTGTTTTGAAAAGACAGTTTAACCAAAACATTTATGAGAGCTACCTCATTAAGACGTATTTGACCCTAATTTCTGTCTACCTGCCCAGGTACATGTTCTAATAAGTTTGTGGTTCAGTCCTACTCTTGCTTTTTATTACAGTCCATTCAGGAGGGAGAAAAGCAACTCCAAAATAGAACAGATGAAGAAAAAAACTGGTTGGTCTACGCTGGAATCAGAAGCTTGAAGCCGCACACGGCCGTTATTGGACGTCTGGAGGAGGGACATCTCAGCCAGCCTTAAAGAACTGTTTCAGATCAGTTCAAACCTGTAATCCAAAGCTAGATATGCAAAGAGCTTTTGGATAGACAGTAGCACTTGGAAGGACTTTAGAATGAGAGTTCTTCCTGACCAGAAAAGCAGAAACCAGAACAAAAGGAAATTTCCAATTGGTGAAATGAGACGTGCTCTCTACACAGAGGCTTCATAAGACAGTTTCACGCTTTGAAATGATCAGAATACTGTTGCTAGGACTGGGGTGTAAAAGAAAAGGGAACTACGTGTACAGAAGCTAATTTTCCTTTCCCCTAAATGACCAGCCTGAATGAATCTGAGCAGATGCAGTACAGCCCTCCAGAAGACTTGAGCAGGACTGTGAACCCCACGTTGGTTTTTAGCTGCTGTCAAATCAGCCAGTCATTCTGAGGTGAGCTGAGCTGCTCTACAGCAGCCTGTGGCCTCACCAAATGAACCAGAAAGCTTCTGTTGTAAAAGTGGACTGCCTGCAATGCCTCAAAGGAAGAGCTACAGTCCATCATCAGCCTCCCCCTGTGCAAGACCACCCCCCCACTCCTCATCCTCTCTGGCTGGGCTGTGTCCATGAAATATGTGCAACTTTCCACTGAAATTAGAGGGCCCTGAACCATGAAAGGCACCACAGGTATTGGGGTGCAGGCGCGCAGCAGCATCAGTGGCGGCTCCCCTACACGCCTGGCCTCTGTGTTGTGACGCTCCAACTGCAGAGAGACACACAAGCACTCATCTGTAACATATTAAAACCTGGGGAAATAAATTACCTCACTGCTCTGAATTATGAGTTGTGTCTCAGGAGCTCAAAACACTTTATAACTTGGAAATCTTTTTTGGAATATGGTGAACGCCATCATGTTGTTATCCTCCTCTGGACTCTGTCATATTGTTATTAATTACTAGCCCTCTCTTTAAATTAGGGCTGGGTAATTATTTTTCCCAAAGGGCCACATAAGCAGCTGGACTGCTTCCATGAGTGGAACTCCAATTTCCAATTATATAGTTAATAATAAGCAGTAAATATAAGTTGTATCTTCTAGTAGACATTGCAGCTGAGTAATAAAATCTCATCTGATATCTGAATTGTATGTTTCACCTCTTGGACCTTGGTGATTTTCTGCCCCAGAAATTTTCCCATTTGAAAATTAGTAGGTTTACAATCTGAAATCTGAGATCTCTGCTTCTAAAAGAAACAATAACCTTTTTTTGAAAAGATATCAAAAGCGGGAGAAAAGAGCAACCAAGCTGCAGAGCAGAATGTTTAAACTAATAACAGGAATCCTTCTAGCATGTTAAATCTACAGACATTTTAATCTGTTTGCATCACCACGGCCAGAATTATAGAAGAATACATTAAAATATTTAATATCTTTGACCAAAAACAAAGCTCCATGTGTTCTTCTTGTTTTTAGTATCATCCTTAAAATTCAAGAGCAAATTCTAGAAAAAAAGTTATGACTTTGCATTCCAAATAATCAACACACAACTTTAACTATGAAAGTAAATCTGAAATATTAATTGTCTTTTACTGACTGTTTAGACATCAGGAAAATACAGTATTTTATTCTGGAGATGTGTGGGATTTCTAATCACCCAAGGGAATGGCCACTTCATCCCATAATCTAAAAATTATTTATTGAGATTATGGGTATTTTCTGGGATGACTGAGGGCTGGGCATACCTAACATCACTGGGAAATTGGTTAGCTCTCACATAGCAGGTAGAGAAAAAATTTGAATAAATCAACTCAAGGCACTAAGAAGACAGGAATCTGTATTATTCGTTCTAAATGCCGCTTTAAAGGGGAGGTTCATTTTTATTTTTTCATCCAGGACCTTATTTCTAGCATCATTATATTCATTTACTCACCCAGACCAGTTAGGAGCCACTAGGAGTCCTTCAGGAGAAGTTTAGATCCATTGGTGATCAGCATATATCTATATAATGGGAGTTAATGGGGCAGCTAAAGGTCAGCCTCTAAATAAGGAATTATCTGCCACTAAACTGCTTCATTTCACCATATTTGGTAATCAATCACTAGCTCTATTCCCCTGGGAGTTCAGAGCATCTTCTAGGGAATTTATTATTGTCTTCAGGGTGTTTTACAGGATTTTAATCCAATTTACACCAACTGGTGACTTCAGTGACGTTGCAGCCAGTTGTAGTCTCAGCAGGACTGAATAGGACTGACAGTAAGCCTGCGGAAGCTGAACTTAGCCTACTACTCAGACTGTACAACCAAAACTGCTCCCAACAAATATAAATATTTTACACCTGCACTGTATCTTACATTTGCACTAAACAACCACACCGCTATAATTTTCACATTATTTCCACCTTATGTACATATTCTGTGTTGATGTACATATTCTGTGTATTATTGTATTTTTTTGTCTATATTTTTCTCTTCTGTTACATAAGTTGTATATTTGTTGTTTCTTTGGCTGCTGTTTTCGACCAAATTTCCCCTGGTGGGACTATTAAAGGATTATTCTATACTATTCTATTATTCTACTTGGTCATTTTCTTTGTGTAATTTGGAAACATGCAAATGCAAACAGGAAACTTACACCAGCCAGCAATTTCAGTGTTATCACTGCTGTGCTCCATACCAGCTGTAGTCTGAGCAGGACTTTCTCTCTGTGCTCTACGGAGGTCAGTTAGACAGAACTACTGCAGACATCATCACGGTTCGTTTTTGCATGTTTCCAAAACACTCTGAACTGGTCTGGGTGAGTAAATGAACATAATGCATGCTAGAAATGAGGTCCTGGGTTGGAAAAATGAACTTCATCTTTAAAGCTTTTTCTCATTCATAGTTGCAGTGCATGTAATTAAGTATTTTTCGTCTGAAATGTGACTATTTTATTCATGTAAATGTGATCTTTATTGACATTTTTGGGGCTAATTTGCTTGTAAAGTGCAAACATCTCTCGGCAGTAGCTTAGTCACACTTTGTGTACACATGAGCTTTCACTCTTTATTTTCCTGCTAGTAAATCAATACATCTTGGTTTCCTTCCACAATATCTGTGTTTTCCCTTTGCATCATTAAGAGGTCTTCCTTTGCTGTTGTGTTGCTTCTGGAAATAATTGTGAACAATGCAAAGCAGCCTGGTGAATAACTCAAAGCAGTAAATGTGGAGGAGGAGGAAATCCATATGAGAGTAATGAGTTCAGGTCACCGGCAACAAAGTAAATATTTGCAGAGTTAATAAAGCCAATCCATTGTCCGATTCAATTAAGCAGGAGCTTTATTGCAATTCTATCCCTGCAACTTGTTCATCGGGCTGTTTATTGACCCAAAGCATGCAACCGAACACTGAAAACTGGGAGAAAAGTCCAACAACTGTCGAGGTTGCTGCAACAATTAATCTCCTTGACTCGTCTGTACATTCATCTCTACAATACAACTTTATCTCAGCCCACTTTAAGTTTGCACTTTTAAAAGACTGAACGCAGTCTGATGGTAGTATGAGTGATGGTCCACTCGTAGGGAGAAATTGCGGCGCTTGATGAGATATTAATCAGGCGATGTTGGCAGCAGCGTTGGATCCTGATGGAGATGTTGGAGATCTGAAGCATCTTCTGTGAGGCGGAGCTTGTTTGGAGGAAAGGGGATAATGAATCGAGCCCATTAGCATATTGTCACTGCTTGTCTTGTTTACTCCGAGGTGTTTGCCAAGCAGCTCTCCCCGAGGACAGAACGGGCGCTTTGCAGTAACTTCTGGGGCAAACACTGATATGCTAATATGCATGCATGCAAACACGCATTCAGTGAATGCTCGCACAATAAGCTTTGCTTTGAACATGCTGCAACAGAGCGATGGGTCACACTCTTTGTTAAGATTTCTTACAGGAGCGACTCAACATGCCAAGCCTTAAATGTGCCTGGTTGCTGGAATCAAAGATTACAAATCCAGCGTTTAGAGACCAATCCCCAGTCAGAGTCTACAGTTCTGGTTGTTTGCAGACGAAATGCTGGGATGCGTTTGGTCTCTCCGTCCCTGTCTATCTGTCGGTATCCTTCCTACACTCTGTCAGCACCACTCCAGCCCTCATAATCGCTGCTAGTCTGCTTTAACAGTCACAATGACTTTACTGTAATCAAAGAACTGACAAAAGACCCCTTTCATATCGCCGCCTGCCTCTGTGTACAATATAATAAGCTTCCATCTTCCTCCCATGATGGGGAGCTGAGGACCGGCACAGTAATTTTGCATTGAATGAGATGCAGGTGATCAAAGTCCACGTAGTCTTTTTGATTCTCTAGAATGGCCAAGCAACCCCCCCCCTCCCCAGCTCTGCCTTTTGAACATCTTAAGATTCTTCCAAAAAAAAAAAAAAGCTATTCCTGCATTCTTCTTGTAGATATTCCCACCTGGCTGGGAAGGCTGCTCCCTGGCATTTTTTAGTGAGGACATTTTAAGGGAAGGAAAAGATTAGCAGATTTTGCTCTTTCAGTAAATTTGTTCCATACATTTATAACAGTTTAAAATGCAGAAAATCCTTTCTGTTGTGACATTAGTACGAGAATGTATTGCTAAAATGTGTGTATTGCACTAAAACCTCTTTCTCTCCCTTAGATGTTACATTTAAAGGTCCCAAAGTCTCTAAAAACTATAAATTCCCATCAGCTCGTCCTGCTTCCACATACAGTGGACTCCTGGCTTTTCACACGTTCACCTCTTGTTGATACATATCTGCAGACTTCAGTGTCTCTTGTGTTGTGTTAGTTACTGGGTCAGGTTGAAACCAGCTTGGGAAAACCTGCTGAGCCAGCTCCTACCTTTAGTTAGATGAACTCTCAGGCCATTAAAGCTCTGTAGGGCCAAAAGATCCAAGAGTTCTCCTGTCCCCTCAATTCATCCTGGACTCCAAATCCTTTTTTGGGTTATTTTTGGGGCGGATTACGTCGAGCAGTTCAATAATTCAGATTAGAGCTCATGTTTATTAATACCCTACATCTGTGCAAACAACGTGTCAAGCCGAGAGTTTATTGTAATTGCTTGAGCAAACAAAACCTGAAAGAAGCAATTTCCAGTTACAATGTGCAGAAACAAGTAATGAGGCCATTGGCATTCCGCTCCCATCGCCTTTTCATCGGCCCAGCTTTGTGTGTGATGGATATTTTTGATAAGGAATGAAGGTAGTGGGATAATGCAGCGGCCCCACTTGAGGCAGGTTAGTGATTAAAGATAATCATCATTTTTCCCAATGTTCTGTAGGATCTTATTAGGTTTTCTTTTAGCGTTACTTACTATGACTTCCTCGAGGGACTGAATGCCATCCCCTCTACTACTGATTTACATTCTCTGATGGAGGCAGAAATAATTTTATTGGTTTATAGAGGACACATTCGGACTCACTGTGTTTAAAAAAATAGCCTTTAGGAACCATAGCTACTTAGGAACCCCTGATTATACAACCAACTGTTTCTATGTAGCCTGGAAAAGTCAGTAAAGGTTTGGAATTGAATGAATTTTCAAGATCTGTATAAGGGAGAAGGATTTATAATTCCAAAGATGATTTATAATAGAGTAAAAGTATACTTTACCCACTCCATGCATCCATCCATTGTGATGAACATCTTGACAATCTCTGGATATGAGTTATCGTCCGGCTGAATTTTCCTGCCAAATCTTTCGTTAAACAGCATTGCATGTTCCTTAACCTCGCCCATGTTTGCATAGCAGCTAGCTCCACAGCTCCTCTCGCCCTCTCTAGTGTCTTAATGTGATAACTGTCTTTGTTTCCGGTCACAGATGGTTGAAAGCAACCAGGGGCTTGTTCTGCAACAGGCAGCCATGCTGTTAATGCTGCAGCTCCTGGACCCACGAGGACCGAGGACAGCGATTGATGTCTTTTCTTAGTAATGCTCAGACTGTACATACAGTAAATATGCTCTAGTGAATAAATACAGTCTTACAAGTCTAAGAACTCAGCTTAAGACAACAGTGTTGTTTGTGTGTTAAAGGCAGGATTGGTTTAATTCCACAGCCTAGCCTAATGAAGGTTTTTATTGTTTCATTTTGGTTACAAGGTCAAAAACGGAATTACTATGATCAAAAGTCATTAATTGCGTCTTAAAAACACTTAACAATAGAAATGTTCAATAGAGAGCTACTTTAACAATTATGGATGGTTCATAATCTTGCTCTATTTTTCCCACATATCTGATTTTCCAAACTAGCTTCCTGCTCTCTGCCTCTAGAACTTGGTTTGGGTTTTAATTCAGACCTTTTTAAAGCACACCTTGACCAAGTACTCAGACATCTGAATAAATTTTACATAAAATTATTTGGAATGATGATTGTAGACTAGTGTAGGTACTTTCAGACTGAACTTGCTCAGTCAGCCACACCTGGGCAGTGCACCAGATGTTTCCCATGTCCTCCATTTATAGACTATTTTCCATAAAGCAGAATAGCTGATTTCAGGTTGAGACCTCTAACCCTAAACCTACTTTAATTACCTCTCACCATGATGATCAGCTCCATTCAACAACCAGGAGCACACCAAACTAAATTTGCATCTGAAATGACACACCTGACATTAGCAGTTTTAAGTGTTATTTTCTTCAGTGCTTATGTCTTATTATATTTTACTCGTTTTTGCTATAATTGATAGTAAATGACTCCAAATAGGTTCAAGAGAACACATACATGGGGTTGAGTTTAGGTCCAAATAGGCACGTTGAAGCTCAGCTGAAATATGAAGCTGCCAACATGGGCATTCTGAATGCTTGGGGGAAAGTTTTATTGTTGGTTTAGTCAAAGTTGGGCTGTTTTAAATGACAAGTCAGACAAAACAGACTGAACTCTGTGGCCACAGAGACAAGAGGAACATTTAGATGACTCCAGTTGAGACCGTCACAACCTAACTGTTCCAAGTGTCAAGCATGGGTGTGGCAACGTCATACAGGGGGCCAGTTCCACTAATGAATTCCACAAAGTGGGTGGAATAATTCAGCTGTATGTCTAATTTCTGAAATGCTGCAGTAAAAGTCCAAAAAGCCTTTAGGAAGTAGAGAACTACTGACCAGCAGGATCTTAGAGTCTGCTGGGAGGGAAACCCTAAATACATGAAAGATGAGGACATTATTTAACAGATATGTTTTCATACATCACTATTCTCCAGCCTGCATGTAACTTCCAGATGAAGCAAAGAGCATAATCAGCATTCCCTCAGCTAGGGAGGTCAAAGTGTTGCGTTAACTGTACGCTAACAGTGTAACTTCTGCTTACAGCAAAGTGTTTAGGCTGCAGCTCTGCCTGATGACTGGCGCTCACAAAATCCCTCCCATGATTGATAGATTTATTTGTCAGTGCTGTCTGTAGAGCAAGCGGCTGGCAGCCTGCCTGAAGCTGGCGACCATTAATCAGTGTAAATACCGCTCGTCTTACACACACATCAGGAAGTCCGTCCATGAGGACGTTTGACACCAACAAACCAGCATATTCACAGGAAAATAGGTGCGCCACTGCATGATGAGGAGATTGGTGGCCAGGGCTACTGCTGACGCAAACTGGGAGGAAATTTGTCATTTTTGCTGTGTGGTTGTGGAATTTAAGACAGTAGAGAGTGTTTTGATTAATGGCTCCTTCAGATGTCAGATTTCAGATGATATTAATATATCTGAGATCTTAAGCTGCTATTTAGCTCAACATTCTCCTGTCTTTCTGCACATTTTATTAGGGCCTTTAATGACAAGGATTCTAATAATTCAGTTCATTTAGGGTAAATATACATGATGATTATCACACATGGTTAATGTAGCACATAACAATGGTCAAACATGTTCGTCTCACTCTATTGTCCAAAGAAATTATCCGATTGGGTGACTTCTCAGGGGTTTCCATTATCTCTGCATAAATGCACACCTTGTCATTATTTATTGCTTAATTAGCACACTGCCTAATTAAATCGGCATTAATCAAGGAGACAGAGGTGACGCTTGGGGAGCGCTTTATGCATGTTGGTGATACTGTACTTTATTATCCAAGGTAACATAAATCAAACAGCCCCTCCTCTGTGGAATCCACTGATAACAGTTTGTGGAAATAAGGGAAGGTCTGCCTGATGCTTCTGCTGCTCTGTGTCTCTGCAGGGGAGCAGAGATCCAAACCGTGGCTCAGCAGTGGTAGACAAGAAAACATTTATTTATTTTTATTTTAAATGGCATAATGTAAACCATAAAATGTTTCTTAAAACTAAGATATAATTAGAGTAGGTTAACAAAAATAATATTAAGAAAAGATTTGTAACAGAAATCAAGGACGACACAGTAACTGGTACCAATGCCTGTTCCTGTAGAACACTAGTATTCAAAATGAGTCCTGCAGGACTGGTTTTCTGCATGTGTTGGTTCTGTCCCTGGTTTAACACACCTAATTATAATGAAGGCTCTTCCACAGAACTTCAACATGCTGAGAGAGTAGTTGGGCTGTGTTGGAACAGATACACCTCTAAACCTGGGAGGGCACCAAATGACTGCTCTACTGCAGAACAAAGCATGTAATGTAGTGATCTCAAACCCCAGCTCTCGAGGGCTACTGTCCTGTTGATTTAGGTGTGTTGAAACTGAGACATTTCTAAAAGTTGCAGGACTGCGGAGTTTGGGACCCCCTGATGTAATGCCCTATCCACACAGAGCCTGGTATCTCACAAAATGGAGATGTTTTTCTATGATTTGGCCTTTTATCCACATTAAAACGCAGATATACAGCACCAAAAACGATTCTTCTAAAAACTCTAGCTAAAGTAAAAATGTACGTTCTTTCCGCTTGAAGCGTTTGCTTGTGGACAGATGTAATCAGAGTTTTAAGTATCAAAAAGTCACTGTCCTCTACAAAAATGCTCTAGCACTTTTTGCTAGCTTGTTTCTACCAGCTCAATTTCTGCTGTATGTAGAAGTTAGAAGGTTACTCTGAGCGGATAGGATTTAGGGGAACTACTGCCCCCTACGTACTGGAGAATATGCATAAAAGCAAAACAACGACAAAAATGGCTTCGTATGTACATGGCCTAATGCCTGGATCATAAGGTGCAATTACAGCTGTCCTAAACCTTTACTTTTGTCATGATGAAAAACGGTGGCTGCGCAGTATGACGTTCTTCTCAAAGGCCTTTTTATAGCACCTACGACCAAAACCAGCCCTCAGTGGTCCTCAGACAGAGCCAGAAATTCTACCCCTCCAGTCTAAGGGAGCATTCAAACCAGCCCTGCTTAGTCCACTTGAAACAAATGTTGGTTCTTTTGCCCAGAAAGTCTAGTTCGTTTGGTGAGATGTGAGTAGGCGATCGAACTCTGATTCAGACCAAACAAAATAACTTTAGTCCGCCTAAAAACGCTGGTATCGGTAAACTCTGCTTCAGTTTGATTGTATGTGTGAATGATAAACGGACCGGGGTCGTATCAAAAGCAGGAAGTGGACTATTGTACAGGGCATCCTGGGTAAATATGACCTAAACAACCACTAATGCTGGAGAGATAAATGCTGGATGTTGTACATACCTCGCTCTGTCTGTATAAGGAGAACATCTGTGCTGGAAGTTGTATTCACGCGGTCCTTCCTATTGCACAATGCCTTATATGGAGCCGTCTCAGCTGTCTTGTATAAAAAACAACATTCTCCATAATTCTCCGAACATTCTAAGTTCATCCTGAGATACAGCAGCAGTATTTATCTGGTACGTTTACCAAACACAACAGATCGATCCAAAAACTTCTGCAATCTGCTTGTTCTCCATGTTGGTTTACATTTCACTGTACAGGAAGTTCCCCTGCAGCAGGAGGAAGTACAGCTCTACAACAGCGCCACCACAGGCGGAGAGGTAAAATTGTTGCTCAAAGCTCTGGACTTTCTGATAATACAAAGCCAATGTGAATGTGACCCACAGCAGCTAAAAACAGCAACAATGCTGCAGTTTTGGTTCCCAATCGAACCAAATCCACCGGACTATCAGGTGTGATTGACGCCCGCATTGCACCCTGTGGGGGACGTGCTAGCTAGGCTAATTCAGTAGCATTCAGCTTAGGACCTGGGCTGCTCTTTTTCTATTACTTCCTCTTTTTCTTTTCCTTGCTTCTTCTGATTGTGTCTTCTTTGCTTTCTTTGGTGGATATTCCATGGCGTAAGTCTCAAAATCTTGGGTGTATTTATACTATGTACTGCCATAAGGCGAGACTCAGTCCGTACTTTCACTAGTCGACCCGCGAAAGAGAAGTTGTACAGGGCGGCTCTCAGCAGTGGGCACTGACAGCTCTAAAACTGAACATAATAAATGCACACATTTGTCTTTAAGGATGTAAATGGTATGTGCTCCATGGTGAATGTGTGGAGGTGCATTCCACTCCCCACTCTCCATCTGTCCTGATGGAGAGGAGAGAGGTAGCGCCCCCCTGTGGACAGAGGGGGATAATTTGAGCTGAATAGGGGTGGGGCAGTTGTCTCCTTATGATTAAAGCTATTTTAATCGTGGGGGTGTTGGGTGGTGGAAGTTAAGTCAGTCCTGATAGAACCCCCCCCCATCCCATGAGGTAAGGTAGGTTAGGCCCTTCTTTCAGCCTGAGAGGATTTCACCCCCAGTCCTCCTGGGGAAGGGTGCTGTGGTTAGGTGAGGAACAAATTGAAGCCCCCCTGCTACGGCACCGTGGAAAGCCCTGATTAACTCTCCCCACCAGTCCAAGCACCACCCCAACATGTAAATGAAGGAAGCCCTGTGCTTCTGCAGAGGGGGCTGGAGGGGGGGAACTTGTCAGTCAGGCTTGGCCGTCCCTTGATGTGCTCCCATTGTAATTCTAGGTGTGCCGCTTGTACCGTCTAAGATAGGAGCACAAGGTTGATTCATCCCCACAGGATTGTTAAAAGGTGGATCCGCTAAGTTTTCAAAGTGACTCAAATGAAGGTGTGGGGGGGGGGGCTGCACTCCCTCTTGTCAGCGCTTTCTTAACCCATCACAGACATTGGGTTTGAAGATTTCGCTGTCTGACTTGTGATAATACATAATGGGGATTCTCTGACAGTTTAGTCATCCCCTGAGGACAGCGGATCCGTTTGCACCCTGAAGGTATGGTCTGCATCATCTGAGCATCATTCACAGACACTTAACTGCTTCATCCACCAAGGTTTTCTCAGTTTTATGAACTGCTCCTTGTTTCCATTCAAACCTCAAGGGGTCACTGAATGCTGCGATCCTCTGGATTTTTAAATGAATCAAAATTGAATTCATGAAGGTTTTCAATAAATAGGCTCACAGAAGAGTTGCTGTATGTTGGCTTTTTTTCTATTGTTTTCTGACTTGACATTTATAAAGTGGCCTGAAATTCCAAACGGCTAACAATAAATTAAGACCTGAAGGCATGTTGTGGTTTTCCTGAACCTCTACTAAATGATTGTTGCAAACAACCACAATTATGAGCCCTTGGTGACCTGGTTTTCCCGTTTTAGTCTCTGATGGGTCATTTTGTTTTCTATCATCATTAGTGAGAAACCCAGAGCCAAACTTATCTCTCACTTTGACGACTTCTTGACCTTAAGAAAAACACCACATATCTGCTGGAAGGATAGTCGTTTTGTCAGGTTGGAATGAAATGTTATTGCACTAATGAATTTGTGTAATTCAATATAAAAATATTCAAGAATGAAGAATATGAGTGATAGTCTGCTTTGGTTTAGGACTATTCTCCTAAATAAGCCACAGCTGCCCTGGGGTGCACTGACAGAGGTGAGGCTGCCAATGGGCACCACTGGGTTCAGTGGCAGCTGGCCAAGAGAGGGCGCTGGGGCGCCACCCCACCACTCACAACTTACCATATTACCTTGAATAAAACATGGAAAATAATTTTTATATGTCTGTGAAATATATGTGTGTTTTCTTTCAGATGTGTAAGTTAATTATTTTATAGTTTAAGGGGAGTTGTGGTTGTTACACACATCTGTGTTGTCTGACGGAGGACGTATCTCTGCCTTGGCTCCTATAGATTCTGGTTATAAGATGTACATGCCATTCAGCAGTAAAACGTTAGTAGACAGCGCCGTATTTATATTGAATTATGCATGTATAGCTTGAGTACATTTCATAGTAAGGTATTGCTGCGTTACAAATGTGCATTATTCAGCTAAAGTGATGTTTTCGGATATTAGTGCCAATCATTAGAGGAAGTAAACGGACTGAACTTATATAGCGCTTTTCTAGTCATACTGACCACTCAAAGCGCTTTACATTAAAGCCACATCCACCCATTCACACTCACCGTGAATGGGTCCCACCGAAAGCCAACATGGCTTGGTAGGACGATGTAGAATTTGTGGGGTTAAGTGCCTTGCTCAGGGGCACATCGACATGTGAGGAAGCTGGAATCGAACCTACCTCCAATTGCAAGCCAACTACTCTACCATTGAGCCACAGTCGATGTGTAGACACCTCTACCACCACTTCACAATAAGAGCATGTATTCCTAATGTTGAATTGGAGAGTTTACATTTTGGAAAATGGTAAATCATAACATTTGATTACTAAGTCTATATTACATTTGATTTATTTGATATTTAACACAGCTGCTGATATCCAAATATTAAGTTTATTCATATATTTAGGTTATTTCTACCTTACCTTGCGTTTGTTCTTATTTTTCATATGAGATCACACATATCATCTCCCTCCTCACATTTATATCACCCAAACCTGTATCAGCAGCTGTGTGGAAATGATAAAGAACAGCAGAAATATAACATATAACTCTTCTTGTAAAGTGCCTTGAGATGACATCTGTTGTGAAACGGCGCTATATTTTCTCCACCATATCTTCTCATACTCTGAATGGTTTTAAGTGGAGCTCTGGCAGGTTCTCCCAGTATGAACAGAGTGATCCCAGTCTGAACCAGAACCTCTATAGAACGCTCAGTGTGTCGTCCTCTACAGTAGCAGTCTGTGAAGCAGCAAAACTGAACTTCTGAACCACAGTTGCCTCTGCCCTACATGAATATCTGAGAGGAAGTTGGATGATTTTTAGTTCAGCTTCCTCATTGTTGTATAAAGTGCATCTGGAAGTGAAGAAAACCACTTTTACTTTTTGAAAATAACAACCTTTAGGTAGTTATTAAAGATTTGATTGATCTGAAATTACAACATTAACATGTTTTTATTGCTCCAGTCTAATATTCCAAACTTAAATGTCATGTTTTCTTTAGATGTAAGCAGAAAATCATCAGTGTGTAATTTATTATCTGTATAATTTGCTGCTCTAGAGCTGCATCAGTAGTTGGAAATTTTTCAGTGGAACGTGACTCCAAATTATTTGTGGATTTTTCTCTAGGTCGCATTGAAAATATTTGAAAGAAGATGCATCTTGTGAATGGTACGCCATATGCGCCCATTAATTTTCCTTGTCACTGATTGGCTGATAGGATGGTTTCTACTGTGCTTATCGATGTATATTGATGTATATTTGGTGTTTGAACTGTGATAAAGGGCAATCCACATTCAGCAGCAGACGCTCTGAGCTCCCAGAGGAATAGAGCTAGTGATTGATAACCAAACATGGTGAAATGAAGCAGTTTAGTGGCAGATAATTCCTTATTTAGAGGCTGACCTTTAGCTGCCCCATTAACTCCCATTATATTGATAAACGCTGATCACCAATGGATCTAAACTTCTCCTGAAGGACTCCTAGTGGCTCCTAACTGGTCTCGGTGAGTAAATGAACGTAATGCATGTTATTTAGGTCCAGGCTGCAAAAAGACAGAACTTTCCCTTTAAGTAACTCCTGTACTGATCATTAAGGACTGTTTAAGACCACATTTCCTCCTGGAAGACGATACTTCTCTTTCCTTCCAGTTTTTTATAAGGTTTGTTCATCTCCTCAGATGTTTCCCCTGCTTGATACCAATGATCTGACCCTTCTTAAACAGAAATATACACACTGCCCATCCACTAATTATTCAATAGGAGGATTGTACAAGACACTGTATATATTTGAGACAGGATGTAAATTTTAGACCAGAGTCTATTTTAATTGAGCTAATGTGTTTGTCCATTAACTTTGTAAGCCAGAAAATTTTGAAGAAACTCTCCATCTAATGGAGCAACAGCCTGGAAACAAGTGAAAGAAGAAAACCCTGATGGCTCTCCAATCTCCCACATTCGTCATTTTTCTTAACGCACTTGACCTCATAATCAGACCGCCGGCACAACAAGGCAGCAAACAAGTTATGTCATGTTATCAATTTATCCGACATGACAAAGTAATAACGGCAATAAATGAACATGTAGTTGAAAAACGGCGGTGTTGCAAATTGGAATGCTGGAGTGTGAGATGTGCGTCTCGCCGAAGGAAGGAGCAATGAAGAAGATGGAAAATCTAATATGAAGGAAGACAAGTGTTTAAATTGCAGCTTTGTGCGTTTTACATCCTAAGTACTCTCAGACTGGATGTGAACCTCCCCGGGGCTCCCCGCTCCTTCACTGTGAATGTAGTAAATAAAAACCTTCTCTGTCTGATCTGATGAAACACTCAAAAGCTTTATTCTCATTATTTTGGCTGTATTTGTTCAGGGAATGTCTGCTAGGTGAAGTGTTCCCCCTCATGGGCCAGTTTTCACTTGGTTCCACTTTGAGAGTCCAAATCAATCCATCAATCACAGGAGAAAATCATTTCAAAGACATTCTGACTCAAGCTTACATCACGATACATATTTCATCTACCTGACCAACCTCTCAAGTCACTCTCGCTTGACATCAATTCTGAACACAGCAAACGAAGGCCTTGGGCAGTTCACCTGCATGCAGGACAGGCCAGCCGACTCCTGCACCCTCCTTTATTCCCAATGCCCCGGGCGCTTCACAGTTCAGCAGCTCTGCACACCAAATAGCACATCAGCTTTGACAAATACAGACGACTGATAAAACACAGCTCTGCGCTGTGCAAGAGGGAGCAGCAGACCTGCGAACCGGCATGACGGAGTCGCCTGGAATAACAAAAGGAGACGTCAACGAAGATCTTAGCACGATGAAAGCCCCAGTAGACCTGCAGATCTAGGATCACTTCAGGCCAGGGACCTTTTTCTGTTTCAGACCTAGTTCATCCTGAGGAAATAATTCAAATCAATGGGATTTGAC
The DNA here is from genome assembly GCA_028564705.1 of Apricaphanius iberus. Taxonomy (NCBI): domain Eukaryota; kingdom Metazoa; phylum Chordata; class Actinopteri; order Cyprinodontiformes; family Aphaniidae; genus Apricaphanius; species Apricaphanius iberus. Next base: position 784,876 of record JAPXFQ010001133.1, on the reverse strand, counting down.
TGGATCTCTGTCCCTTGCTGTGCTCTGTGTGGATTCGGAACAGGGCCGTGGAAAACTATCATCCCCTCACATATCTCTGTAGCCTGACTAAATAAAAGTGAAGGAAACATGTTTTCAAACAGGGATTTCATTTATTAAAGGGAAATGTTTTCCTTTAAAAAGGAAACTGCTAAACCAGTCTCTTCATCTGGATGGCATTAATTTGGCCTCTGGTAATAATGTAAAGAACCTTGGTGTAATTTTTGACCAAGACATGACATTTAAATCTTCTATTAAACAGGTTTCTAGGATTTCTTTCTTTCACCTTCGGAATATTGCTAAAATTAGAAACATCCAGTCCAGGAGAAATGCAGAGAAACTAGTTCATGCATTTGTTACTTCAAGGCTGGACTACTGTAATTCCTTATTATCAGGAAGTCCACAAAATGTGATTAAAAGCCTTCAGTTGATCCAAAATAGAAGGGCTAAGGTTATACTGAGCTATTTTTGTAGTTATGCTGCTATAGGCTTAGACTGTTGGAGGACAGACTTTCCACTTTTCTTCTCTCTTCTACTTTTTTCTTCTACTACTCTCCAGATATATTTTTTCTGATCTTAATGCGATTGTTAACCCAGTTTTCTGGTACCCTGCTCAGCTATAACCCCCCCTGCTGGATGGGGAGCGTTGGTCCAGATGATGCTCAAAGTCACAGAGCATCCTCCATGCTGTCTCTTCTCTGTCTTCTCAGACCCCCAGACGGTTGTAGCAGTACTGAGCCAAGTTCTGGTTCTGTTTCTGCCGCAGGTTTCTTCCTGTTAAAGGGGAGTTTTTCCCTCTTCACTGTCGCTACATGCTTGATGATGGATTGCTGAGGATATGCTGTGTTGCTCTCCGTTCTTTTGTGACCTCATGAATGAGTTTTTGATTTATTCTTGGAGTAATTTTGGTAGGTCAGTCACTATTCCATGTTTTCTGTATTTGTGAATAACAGGGGTGGAGCCAAACCCAAATACAGTAGTCAGAAAGGCACAAATAAGTATTTGTAAAAACATGTTATTCGGAACAAATACTTTTCCCCCCTCAACGAATACAAATACAGATACCGGCTCCTTTGCACACCCCTAGTGAATAATGATGCTGGCATGGTAATGATTTTCAAGTTTCCAAATGTTCAGAAAGAGGTTTGCATGGTTGTAAATAAAGATTGGAATTTGGGAGAATATTTTAAGTTCTTTTGCAAACATCCTGTTTTGAGATGTGCAGGATAAAACTGTGAGAGAGACTCTGAAGTTGTGGATGTGAATTTGGCAGAGTCTTTCTACATTTACCTAATTAGATGGTGACAGATCATACTATCCAATTAGAAAACAGATGCCTTCCTGTCCTACAGTTTTGTAGAGTCTTAAGGGGAGGGCATGGACGAAGAAGGGAGTATGTCTGTGACTAAGATGGGCTATTAATTATGATGCTGTGGGAATTAAAGTTCATCTTTAATGTCACAAGTTAGTTAAAGCCCTCACTTGATTTACTGTCACCCCAAAATAGGAATTTATTGTCCCTGAAGTTATATGAAAAGCAGCTTTTATGTTTATATTTGTCTCAAAGTAAAATGTGTAATATTTCCTATCTCATGAAATTTAAACATAAATGGAGACATCAGAGATGAGACGTTCTAAGGATCGCTCTGCTATCCTCTGCAAATTTGCCAGACAAAACACTGCAGCAAAGGACTCAGCATGAGCAGAGAGAAAACAGATAATATTTTTCTTCACACCAGGCGACCCTTTAAGAGGCAGAAAGATCTTCTTTCATCTCTCTCTGACCTCTACCATCTCTAGCTCTAACCTTGCTCTGCAAGATGGATTCTTGCAAGATTGAGAGTTTTCCAAACTTAGGAGAATCCATCTTGGACTGCTCCAATCTAAACTGTCTGACCTCCAACCTATATTTCACTAGACCAATATTTGTTGGCATTGTGCTTTTGAGCAGGAGTTCAGTTGTGACGATAGTATCTAGGGCTTAGCTAGGTGAAACGAACATGGCCGCGCCGGTTGGCGCCCGCGTAGAAGCGGCTATTAAATTGGTTGTAGAGGAACTGGATACTATTTCTTCGTAAAAAAATGAGCCAAGGGAAGCACTTCGTGAAAAGTGAAAAAATATGGCAGCGCCGTTTGGCACTCCAATCAGCTCAAAGTATTCTACCAGATGGCCCTCCCTCTTTCAGACAGTTTATGCTGCAAAGATTCCAGATGGAAATGTGTAGGCTGGACAAGGGGCAATGCTGCTGTTTGCTACATAAAATAAAAAAAAATATTTGTTCTAAGAGCAAAAGTAAAAGTTCTCCTTTTGTAATTGTGTGTTTCTTTTATGATCAAGTCTTAAAACAGCTACCCTGGCCTTCTGACCGTTTTATATAGTTTCTATCTAGTTACTGAAGTTTCTATCTTTTATTTAAAGTTTTTTTGTTGCTTTGATATGCCATTTGTCACTGTTAAGATAAACATACCAAGAAAATGATACTGTTGTGACACTTTTAATTAATTTGTAATTGGAAAAACTTACAAAACCAGCGAGGGGTCCAACAATAAATCCCTTGAATGTGAAGAAGATTTATCATTGATATGAACAAACTGGAATCTGTTGGACAGATATGATCTAAACCAGCCTAGTGCTGTTCCCTTTATCCCTACAACATGTTCAAGCCTTTCTAAGATAATATTATGATCAACCTTTCATTTCTTTGTCATTGGACAAACTTGTAAAATCTGCAAGGGGTCAAATAATTATGTCCCCCACCATATATATATATATATATATATATTTTTATATATATATATATATATATATATATATATATGCTTCCAATTTGTAAAATAATTAGACAACATGGAATGAATTTCCACAGTTATGCTGATGATGCACAATTATATTTATCCATAAAACCGGATGAAACCAATCAGTTAGGTAGATTACAAGCATGTCTGGAAGACATAAAAACCTGGATGACTCTGAATTTTCTACTTTTAAATTCAGACAAGATAGAAGTTCTTGTCTTTGGACCAGAACCTTTAAAAAGGAAACTGCTAATTCAATCACTTCAGCTGGATGGCATTAATTTGGCCTCTGGTAATAATGTAAAGAACCTCGGTGTAATTTTTGACCATGACATGACATTAAAATCTCATATTAAACTGGTTTCTAAGATTTCTTTCTTTCATCTCCGGAATATTGCTAAAATTAGAAACCTCCTGTCCAGGAGTGATGCAGAGAAACTAGTCCATGCATTTGTGTCCTCAAGGCTGAACATCCTGCATGTCCTGTTATCAACTTTTTACTTTCTTTAATATAGAAAGTTCTCTTACATCAGTTCGCTTGTTCTTTCTGTGTCTCTTCTCTGTCTTCTTGGACCCCCAGCCGGTTGTGACAGATGACCGCTTGTACTGAGCCAGGTTCTGGTTCTGCTGGAGGTTTCTTCTTGTTAAAGGGAACATGCTTGGTCAGTATGAGGGATTCCTGAATGGATTGCTGTGGGTGGAGTCTGCATGATCAGGGCACAACCTCAGGTCAATGACCCAACACAATCTGCTGGGATTCCTTAAATAGAAAACTTTCAACGACTTGAATGTTTGGATAATGGTATTGAAATTATTTTCTTGTAAAGTGTCTTGAGATTACATCTGTCGTGAATTGACGCTTTATGAATAAACTGAATTTAAATTGAATTAATGAAAATCACAACATGCAGATGATTTGCTGAAGACACAATTCATATCTCTGCCAGACAAACCTACACCACACATGCAGCACACTAAAATCACCCACCAGTGCATCTTCTCTGCCCCCCCCATCAACAATCGACCCACAAACCAAAATGCCATGATCAGACCACAGAACCAAAACAAAACAACCCAGGGTGCTCTTATGGTCTACAAGTGCTAATAATAAATGGAGGTATCTGCATGATTGTTTTATTGACATTCATTCATTACATAGCAGTAAATGACATGGGGGGAATCAAGGAGCTAGAGGAGGATTTCCACAGCAGCAGAACGAAAAAAGATGGAGGGATGGATTTTACTGTCATATCTGACTAAAATGCATAGCATTTTTTTGAAATATGAAATGTCTTTATTGAAGATGTATGTTTTCTTATGAACATTTACATTGTAAAAAAATAGAAAAATGTGTGTCTAGTCAAGGAAGAATATTAAACCCAAACATTCTGAGAGTCTTAATTTCCTGTCAAAGTGTTAAGGGTGACAAGAAGAGCCAAACCAATGACCAAGCATTTTTTGTCTAAATCCTGCTCGTCTCCTGAGACTAAAAATATACCCTGTCATCTCCAGCTTGTAATTGGTCAACTCTGTGCTGCCCTTTTTGTTCTCTTTGTTCTGACAGTTACAGAAGTACAATATGGCTCATATTTTTTTTAAACTGCATATACATTAAACTGTTGGTGCATTTTTTGCTTGGTTGCGCCAATAAATTAGATGAACAGGGGTATCATTTTGTTTTAATTCCTTCCGCTGACGAGCAGAAGATACTCTTACCTACAAAACTACATTGTATATTTCAGGTACACGTTATCTTTGACTTCAGATACTGCAACGCAGCACACATTCATCTGTGAACCTTTTTGAACATTTGAAGGGGGTTGCCCAGGCTTGACCTGTTGCAGGGATGTTCTTTTTGTTGCTCTGTATCAAATATTGTTGTTTTTTATTGATTTCATTGCCTACACAAACATCCGTTTTCATTTTAATTCCTTTATACTTCTGTACCTCACCTCTGCACCTCCGTTTGTTGGTATGTAGAGTAGATTGGCACCAGGAAAAACCTGTGCTGCCATCAAGAAAAGTAGCTTGAAGCTTTTGGAGTCATAAGTCTAATGAAGTCAGAGAGTCTGCAGGGCCATGGTGAGGATAATGTTTTTTCTTGGGGAAGAAAGAGAATTGAGATGGAAGTGAAGCCCCAGTTGGAGTTAACAGTGTTGTTCTGCTGATGCACGCCGTTAACAGCTGCCCCTGACATTAACACAATGGGAGAGAGAACGAGACTGCTCCTTGTTAGGGATCATTTATTAACCGAGATCATCTTTTCGTTAGCCTTGGGGTAATGACTAATGTCAATGGCAAATTTCACAGTTGTCTAGAGAAATGAATTAGATTTCCAGTAAAAGCCCCGTTGGCTTGTTGTACATGCTCATTTGCTGAAATTGGTGAACTTGGAGGCCTGTAAAGAAACCGAGGATCCTGGCGTAATGCTCGTCTTCACTCCTCCTCACCAGACACTGACCTTTTTCTCTCATTACCAGTAAGGAAAAGAAGAGAGATCTATAAAAAGAAGCCTTACAGTATGTGTTGCAGCCTTACAGTCACCCATGCACAAAGAGACCTATAGACTCTACCATGCATGCCAATGTGAATATGTAGCGATGCACACAAGCAACTCAACCAGAATACAAGTGTGGGTGTTTGTGCATCTGTGTCTGCACAGTTCAAAGATTCAGACTCTGGTGTATGGGGGGGGGAGGTTATCCACCCATTGAGCAGAAGCAGAGTGGGGAGATAGAATAGAGTGGATACAATGCCCCCCCATCTCCTACGCTCCAGCCCTCACCTACACCCCACCTCCGCCCCCCTGCCTCCATCTTCTCTCTGCTCCGACCCAAACCCGGATGATTACAAAAGAACCTGTCAGGATGAACAGAGACAGAAGCAAACCCTCCCCATCACCCTAAGGGGGTACCCTGCCAGGACTATTGGTCTCCCCATAAAAACAGCACTCTGTGTCTCATTCTCCTTTATCCCTGTTCCTTTATATCCAGGACAGATGACACAATATGGTGATTCACACCAGGCTGGCCGCTCACATACTGTAGGCAGCCACTATTGGCCCATGTGTTTTTGGCTCACAGCATGGGGTTAATTGCAAGCAAGGTTAACAAAATAGGAGACAAAAATCAGTTTGAGAAGAGGCCTGGGACCCAGGAGGCCACAGTGAGATGAAGTAGGTCCTGAAGCACAATGCTTTAGCATGTGTGTTTGTGCCCTTAGTCCTGAATTAGATGCCAACATCACACAACTGTCAATGCTTGTAGAAGCAATTTTTGCCCTTGGTCTCCTCTAGAATTCTACCCACAAATAACTAGTGCAAGATTATATCCTGTTTCTCTTTGCCACAGTCATTCCAGAAAGAAATCCATACATGTTTCCTTCACTATGGAGGATGGACATTAGATTTATGTTGAGCGGTTACCATACCCTCCAATGGACTGGCAACCTGTCCAGGCTGTGCTGCACTTCTGGAGATGTGGAGGTACCAAACCCTTCCAGGATAAGGAAATGGTTAGATTGTTGTCCACCACACTTCCAGAGTAATACATTTTTCTATCCTGTTGGATAAAACTGTGCCATCTGGAAGCTGGTGGTGTTTTTTCATATTCCCTCCCACTGCTGTTTGTATATAAAATGTACAGTAGAGGTTAGAAGAAACAGCATTGGTTTAAACTGTGTAAACACTTTTTGTTGGTCTGATATGTAAACGGCAATGGGTCAAGCAAGCCTCTGTTAGTGCTTGGAAATTTTTTGACTCAGTCAAAGCATTTCTTAACAAGTAAAAAGTCATTTATTACGTTGAGTTTTTCAGTTCTGAGAAATGTTCTCCTATTTTAGAGACAAATGAAAAAGAGCTGTAAAATATGGCCTTGAGATGCACTGGTGACCTGTACCCCCAACTTCTGTCCATATATGCTATAGGCACCAGCCATCCCTCCTTCACCCTGCAGAGGATGGATGGGTATAGATAATGGATGGATGAAAAATATAGTACGGTTGATGTGTACAGTGTTTTTTTAAAGTTTGCCTGGTATTCCGTTTAAAGTCTGCCTTATCTTTATCACCTTCATAAAGAAAAATGTGTTGTTTTAGGCGTTGTGGCTAGTTTAACCAGAGCTCACTGGTAGGAAAATCCCTGGATGTTTGTTGGTATAATTTAGTCCTGATGATTATGTCCTTATGATAGTTCTAAATGCGTCAATTGAAGAATAGAATGGAATAATCCTTTATTGTTCCACAAATGGGAAATTAAGCTGTAACAGTAGCAAAGTAATAGATATTAGAAACATTTTGATTCACACAAGAACACAAAAAAATAAATGTTAACTTTATTTATTTATTTGTTTGTTTGTTTGTCAACAGGTTCCAAAAAATGTAATTAAGTTAGTTTAAAGTAAAATGGCCATGGCCACAATATTTGACAGTGGATTGTACATGGAGTTACAAAATAGATGCAGCAGGGTATGGGCCTCAAACCAAGGACAAGATCTGGGTCTTCATTTCCAGGGCGGAGTCATATTGTTTATTTAAATCAAGAGTTTTAAGTCATTGTATTCAAAGTAGTTAGTGCAGGTGCTTGGTGTACCGACACCCATCTTTTTTGTAACTCCATGTACAATCCATCGTTAAATATTGTGGCCATGTTAGACTGACTTTAAGGTTGAATATGGAAAATTTACATAAAAGCTACATTTAAAAATAAATACTCCCTTTTAGAGGGATGCAGAATGAAAGTACATTTCCTTAAAGGAGATATGTCCTGCTTTTAAATCCTTCCTTTTCACATGAAAATCATCCACTTGTGGTCTATGTAAAGTAAAACCACAGTGGTTTGGTCTGTATTCCATGTTATTGTAGCCCCACAGACCCTCCTTATACCGTTCTGAGGAGCATCTTTAGAGCAACTCATTTCATCCTTTAAAAATGTAAGCGAAACATTTCATGCCCCGCCCCCTCCAGGTTACAGAGCGTTCCGCTCCACCCCGTTCGGACATTTTTGTAGTCTGATAGCAGCGATACGATTACTACCGGCAGATAAACTTTTTATTGCGAAGCGATCGTCGCTAAATTCCTGTACATCATGTGTACCCCACGACAAAAACCGTCAAAAAAAGCCCAATCATTTTATTCAAAGCATGCAGTACAGTTATATCCTCAGCTAAAAGCTAGCACACATCGCTAACAGAAGCAGAATGTACAATGCTACAACTATCAAAACAATCGCCCGTACGACATATCAACACACAACATTCATCCATCCATCCATCCATCTTCCTCCGCTTATCCGGGGTCGGGTCGCGGGGGCAGTAGCCTAAGCAAGGAGACCCAGACTTGCCTCTCCCCGGCCACTTGGGCCAGCTCCTCGGGAGGAATCCCGAGGCGTTCACAGGCCAGCTGGGAGACATAATCTCTCCAACGGGTCCTGGGTCTTCCCCTGGGTCTCCTCCCGGTGGGACATGCCCGGAACACCTCACCAGGGAGGCGTCCAGGAGGCATCCTGACTAGATGCCCGAGCCACCTCAACAGGCTCCTCTCGATGTGGAGGAGCAGCGGCTCTACTCTGAGCTCCCTCCGGATGACCGAGCTTCTCACCCTATCTCTAAGGGAGAGCCCAGCCACCCTACGGAGGAAACTCATTTCAGCCGCCTGTATCCGTGATCTCGTTCTTTCGGTCACCACCCAGCGTTCGTGACCATAGATGAGGGTAGGAACGTAGATCGACCGGTAAATCGAGAGCTTCGCCTTTCGACTCAGCTCTCTCTTCACCACGACAGACCGGTACAGCGCCCGCATGACTGCAGACGCCCTACCAATCCGTCCATCGATCTCCCGCTCCATTTTTCCCTCATTCGTGAACAAGACCCCCAGATACCTAAACTCCTCCACTTGAGGAAGGACCTCATCCCCAACCCGAAGAAAGCACCCTACCCTTTTCCGACTCAAGACCCATGGTCTCGGATTTGGAGGTGCTGATCTCATCCCAGCCGCTTCACACTCGGTGCGAACCGCTCCAACGAGAGCCTGTAGATCACGTTCAGACGAAGCCAACAAGACCACATCATCTGCGAAAAGCAGAGACCCGATCCTGAGGTCACCAAAACGGATCCCCTCAACACCTTGGCTGCACCTAGAAATCCTGTCCATAAACGTTATGAACAGGACCGGTGACAAAGGGCAACCTTGGCGGAGTCCAACTCTCACTGGAAACGAGTCCGACTTACTGCCGGCAATGCGAACCAGACTCTGACACCGGTCATACAGGGACCTAACAGCCCGTATCAAAGGGCCTGGTACCCCATACTCCCGGATACCCCCCACAGGACACCCCGAGGGACACGGTCGAACGCCTTCTCCAAGTCCACAAAGCACATGTAGACCGGTTGGGCGAACTCCCACGCACCCTCCAGGACCCTGCCGAGGGTGTAGAGCTGGTCCAGTGTTCCACGGCCAGGACGAAAACCGCATTGTTCCTCCTGAATCCGAGGTTCGACTATCCGTCGTACCCTCCTCTCCAGAACCCCTGAATAGACCTTACCAGGGAGGCTCAGAAGTGTGATCCCCCTATAGTTGGAACACACTCTGTGGTCCCCCTTTTTAAAGAGGGGGACCACCACCCCGGTCTGCCAATCCAAGGGAACTGCCCCCGATGTCCACGCAATATCGCAAAGCCGCGTGAACCAACACAGCCCTAAAACATCCAGAGCCTTGAGGAACTCCGGCCGAATCTCATCCACCCCCGGAGCCTCGCCACCGATGAGCTTTTTAACAACCTCGGCGACTTCAGCACCAGAAATTGGAGAGCCCGTCCCAGAGTCCCCAGACTCTGCTTCAAAACAGGAAGGCGTGTCGGTGGGATTGAGGAGGTCTTCGAAGTATTCCATCCACCGACCCAAGACGTCCCAGGTTGAGGTCGGCAGCACTGCGCCCCCACTGGGGGCAGACCGCCCACCCCCCCGAGATGCCAGATGTTGGACCAGAATCGCTTCGAAGCCATACGGAAGTCATTCTCCATGGGTCTCCAAACTCCTCCCAAGCCCGGGTTTTGCCTCAGCGACCATCCGAGCCGCACTCCGCTTGGCCTGCCAGTACCTATCAGCTGCTTCTGGAGTACCACAGGCCAAAAAGGCCCGATAGGACTCGTTCTTCAGCTTGACAGCATCCCTCACCGCCGGTGTCCACCAGCGGGTTCGATGATTGCCACCGCGACAGGCACCAACTACCTTGCGGCCACTACTACAGTCAGCGCTTCGACAATGGAGGCACGGAAAATGGCCCGTTCGGACTCAATGTCCCCCGTCTCCCGAGGGACGTGTTTGCAGTTCTGCCGGAGGTGAGAGATAAAACCCCTTCTGACAGGAGACTCCGCCAGACGTTCCCAGCAGACTCTCACAACACGTTTGGGCCTGCCAGGTCTGTCCGGCGTCCTCCCCCACCACCGGAGCCGACTCACCACCAGGTAGTGGTCGGTGGATAGCTCCGGTCCTCTCTTCACCCGAGTGTCCAAAACATGCGGCTGCAAGTCAGATGAAATGACAACCAGGTCGATCATCGAGCCGCGGCCAAGGGTGTCCTGGTGCCAAGTGCACACATGAACACCCTTATGCTTGAACATGGTGTTCGTTATGGACCATCCATGACGAGCAACAAAACACTGCTCGGGTTCAGATCGGGGGGACCATACCGCCCAACCACGCCTCTCAAGGTCTCACTGTCATTGCCCACGTGAGCTTTGAAGTCCCCCAGTAGAATTAAGGAGTCTCCAGAAGGAACACTCTCCCGCACTCCCTCCAAGGACTCCAAATTGGGTGGGTAGCCTGATCTACTCTTTGGTGCATAGGTACAAACAATAGTCAGAACCCGTCCCCCCACCCGCAGGTGGAGGGAGGCTACCCTCTCATTCGTCGGGGTAAACCCCAACAAACAGGCGCCGATATGGGGGGCAACAAGTATGCCCACCCCAGCTCGGGGCCTCTCACCGGGAGCAATTCCAGAGTGGAAGAGAGTCCAACCCCTCTTGAGGAGACGGGTTCCAGAGCCAGAGCCATGCGTCAAGGCAAGGCCGACGATGTCCAGTCAGAATCTCTCAACCTCGCACACCAGGTCCGGCTCCTTCCCAACCAGAGAGGTGACGTTCCACGTCCCAAGAGCCAGCTTCTGCAGCCGAGGATCAGACCACCAAGGTCCCTGACTTCAGCTACTACCCATCTTGCACTGCACCCGACCCCTATGGCCCCTCCCACAGGTGGTGAGCTCATGGGAAGGGGGGCCCATGTTTCCTCTTCGGGCTAAGCCCGGCCGGGCCCCATGGAAAAAGGCCCGGCCACCAGGCGCTCGCCAACGTGCCCCACCTCCAGGCCTGGCTCCAGAGTGGGGCCCCGGTGACCCGCGTTCCGGGCGAGGGAACACTAGATCCATTTATTTGATTCATCATAGGGGTCGTCGGGCTGCGCTTTGTCTGATCCCTCACCTAGGACCAGTTTGCCATGGGTGACCCTACCAGGGGCATAAAGCCCCAGACAACATAGCTCCCAGGATCATTGGGACACTCAAACCCCTCCACCGCGATAAGGTGGCAGCCAGGGAGGGGACACAACATTCATGTCTAAAATAAAGTTTACTGTCATTTTAGTGTTATTTGAAGCTTACCGCTTTTCTTTGTCCGTCGTTTCCGTGGAGAGAAGGAACTGCCCCCTCAATCAGACAAAGTCTTTTTGGCAAATCCCTCCTGATACAGACCGAGGTTGCTGAAGCACTCGTCCTCGAAGTGGACGCAAACGAGGAGAACTTTCCCCTCGGATGTCGGTATATTTCCACTAAAAATGAAATTTAACCAGGCACTTCTCAGAGGCTCTGATGCTGGGGGTCGATGTAGGGATTTGTGTGGGTTAATACACCCAATAACTGAACATTTTGACTTGCTTTCTTGTAATTTCGACATGACTGACCTTGGACTACAAAATCGCTGTGGGGGAGAAAAAATGGCGGCTTCACGAAATTGGTTACCCGGAAGTCCATCACCTTATTTGGCAGTTCAACAACAAATGCTGTGACGTAATAGACAAGAAAACCTAATAGGAAATAAAACTAAACAGACTGAAAAATATGACCAAAAAAGAATGTAAAGATATAAACACAGCACCAGAAGAGAATAAATGTTGTCTGCTCTCCTAAACACCCAAAATACACATTTACATGCATTTAAGGGATAAAAAAGTGGATTTTCCATGATATGTCTCCTTTAACAATTTACATTTGAACTGAAATATAATAAAGTGTATACTTAAAACGGGCACGACAATAATAATTATGCTTCCATCGACAGCCAGTAGTGGGCGCCATTGCATGTTGACAGATACGGTCTCTATGATCCAACTATATTGTTGGCACAGCTGGGATGGTACTGGGAAGAATGGTGGAGTCAGCAAGTCCAGCAGCTGCTTCAGAGCCCCAAAGATATTGTTATCCGTCTCAGGAGAGGAGTTACCGTAGAAGAACAGAAACTAGAGTAGTTTTAAGTGAAGCCTACACTAGATGGACCCACATAAAACATTTCTATGCCATCAAACACATGCAGAAACAGAGAATTCTTTCCTGGATCGGTAAGCTAACTCACTAGCTAAGTTAACTAGCTAGCTAACAGAAACTAGAGTACTTTTAGGTGAAGCTTACACTAGATGAACCCACATAAAACATTTCTATGCCATCAAACACACGCAGAAAAGGAGACTTTCGTACAGGATCGGTAAGCTAACTCACTAGCTAACTTAACTAGTTAAGTAACAGAAACTACAATAGTTTTAGGTGAAGCCTACACTAGATGGACCCACATAAAACATTTTGTACACCATCAAACACACTCAGAAACAGAGACTTTCCTCCTGGATTGGTAAGCTAACTCACTAGCTAACTTTGCTAACGTTAGCTAAACTCCTCTAGGATGCATTCCTCACTAGATACAGTTCAGGTTGGTCACTGGGCGTAACGGCAGCAAACCTGGAACTGAACTCTTATAAGTCTAAAATTAAAACCTATCTTTTTAGAATTGCCTATGAGTAACTGTTCGTATTATTGCTTTTTATTGGCCTGTTTTTAATTTGAATTCTAAATATTGTCTTTATTCTTCATTATTGTCTTATTCTAAATGCTTTCTTGTATTTTAATCATCAAAGTGATTTATGCTGTGTTCCAAATTTAATCATGTAAAGCATCTTGAATTGCCTTGTGTTGAAAGTGTGCTATACAAATAAAATTGCCTTGCCTGCCTTGCCTTATTTTAGACCTTCAGATGGGTAAAGTACTGTTTTTGTTATATTACTTATCTAGTAATTGAAGCCTGTTTTAATATGGAATATATTGGATAAACTGCCTAAAAGGTACATTTATCATGTTGTGCTATTTTGTTCTTTTCTAAAGACAAAGGGCTATTTTTATTGTTTTTTGAAATATACAACAGCCCGTACCATAATACCACAGCTGTTCCAACACTCACTCACTGTACAGCTTCTCCAGTGTCACTTTTTTTCAAAATGGATGTAACATTTAGCCGTTAATACCAGCTGCCGGAGAGTTCGTCTTCAGATGATTTAATTGCCCGGCAATTTTCTCCTGTCAAAAAAGCAATGTGCACCTCGTATGAAAATGAGCGAGCCCAAGTGGGTGAGTTAATTAGCGACCTCGTTAGGGACCTGGAAGTGTCTGCTGGGGCCTCTGTGTGTTTGTGTGCGTGCCAGTTTCAATCTGGATGAATTTATCTGTGTGTGTATGTGTGTCTTCTTTGTCCCTTTGCCTGAGTGTGTGTATGACGGTGAGTATAGTGAGAAAATCTAAAGCGGCATGTATTAACAACCCAATCTCTCATTGTACGTATACAGGACCAGCTTAACCCCAGTGAGACTGACAAAATGTTCACACTGTGAGCCAAGTAGTGGATGTGTACTGCTGCATCGTAAGCAGTGGCAGAGGCTGAGATACTGGTGATGTTAATCTGAATTTCACTGAGTATACAGGGTAAATATTATGGTTTATCTGCTTTTAAGACAAAGTACGGACAGAGTTCAAGACTCAACTCTAGGGGGAGCAATTCTGTTTCTGTAATAGTATCTTAATGATCCAAATGTTATATTCTGTTTGGAAACAGTAGGAAAATGCTGAACCCTTTTGTGCCTTCCTGTACTGATCTAGGATGCAAATATTTGTTTGCAGAGGTTCAACTCACTCTACATTAGTCCGATAGTGCATAAAAAGTGTCAAAATTCAAAACAACGCAACTGAATACACAAAAAGTGATGTTCTTTGTTACATTATCAAGTAATCAGGAGTCCTGCGTCCCCTCCTTTGGTTTTAATTCTTAGTACATAAGTCCTGTAGTCCATGTTATCGCATAATGAAGTGTGTTTCATGCCTTGCTGTCTAGTTTAACTAGAGTGCATAGTTAAAAAAAAATCCCTGGCAAGGTTTGCAGGTACAAACAAATTTGGCGAAGGATTTGTGTAGGAGCCACCATTGCTGCGGTGACCAACAACAATTCATTCATTATGCTGTGATTAGTAACTGAGCCTCTACAATGACAGCATGATGAATACCTGAATTGGTGATGTTAGACAGTGGCCTCCAGTAACTGATAGATGTATTTAATTAATACATCTATTTATATATGAAATAATTTATTTAGTGATAAACAGGAAGAACAGGGAGATAAAAGACTGTCCTGTTAAACAGCACAGATAGCATATGTTACGTGTGTTAGCAGAAGTTAGCAAGCTGATAATCGCTGGACTAAGAGAACACAGGGTGTTGGTCGATGGAAATGCAGTTTATTTTTACTTTTGCTTCTAATACTAGAGTGTTTGGCCTGTTCATACTGTAAGTTATCAAACACAATCTCCCCATGACTAACATTAAGCACACATGAGCCTGGTTTGAACCAATGGGGATTGAATTTACCTGAGCATAATTGGTGAAACCGGTTAAACCAGGACTGAACTGTAAGGATAACTTATGCAAGAATATTTCAAATTGGCCTCAATTTATTGAGCTCTCTTCATGGAATACCCACCTGTTTATTTGGAGCAATCTCAGATTTGTGGTTTTACAGTTTATTAACATCCATTCAGCTGGAATGGGGTGGGGGGGTTGAACTATCAACAGGCGAGAGGCTGGCTATACCCAGGACCCACATAAAACATTTTTACGCCATCAAACACACGCATAAAAGGAGACTTTCCTCCTGGATCGGTAAGCTGACTCACTAGCTAACTTAACTAGCTAGCTAACATAAACTAGGTTAGTTTTAGGTGAGCCCATACTAGATAGAACCACATAAAACATTTTTTACGCCATGAAACACAGGCAGAAACTGAGACTTTTCTTCTTGACCGGTTAGCTAACTTAACTAGCTAGCTAGCAGAAACTAGAGTAGTTTTAGGTGAAGCCTACACTAGATGGTCCCACATAAAACATTTCTACACCATCAAACACACGCAGAAACTGAGACTTTCCTCCTGGATTGGTAAGCTAACTCACTAGCTAACTTACCTAGCTAGCTAACAGAAACTAGAGTAGTTTTAGAGGAAGCCTACACTAGATAGATTGTAACTACAACCTAAACACATTAAATGTCGCTATTGTGCTCATGTTCCATATCCAACCTTTAACTCTTCAGTCCTATGTAAAGCACAAAAAGCTAAGAGTCACATGTGACAACCAGTATGACAGAGTTAAGCCAGCTGTAGACAAAAAAATATTTTTGGAGTAAATTTCTACCCAAAACAATCAAAAGGTTTTAGAGTAATGTCATATATTTTCCAGAAAAACGTGGAAATGCCCTTTTGTCAAAAAAGCCACAAAATTAAAATTTAAAACTCAGAAGTGTTGAAATTAATTCAATTGCATTCAATTCAGTTTATTTATATAGTGCCGTTTCACAACAGATGTCATCTCAAGGCACTTTCCAAGAAGAGTTATTACAATATGTTTAATTTCGGAAGTTAAGAACCACAGAAGATTGTGTCGTGAATTCTCAGCAATCCCTCACACTGAGCAAGCTTGAAGCGACAGTGGAAAGGAAAAACTCCCTTTTAACAGGAAGAAACCTTCAGCAGAACCAGGCTCAGCATAAGCGGTCATCTGCTGAGACCGTCTGTGGTTTGGAGAAGGCAGCAGAGACACAGAAAGAGCAACAGAACTGATGCACAAGCAGCAGTTGGTAGCAGGACGTGGAGAACGTTCCTCCACTGGAATGCCATTTTAAGCCTAGTTTATGCTTCTCCGACCGCAAATTTGCACTCAGACGCAGACGTATTGACGGAGACGTTTTCTGTTTATAGTACTCCGCTCTTCCACTCCATTCTCTTTTGTTTTTTCAGCGTTGCTAGACCAGGACCGCAGGGGGTGCTAAGTTTTCATGGTGTCTCTGCCTACTCTCACACAGCGCCGCTTCTGTTTTTTTCTAGGCCTGTAAACGCATTTCTTCCTCAAGGAGCAATGAACGACAGAAAGTAGGTTTTGATTAAGCTGTAAAGCTTTTTACTAGAAGTGCAGCTCATAGAATCCTCTAGAAACACATAGAAACAAACACAGCAGCCTTTTTGTTGTTTCCTACACCTCCTTGTGTTCAAAATCTCCAAAAGAGCAGATTAGATAAATGATCCTTTCAATATAAGCATATAGTGGCCAAACACTGCATTAACTAATGATTCACCCCATTCTGGTGAAGCGATCTCTGACTGTTACTGAACATGACCAATCAGATGCATAAGCTCTCCGTTGACGGAGACGGATAGTTAAAAATTGGCCTTCTACTCCGTGTGTCCTTGCATAGGTAACGGAGAGCCCTTGCGTTGACGGATAATGGCATTGCGTCAATCCATCTACGTCAAAACGCAGAAGCATAAACTAGGCTTTAGTCAGGGTCGTCAAGCAGGGCGTGTCAGGAGCACATACTGTATAAAGAGACTAAGAGAAAACAGGTTAGCACTTGAATTCACGTCATGCAGTTGGGGAGAAGTAGGAGAGAAAAGAGTAACTGACTCTATAATGTCCTCCAACAGCCTAGCCTAAAGCAGCATAGCTACTAACATTAACCTGTCTCCTACTTACTAGGAGACCTAGCTACTAACACTCTACCTGGCTTATATTAATCTATCTCTACCTAGCTACTCTACCTGACTACTAACATTAACCCGTCTCTACCTAGCTACCTGTTAACCTGTCTCTAACTGTAAGCTTTGTCAAAGAGGAAGGTTTTAAGCCTAGTTTTAAAGATAGACAAGTTGTCTGCTTCACGAACAAACCCTGGGAGCCTGTTCCATAGGAGGGGAGCCTGATAGCTGAAAGATCTGCCACCCATTCTACTTTTAGAAATCCTAGGAACTACCAGTAAACCTGCAGTCTGAGAGCGAAGGTCTCTGTTAGGAACATATGGAACAATCAGGTCTCTTATGTATGATGGAGCTTGATTATTAAGAGCTTTAAATGTCAGAAGGAGGATCTTGAATTCTATTCTAGATTTTACTGGGAGCCAGTGAAGAGAAGCTAAAACAGGGGAAATGTGATCTCTTCTTCTTTTATTCATTAGAATCCTAGCAGCAGCATTTTGGACTAACTGAAGACTTTTAATTGTTTTCTGTGGACTACCTGATAATAGACAGTTACAGTAATCCAGCCTTGAAGTAACAAAGGCATGGACTAGTTTTTCAGCATCACTCCTGGACAGGATGGTTCTAATTTTTGCAATATTCTTAAGGTGAAAAAAGGAAATCCTAGAGATTTCTTTAATGTGAGATCTAAATGACATATCTTGGTCAAAAATAACACAGAGGTTCTTTGCTTTATTACTAGAGGCTAATTTAATGCCGTCCAGGTGAAGAAGTTGACTAAGTAGTTTCTTTTTCAGAGCTTCTGGTCCAAAGACGACAACTTCTGTTTTATCAGAATTCAGAAGCAAGAAGTTTAGAGTCATCCAAATTTTTATGTCTTCCAGACATGCCTGTAGTCTACCTAACTGATTGGATTCATCAGGATTTATAGATAGATATAGCTGTGTATCATCTGCGTAACTATGGAAATGTATCCCATGCTGCCTAATTATTTTACCAACAGGAAGCATATATATAGTAAAAAGAATCGGCCCAAGCACTGAACCCTGTGGTACTCCGCAAGTAACCATTGAGGTTGAGGAAGATTTATCAATTACCCGAACAAACTGAAATCTGAAATTAAACCAACCTAGTGCTGTTCCTATTGTACCGATACTTTGAAGCCTTTCTATGAGAATATTGTGATCAACAGTGTCAAAGGCAGCACTGAGATCTAACAGGACCAGAATGGTCACCAGTCCATTGTCTGAGGCTATGAGAATATCATTAGTAACCTTCACCAGAGCTGTTTCAGTGCTATGATGAGCTCTAAAGCCTGACTGAAACTTCTCAAACAGCTCATTATTGTTTAAATGCTCACAAATCTGATGTGCAACTATTTTCTCAAGGATTTTAGATAAGAAGGGAAAATTAGATATTGGTCTATAGTTAATTAAGTCGTTTTGATCAAGAGATGGTTTCTTAGGTAAAGGTTTAATTACAGCAATCTTAAAATCCTGTGGTACATATCCATTGATTAAGGATAGATTAAATGGGCCTCATTTATCAAACTTGCACAGAAAACGGTGTATATTTTGGGTGTATATTCCAAATACGCAAGACCCAAAATGGGATTTCTGAACGTTTCGGATCCGCCCAGATTCGTGCGTAAAGACCTGCGCTTGTTGATAAATGCCACGGATGAAACGAGCGTATTTATGAATGTCACGCCTATAAATATTCATCAACCGCCTCTTCCACGCCTTGTTTTTGTGACTTAGCTGAACGAAAGACGACCAAGATTGTTAAAAAGAGGAACTTCACTAGCAGGAAATAGGTCACAGGCAGACCCAGCTCCATGGTGCGTCTTGTGTGCGCTTGGAACGGAGGGTTATTAGATGCAACAACCTTTGTCACCTAAAGCATTACATGCAGTTATTCATTGTTATATTACACAGCTGGTGGCCAGAACACCCAGTATGGATAGCAGCTGAAGTGGGACCGGAATGACACGATGTCGCGGCTGTGCGGATTTTGCGCACAACCAACATCTTATAAAAACATCTAAGCTGTAACCATACATTGCACATCACGTTGTACATAGAAAATTTGTAGTTACTTTTTATCCATTTATATTCATATATGTTACAGAATGTTTACATAGTAACTGTTTCACTGCCACTTTAGGTCTATTTAGGTTTTTATTTTTATCTAAGCCACTTTACGGGAGAGATACATTTTTTTTTTCTTCAATTTTTCTGTATGCTGCTGCTATTGAGAAAACAACAATTTGTGCAAGACTTTAGAGTTTGACATTTTGCACCTTATTTAATGACAGACAATCATACAAAAGGGGATCAGCACGCACATCCGTTCCAAAAATATTGGGCAGCCGAAAACATGAATAATCTTGAAAGGAAGAAAAAAGACAACTTGCACACAAACAGATTGATAAATGCCGAAAAGTGTACATTTTTTGTGTACACAACATTTACACCCAGATTTGTTCGTTGGCAAGTTTGATAAATGAAGCCCATTGTATATTAAATTGGAGCAGCAATCAAAGGGAAAACCTCTTTTAAAAGTTTAGTTGGGACTGGGTCTAACATGCAAGTTGAAGGTTTAGATGAAGCTAATAATTTTAGTAAATCTGGAAGTTCAGCTGCATTAAAGCAGTTCAAGCATATATTAGGTTAAACCATTTTTGATCCTGCCTCACTAACTAAGGAAGAAGCAAGCATATCTGGGAAGGTTCCCATTTATCTTATTTTTTATAGAGTCTATTTTATTTATAATGATAACGTTCTGGTATAATGAAGTTTTCTTTCAGGTTTGAAATGGTCAGTTAGAGTGAATTTAAAAGTGATCAGAAAATGATCAGACAGGATAGGGTTATGTGGAAAGGCTGTTATTTCTTCACAGTCCATGCCATAAGTCAGCACAAGATCTAAAGTGTGGTGACAAGAATGGGTTGGTCCCTGTTTATTTTGAGTAAAGCCTATTGAGTCTAAGGCTGCGGTCACACCAGGGAAACCGGGTTAAACGCAACCGGGCTCGAAAGGTCTAGGAGCAGACGGCCTGCGGTCACACCAGCCATGTAGGAAACGCGCCACTCTGTGGCCGAGTAGTGGGAACCATTTACATATTATTGACGCAATTCAAAAGGGTCTGCTTCTCTGCAGTCCGGTGGGTGGCGCCAATATTTGTTTTTGGTTGATGTGATCGCACACCCAATAAAAGAAGAGAGAAAAACAGTGGCATTCCAATTTTTGACATGGAGCATGATAACAGCAACTCGCAGTTTCTGTCATTGCTTTTTATAATCAGCCAGATTTACGCAGTGCTCGTGGAGGAAGAAAGACATAGATCTGAAAATGCCAGAGCACCACGGATGCAGCCTTCGACGTGGGCAGGGCTTCCACGTGGGCGGCGCACATTCATTCTTTCATTACGTCTTCTTCGCGTGGGTGGGGTTAAGCAACCGCACTCAGAATAACCTCCAGAGTCGGGCCAAGGATCCAGGCTCAGGCCGGAGGAGCCTTGCTGGGGCCTGCGGTCACACTGAAATTTAACCGTGACACAGGTTACCCCCTGCTGTTTGGTCCCGGGTAGAACGTAGGTGTTACCGTGCCCTAAGATAATGTTAAAAGCTGTATTTAGAATATCACTTTCACTATCAACATGAATATTGAAGTCTCCAACTATAATAACTTTATCAGTGTTTAAAACTGAGTCAGATAGAAAATTTGAGATCTGATCTAAAAATTGAGAATAAGGGCCTGGTGGACGATACAAGTGGTGGCTTTACTGCTTTGTTATGTGTATGAGGAAGGCTAAAGATTGAATGCGCAAAGGAACTGTAACTATAATTTTTTTGGGGATTAATTATTAAACCTGAAATTAAAGATGGTGGCTACACCCCCTCCTCGACCAGTACTTCGAGGGACACTAAAGGTAAAGTAGCTAGGGGGAGTTGACTCATTTATTGTGACATGGTCCTCTTCCTGCAACCATGTCTCTGCAAGACAAAACAAATCAATATTATTATCACAAATTAAGTCATTTACCAAGAGTGTTTTTGAGGGGAGAGATCTTATGTTTAGTAAACCACATTTAATTGATTTATTTTTCTGTTCAGTCGGAGTTGAATTTATCTTTATGAGATTTTTATACTTTGCTCTAGTAGCATTAACTTTTAAATAATACATTTTGGGTAGTGGACGGGAAACTGTCTCTATAGGGTAGTGGTTGGGTGGCAGTCCCTGATCCCTGACCTGGACTCTGGCTTGTCACGGCAATAGGGAACTAGAGATAACCCTATCAATGTTCCAGGAAAGAAGGGCAGCGCCGTCCATGGTGGGATGGATGCCATCTCTACGTAACAGTCCAGGTTTTCGCCAGATGGTCCCCCAGTTATCAATGTAGCCCAGATCGTTTTCTGAACACCACCTTGACAACCAAAGGTGAAACGACCGCATACGGCTGTACATGTCATCGCTAGTACGATCAGGCAGGGGACCAGAAAAAATGACAGAGTCTGACATCTTTTTGGCAGCCCTACACACCGAAGCTACGCTAATTTTAGAGACCTCCGATTGCCGTAACCGGGTGTCATTGCCACCAGCATGGATAACGATCCTGCTATACCGCCATTTGTCCTTGGCCAAAAGCTTCAGGTGGGATCTAATGTCCGCAGTTCTGGCCCCTGGAAGGCATCTGACAGGGGTCTTTCGTGTCTCTGGAGCCACGTTCCTAACTATGGAGCTGCCAATTACAAGATTACGTGCTTAGCAGGTGCGTTGCTGAGCGGGGCGAACCTATTTTTCACAGAAAGGGGCTGGAGGTTGGCCGTGCGTTGGGATCTGGGGCTAAGCTTCCTATGAACAGTCACCCAGCTCGCCTGAGGTCCCGGCTGCACGGTAGCTGTTGGAGGACGGCTAAGGAGTCCTGTCCTAACTGGTTCCGCACTAGCTAATGCTGGGCCTGGCTGTTCTACAGCGCGGAGCCGGGCCTCTAGCTCAGAAACCCTTACCTCCAAGGCTACAAAAATGCTGCACTTATTACACCTACCATATTCGCTAAAGGAGGCAGAGGAGTAACTAAACATCTGACGCAGAGAGCAGGAGAGAGGAGGAGATTCAGAGAGAGATGGATGGACAGGAGAGATAGCAGCCGTAACCAGGCTAGCAGTGAACCTAAGCTAACCTAGCGATTCCTTACGTAGCCCAGAAAACCAGTGTAACGCTTAACGAGTTCCCAAAACGTAAAGAACACCAACAGAAAGTGTTTTAACGTGTTTGTGTGTTAAAATAACTCATAAAAGCTTCTGGACAGAGAAAATTAGATAAATTCAAGAGGGCGAGAGCACTGAGTTGTATCAATCAAGTGAGTCACCAAACAGGAAATGACGTAATACGCCTTACCAACGCAGTGTAGGAAGTCAATTCCACATACTTTCCAGAAAAAATAGGAAATTCTCTGTTAGAAAAGTTTTAAAATGATGAGTTTAAACACAAATTCTGAGATTTGAAATATTTTCCACAAAAAACTCAGAAGTTTTGATATGTTCAACACTGTAAAATTGGCGAGAAAAAAATATTTTGTCAGAACAAAAATCTTGTTGAGAATTAGATATTTTAGACAGAAATTGCCAGTCCAAAAATCTAAAGAATGTGCATCTGGATGTATATATATCTGGATAAAGGTGTAACTGAAGTGGTTGATAGGACTCTATTCTTGGATCAGGGTGACTTTCCCATAACTATTACAGCATAATAAGAGCTGATGTGATGCAGCCACAAACCTGTTTTAGTCAGTGAAGGCCTCATTGAGCCTGTTGGTCATTCAGAAGTGTTCAGTCTGTGGCGGCAGTGAAGCGCGATCAGCTGGTTTTCACAATGTTCACTTTCATTATAAATTCTGTAGCTGGTCGGGGATCAGCAAGTATTCCACGTATCATGATGTCATCATGATGTCATCCTCTGTTGGAGCTAGGTGTGATCCTCATTCATAGGATGAGCATTGCTGCAGTATTGCACTAATATTTCTATCAAGCATGTCAACATGAATGCCTAATATTCTCTCATCGCCATGCCACCATGACGGATTCATCATGATGGAAATATTGAATTTTGTTATTTAAACCTAATCTAACAAGTTCAAATCTCAATGAGATTGAGAACATTTGTTGTACTATGAATATGGCATAGCATAAAAAAGGGTCACTTACTGAAACTGCGTTAATTAGTTGGTGGTGGACTGGGATGGGATCAAATTCCCAGCCTGAACCTCTGTCCCAGTCTGGCCCTGGATGAACACACAACTGATTTAACATGCTGGAGTTACCTCTTTAAATTGTTGGGTCACACGCAGCGATTGGGTGGCGGAAATCTGCATTCTAGCTCGACAGGAGAAGAAGAAACCCCAATCCCGCAGGAAGTGGGTTTTTGCAGAGTCTATATAAGTGACCTATATAAGGGATATCTGGGAGCTGACCATCCTGTACCAGCCGGAGCCGCATTCATTCGCCGCCACAAAGTCAAGAAGTGTTGGATGCCTGGTTGGAGAATGCTACCAAAAATGTACTGTTCAGTGATGGAAAGTTTGAGCTGATCACTGCTTAGCCAAATCGGAGGACGTGCTACCTGCATCTCCAACGGCCCATGTGCTTCACTATTAAATAGCTACCGCAGCCATTGTTAGCCGCTAGGCTAACATCGTCTGATTCCCCCCTCATCAACACGGAGGAGCCTGGATAATTTAATCGTTCATAAGGTCTGTTTGGCAGAGGCAATATTAGACTAGGATAACTACAATTTAAGGGGTGTTTTTTCACTTGTTGCTGTGAGTAATATTTTATGCCATCTGTTTGGGTACACCAGGCCGCTCAGCCTGAAGTTTTAACCAGTGTTTTAAAAGACCTTCACGACAAAGAGTAGTTTTGAATCCTGCACTTTGAGTTACTCAATCCGACAGGAGTTTTCTTTTTCTTGTTTTAATGTTTAATAAATGTATTTGAGCCGCTCCAACCACACCATGTGGGTTGGAGGTGAGCTGTATGCTAATACAAGCCCACATGTTCAGCCTAGGCCTACATTCAATAAATAAACTATTAAAGGTGTTCAAATAGAGACCGGTTCAAAGTAGATTTTTTAAGAACAGAAAACAAATCTTAGTATCTGTGTTTTAACCCGCCTTAATATACAAAAATACTGGAATTATATTGTTTACTGCAGTGATCAATTTATGAAGACGTAATTTTCCAAAGCTCAATGATTTATAATCCAAATAAATCTTAAACAAACATTTCTTAATCCAAAGAATGTTTTATTTTTCCTTCCATTGTTTTTTGGTTTACACATAAATCAATGCTGTTAATTAGTTAAAACTAATCACAATTAGTAAGTGCCCCATTAATAATAATTTTCCATAAATTATTAATCTTATTGATTGCCATAAGTGATCCTCTAACTATTCATATTCAAATAGCTGCATTTCCTCCAAATACTAAACAAAATGCTTGAAGCATGCTCAGATTTGGCAAAGAACAGAAAAGAAGAAAAGCCAACCACATCCGATTTTCACCGTCCACCTTACTGGGTGGCTTGGAGACTGGAGCAGTAATTTGATTAGATGTGGCCTCTGAAATATAGAAGGTACAAGTGTAAATAATTCTCTGATCACCAAACAGGAGAACAGGCCATTCATGAGCATGTGGAGATGTTTGCGGTACGTAAGGTGGCAGGGAGTGGAAGGTTAATGCTCAGCTTTTTTGGGAGGGTTCTACAAGCCTCGGCTTTGCTTTCCTAATTATTTTCTGCACCAGTGTACCTTAATTACTCTAAGATGACACCAAGTGGAGAGAAAGTTTTCAAATTCACTGGAATAAAAGTGCTTTATCATAGTCTGCTTGAAATTCATCTTTCCGGGGATTCTAACCTTGCTCTGCATGTCTTCTCAATGGCTAAGCAAGTATGGTGAAACATAAATGTGGAGGAAAGCATGCAAATGCAGAGCTGAGACAAATGTCCAACCTTGTGTTTAGTTGGAAGCTAAGGTCATCCCCCCTCCCATCTATCACTGTTCTAATCAGCTGCACACAGCCTGGATGCATAGCTGCACAGATAACACTGGGGGTGGGGGATGGGGTTAAAGCAAAAACTGATAAAAGATTCTACAAGAAAAGCTTCATATAGCTGCAGAACACACTGACTTTCCTCTGACGATAGAGAATTGCAACAATATTGACAGTGTATTCTGACATATTACAGCGACAAAGCTTGGAGAAATGAACAAGGAATGTTTGTGACAGAGTCGTGCAGAATTATGAAATCAATAAAACTATATAAAAAATGTGGTTAAAACATAGTGATGATGGCACCCTGCTGTAGGCAAACTGTTCAAGGCTTAATTTAACTATATGATGATAGGTGGTGCAGTACGATTCTGAAGTAAAACAAAGGGGACACCTTTTAACACTATTATTTTTAACAGTATTAATCCAGACAACACTTTGAACAGACAGTTCACTCCACTAAAACATGGTGATGACAGCGTTATGCTGTGGGAAAGTTCTCAGAGTTGACAGGAAGATTTATAGAGGTAATCAATAGAATACCACAAAGTGGTGATTAGCTGTGGAGTGGAGAGAAGATGATGCATTAGTTTTAGTAAAATTTATGGTGCAAAACACAATGAACACACCATTCCCCCAGTGAAACATGGTGGTGGAAGCATGATGATGTGTTAGAATGATGGATGGATGAACCCTGAAATCCTGTGGGGAAATGTTGGAGGTGGAGTATGAAACAAACATTTTTCAACGAAGGATTTTTCATGTTGATTTAAACCATGTTAGTTTTACTGCTGATGGGGAATAATTAGTAGGGATTCAACTGTACCATGTTTCTTCTAACCAATACCACACCAATACTTGGATCTGAGTACCAGAACAGATACTTCTACCACACAAAAAAATGCAATGAAGACAGCTTTTATTTTATTCTCTGATTGCTACAACAAATAATGGTGAATTAGATAAATTAGAATTAGATTAAATAAAATATAAATAACGCTCCCAAAACAAAACAAAAATATATTCTGTGAAATGATTGCAGAATTTCCACATTTTATGTATGGGTTCATGGTATCTGTTAACTTTAAGGAGTACATTAGAACGGTATAGATCTGATACTAGTGTCGGTGCACCTCTATTTATAAAAATATTCATATATGATAAATGTTTTTACATTTTGTCACATTATTAGGTTATTAGTAATGGAACCAACTAAGATGGCAAAATGGTGGATGCTATATGTCATGGAAAGAAAAACCCTCATTGTGAAACACGCTACTGGCAGCATAATGCTTTGGGGAGTCAAAACAAAATAAGATATTAAAATAGACCCTTGACCGTGATGCTGCCACCACCGTGTTTCACCATGGGGCTGCTGGGCTCCCTGTGATTAGCAGCACAGGTTTCTTCCACATTTCAAATAAAAACATTTTGATAACCATGCTTTACTTTGCTTCCTCTTCTTCGTGTTGGTCTGTCACATAACATTTAAAAAAGCTGAAAAATTCTTATCGTTTTTATTTCTTTTCCAAACTACTATCAGTAGCTTTGAGAGGACATGGTACGATCATATTCTGGTCCCATGAAGCTGACGCCTTCACCTGCTGGTCCACTAAGGTGATCCTCAGGTCTGACCTGCGATAAAGGCGACACCCAGCTGAATAAACTATACTGTCTGACTTCCTTTCGCTGCCTTTTGTCCTCTCCAATCATTTTATCTTCACATTAATTGAAACCCTAACTGTTTTCTCCCCTTTTATTCCTCCCCCCCCCCCCCCCCAACAAATGAGTGCTTCATTTGCCCCCACCAAGTGATCCGGAGATAGTTGGAATTAGTTCGTCGCCCCTCGCAATTAAAATCGTATTATTGCTCGAGTGTGACCCGGGCCTAATTTAATTGCCGTACATGCTCAAAAAATGATAAATAGATGGAGTTTTGTAAGTAGCCCAGGCAATGATGATAGGACCACAGATTTTGTTAGATATGAGCATTATTTCTCGCTAACATAAACATTCGGGAAGCTTGTTTCCCCGGCATGTTGGACCAAAAATGTTTGGAATATGAAGGATTAGAAGGAAGAAAGTGTGAGTTAAACCAATCTGGATTTTGGTTCCTGGGAGTCATTGTGTGTTGTTGTGTACCCGGCCGTCCGTTTAGAAAAAGGTAAATGGGCGTGTGCTCATTAATCTGGAGCTGAGTGGTCGGCCAAGCTGCTGAATGTCTAAGCAGGCTGCTGTACGTGTGATTTATTGCTGGGAGCATGCATTAGAGGCCATTCATAGCCATTAGTCTGGACAGCTAAGGACGCCTCCACCTCCTGCCGCCCAGACCGGGACACTCTGTCCAGGACGGGACATCTGAAAGCTGGCCAGCAATACACACTGTGACTGAGGAGAGATGTTTCACTTTTTGTCATCGTGGTGATTATTCACAGTTTGTGTCTAATGATTTATGCACTTTGTTTTTTTAATATTTAATTTTCTTTATTTCTGATTTCCTTTATAAAAGTGAGAAAAATCAAAGACTTTCCCACTGAAGGAGTTGATGGAAGGAAACAAACCTAAAACAAACATCAGTAAAGCCTAGGTTTTTCTTACATATTTGGACGCACAGATTTTTGATATCATAAAAGGCTGATAATGGATTTAAAGATAAGAAAAACATATCTGAGTTGTTCTAATAAACAGAAAATAATCTACAAGTGACGGATATTGAAAACTACTGCTACCATGTCCAGGTTAGACCTTCCAGGTGAATTCCCCCTGAAAGTAGACGTTAAAAGAGGGGTCCAAAACCCAAGATGTAATCAGGAGACCTCCAACAGGTTCCCATGACTTCTACTGTGAAAGTGAGGAGAGAACAGAGGGTGGCGCCAAAAACACAGAAGATAAAGAAAACAGCAGGTCAGATGATGAGCAGAAGAAGAAAAAAAACGAATAATGCAGTCCTGGAGGAAGTTAGACTGTCAGGAAGCAGTAGGAAAAAATATCACATCACATCTAGAAAAAAACAGAAAACAGATGAAGCATCCTGAACATCAGCACAGGTGAGTCAATCAGAACGCTATCCAGAACTTACCTGCATCATTCTGAGGATGGGAAATTTACGGCCCTGGGTAGAAATGAGTTACAATTTCAGTTTCATATGAACATCAACACCGCATCCATCCATGATCTATACTACATCAAACAAGAATTCTTCATAAGCAAATGATCATAAAAATACAGTTGCGAAATTAACTTTTAAAAGCGTATACAACCATCATGTATTCAGCTACATTTTAAGGTTGAAGAATGTTTATTTTGTAAAACATAGAATTAATTAATCAATATGTAAATTAGCGTTTTCACAGGGCCGTAAATTAAGGTGGCCCTCTGAGGCACCATGGCTGAACATCAGGATGGTCAGTTACCTGCAGCAAGAAGGTCCAAAAACTGAACACACCTCATTGAGTCGTGTTATGGAAAACGTAATTTTAAGAATGATCTGCTCTGTGTATTCTTGAATACTGATAGTCTCTGTGTGCTCTTTCTTTATGATATGGTAACCAATCTGAGTATATGACCCTGTATGATTCTAGGCCAGGTCAATTGTACTGATTTCTGTTGCTACATCCCGGGTTGGCATAGTAACCGTCAAATATCTAAGGGCATTCTGACATCAGCAAGAATATGCTTTTTCTATCCAGCCAACGACGTCTGCAAGTCTGATGTTCTCATCCTGAAGAAATGTATCTGATGTGATGTTGATAGTTTTTAGGATTACTTAATCTATAAAAGTTTTAGTCTGATGTTCGAAGGCAGGTCAGTATGTATAGGTTTCTGTGTAACGCTGTCCTCCTTGTTGATCAACAAGTCTGATTAAAACCTAAAAGTACTGAAGGAATCCTCTCTCAGAAAATCCATAACAGTGGCATTGTTCAGTGTATATGGATGACCCAAATGCAGCAGGATGCTTTTGTGAGGAGTTCATGAAAGAAGGGGATAGCACCTAAAACCACAGGGACCGGAGAACATGGAAGTGGACTGTGAGAACCTGGGGGCTAAAATATACTGATGAGGAATGAGGAGCAACACTGAAAGCCTGAGAAGCAATCAGCGACAAAAGGAGGCAGGTGAGAAGGAGAGGACAGGTGGAGATAATTAGTAGCTGGGAGAAGAATGACAAGGAGAACAGAAGAAAACAGGGAAAGAAAGAATAGAAAAACAATCCTACTAAAGAAGAATAAGGACTAACTCAGAAATGATTGAAGATGAGAAATCTAAAAAGGAATCTAAAAGAAAGTCAAAGGAGAACACAGAGAGGAGAAACAGAACAGAAATTAATACTAGAAAGAGAAGTAGATAAGAACACTATCTGATTAGAGAAAATGAAGTTAAATAGAACTAAGAAAGACCGATGAACTAAGGAAACAGAAATAAATATAAAACACAAACACAATGAAGCAAAAGGTGAAAACAGGAAGAGGAAAATATGGAAACGAGGTGCTAAAATCAAAACAATAACTTAATAAGTTAAGTTAACTTAAACTAACTGAATAAGGAAAATAACTAACTAAAATTTAAAACACAGACACATCATGACAACAATCCTGTGGCCTGGAGGTCATTTACAGCTGGTTGTGTTTGGTTACTCAGTCGCTCCGAATCGTTGGTGACCTGGATGCTTTTCTTCATGTGACAGAAAGAAGAAAATTATTTTTAAAGTTGTGGTTCCACACTTATTAGCATGCGTTCCCTGCAACAAATCTGAACTCTTAATTTAGTGTTGAGGAATGTATTTCTTGTTATTTAAGTTTGTAAAAAGTATTTTTAGTGTTTAAAACATGCTTGGACCACTCTGGTTTAGGTTTTACAAAAGACGTGGGATTTGGAAGATGGAAGACAGAAGTAGAACGGAGTCATTTGGTAAGTATGTTCGCCTGTTTCAATGGTCTATTCAAAGACTAAACCAAAATCAAAGTGAGAATCGGTTGCAGGACTGACTTTCAGGATGAATACGTCACATTTTTCTGGTTTTCCTTTTTTTATCTAAAAACCTCAGTTCCAAAGCATCTCACATTATGACCCTGCCACCACCATGCACTACTGTGGTGATGGTATATGTTCAGCATGATGTGAACCAAAGCACATATTGTTGTGTTGTGTATCACAAAAAAATGTTTAAAAATTTGAGTTGAAGGGTTCTGTCAGGGGTTTTGCTCTGCGTATGTGAGGCTCGTTTATATCACTCAGTGTCTGTCTGAGGAAAAGAAAAGGGTGGTTCATGGTTGGGTTGGGTGGAGCTTGAGGTGGTGGTTGTGTGGTGGGGTGGGGTTGAGTCTATTTTGGCTGAGGTAATCCGTCCATTGTGTTGAACTTCTTCATCTGTATCGTTTCATTGAAAACACAGCAGTCCTGTGGAGGGAAACTGAGCCTGCCCCGTTCCTTTTCTTGACAGGGCAACCAGAGGGTGAGTACCACAGGACCAGGGGGGAGGGAGTGGTAGCGGACCATGGGAAAAACACAATCCCTGGCCCCTCTATAGCACTTGTTCCAGCCCACTTCACCCACACACCCGCCCTGTGTGTGCCACTTGTCACTGACCCTTGCAGGCCTCGTCTCTCTCTCCTTTGAGCCTCTCTCTGCTCTACAGATGTGTGTCGGCTTCTATTCAGCCACTCTACCTCTACCCCTCATACCGCCTCACGGGGCAGAGGCTGCATCCAAACCCCCCCACAAATTTAGACCAGAGTAAAACAAAGAATAACACCCACGACCCCTGTCTTTACAAGAGCATAAAGGGTTACCGGGGGGGAAGAATATGACTAGCTGTGAGAGTGTTTGCACAGAATGTACGTCTAGTCTCCAGGCTGTGGAACGAGGGGGAGGATTACTGCGCCTACATCCACCCTGGGTGACAGTGGAGTAATTGGTGTAAGGCATCCGCTCCCATTCGCCACCAGTTACACTGTAAGCTTTCATTAAAACACGCTGCAGAAACACTTATGAAATAAATCATTACCACGCACCATTAGCCCGTCATTTTTTTTCAATAATTGAATTTGTCGGCAGTATCCTGGCATTGCAGCGATGAAGGCAGACCCCAACAGTCGCAGGAATATGTGGAACTCCTTCATTATTCCCTCTCCACCTTGTCAATCACTGCTGATGAACCTCAGGGAGGCGATTAAGCGTCAACGATGACATTACAAGACTGATTTCATCTCTGATGGCTTGTTATCTATATCTGTGATTAATCGCTAACGTGGCATTTTCGGCTTTAATCTGAACTGATTACAGCTGAAGGCGCTGGTGTCACACTTCCAGACATGCTCAAAGCTGTGAGGGAGCATTTCTTCACCCTGTTGAAAATAATGGTAATTACAGCAGTGCTTGGAGAAAGAGAGGATGGGGTTGGGGTAGTTGATGGGTATTCTGCATTTTCTGAAAGTCATGACGCAGCACTTGGCGAAATGCAAATCTGCATTTAAAGGCGGCCTTTTTTTTCTTTGTGTTGAGCTTTTCTAGAGATGTAGAAAGGGGGAAGGAGAGAGCGGCTGCCAGCAGGGGGAGGTAGGACAAAAGGAAAAGTAAGGGATAGAGGTAAGAAGAAGGAGAGAGCAGAGGAGGATGAGGGCTGCTCGGCTGCCCCCCCCCCCCAATAAGCGGAGGGCAGCGCGGCGTTGCCTTCCCTAAACGTGTCCAGCTGTCCACGCTGCAGGGTGTGTGGAGCGTCCAGCTGCACCTCTACATCACTGACCTTTTCAGAAGAGAAATTCTGAAGCAGGGGAACAGCTATACTAGCTAGCAGAGTTATTCACAACATTATAGCTGCAAAGTCCAATGTTTTCTATCAGCATTTTATGAGATAGACTAAATGGTGCATAACTGCTATGTAGCAGGAAAATGATATACCATATTACCAAAAGTAATTACTGGTTTTGCTTTCACATACATCTGAACCTGAAAATCTTCCAACTCTTCTGGGAAGAATTGACATAAGTGTTTGAGTGTTTATGAGAATTTCTTTTTAACTATTCTTTCTAAAACACATCTGTGAGGTCAGACACAGATGTTTTCCAGTCCCCAGTCTGATTCAACAATGCTGTTCTATCATTTTGAGGCCAGAAACCTTTTTAGACCAAAGTACCTAACTAGTGTCTTTATAGATCATACTCTTTTTGCTTTCCCAGTCCATGAAGTCATCCGTTCTTCAGATAATCTGAAGGCCACCTGACCAGTGGAGTCTGAACCAAATCAGTCTGTAGAAAGTCAGTTTCCTCTGCGCACTACGCTTCCCTTCTGAAGAGTTTGGGACCAAATACTTTTGGAAATGTCTGGTTTGCAAAACATTTTCCAAATGAAAATATAATAATAATGGCAACTCTGTGGATCCCTTTTTTTCAAATCTTTTTTTTTTTTTTTTTTTTTTTTTTAAATGTCCTGTCTAGCAGTTTGCTACTCAGAATTGGTGTCTGAGTATCAAGTAAAAGCCCAACAGATTTACTTCCCAAGCAGAGCATTACAGCTTTGCTATAGTACTCCACTTGATATATATGTATGACATTTTTTTATTAGTGATTACTGTGGGTTTCATTTCTTGAAGTTATGGACACGAAATTGAGATAAAAAGAAAGAAAGAATATGAAGAAGAGAAACAGGACCGGTAGAAGTGTGAACTGACAATACAAGATAGGGAGGTAAACGAATAACACAAGAAAACATCCCAGTCCTCCACCTCTGTTGGATGGCAGAGAAGTGGTAAAACAAAACAAACAAAAAACCACCAATAGAACATTAACAAAATGGATATAGTAATATGAACTAAGAATTACACATTCACTACACACAAAATGGATTAATGAACACAACATCAATGTTTCTTGTAAGCTCCTGGTATTAACTATCTATTGACCTCAGCTCAAGATTATGTCCGTACTCACCAATGTCCCCACACCTATGTGTGTGTGTGAGCATGCAGGTGTGAATAGGGTTTCCCCATGCAAGTGATTGATAGCTGGTGTAAGGAACCGTCAATCCGTCCTAAAGGAATCGAGGCAGACATGAAGGAGGTGGGAGATATAAATGTCCAGAGCCCCCCAGAGCGCAGGGGCCACAAGCGGACCAGCGCAGGGCCGGCCGCCCACCAAGAGAGGAACAGATGGAAGCACCAGGGGAACACCCAGGAGCTGCAATGCTGGGGACCGGGAGGTCGCAGGGACGAGCCCACGTGCTCCGCCAGGCCTGTGTGTGTGTATGTGAGTATGGCTGATGGGTTGGGTTGGGTTGGGAGGGGGTTGTATTTGCGTTCATGATTTTATTTTTGAAGGGGGGGTTGTGGGGTTATTTTAAATCTGTAAAGCACTTTGAGTAACTTTGTTTGAAAAGCGCTTTATAAATAAAGTTTGATTGATTGATTGATTGGGGGCAGCCAAAGACCCAGCTTGACAAGTAGACATAGACATACAGAGACAATCATACCAACACAGGATACCCGAAAAAAGGACGCTGTACACTCATTGATACACCCCATAGATGCACTATACTCCCAGGCTCAGGGACAGACGCCCCCAATAGGGCAACCTACCCTTGCACCCGGGAGACAAACCCCCTGCCCACTGGGATGGGGACAAGCAGATCGCCAAAGCACCCACCATGGCAAGAGTAGCCCACCAGTCCAGGTCCCCAAACAGACGGCCTGATATACCCCCCGGACTCCAAATCCTGATGGGGCGTGGGAAGACCCCAAGCCTCTCTCCCCCTGCTCAAATGTGGTGTTGTTGCGTGTTGTTCTAATGTACACTTAAAACAGAGGGGTGGGAGATGGGAATGCTGCCAGGCACCCCCATGTCCCACCCCGGGCCCTCAGTGTCTAGATGCAGTTAGGCAGTGGGCATGAGGCTCTTTAAAGGGCTCCGCCTCCAGCGCTGAGGTGTATCCACCACCAGGTCCCTATGTGTTTGTCTCATGTAAATGTTTCGAGTGAAAGTGTCTAAGTTGTACAATTAAATTTGGGACCCAGGCCGCCACCAGGCAGCAAAGACAGAAAACTCCTCCCCGCACCCCAGTGAGGTGCCCACACCCCAAGGCCCTATGTGAATGGTATAATAAAGGAGCAGGTGGAGAGAGGTGTTCGGGGATGGGGAGGAAATGATTGGGGTGACACAATGCCATCCCCAGGGAGCCAACTCCCCTTCTGACCTCAATAGGCACCCCTGTTCAGCCCGATCCACCAGGGGTGGGAGAGCCCAGCACGTCAAAGTTGGGGCCTATGGCCGCGGCAACACCAAGCCACATGGGGGCCAAGGCCATCCCCCCGTCCCCATCCCAGGGGAGACCTAAATCCATCCCAGCATTTAGACTATTATCCAAATACAGGACACTAGACACACAGGTTGAGTTTAGCCCACCCTCTCCCTGCACATCCCCTGTCCAAGCGCACCTCATTAAGAAGAGCACCTATGCTGGATTGTAAACACCTACCTGCCAACAAGAGATGCCCCCAGCACCGCCTGCGCCCCAAGGGCCCCAGCGCTGAGGTAGGAACCCAGCGCACCACCGACTCAGATACCCTGGCCACACTACGCCGTGCCCGTTTGCAGACCGAGGCCCCAAGCGGCCGACCCACCAGGCCGACATCCTCCACCCTTGCTATTCCCGTCCAGTGGCCGGGAAGCATCCGAACCCAGTGCCTCCATCCACCAGCCCACACCCCACCAACCGGCCAGCCCACCGCAGAGGCCGACCGACACTGGCCAATGGGCCCGACCCCTGCACTCCACAGAGTACTTGCACCAAGACCCAGGAGCCACGTCAAGTGCCAATATGGCTGACAGGGCCCAGAGACGCCGACCACGCCCCAGAGCCCGAGCCCCAGGCCCAGCCCAGACCCACCCCAAGTCAGCACAGCACCAGGCCAGTAACCTGTGTCTGCCAGTGCAACCCCCCTAAGGCGCCACATGCATGTTTGTTCAACATCTACCCAGGACTCATCGAGAGAACTGTGTTTTAACCATCTTGATATGTATTGGAGCCTGTTGGCTAAGAAATATTGATACAAGTTTGGTAGGTCAAGACCTCCTTTATCTTTGGACTTCTGCAGTGTTTTTAAGCTGATACGTGGGGGTTTATCTTCCCATAGAAATTTAGAAAGAGAAGAGTCCAGAGATCTGAACCAATTAGGTGATGGTTTCCTTGGGATCATTTAGAATAAAAAAATTTATTCTAGGCAAAACCATCATTTTTATTTTAGCAACTCTTCCAATAAATGATATGGGAAGGGATTTTCATTTAGCCAGATCATCTTCCACGTTTTTTAAAAGTGGGACATAGTTTACCTTTGATAAGTCTGCCCGTCTTGATGAGATATGGATAACTAAATATGTAATAAATCTGTGTATCATTCGTCCTTTCCATTTTCAATTGATTAAACAAAAATCAAAAAATTAAAATCTGATTTTTTTTGTTTTTTGATTTTGAATCAGTAATGAAAAATGAAAATGGTCTCGTTTTTCAAATTTGAAAATGTTGTTTTGGATCAAAATACAATACTGAAAAAGGGTCCGCATAACAGAATCTGTTTTAATATTTAATTGTTGGGTTGAGCGTGACCCGGAAATTCTTATTTTTTTGCTAGGTATTGGTGGTACTACACCTAGGAAGCAGATGGAGTCTCGAACGGTTATCAGATGATGCGCTAGTGCGGATCGGGAGCTTCAGAGCAAGGCTGATGACTGAGCATCGTAGAGGTGAGTGAGTGGAGCTTTTGAGTGTCTGGATGAGGAGATCCAGCCAATGGTTGGTGAGGATCACATCAGGAGCAGCTGCTCCTGGTTGGTCCTGATGATTTCTTGACAGGACCCCCCCCTCGAGGCCCGGCCCCTGAAGGGCCCGGACGATCTGGGTGAAGGCGATGGAAGTCCGTGATGAGGGTGGGTTCCAGAATATGGCGGGACGGAACCCACGAGCGTTTCTCTGGACCGTATCCTTGCCAGTCCACCAGGTACTGGAATCCTGTTCCCCGAGGACAGAAATCAAGGACACGCCAAACCGTGTAGGTTGGACCCCCATCGATGAGACGAGGCGGTGGTGGGCGAGCCTCTGGGGAGAGAGAGGTGAGGTGGCGCTTGAGGAGGGAGCAGTGGAAGACAGGGTGAACCTTCAGGGACGCTGGGAGTCGGAGGCGGTAGGTGACCGGGTTGATGCGTCGGATGATTGGGTAGGGACCCACGAAGCGGGGTGTCAATTGTTGAGGACTTGAGGGCAATCGGAGGTGCCGTGTGGAGAGCCAGACGAGATCCCCGGGTTGGAACGTTGGACAGGATTGGTGACGCCGGCGGTGTTGAGCCACGTACCCGGCGTTAGCACACTTGATGGATGCTCTAGCCCGGATCCATGCAGCCTTGGCTCGGCGGATGAACGATTGGGCTGCTGGGAGAATAGGGGGGCTGATAGCCGTTGTAGACCTCAAATGGTGCTAACCCCGTGGCGGATGAGACCTGCATGTTCAGGGACAGTTCAGCCCAACACAGTACCCGTGGCCAGGAAGTGGGCTGCGATTACACAAAGCAGCAGAGGTACTTTCCCACCATCTGATTGGCCCTCTCGGTCTGCCCATTGGTCTCTTGGTGGTAGCCAGAAGAAAGGCTGGCGGTGGCACCAATAAGACGACAGAAGGTCTTCCAGAACCGTGCTGTGAACTGGGGGCCTCTATCGGAGACAATATCCTGGGGGAAACAATGGAGCCGCACTATGTTCTCGAGGACCAGCTCTGCTGTCCCCTTGGCCGTGGGCAGGCCAGGCAGGGCGACCACATGGACTGCCTTGGAGAAGCGGTCCACAAAGGTTGCAATGATGGTCATGCCGCCAGCAGGAGGCAGGCCAGTGACAAAATCTACCCCGATATGTGACCATGGTCGAGATGGGACTGGTAGAGGACGAACTACATCAGTCCCAAGCTGAGTAGGGGATTTTGCTCTGGCGCAGACCGAGCAGGCGCTGATGAAGCTGTCGACATCCCTCACCATGGTGGGCCACCAGAGAGCAGGCGGATGAACCGAAGAGTCCTCTTAACCCCCACATGACCAGCCACTGGTGACCTGTGGCACCATAGGAGGGCTTCCTGACGACAGCGGGTCGGGACATAGAGGCGGTTGGCCGGCGTTTCGGGTGGTGCTGGTTCCTGAGCCGGAGCAAATCGGATGGAATCCTCTAAGGGCCATCGGAGGGCGGCAAGGACCTGGTGTGGGGGGATGATAGGAGCTGGTTGGGATGGCGTAGGGTCCTGGGAGAAGCACGGAGAGAGAGCGTCGGCCTTCCCATTCTTTGAGCCAGGTCGATAGGAGATGTGGAAGTTGTAGTGTTCAAACAGGTGCTTCCACCGGGCCTGACGGGGGCTCAGTCATCCTGTCGTGCGACAGTGATCGGACAGGGATCACTGTTGGGAAGGTGGATGTTCCAACTGCAGAGCGACGCTGGAGCCGATGGTCTATTGGGAGCAGGGGTGGAGGACGAGCTTGGAGCAGGACTACCTGAGCTCTTCCAACAGGCTGCCTGGATCAGATTCCTAGCTTTAGGAAGCAGATGGAGTCACGAACGGTTATTAGATGATGCGCTAGTGCGGATCGGGAGCTCAGCTTCAGAGCAAGGCTGATGACTGAACATCGTAGAGGTGAGTGAGTTGAGGTTTTGAGTGTCTGGATGAGGAGATCCAGCCAATGGTTGGTGAGGATCACATCAGGAGCAGCTGCTCCTGGTTGGTCCTGATGATCTCTTGACAAACAGAATCTGTTTTAAATATTTAAATACTGGGTTGTGCGTGAAAACGGAAATATTTCTGCAAGCAAATAGGTGGGCTTATGGCAGTTTTTCTGTTATTGTATTACGCTATAATTTCCGCCATAATTGTTAATAAATCTGAAAAAAAGAAAAAAAAATTGGAAACAATGGCTAAATCCATTCTATTTCTTATTAGAATGTATCTGCTATGGCCAAAGCTACAGCGTACGGAGCCCGGAAAGGGTCAGGTACCCTCGGGTTACTGCGTGCGCAGGGATTCATAAAACGTTCCCTCCATTTATTAAACCGTGGGCACTGATTCATAAATCATATGTGACAGTGTTGGGAATCCTGTCCAATTGATAATGGGCCCTGGCGAGATATTATATGTTGCTCCTTTGGCAGAGTGGTTAACACCACCGTTTGGCACTCTGGTATCGTCGGATGGAATCCTGTCTTCGGAGCACGCTATGATCAAAAAGACTTGGTTGACTTGGAGTCAGCAGGGGAGCTGGCTCCCTGGGGTTGGCTTCGTGTCACCCCAGTTATTTCCTCCCCATCCCCATTTGCCTCTGGACACCTGCTCCTTCATTCTACCTACCATTCACAAGGCCTTGGGACGTGGGCACGTCACTGGGGTGCGGGATGGAGTTTCCTTCTTCGCTACCCAGTGGCGGCCTGGGTCCCAATTTTATAGAGCAACTTAGACACTTACACTTGCAACATTTACATGACACACGCACATGTAGGGACCTGGCGGTGGGTACGCCTCGGCACTAGAGGTGGGGCCCCTTATACGGGGCCTCGCCTGTGGTGCCGGTACCCACTGTTTAAATGCATCTAGACACTGAGGCCCCGGGGAGGGAGATGGGGGTACCTGACAGTATCCCCATGTCCCACCCCTCTGTTTTAAGTGCACATTAGAACAACACGCAACAACACCACATTTGAGCAGGGGGAGAGAGGCATGGCGTCTTTCCACACCCCTGTTCGTTGGACCATCAGGGGTTGGAGCCCGGGGAGATTATCAGGTCGTCTGGTCGGGGACTGGTGTGGGTTGTTGTGGGGTGGGGGTTGGGGTTGTTGTGTTTTGGGGGTGGGGGTTGTAGTAGGTTGGTGCCGTCCGGTGGATCGGTGGGGACCGTGCCCGGCGCCCAAGCTCCTGCCAGTTCCATGAGTTCTACTGCCTGGTCGGTTCATCTGGGGGGGCTGTCCAGTATTGGCTGGGCCCCAGATCTTGGCCCTCTGCATGGGGCGGGATCTGGACGCGGGAGCTGGTAGATCTGGATGTCCAGATTCTGGCTGGGCGCGGCCTGGGGAGGGCGTACATCTGCTGTGGCTTTACTGTGGCTCCCTGGTATGTGGGTGTGTGGGGGGGGCCGGGTTGTTGGCGGTGGGTATTGGTCCGGGGTGGCGGCGGCATGTATTGTCCGTCGATTGTCTGCAGGCGCCTACTGCCCGGTGGCGGCGGCTGGGGACCCCTCTCGGCGGGTCCCTGGTCGGGGCCCTGCTGGGGGGCGGGTTGCCCCTGATTCCCGTGGCCTCCGGGTCCTGTTCCGGGCCCGCCCTGGCGTAGCCGGTTTCCGGCGGAGCCCGTGATCTCGTCCCTGCGATCTCTCGGGGCCCCAGCATTGCGGCTGCTTGGTGTTCCCCTGGGGCTTCCATCTGTCCCTCTCTTGGTGGGTGATCGGCCCTGCGCTGGTCCGCCTGTGGCTCCTGCGCTCTGTGGGACTCTGGATGCAAGCGTCTCCTGCCTCCTTCATGTCTGTGTCGATTCCTGTAGGACGGATTGACGGTTCCTTACACCAGCTATCAATCACTTGCATGGGGAAACCTTATTCAGACCTGCATGCTCACACACATAGGTGTGGGGACATTGGTGTGGACGGACATATCTTCAGTTGAGGTTATTGTCATTAGTTAGCTTTTACCAGGAGCTTAACAGAAACATCAGTATTGTGTTTAGTAATTCATGCTTGTGTGTAGTGAATGTGTAATTCTTTATTTTTATTACTGGATCTGAACTATTGGTGTGGTTCTGTTCAGTTCGTTGTTTTTGTTTGTTGTGTTTCACCGCTTCTCTGCCATCCGGCAGAGGTGGAGGACTGGGATGTTTTTTTGTGTTCTTTGTTTGCCTCCCTGTCTTGTGTCGTCAGTTCGCGCCTCTGCTGGTGCGGTTTCTTTTCTTCACCTTCTTCCTTTCTTCCTTCTTTTCTCGGTTTCGTGTCCATGACTTCAGGAAATTGAACCCTCAGTAATTACTAATAAAGATTATTTAATACATATACATCAATTCAATTCAATTCAGTTTATTTATATAGCGCCATTTCACAACAGATGTCATCTCAAGGCACTTTACAAAAAGAGTTATTACAATACAATGTTAAGTGTAGAAATTACAGCACCACAGAAGATTGCGTCGTGGAATTCTCAGCAATCCCTCATACTGAGCAAGCATGCAGCGACAGTGGGAAGGAAAAACTCCCTTTTAACAGGAAGAAACCTCCGGCAGAACCAGGCTCAGCACAAGCGGTTATCTGCCGCGACCGTCTGTGGCTTGGAGAATACATAACAGAGACACAGAAAGAGCAATAGAACTGATGCAGAAGTTTGTTGCAGGACGTGGAGAATTTTCCGTCACTGCAATGCCATCTTAGTCAGGGTCGTCAAGCAGGGCTAATCCGGAGCACCTACTATAATAGAAAACAGGTTAGTGCTTGAATTGACAGCACATCATGCAGTTGGGGAGAAGTAGGAGAGAAAGTAGGAACAGACCCTAATAATGTCCTCCAACAGCCTAGCCTAAAGCAGCATAGCTACTAACATTAACCTGTCTCCTAGCTACTAGGAGACCTGGCTACCAACACTCTGTCTGAGTCCTCCTGACCCGTGGACGGTGTAGGGCCGGTAACGGCCCCCGTCATGCCGGGGTCTTCTCGGAGTCGGGTTGTTTGAGAATGCAGCCCAAAGTGGGTGGTAAACTCCATCTAAGGCTAAATACCGGCACGAGACCGATAGTCGACAACTATCTTAAGGAAAAATAGACAGAACTGAGAGGATAGAGTTGAAGAGGGCGAGAAACGTTTAAGAGATAAACGGGTGGGGTCCGCACAGTCAAGTGGAGTGTTACAGCAAAGATGCAATACTCTGCTTGGGAAAGTAAATCTGTTGGGCTTTTACTTGGTACTCAGACACCAATTCTGAGTGGCAAACTGCTAGACAAGACACATATATATAAAAAAAAAAAAAAAAAAAAAAAAAAAAAAGACTTGGTTGCAGAGGACACTTATGGATATTGTTTTGGGTTCCTTCCGGAAAGTAAGCTATATACGTAAGTGTCATATTTATAAATATTAGTTTTGTAGCTACCTATATGCATGTCAGTGCACAACAAATGCAATATCTGAAGATAAACCAGTTGCAAAATGTGTTGCATGGCTGAAAAATGGCATAGAAATGGGCCATAAATCATAAAGCGTATGCCCACCTTGCCCACTGGAATAAAGGCACGGTCCAGCAGTATCTGCAGATGTATAGAGCAGGTGGTGCAGCATAAACACCTGGCATTAAAGAGATGTGAGTTAACCACTTACTAGTTGATACAGTGCCCACTTTGAATGCAAGTCTTTATTGGACATAACATGAATCTCAGCAAAGAATGCTATAACACGGATACACAGATAATATACAGGTATACAGGTAATATTTCCTGACCGGAGTTGCACAGAAACGGGACACTGGAAGGAACAATTGATTGGAAGGACTGTATATTTTAACCAATTTATGGAATAGTCTGAAACTCTTGAATAAGATTTTATCAACTTAGTTACCTGAGAGAGAGAGGTTTGTAAATGCTGTAGAAAAAGTAGTACATCATCTGCATAAAGACTGATTTTATGTTCTATTTTATTGCATTGTATACCTTTAATATTATTGATAAATAAAAATAGCAAACAGGGAGGGAGAAAGTGGACATCCTTGCCTGGTATACTTCTGAAGGAAAAAATGATGTTTGATCTTTAGTCCTGATAGATGCTTTTGGGGAGCTGTATAATGTTTTTAACCAGTTTATAAAAGAATTTCCGAACCCGAATTTATGTGAGGTTGCAAATAAAATTGTCCAGTTAATTCTATCAAATGCTTTTTCAGCATATAAAGATAATATATTGGTCTGGATGTTTTTACAGTACGAATACTCTATTAAATGTATTAATCTATGTGAATTTGTGGAGGAAAGCCTCCCCTTTATAAAACCTGTTTGATCAGGATGGATTATAAGAGGTGTTATTTTCTCTATTCTTACAAGAGCTTTGCAGATTATTTTAAGATCAACATTGATCAGAGAAATGGGACAATAACTGATAGGAGACATGGGGTCTTTCCCTGGTTTTAATAAAGATTGATGTAGGCAGAGTTCATGGTTGGCGGTAGTCGGCCATTTTCCTTTGTTTCCTGTAACATTTTGTGGAATGTTGGTGGCAGAATATTTCAGAATTCTTTATAGAACTCTGCTGGGAATCCATCTGGGCCTGTTGCTTTATTATTTGGCATGGATTGGAGGGCCTCCTGGAGTTCAGCCACTGTTAGTGGTGAATCCAGGGCCATCGCTTGACTGTCAGATAGTTTAGGAAGAGTTATTGTATCCAGAAACTGTTCGATTTCATTATTCGGTGTATAAAGTCTCAAAAAATTCTTTGAAAGTGTTGTTTATTCTTTCAGGATCATACACTATATTCCCAGTTTGATCTTTGATTGCAAATATAGTTGTTTTTTTCTATCTTTACTTTTAGCTGTTTAGCTAAGAAGCTACCTGAATTACCTGAGTTTTATATTCGAAGTCTTTGAATCAAGAACTGCATCTGTGTTAATAATTTCATTTAATTCTAATTTTGCTTTACATATTTTGCTTTAGCTCTCCTCATCCAGGGAAGCTTCTAATGATTTGATAGTTTTGTCTAATTCCTGAACATGTTTATTTTCTGTTTTGTTTTTATTTGATGAGAATGAAATTATTTTACCTCTACTCACAGCTTTCCCTGCCTCCCAGAGAGTGGTGGGGACATACCAGGGAGGTCATTAAGTTCCAAGTATGAAGTCCATTCTTTTACAATATATTTAATAAATTCTCTATCCTTAAGTAATGATGTATTAAATCTCCGATTTTTGTATTGAAGGGTTGCTTTCCTATTTACTAGATTTAATGAAACAGGAATGTGATCGTTGATAATTGTAGGATGTGTCTCAGTGTCTGAAATGTCATTCAACAGTGAGCTGCTGACTAAGAAATATTAAAGGAACTGAACTTATATAGCACTTTTCTATACAGACTGACCACTCAAAACGCTTTACATTGAAGCCACATTCACCCAGTAACACTCACATTTATAAACCGAAGCCAACATAGCTCGGTAGGATTGTGGGGTTAAGTGCCTTGCCCATCGACATGGACAGGAAGCTGGAATCGAACCCATAACCCTCCGATTGCAAGCCAACTACTCTACAACTGAGCCACAGTCGCCCACATAGTCCAATCTAGAATAAGAATGGTCGACATTTGAGAAAGTGTATTTTTTGTCGTTGGGATCGCCATGCATCGCAAAGTCCATAATCACTCATGTACTGTTTAACTATATCTATGGTTTGCTAGCTGTGCTGAGTCCCTGTTGTACTGAGCCTGTCTATTTCCTAATTTCAACCAAAGTTGAGGTTCCCCC
Source organism: Apricaphanius iberus (assembly GCA_028564705.1). NCBI lineage: Eukaryota > Metazoa > Chordata > Actinopteri > Cyprinodontiformes > Aphaniidae > Apricaphanius > Apricaphanius iberus. Next base: position 741,437 of record JAPXFQ010001133.1, on the reverse strand, counting down.
CGAGAAGAAGTGAGAAATCCATGTGATTAGCAAAACCTCAGAACAAGGTATGAAAGAATGAGGGGTTGTCAACATTTGGGCCATATACACTAACTACATAATTTTGGTTATTTATAAATAGTTTTAATATCCAATGTCCAAAATACCCTCTAGATCATAATAAATAAATATTTTTATTTATTAATATTGCTACTCCTCGTTGTCTACAGTTATAGCATGAAGAAAATACATTAGAATACTCCGGTGATTTTAAATCATTAGCAATTGAGCTTGATTTATGAGTCTCCTGTAGTAAGACAACATCTGCTTTCAATTTTTTAAGATGGTTGAAAATCTTAATCTTTTATCTCTGGAACCAGATCCATGAATATTCCATGTTAGAAATTCGACAGAATTCATAGAGCTAAGATAAACATTAGACATTTACTATCACCAAGGATGAATATAGGTGTGGTCTTGGTTTCTCCATTGAGTTGCCTGATTGAAAATTCAGAAGCAGAGATAAAGAGAGAGACCTAAAATACCATTACAGGTGTGTAAAGAATGAGAGAATGATTGAGAAAAATAAATATGCTATGTAAAAAGTCTGTGTGTATGAAAGAAAAAGGAACAAAAAAGTGATAAAGAGATTTTGTGACAAAAAAGAAAAAAGAAAGCAATCAACCTAGTGCACGTCCTTACCGCCGCCCAGATTTACAAATATAAACAACCTGCCGAGCTGTGCTTTATTTAAACTATAGTTATCTGATAAATCAACTTCTATCTAGTCTCTGTTAAATATGATTAATAAAGCCAAGGAGTAATTTGAGGGTCCCTGAACAGCTGACCGTTAACATACAGTTTATCTACAGTAACTGTAGCCTTACAGCCCTCATTAATATGTTTCTTTCTAATTGGAAATAGCACGCGTCTTCTGTCCAGGATTTCTTTCTGAAATTGATAATTAATGCTGTAATTCGTCCCCCACAGTTCTCTCCCACATCCTTTGACATGTTCTTTCTGTTTCAAGTGGTCAAATTTAGAAACAATTGCTCGCGGGCAGGTGTTGTTGGGTTTCTTACCTCCGAGCCGATGGACCCGATGAAAAGTTACTGTATGTTTTTAACCATGTTGCTTGGCAGTTTCAGCTGATGTTGGATAAACTGTCAGATGGTTGTCTTCGTCTGCCGGCTCTGGTATCCCAGAAAAAACAAGATTATCTCTCATGGATCGGGCCTGGATGTGTAAGATCGACTCCTTGAACCTTTTATGTTCTCCAGACAGCTGCGTCATCCCCTCGGTGAGTCTTTTAACATTTTCTTTCAATGTTTGATTTTCGGTAATGAGTGAAGCTACCTGTTGTTGGCTGAATTCCAGAGATTCCCTCAGAGCCTGAAACTCTTTATGTAGAACTTCAACCAGAGCAAGACGGGTGTCTAGGCTGGTTAACTTCTTATCTATTGAGTCCAGAATGTCGCTGTAGTTTCTATCTGGCGAGTTGGTGGAAGTGCTGGCCTCAGAACAAGTCCAATTCTGGGTTGGAGTGCTTGTTGGCGTGTGACATGCAGGTTTCTGTGGCTTACCCATTACAATGTTTTTGGTGTTGGTGGGTTGGTTTTTTGGTTGTTGGGTTTTGGTGTTGTTTGGGGTTTGTTTGGTTTTTTGGTTGTTGTTGTTGTTTGTTTTGTTTGTTTTTACTTATGCACAGCTCTCGCGAGATCTCAGCTGCTCATCTCAATCTCCCTCCTTCTTTGGATCACTCTAAATAAACCTTCAACATGGCAAAGCATGGTGGTGGCTGCCTTGTAATTGGGTGGTTTGTCCCATCCATTCCAGGCTCGGGTCCTCTACCAGAGGCCTTGGAGCTTGAGGGTCCTGCGCAGTATCTTTGCTGTTCCAAGTACTGCACTTTTGTGGACTGAGATGTCTGAGGTTCTTCCAGGGATCTGCTGAAGCCATTCCTCCAGTTTGGGGGTCACTGCCCCAAGTGCACTACGGGTAGCACTGTCACCTTGACCTTCCAATCCTTCTCTAGCTCCTCTCTGAGCCCTTGGTATTCCTCAAGTTTCTCATGTTCCTTCTTGATGTTACCATAACTTGGTATTGCCACATACACCACAACAGCTTTCCTCTGCTCTTTATCAATCACCACAATGTCCTGTTGGTTCGCCATTATCATCTTGTCTGTCTGGAAGTCCCACAGGATCTTTGCTTGGTCGTTTTCCACCACATTTCGAGGTGTTTCCAACGTTGACCTTGGGATTGGACTATGCCAGCCACTTATTTATGACGTTCCATGTATGCTGACCCTGCCAGCATTTTACATCCTGCTGTTATTTGCTGAATTGTCTCAGATGACTCTTTGCACAGTCTACACCTTGGGTCTTGTCCGGTGTGGTAGATCTGGCCTCTATCGATCTGGTGCTCAGAGCCTGCTCCTGTGCGGCCAGGATGAGTGCCTCTGTGGTGTCCTGTAGGCCAACCCTCTCTAGCCATTGGTAGGATTTCTTGAAACCAGCCACTTCAGTTATGTTCTGGTGGTACATCCCATGTAGGGGCTTGTCCTCCCATGATGGATCCTCATCCTAGATAGTGGCTCTCAGGCTCATCAGTCCTTGGCCCCCTGCTTTACGGAGTGGGTACAGTCTCAGGGTGTTAGATTTGGGATAGAACCCGCCATGCATGGTGAGGAGTTTTCGTGTCTTAACATTTGTGGTCTGTAGCTCATCCCTTAGCCTACTTATTATTACTGCTGGCTTCTTAGGACTTTCTTCACTCGTTGGAGGTATTTGGCTGTTGCCGCTTCCTTCGTTGCCTGTTCAAGGTTGCTATTTGACTGTGGCATTCCCTGGTACTTGTAACTTTCCTCAATGTCTGCTATTGTTCCCTCTGGGAGTGAGAACCCTTCAGTGTGGACCATCTTGCCTCGTTTTGGGACAATCCTACATTTGTCAAGCCTGAATTACATCCCAATTTCATTGCTGTAGATACTGATGGTGTGGGTCAGGAAATCTATGTCCCGTTCATTCTTAGCATACAGCATGATGTCATCCATATAGAGGAGGTGGCTGATCGTAGCTCCGCTCTTGAAGCTGTAGCCATAGCCAGTCTTGTTGATTATTTGGCTTAGGGGGTTCAGACCTATGCAGAACAGTAGTGGGGACAGAGCATCACCTTGTTATATGCCACATTTGATGGACACTTGTGCAAGTGGCTTGCCATTGGCCTCAAGGGTGGTTCTCCACAACCTAATCGAGTTCGCAATGAATTCTCTAACAGTACTGTTGATGTTGTACAGCTTCAAGTTGTGCTGCCAGGCGCTCATGGAGTGCTATGAGTTTCTTTAGCCAGTAGGCATGGATCATGTCAGGGTCTGGTGCTGTCCAGTTTTTCATACCTGAGACTCTTTCTTGGATGTCTGCCACTGTTATGGTAACTGGATTCTGCTCAGGGAGGTTGCTGTGCTCCTCTCTCAGAGAGGCCAGCAATTGAGCACTGCTGTTATGTGCTGCCTCCTTTTCCCACATACTCTTCCAGTATCTTTCAGTTTCCAGTCTTGGTGGGTCTACTCTGCTGCTGTTACCCTGCCACTGAGCGTACACCTTTGCTGGTTGGGTTGCAAACAACCTGCTTATTCGTCTGGCTTCATGTACCTCTTTAGGAAGCTGGCCAAGTCTTGGACGTTTTGTTTAGCCGTTTTGAGGGCTTCAGGTGTGGACATCTGGCTGTACCTCTTGGGTAGTGGTCTTTTCATTGGACACACACACACACACACATAAATATATATATATGCATTTGTATGTGGTCCTTCATGGTTCAGTATTTTCTAGAACCTTTAGTTTACAGAGATTTAGCTTTGCACTTTGACTAGGCTATTCTACCTCATGAGAATGAGTGTTGTAGAAGTTTACAGATTATCTAAGATCTCCCTGTTCCATGGTCCATTCCTTTCCCATCAACTCTGATAACATCACTACAGCATCACTAACCCTACAACCACGTTGACACTATGCATGGTGGATTTAGCAACTCGGCTGTGATAATTTTTCAACACTGATCTTTATTGGTAAAAACTGTGTAATATTGATGGTCTATCCACTAAAACATGTAGAAGATACCCCACCCCCTCCAAAAGGCCTTCTTTGTATAACTGTACTTTTAATTTGTGATTACAGAAGATTATCAGCCACTGTCATTGTTTCTGACAACAATCAGTTTCAGAAAACCTCTAAAACCAGATAAATTTCATCTGCCAACATGACAGCTTAGCCTCTAAAAGCCTGATGGACTCCCAGTTAAATTACATCAAGAGACCATCAAACTGCAGAGAATCATATTATTCTGTATGTTCCCATCTGTGTTAGTCATCAGCCAGAGGAGAGCAGGAAGTGTTTGCTCTCTTCAGATCTGTAATAAAATGATGAATGTTCTCTGTACCACTGAGAACTAGTTCAAAGAGAGGAGAGAAAAAGATGTTGGTATCTTACTGCCATAAACTCCTCAATCAGTATGGTTCCTAATGATGATGTTGTGAAGAGCGACGCTGCAAATTCCATCATCAGCTGAATTCTGACGACTTTATGAGAAAATTAGAGCCAACGTTATGATAGGCATACAGCCATGCTCCAACTGTTCTTTTTTTTTCTTTTTAAGGTTTTGTGGACTCAGTGGCCTTTATTTTCTTCTCATTTCAATAATGTTCCTATCACAAGTTCATTTAAAGATCAACCAATATTGCATAGCCATAATCATTACTTAAATTACTGAAATACTAAAGAAATACTTTTCCTCCCTCAACAAATAAAATAGCAGCTGTTTTGCACACCCCTAATAGATTAATATAAATATAATGAAGTTGCTGTCTAATGTAGGAACAAAGATGACAAAGCAAGTTTATTAGTGTACCAATAAGTCAGTAACAATGAAATTCAAATTGCTTGACACTGAAAGAAGCTGAGTCATGTTCTGGGATGGTGACTGAATAGGTTTTTGACCCAGACAAGAGCTTTATACTCAACAAATGTGCACTGTACATGAACTGTAAGACCTGGAAAAGACCATGTTGAAGCATGAAATGCTAAACTGCACTTTATGTGGATTATATGACATCTTAAAGACACAGAACTGCTACAGTTTATTTAAATATAATACAAGGATTGACCAGAAAATGGTAACAAATGTACCAGCTCAAAAAAAGACACAACTGTCTCAGTTTTAATGTAGAAACTCTATCTGTGGAGTTGGAAATATGTGCATTAAAGCAGTTTAAAAACTTCTCACTGTTTTAGTCATCCAATCCTATGGTCTCATATTTACCTCAAACACTCTATAGTAAAATAACACGTATTCTTATTAATAAAAGAAAACATTAATTCAAAACTGGACTCGATCAACCCCAAAATCTAATCACTTGTTCCTGGTCTCACTGCAGACCATTTCTTTATAATTTCATCCAAATCCATTGGTAATGTTTGGAGTTACGTTGCTAACGAACTAACTAACCCTGGTGAAATCCTTGATAGAGGCGAACATGGCTGCTAGGTTAATACCTAAGTACCACTACATGCACTCAGCACAGCTCAGCTCCGACACTTTGAGCCCAGAGGTGCACAAAGACGCATGCACGGGAATGGCAGAAATACGAAAGTCTGATCAAAACTATTCATACTTGGGAGACGAACAGTAAGCAAAAGCTTAATCTACTTCTCTTTATTAATATTCTTTGTCAAGATATCTCCACAAACAGAATGAGCTTCTCTTCATCCATGTTGTCCTCCTGGTTTTCTGTCATATAGAGAGACATACTTCGTCACCCACTAGGTCTACTGCAGGAAATGACAACATTTCAGAATTGAACAAGTTTAAATAAGTTTTGATTTTATTATGTCTGTAATTTATGTATAAACACACACAATTATTTTAGACAAAATATATGTATAAATTGTAGTGATTTGCAAGATTTTAACTCAGGCACAAAGGCGAAGCGCTTCTTCTTTTCAATGCTATTGGGGCTGTTTATTTTTTCTGCATATGTTTTGCAAAATTTAAGAGTTCATTGTAAGTTGTAAAAATTGTTTTTTAAATTGAGTCTGCTGTAGAACAAGCCTTGTCAAAAGTTTTGATTTCTTGTTGAAGTGCCCAAAACAAAGCTCTGGATTATTCCCTGCATTTAAACAAGACTTTTCTTCTTCTTCTTCTTCTTCTTCTTCTTCTTCTTCTTCTTCTTCTTCTTCTTCTTATTCTTCTTATTCTTATTATTGGCATCACTCATCTGCAGAAAACAAGACATTGGTTCAGCAAAAGAATCTCTTTTTATGTCACAATTTCACTGACTCTCACATCAGCTGGAGAATTGCTCTACATCCTGCTCGTTGTCAATCACCTGACACCCACAGCATGAAACTGAAGACTTCAGCAGGAAATAGTTCTTCAGAAACATGCTGCTTTAACACACTCCACTGTCACTTTTAAGTCCTTTTGTTCAGACAGGCTTGGTTTGATGGGACAGCAGCTACATTTTAGGCTAGATTTAAAGGGAGATCAAGAGAATTCATGTTGAGGTTAGTCATGTTCGGTTGCCTGAGTGAAACACTGGGATGTTGGAGGGCTGTTTAAGGATACTGGCCAAGGGTCCTCAAGATTAATCCTGCGCCCTGAGCTCCACCTGTGCGTGCATGAGTCTCATTTCTTAAAGAAGAGGAGAATGAAGGGACACAGGAAACATGGAATGAAGAGTAGTCTGAGGAGGGTGAGATCTGTCTTGTGAGATCCGGATGAAAAGGACCCTGAGTGGCGAGCAGATTCATTTCAGCATGGAAAACCCATACACACAAAAGCTCTGAAAGCTGCTCTTATGCCATGTCTCAGTATCTCTTACCTGTTAGCCCGATTAATTATTCCTTCCAGGTTCAGGAGCCAGGGAAAGGAGACACCGTGGATGGCCCAGCCAGATAGGGCTGCAGGCCCAACTGAACGGCAGAGGCTAGATAAAGAGAGGGGATGGTGGGGTGAAGGAGAACAGATCTCGGATGGATTCTCCTTTTCATCCCTTCACATCCCACAGCAGCCTCTTTTAAAGCACAGACAACAAATGTCTTTATTGACTCTGAAAACCAACCCACTTGGGCTTGTTTTTGGTGATAACTTTCCCCTGTTGCCTTTTTCTTCCAGGAAGTTTGGAAAGAGCAGGATTTAGGACACGCAACATGCTTTGTGGTAAACCGTATCTGGGCCCGGGCTTCCTACTTTTAATGAAAAGCACTTCCTGGCTATGCAGAGCAGGCGTTTCCATGGTTATCACTCAGCCAATAGAGGCTTCTTGGAGCAGAGTGCTGGGAATGAGGGGGTCTCTGGGACAGACTGTCTTTTTAAACAAGGCCAGACACTTCACAGACAGGGAGAGGGCCAATTAATTCTGCCGGGGGCCACGCTCCCAGGTTAGCATTTGCTTATAGTGATAAATTGGTGCTTTGTATCTACGGTAAACTACCTGTGCCCCCTCCTCTCTCTTGTTTTGGCTGGCTTGGCAGGTCCTGGAGTGATGTCATGGGGCTCAGGCTGATTAGTCGGGTGTGCTTCATCCTTTTTCACAGGGTCACTGCTCCACTGTCTGACTAAAATTAATTAAAAGCTGGCCAGGGTTGGTGTCAGTGCTAATTCCAGCTAGCCAACATCTGCTGAGGAACAAAATGGACAAATTCTGGTTTCAGATGGCTCTGTGGTTATAAAGGGGGTGTAGCAAGAAGAAGATTTAGTAAGGGAATAATTTTAAATAAAATATAATTTTTTTTACATTAAAGTGGCTTAGTTAGTTAAGTTCCCTAACTAGCGAACTTAATATTTGATTTTGATACTAAGATGATTTAAAAGCACCAATTTATTGAACAACGAATATTAGTCCTTTTATCTAGCTACTTTAATTTAAAGCACGGAACTTAAACAAATGTAAATAATTGTTAAGTGTAAACAATTTTGCTTAAACTTTTCAGTATCAGCAGTGTTTTTAAAAGTGCACACAAAAAAACTGACTAAAGATAATACCATTTAAAACTTTAAATAATGAGGCCTTATTGTAAGAGAAAAATAAAATATTTTAACTAAAAATGTAATCAGGAATTACATTTATAATTAACATTGTTAGTCAAATTTGTGCATTCAGATTCAGATCCTGATTTAAGTAACTAACTATAGAGGTAAAATGCAAAACTTGTCAAATCTTTGTCTAGTGGCTATTTAAGAAGTAACTTTGGCCTGAATTTTCTTTGCAATGTGAAAACTTTTAGCAGTAAACACCAACATATTAATTTGTTCCTCTGTCAGCCTTCTTCTACTCGAATGCAGCCATGCTGATTTCTGGCAGGCTGCTTTACGGCACCTGGCAGTCAGGGAACGTGTGTGTCGGTGTACTCTAAACGAGGCTCCGTATATGACAGACTCAAAAATATTGATACCATGGGAACAGAATATCTAATTGAGATACCAGTTTTAGTATGGATTAATATATAGGTATCGATTATTTTGACAACCCTACTTCTGAATCAGGTTTTGGGTTAATAGCAATTCCCAGATTCATGAATTTCGCATTATAGAGGAATATTTTCTGGTATCTTATTTCTGTTCATTTGCTGCATTTTCATGTGGGGTTTATGGTATTTATAACCCATTCAGCAGATCAGTGATACCTTTTTTTACAGTAGAGAATTCCTGATTAGTTCTTCAATAAAAGGCTATTGTTTTTTTGTTGTCATTCCTAAAGCTTGAGAAATATTTAACTGCAGTTTCTTAAACCAGGGGTGCCCAGATTATAGGGTCATAATGGGACCCTTTGGGAGGCAGATCTTTTAGTTATCAGGCTCCTCTCCTGTGGAACCAGCTCCCAGTTTTAGTCCGTGAGGCAGATACTCTGTCTGTTTTTAAGACTAGGCTTAAAAGCTTCCTTTTTGATAAAGTTTATAGTTAAAAACAGATTGATGTTAGCCAGTCGCTGGATGTTTAAATGTGGGCAGTTATGCATTCAGTATATTGCACAGGTGTGGAAATTTTTGAGATATAAATTGTCCTTTTAGTCAGCTTTTTTTGAAAAGTGCCATAAGATTACATCTATTATGAATTAACGCTATTTAAATTAAATTAAATATCTGAAAGAGACATAAAATGTAGAAATGTTTTCTCAAGCTAAGCAAAGTAGGTGTTGGTTTAAAGGAACACTTCAATTTTTTGGGACTTTAGCTTATTCACTGTATCCCCCAGAATTAGATAAGTCCATACATACCCTTTTTCATCTCCGTGCGTCCTTTCTGTCTGTTTGACGCACCCACCGATAACCTAGCTTAGCTCATAGACTGGATGTAAATGGGTCCAGCTAGCATAATAATTCCAATAAGTGATAAAATAATGCCAACATTCTCCTATTTACATGTTGTGATTTGTATAGTCACAGTGTGTACAAATAACAATAAATAACCCGAGAAGCGCCGTGGTTTAGGGGCAGAGAGTTCGCTCAGAGTTGGGGTAATAGTCAGCATTTACTAGTAAATACACAGTTTACAATCATGGGTGTTCGCTGTATTGTATTGGTTTGATTTAAAATAAAAATCCTCTGACAATTCCTCAAAGTCAGTCATGATCACGATTCGCGTTGGGTTTGTTGACGGAGGAGCGCTTCTCGGGTGCTGCGCTAACCACTTCGCCCAAGCAGTAGTGCTTCGCCTTCTGAGAAAATAGTTCCCAGTATTTAAACGTTTAAAAAATGTCTGTGTCTCATATGACCTTGTTATTTGTATTGTATGTTATTTGTTATTTTGTATGTTAGGAATCCCAGCAGATTGTGTTAAGTCACTGATGTGAGGTTGTGCCCGGATCATGCAGACTCCAACCACAGCAATTCTTCAGCAATCCCTCATACTGAGCAAGCATCTGGCGACAGTGGAGAGGAAAAACTCCCCTTTAACAGGAAGAAACCTCCACCAGACAGAGTATCTATCTCACGGACTAAAACTGGGAGCTGGTTCCACAGGAGAGGAGCCTGATAACTAAAAGATCTGCCTCCCATTCTACTTTTAGAAATCCTAGGAACTACCAGTAGACCTGCATTCTGAGAACAAAGTGCTCTGTTAGGAACATATGGAACAATCAGATCTCTGATGTATGATGGAGCTGATTATTAAGGGCTTTATAAGTAAGGAGGAGGATCTTAAACTCTATTCTGGATTTAACAGGGAGCCAATGGAGAGCAGCGAAAACAGGAGAAATGTGATCTCTCTTTTAAATATTCATCAGAACTCTTGCTGCAGCATTTTGGATCAACTGAAGGCTTTTAATTGCATTTTGTGGACTTCCTGATAATAAGGAATCACAATAGTCCAGCCTTGAAGTAACAAATGAATGGACTAGTTTCTCTGCATCACTCCTGGACAGGATGTTTCTAATTTTAGCAGAATTCCGGAGGGGAAACAAAGAAATCTCAGAAACCTGTTTAATAAGGGATTTAAATGTCATTTCTTGGTCAAAAATAAAATCAAGATTCTTTACATTATTACCAGAGGCCAAATTAAAGCCATTCAAGAGAAAGTGATTAATTTAGCAGTTTGCTTTTAGAGATTCTGGTACGGAGACGACAACTTCTGGGTCCGGGTCCGGGTCTTTATGGGTAACCCTAACTTTTGAGATTGAACCTGGGACTTTATGTATAATTATCCCCTTGGTTGGGTGCAAATTCCAGACAAGACCCCAAATATATACAGTCTCATAGTTAACCAATTACAACAATTTTATAATTTCCATCATAATTGTAGAAATAAAATGAGAAGTCAAATTTCCATACATGTTACTTTAGTTACAGACCATAACCAAACATAGTGAATTTTGGTATTAATTATAGTCAAATTCAAAATTGAAGGCAGGTTAAAACTTTTTAAAATATAATTTGCTTGGTTATTTTAAGATGAAAAGTTCATGAAATCTGTTTTTGCTTTTCTTGGGAAAAGAGAATAGGTATGAAACATCCATCCATCCATTTTCTGAACCGCTTAGTCCTCCAGGAGTCGCAGGGGGGCTGGTGCCTATTTCCAGCTTTCACCCTGGACAGGTAGCCAGTCCATCACAGGGCCACACATAGAGACAGACAGGATAAACAACCATGCACGCACACACCCACACCTAAGGACAAGTTAGAGTGATCAATTAACCTGACAGTCATGTTTTTGGACTGTGGGAGGAAGCCGGAGTACCCGGAGGGAACCCACGCATGCACGGGAAGAACATGCAGAAAGGCCCTGGGCTGGATACGAACCCACAACCTGCTTGCTGCGAGGCAACAGTGCTAACCACTGCTCCACCGGGCAGCCTTGAAAAAACGAAATGAAGCAAAAATTGTTTTTTATTCTGCCATTTTTCGGACATACATGTATTTAATCCTCAACTAGAGCTCAGGATTTAAATCCTTTGGATTCTGCCTGTGGAATACTTAAATCCATCTTTTTAAATGATCTTTTATCAAATGATAAGCACTTGCTACATGGTCCTGATGGGCAAAGAAAACAGATCTGCTGAAGTTGAAGCATGAGCAACAACTTTGTTCTGGACTTGAAGTGTAAATCATTACAATCATGACAATCATATCAATCTCCTTTTTCTGTTTCTATCATGAGATTCATTCACATTCTTAGATTGTATGCACAAATAAATAAGCCATTGATTATCTGCCTGTTTTTCCTCGACTGACTCAAAGTATGAAAAGCCAAATGTTATCATTTTAGAGAAAAACTGTACTTTTCGTCTTGGAAATCTTATGTAACAGCCAAACTGTCCAGAAGTACCCCCCCCCCAATAAATCTTCACAGTAAATATTTATGAATAGAGTTCAGCTTCATCCTGTGACCATCTTCTTTGTTGCTCTGAATTACATAAAGCTACCGTGACTAGAAATAGCCTGCAGTGACTCCACTTGTTTGAGCATGTGGTCTGAATTTAGCCATCCTTTATCTATGGCTCCCATCCGGTTTCCTTTCCTTTCTCTGCATTTGCTAAGTGGTTGCATACATTCACATGTCTTCAGAGTCCAACGGGCATCAAAGCAGCAGCACTACACAGCTCAGCGAGGAAAACAGGGAGAGTAACTCAGATATATTATTTACTCCTCATTTAAGTACCTGTTACCATTGCCTCATTAATTCTGCCGCCACGGTATTGCATGTCAAACATCCTGCCGGCGTCCCAACTAAAATCTTCCCCAAGGTGAGGAAAGGTTGATCAGTTTTCTTTTATGTGAGCAACGAGAATGAAAGTCACGGCCAATTTCTTTTTTAACATAGACAGGGGGGACGAAAAGAGAAACAACAAGGAGAGCAACAAAACAGCCTTCAGTTGCCAGAGCAGGATCTTTGATTCGGCATATCAAAGCAGTGCACGATCCCAGGGTTTTGAGGCTCCCAAGGTTGGAACATGGAGACCTACTTTGTTTACATCTAACTCACTGTCTGCAGAGTGCTGCTGTACGTTTGCCTAGGTAAAAAAATAAATAAAATCGTGTTTTTTTATTTAAGATTTAATAAGATGATAGAATTTAAAATGATTCCGGTCCTCAGGATCAGGAGTGACCACAACTCTATCTGGTTCCATTAGGAAATGAGGAGGACCACAAGGTTTCCAGACAATGTCAGTTCCCTACATCCCTCCCTCTGGTACTATATTCACCTTTGTTATGTTGAAATGTCACTTGGAGTGTAACGAAAAAGCACATTTGATCAAGGAAGGATTATTCCTCGTTGGGTTTATTGAAGCATGTTCACAAAGATAGGCTCTATTAACTCTGCATTTGGAAGGTATCCACCCATAAAGCTTTTAAAAAAATTCTAATGCATATGCACAATCATATATTGAACAATGTTATCTTAAATCCTGTAACAAGAAACAACTATTAGCATTGATAATAACTGCAGCCGATGACTATCTGGAGGAGAATTTAGGTTAATGCCACTCTGTAGACTGGATGAGTTGTAGGTGAGTGGAACACAGATTGGAAACCTGGATCTGAGAACACAGTGGGGAAAAATGCTAAGTAAATATATTTATTAGCCCAATACTCAAAATTATTCAATGTAATTTAGAGGAAAAAAGGGAGTAAGAAATGCCAGGGGTGTGGGTTGTTTGTATCTGTATGGTTTCTCCTGTCTGCCGAGCATCAATGTTCCTTCAGGGGGTGGAACTTAGCAGGAAACTTCTGTACACCTGCTAATCGTCATACATCCACTGCAAGATAAAACAAAGTGGGTGCTGATCATTCTAAGTCTATGTAGTATCACTAGCTTTGACTCTCCAGGGATTTTTTCCATCAGTCTTTCTTGTTCCACCTCCTAAAGTTATCTTTGAAGTGTCCTCCTGGATCCAATCTGAATTCCCCGTTCATCTTTCTCCAATCAATACCGTCTGGATCTTCTTTCAACAATCGGCAGCTTAGGAACTCCTAACCACCATTGACCTCATACAGTATATTTGATTAACAATTTTCTTTTGGACAACGGGATTTAGTTTTAGAATTTATACCCAGACCGACCAGCTGATCATGCCGCAACCTGAGGAAATTTCATAACAAATGAGAGAAAAGTTTACTGACTGTTAAGAGTTACAAACCAATTTCTAAGGATTTTGACTCCAGTACCCTAACCCCCTGCCAAATTACCAACATAAAAGTATCATTGCCTGTTCTTACAGATCTTCTTTATTTGGATGTTGTGATTTGTTCCATGATCTGAAACATTTAATTACGACAAAAAAATGCAAAAACATAAAAAGGTTGTGAGAGGGTGTCTTCCTTTTCAGAGTACTGTTTACCACTTAAAAACCTTTATCGAAGCAGTTCTTGGTTGTTTAGTCTGAGTTCTAACTAGAAACCAATAAAGAAGGAAGACAGAACAAGCTCTTTCCTGGACCCTATATTTATGGTTATCGGAATCTGGCTCCCACATGTTAACCTTGGACGGTCTAACATCTCAAACTTCCTGTGGTGGATATGTAGACGGACGCTCTGTCCCCGCACCCTTGCTGATCCCTCACATGGACTCCCTATTGACGCACACATGTATGCACATTCACACCACAGGCACACACACACTCTTAGCTGTCAGAGGCCATCCCACCAATTCCTGATCCTTCCTGCCACTGCTATGCAGCGGATGGAGAGTCATGCAGTGTTCCAATGTATTTGGGTATTTTTTGTGCCAGGCAAGTAGTAGATGAGTGATTAGGTGTGCAGTAACTATAGAAACAAAATGGGAAAACTTAGAAGTAACATGACTAACACAGGAGAGAAATGACAGAATCTAGTTTACAGTCTTAAGTAGGGGCTTCTTGTACATTCAAAGGGTTCCTCTACCACCTTGTGGGTGGTTCATTATAACTGTACCCTTACTAAAAGTGACAGTTAAAAGAGGGAGGAGGAAAACTTTTTTTGCATGAGCCGTGAGTTCAGTCGGAACAGTTGGATATGACAGATCTCTCCACAAAGGCTACAAACACCTGGTGGTTACAGGCTCAGACAGCGGATATGTCATTCTGACGGCTCCCCCTCACTTCCCCCTCACTCATCCAGCTTCAGCTTCTGTGTACTTTTTTCTTTAACACTCTGAAATTGTCAATCGAGTCAGTGGCCTGGACAAGCTCTTTCTTTTTTAAACAGCAGGGCTTTAAAACGGTGCCAACCAAGCAGCATGGACGAAAGGTTTGAAAAAGGCACAATGAACTGGAGAGGAAATCCTAGCTACCTGGGAAAGAAAACCAGAGGGAGGTGAGAAAATGTTGAAGAAAGTAGGGAAAAGAGAGACAGAATGACCCCTCCTTCCTTTATATTTGCAGTCCTCTGAGTGTGCGGCACGTTTTTCTGGTCCTGAGAGAAGTGACAGAAAGAGACAGAAAAAAAGGGAGAGCCCATTGAAAGTTGAGAGAAGAGTGGCAAGAAGGAGGGAGGGATGGAGGGGGAGCAACTTGAATCGTTGTCATCAGCTCCGTCACGTTGAATAGGCCTAATGAATGCAAGTGAGTGTTTAGGAGTCACGACCAGCTCTATCAAGGCAGGTAATACCGCCCAGATTTAATTGGGAGCAGGTATTGGAAGGGCTGTATTCTCTAAATGGAAAAGACAAAGTATAATGGCCAAATTGTGGTGCACAATAGCACTTAGCCCAGGATTGTATGCATTCGCTAATCTGCCCTGGAATGAGGCTATTCTGAACAATTTTCTCAGTGAAACCAGCTGCAGAGAGCTTGTTCCCCCCTCTTTTTTGTTCACCCTTGGGAAAATGTAAGATTGAAACAGAAAATACCTTCACCATGGCAATCATTTGCCACGTGTGGAAAACGGATACAGCATTGAGTGGTGGAGTAGGCCGGGGAAGGGGGAAGAGAGGAGGTGGGTGTATCTTTGTAAAAGGGAAGAATGGACGGCAGAGGAGATAAAGTGGGGCTCAAAGTGGGGCCTGTCACAGTAGCCCATGAGAGAATAAAGTGATGACATTTACAGTGACAGATGAGACGGAAAGGAAGAACTGCCCACTATTTAGAGGAAGGAATCTGATATTTAACAGACATGGCCTATGGTAATTAACGGTAGAGATGTATTTAGTAGTGAGCTATGTCATTATTAATGACAAGCAGAGATGCTGATATCCTCCTGATTATAATAAACTCCAGCTATCTGTGTTTGCTAGGATTGTGGGATGCTTCCTCTAAATATTTTTGAATCCTATCTTACATTATCATTCCTTCCTTCTTTACATTTTGCTTCCAGAGAGCTCGACCGTCTTATAACCTTCAGAAAGTATTTTTTCAGAGCTCTTCTTTGGCTGCTTCTTTTGTTGGCTTTTAAAGTAGTGCTTTCAGAGTAACTTCACTATGACCAACAAATAGTTCAGGAACAAAACTTAAGGTAGGACATATACAGGGGATAATTGGGCACTATGTTATTGGTTGGTCACAATAACAATATTTTTAACTGCTTTTTGTCACGTCTACAACAATAAAAGAAGATAAAACATACAACTCACAGAAAACAGGATCTTAACAGCAACAAAGGGATTCCTAAAGATTTATTTGCTTAAAACTCGCCACAATGGCATGAAACGCATCAGAACCCTACATTTCATGGCGTTGCAGTTTTGTTACCTGACTTTTCTGGTTAAAAAAACTACCTAAACCTGCATCTGGAAATTTTATTGCTCAAACACCAAAAATATCGTAATACACATTAATAAACATAGTGGAAATCATCTTTGCGCTATGGCAGAAGTGGACAGATAGTGTTTTTTACCCCTGTTTCTGGGGATACAGCCAATCAGCTCCCAGGAATATGACTGGCACTCCTGGATTGGCTGCTTTGCAAACGCCAAATAATACTGTTGAAAAAAAAATCCTGATTTTGAATTCTGCTAAAAAATGCTCAAAAGTTAAACCACAAATGAAGGTTGAACCAGGGGGCGATTTGTGAAAAAAGCAGAGGGGGGATTTAAAAAAAAACGTTTTAATTCATAAAGCAGCATCAGCAGCACCTCGTCCGCCCTCCCATAACTCTGCATATTTTTCTGTCGGTGAAAAAAAGTCCACCTCTGGGCTCAGGTGCAGAAATTCTTTTTAGGTGTAAGAATCCATATCCATTAAAAAGCTGATGTGGATTTTCTTTTTAAAGTACATCCACCAGTGCAATTTTCATATAATCAGTATCTGAACTGACTGGTATCTTCTGGTATGATACCTGATATCTGGTATCACGCACGCCGCAGCAAAACCGATCCCGTTGTAATGAAAAAGAACTATTCCACTACTGCTGCTGTGTGGCGCAGGGCGCCGACCGCTGTTTTGCACTCCGGCAAAAATAGGATTGAATCAAATTTTGCTGGACGCCGGAGCAAGTCCGCAGTCAATCTACACAAATAAAAAAGTACCAGGCAGGATGCCGAAAATATAGATAGACCAAACAGAAAACCAAACATGGATGAAGAGAAACTCATTGTCGAAGTGGAAAACATAAATACTCTGATACAACTCACCCATTCTACAAAGACACACAAAAAAAGACGAAACCTGGGCCGAAATTGCCAAAGTTTTGGGAGTGACTGTTCTTTATCGTGAGATCTCGCAATTCTCGCGCATGCTTCGTTGAGCACCTCTGGGCTCCAAAGCGGAGGTGGGGCCCATGCAGTATAATTAACGACAGCAGAGAACAGCTGCGGCGTGCGGGGCGGAGCGCATGTAGTGGAATTTAGGGGTTATACGATTTCTCTATATGCGAATCCTACAGCGTGCTTTGCAGAGATTGAAGTTATGTTCATGAAAGACTCAAATTCAGAAGTGGCTACAGTATCAACAGGTAACTGATGAACTCATACTTTAGCTCCTTAATGCAAAGTCTTCGAAATATGCTGCGGTACATCCCTGGGGCATGACAGACATATACAATGTGCGATTTTTGGACTATGTCCATAAATTTTGTGATCGTTTTGTCTTCAAAGCTGCATAAAAATAAATATTAGATTCGACACCAGTGAGTTTAAGTCTAACTTAATCGTCTTATTTACAAGTAAAAGGAATAACACACTTTTTTTTCTGTTTAAAGCTCTCCAAGGGTCCAGCGCGATGCCCCAATCTGCGCGAGTAGTTTAATAAAACTCGTTTTATTATAAACTGGGGGTTCAGATCCTCATGTCCAAATTTTTTCTGCACCTGACACCTGCTGGGTTGCGTACAGAGATTGTTGAGTGTTTTTATCATTCTACTCCTATCGTCTGTCAAAAGTCTGTTGGACCAGTGAGAGGAACAACCACGATGATGACAAAAAACATTTCCCCCCAGAAATAAGAAATGAATGAGCAGAAGGGGGAGAAATCCCCCCCATCCACCCCAGCAAATCGCACGCTGGGTTGAACAAATATCAACTTAAATTCTATCGTCTAGGAGTGGGAAGGCAGACAAGAAAAGACTCATGACATTGTAGTATATGTGACTTTATTGTGCTTCAGTTACTGGTTGATGTGTAGTGCCAGAACATGGTATATGTCCACCACTTCCCTGGTTTTCAGACTGGACGATCACAAGACCAAAGTTGACAATCTTTCAGAAATGAAAGTGTTTTTACAAACAAAAGAAAGTATGAAGAAATTAGCGTTGGTGTGAAACTTTTGGCTCTGCCTTTTTTTTCTTGGGAGAGTAAAAACAACAGCGTCAACTCCTGGGAAACTCTAAAACTCTTTGGAGCTTGCTGTGGAAAGGAAGTGGTTTAGCAGCACGCTGCCACATCATCCCAGTGTGTTAGCACTCTTTCTCTAGTGTGTCTTATCACCAAGAGGAAATGGAGGAAGGAAGACACCATTATCGCTATTAACAAAAAAAGTCAACTTTCTTAGAGTACCTGGTGGAACACAGGGGAGTTCTTTCGTACAGTAATTTTAGCGGTGAAGTGAGAATGATTGCTTTTCATTGTTCTGACAGTTCAGAGGATGGAATGTGATGAGTATGTGGGTGTTGGAAAGCTTGCTGTGCCTTTGCTTGAATCCAGGTGTTTTTCAGCCTTAAATGTGTTCAAGATTAGAGAAAGCCACTGGACGTTGCAGTGACTTGAAGGAAATCCCGCTGAGCCATGCTTATCTTTAGAAATTCAAAGTATCCAAAGCTTGATGACTTTCATCCCCTCCCTCTCTTTTCATTTTGCCATCATCAAGCCAAAACCGTAATGACTGCGTCCTACATTCGCTCCCAACTACACAACAGCCGTTTTGTCCCAAAAAGCCAAACCTTGGCATATTGTTTGAAGGCTAAATTGCTCCCTCCGAAATGCACCCTCTGCTTTATTGCAGGCATCTCTGCCATTAAATGTGCGGCTATTGTGTATGGATTACAATAGCTAAGAGGAACCCAGGGACAGCTTTAACCATCAAGTGAGGAGTCTATAAAAAGCACAGAGGTTTTTTTGTTGGGAGACGCCTGCCTGCTCTCCCACCTGGTGGGGAGAGGATAGATTTTTTTTTCTTCCAGAGAACAACTGGCTGTCATGAATATTACATGCAGAAGAGAAGAACGCAGTGGGAAGTAGCCAACTCCAGAATAGAACATTCCACTCTATTAGATTACAGCAGGATGATTCCTTAGTGGAAAACTCTTGATTAACTCATAGTGAGGGTGTCTAGCAATTAGTTACACTCTACAGCGGGTAATCCATTGTTATCAGTATGACTCAGTAATGATATGTAATTAAAAGATGAAAGAAGGTGTTATTCACGTGTAATACAAATTGGATTGGGAGTCCACTTTGAAAATGCACAAGACTCAGTTGTATTTTTGAAATGTATTACGTTAATGCTATAATCATGTTTGTGCTGTTAACCTGCAACCTCTTTTGTTAAGCAACTTTAGAGGGATTTTCCTGCTTTCTTAGTTGTTGTTGCCTTCTGGAAGATTTTAAGAGATTTTTTAAATAAATATTTTTTTAGATTGCCTCTTTAAGGTCATTTTACAGGAGCTCAACTGCACTTGAGTCTGCAGGTGGTACATTTGGTAAGCTGGCCATTCCTGGGAAGGTTCTACATGTTGTACTGTAGGTTAATGAAACTCCAGACTAACGCCCACCAACATAAACTGGAAACAGAAGCCAGTTTTAGCTCACTGTGGTCCAGAGCTTCTGACTAATCCAGAAGACTCTTTTCTAAAATCCGGACCTTCACTCTAAACAGAGATTTAAAGCTGCTAACACATAAAAGACAAATACTTTCTGGACAAAAGGTTTTAATGGTCAAAAAATGTCAACCTTTTATCCACAATCAATAGAAGTATGTTACACGAGTCAAAGAAAAGATTTCAAACCTCAGGACTGTTTGAGCAGTCAAACATGGTGATGACAGCATCATGCTGAGGGGTGTCTAAATAAAAATATTCTGATTTCTAAATCTTTAACTCTTCCAGCTATAAAATATAATCATAGTCTACAACAATAAAATCTTGTTTTGTTTAAAATTGTATCTGAAACGATGGAAACTTATTGACTAATCCTGATTTTAAATAAAAACCTTTTTTGCAAGACTTCAAAATAAAAGCTTAATTGCTTGTTATACACTGAATCTACAGAACTGGGGCAGAAACTGTGATATCCTTCCTCTCACTCCACTTCTTCGCTTACTAAAAAAAGCTTTTGCAGTTTTCATAAGTCTCTGTAACATCATCCCCATCCAAAACGTCTTCACAACACATGTTGCTCCCATTGCCTTTAAAAATCAGGTATTTGTCACTTTAAATGACTGTTACTTCACACTTGGCATGAGGACAATCTGCCATGCAGATGTGTTTTGTTTCACCATTGCTGCAGCTTCTGTTTGGACCAAAGATTCCCAAAAAGGTGTTATTCTGTTCTGGAGATGTATTTTTAACACATTCAGACCATCAAAAAGCCACACATGTAAAGAGGACCGAACAGATGAAAACAGCTACTGGGTGGAAATGTAATTAACTGCAAATGAACCAGCGTGCGAAACTTCAAACTGCAACCAAAGGAGCACTTTGAAATTCAGTCTGTTTGTTATTGGCTTTTTTTTTTAATAAATAGCATCCTTTTTTGTTGATTATCATTTTAAAACACAATTTATTCAATTCATCTTTTAAAAGAAAAATCATTTGCCTTTCAATAAACATATTTTTAACAGATAAAAACAACGTATTGAAGCAGCAGAAAAACATGTCAACAACAATAAGGAGTAATGCTGTCCTATTTTAGGGCCCAGTTTACCAATACGGAAAAATTAATTTTTTGTATTTTTCGGTCAATCTGGATGCTTCTGAGACCCAATGATTTTAATTTAGCTGATAACTGTCAACATTTCTGAACAGAGTTCAGCTAGTGGCGTTTCATCAAGAGGTATGGGCTTTGACTATACCACTGGAACACTGATTCCTTTCTTTTTATCCCTTTCTTTCCATGACTGCTGTCCTGTGAAATGTGTGTTGAGACTTTTTTGTTAAGATTTTGTGGCCACAGCAGTCACTATTAACGAGAACAGTACAGACATGTGGAGAGAAGTAGGGGAGAGATATTTGGCAAATGTCCTGGGTCAGGAGTCGAACCAGGACGCTCGTCATAACCACTGCGCCACGCGATGCCCCATGTGTTAAGACTTAATTACAAGTTGTATTATTAGCTGTTATTCTTTTTTTTTTTTTTTTTTTTTAGCTGTTATTCTTAATTTAAAGGTGAAAGAGCTGAATTTGTAGAGCGCTTTCGAGCCTGAAGAATTCAAAGCCTTTCAGTCATTATCTTGTTCCTCCACACACTGATGGTGGCAATATGTGCAGCCAGGTCCTCTCACCACAAGCTTGGGAGGATGTGGCTGAGGCAAACAGAGCAGGAGGCTAAGCTGTGGGGTTTTCTACAAACATTTCCAAAGAATTTTGTTCAAGAACATCTCTGAATGGGTGACACCTTCCAACCCTAATCTTGGATTGAGCTGTAATCTTATGCCAAAAGTTACCAGGCTGGATGTGAATGGACCTACTGCTCTCTAAACAAACTCTGACACACTTGCTTAAAGTAACAACTCCGTGGACTCAATGCTTCCTCTGTTTTGAGAGTTTTCCCACCTGAGAAACACAGGCTGAAAGTCCGTGGCAGCCGTCCATCTATCAGCGGAAAGCAGATGAATTGGTCTCATTCTTTGAAATGGTCCACGGCTGTAAATGCTGGTTGGAGTTGGGGGTTTAGATGATATGATAAAGTGTGGCTCTCAGGTGAAACAAATACCACCAAACATGTAATCAGGCCCTAGCTTCCTCCTAAACATCCATGGCAACAGAAGAGCCATTGCTGCTGGAGAGCATGCAGACACCACAGTCCGGTTGGGATGTAACACAAGCTTGTTTTTCAGAGCGGGTGGTGTAGGTGGAGGTCCTGGCAGTGTAATTTGTTCTGTCTGGCGGATGCATGTTGTGTTGATGGGGAAGGGGGGTTCTCTGTACACTTGCTCCCCGAACAACTTCAGTTTGAAGTTGCATTGCCCCATGAGGATGTAACCTACCCATATCCATCTGCCATGTGACCCCAGTGAAGGTCTCCATCAGCAGTCCTGAGCCTCAGATGCATAGATAAGACATGCATATACATCTTGCATCAATGTTTCCTTCACTCCCAGTTAAAAATATTTTTGTGACAAGTCTTGGAGCTCTTTTTTTCCTGTTCTGCAACTTTGATTTTCCTTTTCCTCAAGCGGCCTTCCTGCAGACGGCCTGAGCAGCCCGGCCCGGTGTCAGTTATCTCCTGGTGACAGGCAGACTTAGGCCGACATGTGTTAGAGCCGAACCCTCCCCAGTAGACGGGCCTGCCAGGGTCGCAGCTGATGAGAACAGACAGACAGGTAGATCCATGCCCTTGATAAAAGCCTGCAGAGGATTTCTAGACTTCATGACGGGGTTTCATCAGTAGGCGATTTCTACGTCCCTCAAAGTGTTACATCACCCTGACTGCAGCAGTACACAGTTACAGATTCTGTGTGCAGGTATGGGTTTTAAAAATGTGAATGCTTTTTTTTTCATCCTCACGCCAAGACTTTTATCTATTCACTCACCTTAGTTCTGCACAAACGCAAAAGTTAAGATTGGAAATCGTTATTTCACTTTATAATTAAAGTGCAACTCACCCTAAAAATAAACTATATAAATGAGTGTGTAGTAGTACAGTTTACATGTCAGGTCAACACAATCTGTTGGGACTCCATCCATCCATCCATCCATCATCTTCCGCTTATCCAGGGTCGGGTCGCGGGGGCAGTAGCCTAAGCAGAGAGGCCCAGACTTCCCTCTCCCCGGCTACTTGGGCCAGCTCCTCGGGAGGAATCCCGAGGCGTTCCCAGGCCAGCTGGGAGACATAATCCCTCCAGCGGGTCCTGGGTCTTCCCCTGGGTCTCCTCCCGGTGGGACGTGCCCAGAACACCTCACAAGGCAAGGGAGCGTCCAGGAGGCATCCTGACCAGATGCCCGAGCCACCTCAACTGGCTCCTCTCGATGTGGAGGAGACAGCGGCTCTACTCTGAGCCCCCTCCGGATGACCGAGCTTCTCACCCTATCTCTAAGGGAGAGCCCAGCCACCCTACGGAGGAAACTCATTTCAGCCGCCTGTATCCGCGATCTCGTTCTTTCGGTCACCACCCAGCGTTCGTGACCATAGATGAGGGTAGGAATGTAGATCGACCGGTAAATTGAGAGCTTTGACTTTCGGCCCAGCTCTCTCTTCACCACGACAGACCGGTACAGCGCCCGCATAACTGCAGACGCCTTACCAATCCATCCGTCAATCTCCCGCTACATTTTTCCCTCATTCGTGAACAAGACCCCCAGATACCTAAACTCCCCCACTTGAGGAAGGACCTCATCCCCGACCCGGAGGAGGCACTCTACTCTTTTCCGGCTCAAGACCATGGTCTCGGATTTGGAGGTGCTAAACCTCATCCCAGCCGCTTCACATTCGGCTGCGAACCGCTCCAATGAGAGCTGTAGATCACGTTCAGATGAAGCCAACAAGACCACATCATCTGCGAAAAGCAGAGACCCGATCCTGAGGTCACCAAAATGGATCGAACGAAAACCGCATTGTTCCTCCTATATCCAAGGTTCGACTATCCGTCGGACCCTCCTCTCCAGAACCCCCGAATGGACCTTACCAGGGAGGCTTAGAAGTGTGATCCCCCTATAGTTGGAAAACACTCTGTGGAGGGGAACCACCACCCCGGTCTGCCAATCCAAGGGAACTGCCCCCGATGTCCACGCAATATTGCAGAGCCGTGTCAACCAACACAGCCCTACAACATCCAGAGCCTTGAGGAACTCCAGCCAAATCTCATCCACCCCCGGTGCTTTGCCACCAAGGAGCTTTTTAACAACCTCGGTGACTGATTGGAGAGCCCGTCCCAGAGTCCTCAGACTCTGCTTCCAAACAGGAAGGCGTGTCGGTGGGATTGAGTAGGTCTTCGAAGTATTCCATTCACCGACCCCGCGTTGAGGTCAGTAGCACACCGCCCCCACTGTAAACAGTGTTGGTGGCAGACCGCTCCCCCCCCCGAGACGCCGGATGGTGGACCAGAATCGCTTCGAAGCCATACGGAAGTCGTTCTCCATGGTCTCTCCAAACTCCTCCCACGCCCGAGTTTTTGCCTCAGCGACCATCCGAGCCGCACTCCGCTTGGCCTGCCGGTACCTATCAGCTGCTTCCGGAGTCCCACAGGCCAAAAAGGCCCGATAGGACTCCTGTTGGGATTCCTTAAATAGAAAACCTTTAACTGATTGGAATGTTTGTATGATTTTACTGAAATGACCTTGAAAAGACATGTGTTGTGAATTGACACAATAGAAATAAACTTAAATAAAACTAAATTGAATTTTGGGTATTTTCATAGAACTTAGTAATAATTAGGCATGTCTGATATTTTCTGCCCACAGTCATTATTGGCAGATTATGGCATTAAAATGTAATATTGGAGATTATGATGTCAGTTTTTAACTTTTTTAATACCATGACTTTTTTATCTCACTTTTTAACTATGTACCACTTTTATACCATGCGCATGTTATTCCTCCACGTCCCGTGGGCAGGATGTAGAGTACCTATGAGTCAAAAAAAATTTCTGGACACCCCTTCAATGTACATATACATATTGTACATATTTGGACAGCTACGAATCTTGATGAAGATATATGCCAGTCATCATAAACACAGCAAGCGCTGATTTCAAACTACCGACTCACCTCTAACCTTATATTAGTGTCATCTTGAACAAAAACTGTCTTTTTACATCCATAAGGGTCCAGGTAACGTCTTCCGATAAAGTATATAAATCTGACATCCTCATTCCAACATAATACGCCGCTGAAAACCTTTGTAAAGTCCTTCCTTGCAAGCATTTCATGGTAGCTTCTGTGTTAGCATGTTCAGGATAGCCACTGTACATTACCAGAATTGATAGCTTTTGACTGACGTCTTACTTAGCCCTAATTCTTCCTGTGTCTTTTAAACCAATTGCAGCCCAGAATAATGATGACTCACGCATCAAATAGCCAATGGCATGCTGTAAACCCAGATATCTCATATAACGGTAGACTCTAAGGCAGGATTTAAAAGTACATTTATATGGATTTACCAAAAGACAGATGTTTTATTATTGCACAGGGTTACACATCAGTAAGAGATCTTTTCAGGAACACACTTCTAGAACAAAATACAACATAGAAGAAGCCGTGGAGCTTTGTTTGAGAAAAGAGAGTTATGATTCTGACCAGTTATTCAATCAGAGGGGAACAGTATTGTGTTATGTATTCATCCTGAAAAGGACACATTTGACCACCCTGGAAAAACGTGCAACATACTCATCCTGTATTAAAAATCATATTACTTGGTAACAAAAGTGTTTAGATAGATTTTGACTGTAGTGGAGTGTTTTCTTTCAGACCCCAGAGGTCCGTTCCAGATAGTAAGTTCCAGTAAATTTGTGGATCACCTCAACTTTCAGCTCCAAAAATGGAGGTATCTTTCAAGGTATGTAAGTAACCATAGCAACTTAATCTCTGAACATCACCTGATCCGTAGCAGGAGTTACATAATAATAAACATCAAATGAAAAGTATTCCTGGCTCACTGTGTCCTGGTTTATCTGTGTGTCATCACTGATTAGAGCAACACTGGAATGAAGATAATCTCTGCCAAGCGTTGGGTCTCTTTGTCTGTTAGTTAGCAACATAATTAAAAAAGTTATTTCAGGATATATCTGCAGTGGGATCAGGAACAAGCAGTGTCCAGCATCCTACAATAAAAGTTATTTTTTATAGTCAAAAAGGACTTTTTCTAAAAAGTAACCAAGTTAGTATGCTTTCAGTTAGTTAGTACTTTAGTTTAGTTAGTAACTCAGTTACCACACTGTAAAAGTAATTAGTTACTCAGCAAAGTAACTGTGACATTTCTATATCCTACAACCAAAATACGTTCTTTATCTGTAAGGTCAAATATTTTTATAACTGAATGAGAAATATAGAGTATTTTAGGACATTTGGTATTTTAACTCGACTCAATAAGATTGAAACTGTTTGCAGAAATATAAAAATATACAAAAACTAAATGTTGTAAATGCATAATGTAAATGCACACTTTTCACTAAAGTACAAAACTAAGGGACAATTGTGGGTAAAAAGAACCAAAGGAAAATCTGTCCATTAAGTTGTGCAAATCTCAGTATCTGTAATATTGCACAGTAAACAGAGTGCTATCCAGTTGGTTGTATTAAGACATTTTGAGACTAATTTGGTGTCACCTGGTCACATGACCTGAAACCTGAAATAATACAGTAAGTATCAATATAAAATATGCTATCTATTTATGTCAAATTAATTGTTGTGACTTGTTCTTTAGATGTAGTAAAACATTTCAGTTTGGTATCACCTGGTCTCATTAACTGAAAGCTATTGAAGAAAGCCTACATATTTTACAGTAACATACTTATAAGAAAAATTCAAAATGTTACATTTTTTAATTAATAAGAATGCCACGTTCCCAGGGTGTTGAGCAATAATTCGTCAATATTTAGGGGTTACTCAGTTAGTAGATTCTACAAGTATTTTCAGGAGCTAACCTTCGGCTTGCTTTATTTGCTCTATCAGCACAGCTGTCAGTGAGACGTTGGATGGGAGTCTCTGCTTTAATGAACCTAATGTCCATCGAATATCCAGGTTAAAATGAAGTGCAGTGCGATCTTAGTAGCATGCAGTGAACCAGTGAGAGCAAAGGGTATCTGCCCATCCACAATCATCACTGGCACTAGTTCTCTCTCCATGCAGCTGAAGTGTGGCTGTCACAAAGAGTGAAACCACATTGTAACGCGCCACTTTACATCTCCAGTAATGGTAACGGTATTGCATCGATAGGAAAAGTAATTAGTTAGATTACTCCGTTACCTAAAAAATAACGCAGTTAGTAACGCTGTTAAACTTTAACTGGCGTTACTCCCCACACTGGGAACAAGTGATTCGATTTTGGGCAGATTGGATCAGCATTTGGGGTGGGGGGTCTGATGGAGAGCTAGCTCTCTGAGTGCTATTCATGTTTTTCTTGACAGTAAGTCTGATGATGACACTTTAATGATGATGACTGTAAAGGGAAGGAAAAAGAAGAGATAGAAACCAAAGTAAATGTTTCAACCCCAACTGACATAATAGACTTCACATCTATCTGTCTTTATATTAATGATATCATCAGAACATTATTGCTTGGGGTGACCATTATAAATCTAGGGATTTCCACCAGTAACTGAGGTTTACATTTAGACCTGAGGTTGTTCTTGATCACCTTTACTCTCTCTGCCCTGCTTCCTACCCACTGAAGAATTAAATCAGTATGTCCGCAGAGAATAATCAAATCCGTGTTAGTGTACATTTCACATAGCGTGTCGAGCCATGCATGTTTCACAGCTCGTTGGTTTTCCTTCCTTGTGTTATGAGTCACTGCTGTTCCGCTGCAGGGAGGCAACTTGTGTTTTTCAAAGTCGGAGCTCCGGGAATGCAGGATTCTGTCCGACTTTGGGAAAACATTTCTGCTGGAGGACAGAAGTGTGGCTGGACTAAGAAGCGTAAAGGTCTGTGCAAAAAAAAAAAAAGTGAGTTTGACTTTCTCTTGGTTAAATAAAGGTTAAAAAGAATTAGTAATGTGTGTGTGTTTGAAGCATTGAACCTTTGAAGGCGGCTCTGCCTCAGAGCTGTCAGGGGGTCCTGGAAAAAGCAGGCGGCCAATCGGATGGGGGTCAAGTGCAGCTTTTTACAAGCAGTGGAGGAGGGAGAAGGGCAACTGTGGCGGTTTGGTGTCTGGGATGAACTAGCATTTGTGTAGAACAAGGGCCAGAGAGGAGGGGGAGTCATCGCCTGCAGCAAGGTCAGCGCAGAGATCCTTTCACACACAGAGATGACCTGCTCTCGCTTTCTTCTTTTTTTCATCCCAAAGAGGTAGATGTAGAGAGCCACAGACAATAAACTCAAAGTTGGAGGTTATGGTGTATGTAAAGGATGAGATTATTCCAGACTTCACTATCCTGCAGGCCAGATATTATAGCAATAAAACACTTCCTGCTTTGCATATCCACACAGCTGATCAAAACAGGCTTAAAGCTACACTATATGCCAGAAATCATGTTTCTTAGAACATCTGATCATCACAAAACATTGTTGTCAACTTTAAAAGTAGGATCCATATTGCGTCTACTGATGTACAACAATAAAATATCCCCATCATCAGTTTTTGTTTTTCTCAGCAGCCTTTTCAGCCATGTCTCCATAATGACTCCTTCCTTGATGTTCCTGCATTTTGGGAACGTGTCATGTACTTCTTTGTTTCTCAGGGAGTTTTGGACAGAGGCAAAAGAAAAAAAGAAAAGAAAACCTAGATTTTAAGGTCCTCCTGGATCACAACTCACCTCAGTATTGAAGCATAACCCAATGTTGGGTATGCAGTACGCTGCCCTAAAACTTGGTCCAGGTAAGTTGGTAAAGCATGTAAAAACATTACTGATCCAGGCTTACTAGACAGTCTGCAACTGAAAAAGGATGGGGTCAGCAAAAAGGTGTGGGGAATTTACAAAGGAAACTAAAACTGATTAAATCAACATTAACATGTTAAAAAAATTGTTTTTCACTTGAGAGGTGAACAAGGAAAATATTAGGATGTATTTACATTTCCTGTACAAATAGATGGAAATAATATATAATTTTGTATTGATGTCTCCAAGATATGATCAAATGAGGAGCTCGAAAGAAGATAACATGAACTCCAACAGAGGCACACAAACATCCTGACAGGAATAAGGTGGAAAACTGAAAAAAAAAAAAAAAAAAAAATGAAATAGGCGTCAGAAGATTTTAGCAGCTAAAAAACATGACTGAGGGTTTGTATCAAATATACAAGTACACTTTTCATAGTTATCAGTATTAACAAAACCTTTAAGGCTAGGTCAATATATAAAAGAAAAATCACCAAGTCATGAAGAAATGAACTTACAAAATTAAATAGATACATAAAATGTAAAATGTATCTCAATTGGATGGTCCAATTCTCAAACAAGCAAAACCCTATAATAATCACTAGCACTATTCCCCTCAGAGTTCAGAGTGTCTCTAAAGTCCTTTGTTGTCTCTGGGTTTTTTACAGGTGTTTATTCCAATTTACAACTAACTGCGATTTACGTAACGTTACCGAAGTACCCCATGGCAGTTGTAGTCGGAACTATCTTGAGTCAAATACAGCCATTGGGTGGTGCTAATAAGCATTCTAGCTCCAACAGAAGAAGAAGAAGAGGACCAGAGGTTTTATAGGGGGCGTTTCTCAATGTCAAGGCGTCTTGCCTACCAAGGCAGTGCCTCGGTAGGCAATTCAATTCAATTCAATTCAGTTTATTTATATAGCGCCATTTCACAACAGATGTCATCTCAAGGCACTTTACAAAAAGAGTTATTACAATACAATGTTTAGTGTAGAAATTACAGAACCACAGAAGATTGCGTCGTGGAATTCTCAGCAATCCCTCATACTGAGCAAGCATGCAGCGACAGTGGGAAGGCAAGACCCCTTGTGACCCCTTATTAGAGGCAAGATTAGTTCAGGAAAAAGAAGAATTAAGGGTTGTTTTACATTGTCATTTGCTACCTTGTGTAAGATTTCAGTTGCTTTTGTTTGGGTACAAACAGCCTGTTCAGCCTGTAGGTTTAACCCGTGTTTACAAAGGTTTTCCAACTAAGACTTGTTTTAAATCCTGCAATCTGAGTTACTCAATTTGACAGGAGTTGTATAAATGAATCAGACTGGCTTTAAGCGAGGGCATGTGGGTTACTTGTAAACTGAACGCTCTAGCCAACACACATTTTTTACTTTTAGGCCTGCATTTCATAAGCAACAAAGATTGTTATTGACTGTTTGCAAAATAGAGATTATTTTTAAAATAGATTGTTTAAAGGAAATGTATGTAAGAAATTTATTTTAATTAATCATAAAATGGCCCCGATATGTCACTAGACATTAAGAAATCATGTTCTTTTGAAATACTTATATCACTGTCAATAGTGGTCCGGCCAGGATATTATTATGTAAAATTGAAAGTTGCAGCCCTCAAGTGATGCTATTGTTGTCATGTTCTGTTTTGGTCTGAGGCTCCACCCTCAAGCTATCTACAAATCACGAAGTCAGTAGAGTTTCCTCATCCGGGTTGCCAGCTCTGCTCTGTTTACCACAGCTGAAGCTCTGAACGTTATGGACAAAACATGTATAATGTTACGAAACCTAAAAGACCTGGTTATCAATCCGAAATACGTTGTGACAAAGTCCGAAATAAAACATGGATTTGTTTGGAGATGCCTTTGAAAGATGCAGACGGCTGAAAATGGAGAAGAATTTGAATACAGACGTCAATGTCGCCAATTTTCTCCTGGACAGGTAAGATTCACCTATGTTTGGCTAACTTACTTGTACTTAATGTATTGAATTGACATTTCAAATATTCACGAAAGTCGAACAAAGTTATGCATGTTCGTGGAAAGTAACGTTACGTTAGCGCATATGGATGAGATTGGTCATCAATTGAAAAGGTGAGGAATTGTTTGGGAGATAACTACGACGAGTCGTCATTGCCAACATTAGCATCAGGGCCCGTTTCTTTGTCATTATGCTGAACTGCCGCGTACATTGTGGACTACACATGCTGAAAGTTAACCTGTTACTTGTACTGAGCTACCATTAAATCTTATGACTCAGATCAGCATCTTCATTAAGTTGGCGACAGGTAGCCCCTGTCCAGCCCTCGATCATAGCCACATATGTTATCGAAAGGTTTTAAAAGCTAGAACCTCCCTCAGCTACACATCGCTTGCGCTCACCTCCAAACTTTTCACCCGTTACATTATTATGCTTCACTCCTGCTATCTATCCCATTCATCGACCTATCTCCTCAGTCCACGCTCCTGCTCGCCTCCTTCAGTTTCCCGTGTTGTTCCGAGTTCACCCCCTCTTCAACCATACACGACTATGCATTGTGCCAGTCTCTGACATCTCAATTTCAGTCAGGACACCCTCATTTGCATCCAATGCTGAAGCAAATTAGACCAGCTGTGCATTTCCGTCTGAATCAACCTATTCCGCCTCAGTTCTAACTTCAGCCCCTTACAAACCAATCCCTGCTATGTTCAGTCCTAATTATCTGCTAACACCTCATCATTCGACCCGCTTCTCATTTCAGAATAAGGTAAGTATAAAGATGGGTAAGTATAAAGCCCTTAATAATCAAGCTATATTCTTAATCTAATCTGATTGTTCCTAACAGAGCTGTCATTGCAACTACTGGCCTTGTTTCTCTCAGCGTTCTTCTCTTCATAGAAGCTCCAACCGCTTTTTGGTTAGCATCTGCTCAGATGATGCTCAAAGCGACTGAGCATCCTCCATGCTCTCTCTTCTGTCTTCTCAGACCCCCAGACAGTCGCAGCAGATGACCGCTTGTACTGAGCCAGGTTCTGCCCGAGGTTTCTTCCTGTTAAAGGGGAGTTTTTCCTCTCCACAGTCGCTTCACGTTTGCTCAGTATGAGGGATTGCTGAATGGATTGCCAGTGATTGCAGGTCTGCATAAATGCAACCAGACCCCATGTCAATGGTTTTATGCAATCTGCTGGAGTTCCTTTCATAGAAACTTTGTGAATATGCACTATACAGAAAGGTGAATCAAATAGCCCCGCTATCAGGTTCTGATTCACTAGTCACTCACCAGATTCCTGCCAGTCCAGTATCTCACCAGAGTTCTTTTCCATTAATTCAGTCCGCATTGGCACCTCAGCCGCCTGATCAGGGATCGCAAACATCATCCAATTTTAGGCCATCGGTCCCCTTCCCTGCATTAAACCTACATTCGCAATGGTCTGGATTATCTGTGTCGCGCCAATTCACCGCTGGGCTAGTCTCTCCAGACCTTTTTTTGGGGGGTTCTGACCTCAGTCCCTATAAGCCATCCCATTATGTTCAGTCCCGGTTATCCGCTAACGCCTCACAATTTAAGCTGCGGTTCATCACCGAATCGGAAGCCCATCTACCCGTTTCTGGTTCTTGAATCCCCGTCATCAGATTCTCCGCCGTTCCAGCATCTCCCCCTAATTCTCCTCTGTTCTTTCCATTCACATAGGTGCAGCTACCTCAGTCGCCTGTTCAGGGATCTCTGACAACATTAATCCAGATTCTAGCCTGCTGGCACTCTTCAGCATATCGATCCGAAATAATCTGATCTACACCATGTGCATTCGCTTCTCAGTTAATCACTTTATAAAGACCTTTTTGGGGGTTCTGAGCAGGCTCGGAAAGAAGATTTTTCTGAAGACTGCGCCCCCACACTGAGTCTTCCTATGGGTCTCTGACAATATCTCTCCCCAGACCTTTTGATCCTTCACGCCTTCAATAAACAGTTAAAATTCAGAATCTGTAGCATTGTACTTGCTTGTGAATAGTTAATTCCATCCGTAGCGTGGTCCTAGCTAGTGAAATGTAGTTAACAAAGTTAACTTAAATTCAGGAGTAAGGCCACACTTTAAACTCGCTTTGTTCGTCCTAATCAGCCCTAAACTTGCCGCACCTGGCATCCTTTGCACTTGTAATCACGCTGCGATACACATCTAAACCCTGCCAACCTCTCATTTCTCTTCTGTCTCATTCGTTTTTGCCTCCTCCCTTCCCATCACTATAGGTTGCCTGGTCCTGGCGACCCGCCTCCACTCAGGGTCCTGCCAACCCGCCTCCACTTCTCAGGGTCCTGCCAACCCGCCTCTCCTTCTCAGGGTCCTGCCGACCCGCCTCTCCTTCTCAGGGTCCTGCCGACCCGCCTCTCCTTCTCTGGATCCTGCCGACCCGCCTCTTGCAACCCCTCCCCTTTCTTTTTCACAACATCCATTGTGCACAGCCTCCCTGTTCTGTGCTCTCGTTCATTCCTGTATCACCTCTTCTAATATTTCTCTCTTCTAGGTTCCGTCTTGGGGGTTCTGAGCAGGCTCGGAAAGACGATTTTCCTGAAGACTGCGCCCCCACACTGAGTGTTCCTCCCGGTCTCCGACAATATCTCTCCCCAGACCTTTCGATCCTTCAGTAAACAGTTAAAATTCAGAATCTGTAGCATTGTTCTTGCTTGTGAATAGTTAATTCCATCCGTAGCGTGGTCCTAGCTAGTGAACTGTTTGTATTTGGAGGTTGCTTTTTGTTACACAATGAGACAAGCCAATGTAAGTCTACTATGATGGTCTTTTGCCAACCTGCATTGTCAAAATGAAGCTACTGAGAACTTTCACCCAAACCTATATCTACAGGCAGTCAAGTGCAAATCACACATCACGAATGATGGAGCATAGCCTGTGGCACCGTGCATTATTGTAGGCGTGGATTAGCTCAGGCAGGCATATCAAAAATATCTCTCCAGACCTGTTGGTCAAAAACTGATGGTGCAGCAGACTCCCCAAAACATGTAGGCGGATTTATCCCAACCAGCTACAATGATGTTCCTACCCACAATAAGAGGGTGCACACACTCCCCATCCTGAACAAGGACTATGCCTCGCTCTGAGATCTTAATACCCACGACCTTAGGTCTGGTGCGGCATAACCGACATTGGGTATTCCCAAACCCATTAGCAGCCCTTAGTCGACACAGGTTGGGGGACTCTAAGATTAGCTTCCACAAAACGTTTATTAACCATCCCTCTGCCATCAGTAAAACCTGAGACCCAGTGCCTGGACACTATAAGCGAGTCTGAATAACCAACAATTTTAGCAATCCTTCTCATCCGCATCCAGAACTGTAATTTTCCAGCTTGTTTCTCCAGTCAACGCTTCCAACACAATACTCGCTGGCTTTGCCTCTGCTAAATCCTGGGTGCCCAACAGGCCTCTAATTTGTTCTTTCCAATCACAATACTTAAAATCATTTGACCCTTTAAATTTCGAAAGCCAAAAGCGCCTCCGGGTACACAGACATCATAATTTCTTCTCTTATTGGAGGCACCAGTTCTCAAATATATCAGCATCCTGCCAGCAACGCCAAAATGTACATGTCAGACAGGCTCAGAGGAGCCTGGTGACACATAAGCAATCCTTCATAAATATTCATAGCCAGATTTTTATATCCTTCTTATCCCCAAAACAGGACTTTTATCCTGTGCTATACGGCATACACCATGTTGATGTTTGAAATAACAAGTTCTGTCTAACCATCTGCTGCCGTAGAGCACGGAGTTAAACTCCTGCTCAGATTACTGTTGTCATGGTGGACGTCATTGAGATCACATTTTTTTGTAAGTTAGAATCAGTTGGAAAAAAGTGTCTGTAAAACACCCTGCAGACAACAACAAATCACCACTGAGATGCTCTGAACTCCCAGGGCAATAGTGCTAGTGAATGATAACCATTTCAACATTGTTGAAATGAAGGAGTTTAGTGGCAGATAATTCCTTACTTAGAGCCTGATCTTTGGCTGCTCCATTTACTCCCATATATAGATATACGCTGATCACCAATGGATCTAAACTTCTCCTGAAGGACTCCTAGTGGCTCCAAACTGATCTGGGTGATGCAGGCTAGAAATAAGGTCCAGATTGAAAAAAACACCTTCCCCTTTTAAAATAGGTTTCTCAGTTTTAGGCAGCTTCCTCATCAATGCTCTTAAATGTTACTCTTGAAAAACGGAGCAGTGTCCACTCTTGTAGCCCTGGCCAGAGAAAGTTATAGAAAGATTTGTCTTAATCTGATTTTTAACAAACAATCCCGATACTTTAAAGAGAAGCACAAACCAATTCCTTTATTATGTCTTATTCTAGTTTTGTGATCCCATCTAAATGTTGTTAAATTACTTGAGAAGCCTTTTGACCAAAGCTATCTTCTGGGAAGAAACCTGTGAGTTTATTGCAATATGCTTTAGTACCCTTCATTTTAGGTATTTTATGCCCACTAAAGTTCAGGCCCACAATGGGTCAGTAGGTGGAGAAGTTGTCTTTCAGTTGGAGGGTTGCAGGTTAAGTTGTAACTTCCTCTACCTTATGTGCCTCAGTGCAAGGCATGTAACCCCAAGTTTCTTACTGAGCTCTGTATTGATGTTTAAACATGAGTGTGAATTTTGGCTCTAGAGTAAAGTTTTCAAACTTAACAGGATAAAGCCAAATGGAAATATATCAGTTTGACTGTTTTTTTTGTTGTTGTTTTACCTTCAACTGGAGCTGCTGTAAAATAATCAGACACTTAATGCCATTTTTAAAATGTTTGTTGCAGATAACATGCAATATATCTAACCTGTTCAACAAACTGAATAAGCAACCATGATTCAATCAGAAGTTCAATGTGAATCAAGCTGCTGGAGATTCCCTTTGTTCATTCATTCATTCATAGTTTTATTTGGTTTATCAATAACAAATATACAATAAATAAAAAATATATACAACTCATCACATGTACGTAACTTAAACCAAAGGGTTTAGGCTGAAGCTCAAAGCTTATTAACACCTATCCCTCTCAAAAAAATATTCAGTCAGACAGTACTCAATGCTCTTCTTACAAAATACTTGAAAAAAAACAAAACATGGAAGTAATAACCCAAAACTTATCTGTATAAAATTATAATTTTGTTTCGTAGGAGCCTTTTAAATACACTTATTGTTTGTGTCAATTTGAGTTCTAAATGCAAACTATTCCATAAATTCACTCCTCTTACAGAAATAGTTCTACATCTAATATTTGTTCTTACCTTCAATTTTTTTAAACAAACATGTTCTTTTTAACTCATACTTAAAGACACGTTTCTCAAACATACTCAAGATTTTATCAGGCAACATATTATGATACACTTTATACATCGTTAATGTAACCTTATAATCCACTAAATCATAAAATTTTAGAATGTTTAATTTTAAAAATATATAGTTCGTGTGATCCCTGTATTGTGATCTTGTGATAATACGTATGGCTCTCTTTTGTAAAATAAAAAGTGGTTGGGTATATGTCTTGTATGTATTACCCCAAATCTCCAGACAATAAGTTAAATATGGAACAAATAATGATGAGTATAACATAAATAATGCCTGCTTATTTAACAAATTCCCAATCCTATTAAATATCGCAACTGACTGAGATTTTAGATTTTACATAATCAATGTGCTTTTTCCACCCCAGTTTGGAATCTAATATAACTCCCAAAAATTTTATTTCATTAACTCTTTCTATTTCCCACATCCCCATTCTTACTTTCACATCTGTCACACTATTTTTACCCCAAATCATAAATTTTGTTTTACTCATATTTAGTGACAACTTATTAATATCAAACCACTTTTTAACCAATTCCATCTCCCTTTCAACATTTCTCACAATGTCTTTTAAATCTTTCCCGGAATAAAAAAAATTGGTATCATCTGCAAAAAGAATTGACTTGAGAACACTTGAAACTCTACAGAGATCATTTAAATACAAAATAAACAATTTTGGTCCCAGGACAGAGCCCTGTGGTACCCCACAAATAATTTTCAAGGGACTCGACATAATTCCATCAACTGAAACAAATTGTGTTCTGTTTTTTATATATGAACAAATCCAAGAATATGCAACCCCTCTGACCCCATACCTGAACAGCTTCGTCAGGAGAATATCGTGATTAATAGTGTCAAACGCCTTTTTCAGGTCAATGAAGACACCCAGACTCACTCTCTTATCATCAATGGCTTTACTTAACTCATCCACTAGTTTCATTATTGCAAGTCCGGTCGACTGCTTGGCCTGAAATCCATATTGCTGCTCAGTCAAAATATTGTATTTATTAATAAAATTATCCAACCTTTTAGCAAAGAGTTTTTCCAATATCTTAGAAAACTGTGGAAGGAGTGATACTGGTCTATAGTTGGATAAATTATTTTTATCACCTGCTTTAAACAAAGGTATGACCTTTGCTACCTTCATCTGGTCAGGGAATATTCCCGTCCTAAATGAAACATTACATATATGTGTCAATGGTTTAATAATTTCTTCTATAGTTTCTTTCACTAAGGACATATCTATGTTATTGCAGTCTTGTGATCTTTTGCTTTTACAGTTGAAGACTGTTTCCCTCACCTCAGATTCACTTACCTCACTTAGATATAAACTTTGCAAATTATTTTCAATTAATCGATCCAAACAATTTTTCTCCTTTGGTTCAACAATATCCCTTGCAAGATTCGGTCCCACATTCCCTTTGTGTCCTTGGCCTTTGTGTGTCATGTTTCAGTAGTGCTTTTAATATGATTTGTGTCCTTTATTATGGATGTTGTTTTCAAGGAGATTAATCTCCCCACAAAAAAGACCATTATTATTAACGTTGATTACATTAAATAAAAAGCAGCAATTAAAATAAGAGCCTCCTAGACGGCATCGCGTTATTAAAAATAGAATATTTATTGGCTTTGTTCATACAAAACTGAGCTTTTCGCTCAAAATGAAGTTGATCTTTCATAGCCACGACTGACACTAACACCCCCAACAAACAGCTAAAAGTTTGTGAATTATGACGGTGTGTGTACTATCAATCAGAAAGTGGACAACAATGCTTTTCCTGCAGCTGAATGGATGGCCAAAACCGAAGCTATTTGATAGGATGACGCATTAATTTTCAAGGAGAAACAATATGCTTCTTTTTGGACACAATTTACTGAGCTTTTAGGGAATTACTGGTAATATACTTTGGTCAGAAAGCAGCAGCATTGCTGTACTAAATTGCTTCATACTTAACCCATTTTTTTCAATTTTAAGGAAAATAATTTAAGTTAAAACAAAAAATTTCCCCAGTTTTATTATTTAAAAATCTTGAAAATCTCTGTTGAGTTCTGGCTTGGCATGAAATATGAATTCAAAAATGACAATAATAAATTAGGTTTCAATATGCTGAGTACTAGATCACCCTCCCCCACCCAACCACACCGAAAGAAAAAAACAGAAAAAGCATCCATCTCGAACAAAATTCTTCTTTTTTCCATCTAATTGGGTCTGATTAAAGGCCTCTAATAAAGTGAGTAGTCCAGGTAAACAATAAGTGCAATAAAACAGTAAAAAAACCCAGATAAATCCAGCTCTGGAAAAAGTACCTTAATATGTATAGTTCTTTACCGCCATAGTTCTGCTTCTGCTGACATCACTTCCACCTTCAAGGATCTCTGTGCATGCCCAGAAACAAACAAAAAACAACAGCAACAACATCCGATTAGCCTACTGAGCCGCACCATGGGCCAGTAGGCTAATGGATGAACAGTCACTTTTTTCCCTTATTTGGAAGTACCTGAACCAATCCTGGTGCACAATTCTAATGATTGACACATTGACTAGCCAACAAAATGCTGTAATTGCTGATATATGACAATGCCTGTGTAGCGTATGTTTTTTCCAGCATAACTTATAAGCGTAAAAGGCGTATCCAGAACGTTTTAAACAAAACATTACCTATTGTTTTGTTTTTTCTTACATTGTTTGATCGGCTTAAACATAAGTCAATGGTTCTACTTTGGTTCTACTTTGCTGGTGGTATTCCAAGACAGGATCAAACGTTTTTTTTTCCTCAGCTCTTCTTTCGTGATGAAAAAATGCAACACTGATTTCCAAAAATAAACAGTTAAAAATAAACAGTTGGCTTCATTGCTAACAGTTAGCTTCAGTGCCTAGTTTCTACTAGCAGAGATGTGCTGCGTTATTCTCCAGGGTGCATAAATCAGCCTTCCAGTGGACCGTCACAAGACAAGGTAGGCAAGACCATGAATACTACTATTTCCCTGTGATATAGAAGGGGCTGGCTTTCTCTGACTTTGTTGTCTGTTTTCTTTCTGCTTGTCTTATCGTCTATTTTCTTTCTGCTTGTTTTGCTGCCTGTTTCCTTTCTGTGGCTGATGCAGACAATGGGGATTAGAGAGAATGTTCACGTGCAGCATGCATATGCAGCTCTCAGTGACTGACCGGATTTCATAAAGAACATATATTACACAGCTTCTCAGTGAGAAGGTGTGTAAAGTAGAAGCTCATTGAGAACTTTATAGAACCTCAGAATGTTAGCACTATCCTCTGGGACTGATGTATCGGAGCTTTTACATCAGCAACACCTGGTTTCTCAAAGACTGTCATTGAGCAAACTATGGGTTGTAGCTGGTCAAGTCCCACTATCTTTCTGCAGATGAAAACACACTTTTTAATTTGTAGATAAAACTCTTTCTAAAACTCACTGTTGTAAAACCAAATCTCTATGGAGCACATGTGAAGAGGTCAGTGTACTGACGGTTTTACAAACTCTCTAGCTGAAATAACAAAACATTAGACTTACATTATACATTAGACAGTTGGTAAATCGTCAGTTTTCCCAGCACTCAGGTAAGTAGTTTTGACCTAAACTGAGCAACAGCTTGACAGAAAAGATCTTTTCCAGCAATGATGGGAAGGAAATGTTGTCTGACCTGTGTCATCTTGTCTTGCTGCTCTCTAAAGCAGCAGAAAGAACTGCGGCAGGTGTGCTGTGAGCTTTAGGCTTTAACCAGGGAAACCACCTGGTCATAAGTCGTGAAGCTGACTTCCAGCTCTGCTTACTACTTTCCTTAACTCAGCCTTCTCCGGCGGTAAAGTTCTGGCAGCTTTCAGCTTGTGAACCGGGCTGCTCTTGCTCTATCACTTCCTCCCTTTCTTTTCCTAACTTCTTCTGATAGTGTCTTCTTTGGTTTCATTGGGGGGTCTGCCATGGCTCAAGTCTCAAAACCATGGGTTTATTTATATCTGCAAAACTCTGTCAGTACTTCCTGGTATAGTGTAATTAGTTGTATAGTTGTATAGTGCAGTTTTCAGCTGCAAGACCCTCCCATGAGCATGACAGCTCAAAAAATGAACATAATAAATGCTGATTTGCTGCCAAAACATTTAGGGAAAAAAAGCATCTTTATAATGTGTAAAAGTTTTGGAGTGTTTCTTCAAAGGAAAACTCTGTGGTTTTTGTCCATTTGTATGAATTAAAATAATAATTTTCTTTAAAACGGCCTGGGGAAAACATATGTGGTTTTAGGTGCTTATATGAAAATAATTAGGTCAGAAGGACAATCACTTTGTGTCTCTATTAGTGACTGTTTGTTGCTATTCCTGTTTAACAAAGATGATAGAACTGAGAATTGAGAGATGGAGGCCAGGTCATCAGTGCACAGACGTCAGAACAACTGGATATCCCAGTGAGGTTGGGTTGCGCTCTGCCATCAGGGTAGTCGGTGATTCAGTCTTGCTGGACTCAGACACCACGTCTGAAGGGGATGAGCTGAAGACAACATTATTTCAGTACAAAATACTATATAGTAGAAGGTCCAGCTTTGGAAGGGGAGGTCAGCTTATGACATGGGCCTGCGACCCGTGACTCTGGAGCTGCCAGTAGCTCTATGGAGCTTCCACATCGCTCTTGATAACTTTATTTTACATTGATTATGAACCATTACATGTTTTTGTAATATTGACATAATAACCAAATTCAGATTTTAACAGTTTATTAGTTTATTGATGGGATAATTGCATTTAATCCCCATTATAAAATGACACTAAAAGTACCTAAATCTAAAAGTATATTTCTTTTAGATCACCAGGTACATATTCTTGAATTGGAATTTTATTAAAAAGGTTATTTGTGTTAGTAACTCAATCAACTGTGAAGTGAAACACTTTATAGAGATTAATGACAGACAGACTGATTATTCAAGCTTTTCTCTATGTAAATTATCAGGATTTTCTGCTTCTAGGTAATGAAAACACATTTAAGAGTAGATTCTTATATTAGACGAATATAAAAAACATTTAAATAAAGAAATGTGGGCTTAATAGCAAGTGTGCTTAATTCCTGCTTTAGTTATGTTAAAAATCTAGCTTAAATCTATACCACCATCATATAGTTTGCACTGGAATGCATGGACTCAAACGCAAAAGCTGAAGAAGTGCAACGTATTTTACTAAGTCGCTGCTGATGATGATGAAAATATCGATGGCAGGAAATGGGAGATAGGACGAGCAGGAGGTAGTACAGAAAGCTTGACTTGACGGGTTATAAAGGCGTGAGGTAAGAAGGATCAGGTGTGGATGATTGGAAGACACAGGTGAGGATGATGATGAGGAGTGGGAGCGAATTAGGCAGCATGACAGGACCCCCATGTTCAAAGGTGGATTCCAGACATCGTGGAAGAGTCTATGTGGTGACATCCGTAGACGCCCGGCAGACGGCCAGGAGGGCAGCCCTTGAGGACCAGGAGTTGGAGTAGATGGCCCAGGCTGTGCCATCTGGCAGAACAGGAGTCAGGCAGGTTGTCTGGATAGTGTGCTCTGGTAGGATGAGAGTTGGGCGTACGGCCCGGATGGCGTCCCCTTAAAGGACAGAAGTCAGGCGGACGGCTCCGGATGGTGTCCTCTTGTAGGACTGGAATCGGGCAGAAAGCCCGGTGTTCCTTTCCTGACTACTCAGAGATCCAACGGACAGCTGGATGGATGTCCTTTGGCGGGACGAGTGTCAGGCAGATGGCCCGGTGGTCCTCTCCTTGGCCTCCAGCAGTAGCTAAGGAGCCTGCCTGGTCATTGCCTAAGGAGCCTGGTTGGTTCTGGCTGGCAGCGACAAAGGGGTCTGGCCAGTAGAGCCGGGCCTAGAGGCTTAAAGGGTGGTGGGGCTAAATATGGAGGCTTGGAGGCCTGCGGGCCTGAATCTGGAGGATTGGAGGCCAGCATCGGGTCCTCTTTGATCATCACAGGGGACTCTGGCGACCCATAAGAAAATATCGGGTGCTGGAGGACTGCTACTGTGACAATTTCCTCCAGGAGATCTGACAACAGAGGCAGACCCGATGACTCGGGTGAGGTGTAGGAAATCAAGGCCGGGAAGGTTTTTTCTGGTCCTCTCCCGCAGCACTGTCGATCTCTGGTAAACTGCCAAAGGCCTAAGAGCTTCTGCTGTGCAGGCCAAGAAGACTGCAGCCATGATGGCCATAAAAGTTATGAACAAGATTGGTGACAAGGTGCAACCTTGGCTGAGTCCAACTCTCACAAGAAACAAACCCAACTTGCAGCCGGCAATGCGAACCAAGCTCTGACATGGGTCGTACAGGGACCTAACAGCCTGTATTAGCCCTAGTGCCCCATACTCCCGGAGTACCCCCCACAGGACTCCGTGTGTGCAAGTTACAAAACATAAATTACAAGTACAAAACATAAGTTATAAGTACAAAATATAAGTTACAAGTACAAAACATAAGTTACAGGTACAAATATTAAGTTACAAGTACAAAAATGAAAGTTAAAGGTAAAAAACTTAAGTCCCAATTCTAGCTCGATAAAAACCTTCCTTTTTGATAAAGCTTATAGTTAGAGTGGCTAAGGTTATCCTGAGTAATCTCTGTAGTTATGCTGCTATAGGCTTAGACTGTTGGAAAACAGACCAACCACTTTTCTTCACTCTGCTACTTTTCTCTTCTACTATCCTCCAGCTGTATTATTAGCATTTATCTTGGCTGTTTACCTAATTTTCTTTCTGTGTTATTCTCTCCATGGAAGCTCCATCTGGTCTGCTTTCCTGCTCAGCTACACCACCTCCTGCTGGATGCAGATGATGCTCCCAGTGACTGAACATCCTCCATGTCCTGTTGTCAACTTTGTACTTTCTTTAATATAAAGTTCTTTCTATAATAAAGAGGACTTTCTTTAATATAGAAATTACTTTTACATCAGTTCCTTTTGAGTTTTTTTTCTGTCTCTTCTCTGTCTTCTCAGACCCCCAGACGGTCGTGGCAGATGAACGCTTGTACTGAGCCAGGTTCTGGTTCTGCCGGAGGTTTGTTCCTCTCCACTGTCGCTACATGCTTGCTCAGTATGAGGGA
Source organism: Apricaphanius iberus (assembly GCA_028564705.1). Lineage (NCBI taxonomy): Eukaryota > Metazoa > Chordata > Actinopteri > Cyprinodontiformes > Aphaniidae > Apricaphanius > Apricaphanius iberus. The sequence goes on along the minus strand of JAPXFQ010001133.1, from coordinate 698,525 downwards.
TTCCTGTGGTTGGAGTCTGCTGGATCAGGGCACAACCTCACATCAGTGACTCATCGCAATCTGCTGGAATTCCTTACATAGAAAATTTTTAACTAATTGGAATCCTTTTTTTGATTGCATTGAAATGACTTTTCTCGTAAAGTGCCTTGAGATGACATCTGTTGTGAATTGGTTCTTTAGAAGTAAACTGAATTTAATTGAATCATAAAGGACTGATGGGTAAGACCTGACTTGCATTTTCTGTAAAATTACAAAGGAAAGGTTAAGATTGCCTCTAGAACTCTTACCGGATCTTCAATCAATGTCCAACAAAAAGCATTTCTCTGAATATAATTAACAGAAATTGTTAACAAACATTTACCTCATTCATTATGATTGATTATCATTTCAAATTAAATTCCCAGTTGAGATGATTTTGATTAATACTATCTTGTTTGTTTTCTTGTTTTTCTTTGGAGTTTCCGAAACACCCGTAATGTCATGAAAATTAATAGGTGGGTACAAAATTCTTGCAGAGACATCTAGGCAGGATCTTAGGTTGGAGAGTCAGAGTGAGAGAGAGAAGAGGGGGTGTTGGGGGGGTTTGCAGCGTTTCCCATATTTCTGCTGCTGATTGACAAGGCTGACATATGGAATAGTTCACCTATTCCCCAGTGACAGGAAGATGGGGGAGAGCACGGCAGAGGCGGGTAAACTTGCCTGTGAGGCTGAATGCCGTTTTTTTCCCTAAGATTTTGTGCTTCTGATCAAAAGGACTCATATCTCTCTCACTAAATTTAGAACCAGTGGCAATTAACGGCAGAGTAACACAGCCACTCCAGGAGCAGCTGACAAATAGTACCATAACAATCAGAGATGAATTTCACAGTTTGATGGAGTTCTGTGTGCACAGCTCAGGAGAACTTGCACATGTTTTTTTTGTTCTCTGTTCCTGGTATATTTATGTGTAATTGTTTGCTGAGCCTCTTGGTCCTCCTCCGTTTGAGTTGGGCAACATAATAGCTAATGTCCATCAGCAGTGTTCAGTATGGCTCAAAATATTCCCAAAATTTTCTATTGTACAACCAACACCGGCTGTATCTGGTCATTGCCGCATGTACAAGGCCGCTGCTTCCATTAGTCATTTTAATTACGTTCTTAAAACCTCTACAAAAAAAAAATATTCGAGGCTGGACCATGGTAACTTGACATGTCTCGGCTCACTTCAGCGCGTGTCTGTAGTTTGTTCAACAGCACCAACTGTCACCCTGAAGTTGAAGAGAATCACAGTGGCAGCTGTGCTACACAGTCCCATTAAGACAGAAAAAGAGTTACCTAAAATTTAATTAACTCTCTCTAATTTTCTAGAGTAGCTTCAGTGACCAAACTACATTCTGTCTAAATCCTTTAGGTTTCTTTGATACAGTTTGTCATCTGAGAACTTTAAGCTATTTCTTGTTGTTTATTGTTTGCAGGATCAAGGTCTGAAGACTGGCAAGGTCACTCCATGGACATGTCCTGCTTCTTTTGACTCACTTTTGTTTGGATCTTTGCAAGACCCATCCAGGACTCATCTGCAGTGTTCTGGATAATTAAAGTTGGTTCTTGTCCAAGATTTTATTGTACTTGACCCTGAGTATCTGCCCTTCATTAACTTGGCATCATCTTCATCTTCACAAGTGTCTTAATTTTGGTCTCATATGATCATGGCTCAAGCCATTTCTGAATCTCTCAGCTGTTCGCTATCAAACCAGAGATGACGTGTTTTCACTTTCCATCAATAGTGTTCCTGGTGGCTGTGTTCCCAACTTTCTTCCAAACACTAAGCTTCTCCAATATGGCTGTGGAGTCCTCATGGTTCTCATGGTCATGTTGATCCCATGATGAAAGATCTTACCCTAGCCCTTAGAATGACTGATGCTCATTGTAATGTGATGTAAACTTCCTGCACAGGATATGGTGGCACATTCCAGTCTTCCCTAGATCTATTGTCCTCTGTCCAGGTCTTTTGAGATTTCTTTGGTATTGTCCCAGGTGGTAGAGTTTAAAAAAAGGAATAGACGAGTTGATTCAGGAGTGTCTGGAATGTAGTGAATCACCTGGTTGCCTTGAGTGTCCAGCTCCAGGCATTAAGGGTTGGTGTCCTGCCAGTTTATGATGTATTTCTGCTCCAAAACAGATGATTCAAATGGTCCAACTACCTCCTCAGTAGGTTAAAGTTCTGCAGAGGCCTGCTAATGACCCAGCAATTGGACACGATTGTCTTGAGGAAACTTATCTGATAAGTGGTTCACAGAATGCTGGACTGTTAATAGGGGGTACAACACACATTTTTTTCATAGTTTGTCACTTTCTGAAATATGAAAATTGGTCTTTCTCTGTACTGTTAGGTATTTCTCCTCTTTAGGATAATTTGGTCCTTGAGCACAAGAATGCTGTTTGTGTGTTTACATTAGCCCTCCTGCTTCTTCTTTATCTTTACAGAGGCAGCTCTACTGAATGCTGAGATTAGAGATGGGGAAAATATCTGCCGACAGCCCATCAGAGTTCACGGCTCTTTGCTCAACCATTAATAATGGAGCAGATATGAAAACACTAAAAGGTGTGTGCATGGGAAAGTTAGTGAACCCGAGGTCTGGTGGTGGGGAAGTGTTAAGTGTCACTTGGGGAAAATACTGATGCATACTTTTACAGCATTGGCTCAAACCCTGTCTGTATGGGGTAAACTCCTGTTTGTTTAACACCAACCCAAGATAAAGAAATAGAAATATGGATTCTCAAAATCTGTTGTTGACGCGTCTTCTGTACAGAGCTTTTTTATTTGTGGAGTTCAACATCCATTATGTGATTGGTCGGAATTCTGAGCTGAATGTTGCTAACATGCTGATACATGCTGTAGTTGCAACAACAAAATGAACAAATATTTACAGGCTTTATTACAGGAAGTAATAATAGAACAGAAGTGTCTAACCCCAATTTACATTACTGGCACAGTTTTGTTGTGACCTCCAGGTGAGTCAATCTCCACCAGGTGCGTTTCAGGTGCAGGAAGGCTGTGCCACAGTCCACTGAGCTTGCCTCATCAGATAAAAAAATTACACGAGAATTGTACAAGGACCTTTTATACCATGCTTTTGAAAACCTTTTTATCTGACAAGTTTTTACACTCACCATCTGCTACCATGACTGTAGACATTTCGGTCCACACCCTCTCCTTTGTGTGTTGTGCCTCTACTCGGATAAATGCTTCGTTGTTCATGTAGGAAAAAGTGCAGACAAATTCACATGCAAGGAGCGAACGAGCTTCTTGCATCATATTAAATGACGTTATATTTACAAAGTTAAGCTATCGAAAATCTGTGTGTCTTTATTTTAAAATTGACCAGATGATTACAGAGATACCATGGGTGTTTTCCTCTTTAGCCCTGCTAACTTTTAGAGTTGGACATGTTTTCGAAGCGTTTCGTGCAAAAGTAGAACCCAATCCTATCTTCAGCTGCGCTGCTAGCTTGGCGTCGCGAGGCGCTTCTGGGACGAAGTTCAAACATCACGGCACACCCGGTGTAAACCACTTAATAGACTATAATGGTGACCTTGCTGCTGCTGTAAGGCACCCGGTTAAAATGGGGGGTACACTGAACTCTAGAACGTGACCTGTAGAAGAAGACATGATAAGCTGTTAGTGGAAATAGCTTAATTAAGAATGAGACAAAGGAGCTGAGATTAGCTGGAAATATCCGAGGACACTCACAAAACCCTAACTCCGGTCAGGTCCAATATGAGAAAAACTTCTTTGGAAACCTAGTTTAACAGTTTTTTACATTTTGACTAAATAAACTTGAGTTCTTTTGTAGTTGTTTAAACAGCATAAAGGAAAGCTAAAACCTCCCAAACATTTTTAATTCCAGTGTCAGAAACATAGCATGCTGCCATATATGTGACTAAAACCATGTAAAGCTGTAATAATAATTGCTTTCTGGCACTCTGTCCTGCATGCCTAAGTTTATTAAAATGTGTTTCTTTGTCGTTTGGTCAAGCTTTTTCTTTATTTATGCAGTTTATTTGTCTTCCTCTGTGTTTCCACCATCCAATTCCCTCTTTATCTCTCTTCCACTCTGGCAGCTCCTCTCTGCGTCCATCACTCGTACGTCTTCAGGAGTCCACCCTCCTGCTCAGCCATCAACATGCAAACAGACAGCCACACAATCTGTGGATGCCACTTCCTTTGATATGGTAAAGCAATATTCCACTTCATCTCTCTTTTCATTTGCCCATTTGCAGAGTAGATGCCATTAGCAGTGCATTATGCTCCTCTGGCGAGGAAAAAGTATCTCCAAAAGGAAAAGTCTGCGGTTTGGCGGCGTCCTGCAACGCCTCATTAGTGCACTGCCTTCGAACAAACGTATCAACAATGTTCTGAGCTAATAAGCTTTTATATTCCCCGGCTATGTGATGTAGAAAAAGGCAAAGCTGAAGGTCACGGGTGCATTTGAACGCAGCAAGTGGCTCAGTGAGGAAATGATTTATCTGGAGTTATTTCTGTGCTCTGCTCCAGAGGGCCGGCACATTGATGTGTGTGGTTCAAATGGCTTCTCTAAGAGCTTCAGTAGCAACACACACATATCTTAACTCTCATCAGCCACATCGAGGCTCTTCATTTTACGCAGTCTCATGCACATTCGTAAGAAAGTGCCCAGTAAAAAAGGTATTTTAGGGCTGATTTGCCCAATAGGAAGTCTGCACCCCGTCTCAGGTAGTAGGGTGCTCATCCAAGAACTTTTCAGCAGCACTAAGTATCCTTGATCAAGTCCCTGAACCTTTGAATTTAACCCAGAAAGATCTCCAGTAAAACATTTTAGAGAAAAATAGATTTGAAAACTAAAATAGGCATCTAGGTCTAGTCAGTTTGTATCTGGCAATATTTCTCCCAGAAGATATGTAGCTTTTCTTTGTTTTTCTACTAAAACAAACCAGTAACTCCTCCACCAAAATATTTTTAATCAGTTTTCAATTTCTACAAATACTATGAGTTTGAAACTAGAATCTGAAGACATCATTAGAATTGCATAATTTGGTGTTATTGCCATCAAGTTTAATTCCTTCTTGGTTCAGTCATCATACATTAAAATGTAGCATTTCACATTACTCTGAAGTGTAATGATCAACTCAGCTCACCAAATAAAACCATATTCTTGGGTTTTATGTAAGTGTAACGAAGCAAGATTTTAACACAATGCAGTTGGAAGAAAACTATCACCTAGTGATAAAATGAGCTACAATTGTACATTTTACAATTATTTCACAGACTTTGCCTTAATAATATGTTTTATGCTGTCTTTAATTTGGTATTATTTATGAGACTGATAGACATTTGGCCTCGTTTAAAGCACAGTTAAATACCTATCTTTTTAAAGTTGATTTTCTTAATTGTTGAAATTGCTTCCAGTAAAATGTATTCTTTGTCTGCTTACTACTGGCAATTTGTAATTTTGTGTTTTGTAAAGCATCTTGTGATCTCATATCTTGAAAGGAACTCACTAAATAAAATTTTACTTTTATTGGAATACAATACAGTACAATACAGTCCAGTCCATAATTCCACAAATAATACAAATCAGGACTTTATTCACGTTTGTACAAACAAAACAAAAGATTTAAAAATCTCAATCTGTATGTTAAAGAGTCTCTGTTTTTATTAAGATTTTCTTTATAAGTAGGTTAGATTAATCTAACTAATTTAGATTTTAAACTAGGAAAGAGAAGTATAAGGCATGTAGTATTATGAATGTCAGAGACCCGGCTGCAGGATCATCTCCCCAACTCCAGTGTGTCTCTGTCTGGCTTATGAATGACTGTTATTAATAGGAGAAAATATCACATCTGTGGCAAAAACACAGCAAGCACATTATTGTCTTAAAAGTGAACTGTTTGTGGTCTATATATGACAAGAATCTGATGTGTTCTCCATATATCTAGACTAACAAGCAGAGTGTGAAATATTTAATTTAATTTATTTTGTCCAAAGAAAACTTCCAGGCATTCTAAAATCTCCTCAAACACTGTTATAGAAATCTGATAATCCAAACATGTACCGCTGGCTTATACTTCCTAAGAATACTTCTACATACAGCTAAATATATGAAACCTACAAGTGTCTGCAACAATCTGAAGGTGTTTCTGACTTTTGGTTTGCATTACAGTGAGTCCATTCATACAGAAAATCAACCAAAGAATGATTTCAACTGAGGAAAATAAAAGTTTGAGCTGAGCGTTTTGACTCTTTTATTACCTCAACAAGGCGGTGAAGCAAACTGTCTGTTAGATATGGAGAACGTTATGCAGGACAGTTTGGGCCAAAATCCCCACGGACCAGAACTGGGATGCTGATAGATTTACATGGATGAAGACAACATATCAAGTGTTGTATTATGGTTTTATTCAGGCATAGAACGGAATAGAGGTGATATTAAATGTCTACAGTATGACAAACACTATACAGAGAAATGGGCCAAACAGATCCATTATTGCCGTGTTTATTTAGTATTCGATTTGTTAACACAAGATAAGAAGAGGTTGTTCTAATGCTGACCTGCTAACTGAGTCAAAGCTTTTGTGAATACAAGTGTGAGCCAATTACCTGGAATATGAATGTTTAATAAATGAAAGGAACCAGTGTGTGAAGGCATCCTTCTCCTCCCCTCTGGATCATTAGAATCCACATTAAAATGCAATACCTAGTGAGGTAACAAAACTAATTATCTCAATTAGCTCACTGTTCATGAACGCCAGCTCACATGTATTTGTTGTAGGTTTCCAAAGGCTTCGTTTTGGGATTGAAGTCATGACCAGTTTCTGGTAAAAACCTTCTGGTCAGGCATGATGATGGGATGAAGGGAGTTTTTTCTGCTGTCTTAGAGATTTTTTGCTGTAGCTGTTTCTTGATGTTCTGGTTTTCAGGTATTCCTCCTCCTCCTTTTTCTTTTCCTTCTCTGACTCTGTTCGTTTATTGGAGTGTTTGAACATGTAGTCCTGGTGGGATTGTTGGAGTCGGAGTACTGTCAGGTCTAATTGCCACGCCGGTGTTTGGTGTGGAGACGGGCCTGATGAGGGAGGAGGCGAGGGAAAACATCATGTCCCTACTCTCTTCTCTCCCTCTCTCAACGGTTTTCTCTCTCTCCTGGTGAGAGGTTTTTATTCGTCCTCTCTGACTCTGCATGGCTACACAGAATGATGGCAGCCTTGCTCTGCTCGTCAGCCGATTGAGAGAAAGAGAGAAACGGATGGACACAGAGGGATAGTTGAAGAACATTCTAGCAAACATTCTTTTCTCACCTGGTGCCTTGTTGACCACATCAAAACATCTAGAAGCTAGTTGAAAGCCACTGAAAGCTTCTAAATGGGGTTTTCAGGTATTAACCAAAATTACAGGTCGTAAATGCTTTTAATTATAATATTTGTCTGCTATTCCACAACTTTTTACGTGGAAATGTCTCTAAACATAGTTCAAAATCAGCAAGTCATTTAAAGGTGTTTGGTGTTTTGAAAGAATGAGAAATGTTTCTGTATCTTTTTTAAAGCTTTGACATTTTTGAGCAGGGAAACAACATGGCTTCTGTCAGTGTAACGCAGCCAGCTGTAGCTACAGTGAATGGAGTGTGAAGCGCTTTGAAGTCCTTAAGTCTAGTTAAGGCAATAATCTAGTCAAAAACATTTACCATGAGAAATTGGTAGATTAAATAACTTTGCCCAAAGAGAAACACAAAAATAAATCAACTAAGAATGTTAATAATTACCACCAGGTGAGTGACACTCTTTGGCAGCTAGGAGGCAGCTCCTAGGACTCTAGTGGTGTTAATTTGATGAACTCAGATGCAGTATTCAAACTTAATGGGAGGTTATGAACCAGTCACAATGGGTTAGGTATATTCACAGATAGATTACTGGGCTATCCATATTCCATCACTGCCATATGACCTCCACCAATTAAACTACTACATGTTGAGTTAGAAACCAGCGAATGGGTCTTCAGTTCCCTCCATGTCGATATTCCCACCCTGTCTTCCATTGCTTTGGTGTGGAAATATTTAGATTGTAGTTTAATTTACAGATTTTCTGATTTGCAATTTAAAACACATGTAATTCCATTTAACTTTTGCTTGATTTACCAATGGGATCTACAATGTAATGGTAGAAATCCATTTATCTTAAACCTCCTATTAGATAACTGATATGTTAAAGGTATATTTCAAAATGAATCAAAGTGGGTTTGATCTGAAATATCAGTTTAACATCTAAATCGTTCATTTGTACAGATGAACATGCGATCAAAATGAGACCATTTTGGAATCCTTTATTTGCGGGTGAAGAAATCCACAAAGACGAACTCAGCATGCTGGAGAAAAAAATCATTACAAGTTATAGTGAGAGGTGGAGATGGGAGAAGAAACCGACAGAGAACAAGGCTTCAGAGTCTGGAGGAGAACATACTTGTCTTCCATCTTCTCAGTGGGTTCAAAGTCAAAGCAGAATAGACTGATGGACGATTTGTCCAAAGACTCAGAAGGAACTGAGCTGGAGCTCCAGGACACTAGACAACTCTGAATGGAATCATTGCTTTTATTCTCCTCACAGGTACTGAAGAAATACCAACACAGTGGTACAATAGTTTACTCTCTGTCCCACTGACTACATTTAACACATGGACACTATAAAAAAATCTGCTGTAAATTCTTTGAAAACTCTGAAACTAATTAAATTTGGTTATAAATATATTTGAAATATTTAGATTTTCCAAATGTATGTCCATCCATCCATCCATCCATCCGTTTCAGGTTCCAACAACTCTGCACTGTAGGAAAAAATCTGGGGTGTATCAATAATTCAGGTCTAAAATAACTCCAGGCGTTTGACATAAAAAGCCCTCATTAAGCTGACGACCAGTCAGACCAGTGTGGCCAGAACAACTGATTTTCATGCAGCTATGTGGATGCTGGGAGCCCTTCAGCCTGATGCTGGTTGTTATTGGGTAGGAGTTTGGGAGAAAACACTTGAAACCCTATTAGGCCTGTAGAGGGGGTTGTATGTGTGGCGGTTTGTAAGCCTCCTCTTGTCAATACGACTGTGGGATGAACATAAAAGCATCTAAAGACAGAGTGGAGAATGCACTGCAAGAAATACCAGCCACAATATTGCAGCTTTAGAGCTCTTTGCTGTTTATGGGTTGGACATTAAAAGTACTTCAGCACTTCTTCAACTTCTGCATATAGAGTATTATGCAAAGGTTTGAAACAATCCTGAAGACCAATGGAAACTTCTAAAAGTCTCAAACTGTTGATCAAGACTAAATTAGAAGCTAAATCTAAAGACATGGAGCAGGACTTTCTACTTGATGGATGTTACTGGTTCTGTGTGGGCTCACTGGTACTGACAGCTACTTCTTACAGTGGTGGTGGTAAGAGAAGAGATGCTTGTCAGGGCGCTGATTTCTCTCCATTCTCCACTGATGACGATAATAATAACCATTTGCAGGAGTGGTGGCAAACGGGGGTGGGGGTGGGGGGGTGACGTCTCCTTTAAAGAGAGGCGCATGCAGTCAGTTCTGCAATCAAAACAGAGATTTGGGAGGTGGAAACACACGAACTGTAGATTGCAGCGCACACATCCTGTTGTTTGCCGTCGACAGAGGATATCAGGCCAGTATTTGTGTACAGTAATCAGCAGACCCTTGATCGTAGAGAGACATCTGAGGAGAGATTGTCTGCTAATCAGGCTTTGTGGTTTAAGGCTGGGGCAGTGGGGGGAAATCGTATAACTCTGATTGTTGCTGTAACGGTGTTGGGAGTTTAAGGTTCTTGTACTACAATGAGCAGAATGTGGAAAACAGGGTTAACAAATCATTTTACTGACCAAATTCCACAGTTTTCTTTTCCCAGGTTTTGGAATCCAGTTCCTTTAAGCATTAATATAGAAAGTTTAACATTAATTCATAGCAGAGCTTTCTACACTTAGTATTACTGTACAATACCATAAACATGGAAACTGGTAAAAAAAAACAAAAAACAGACTGGATGGATGACGGATTTATTTCCTCCATCCTTACCTAGTAGAACCAGGACATTTATCACATTCTAGATTTTTCCAGACTACATCTAAATGTTTAGCTGCAGCTTCCCTCTCCTGGTCCATATGTCACCAGTGGCATTTGTGTGTGTAAAATGGAAGAACATCCTGTAATTAGTAGGAGAGTGTTGGTTTATGTGCTCAGCTCTTCATTTTCCCATCCAGAATCGGCAGCTTTACATCTCTACACTACAAGCTGCTTTTCCCAGCAAACCCTCCCGTTTCTCCAGCCCTCTCTTGATTTTTCCTGTATTTTTCTACCATCTTGTCATATGCTCGATCACTGCCTCCTCCTCCTCACTTTGCATTCCTCTCCTCCCACTATTCCCCCTCGATGCTTTTAATCTCGGGTTGATGATACTTGGTGGAAGCACTTAAGTTTCTGTGCCAGGTGTCTCCCCCCGATGCTTAACATCACAGGCTTAACTTCTCATTTCTGCAGCTCCTCGGCTCTGAGTACATGAGCATGCATGCAAAGCTGCAGACTGTATTCGTTTTTGCAGATATTTGCATACTATGTGGCAAAACCTTTTTGTTTTTTTTCATTTTCCTTAAGGGTTCATTCATACCAGCCCTGTTTATTCAGCTTCAACCTGAACTCTTGTTTGTTTGCCCAGAAAGTCTGGTTGGTTTGGGGAGGATTGAAAGGGCAATCCAACTGTTATACAGACTGAGAAGAGAACTCTAGTCCGCCCATAACTATAGGTATCAGTTTGACTAAAACAAACTCTGCTGTGGTTCGATTTCATATGTGAATAGTAAATGGACGGGGACCTCACCAAAAGCAGGAAGTGGACAAGGCATCCTGGGTAAATACAATTTAAACAACCTATCTATGCATGCTGCATTGATAGATGTTAGATCTTGTACATACCTTGCTGAATATCTTAATGAGGACCTCTGTGCTGTGAAGTTGTATGTACCGCTACTCATAGCTTCACATGGAGCTGTCTCAGCTGCCTGAGGAAAAAACCAACATTCTCCATAATCCTGCGCTATATTCTCTGTTCATCCTGAGTTACTGCAGAACAATCCTTAAACCACTACAGTCTGCTAACAATCCATGTTTGTCAAAATTTTACTGTACAGGAAGTGCAGCACCACCACAGCGCCCCCCACAGGCAGGGAGGTAAACATATTGCTCAAAAGCTGCAATTTGTGTGATGAAAAGAGCAGAGAGAATGTGAACAACTCTAGCTAAAAATAGCAACCATGCATCAGTTTTGTTCCCCAATCAAACCCAGTCTATAGTAGACTATCACCCTGGAACAATTCTAATGCATAGGTAAAATAAGTTAGATATTTATCCAAATAAATTATCCTAAATATTTAACAGAAATTGAGCTTTTGAATCTATAAATGCAACAATTTTTTTCCTGTTTTAACACTAAACAAAAATTTCTTAAAAATAGGGCCGCACAATATTCATCTGTAATAGTATGGAGGACGAAAACTGATATAATTAAAAAGAAATAGATATTTTTTAATTTTTTAATTTTCCTTATTCGATCATTTTTGTGAAGATTTGTATTTGGTTTGTTTTTCCAAAGGGAGAAAAAGGAAGAAGCCGGAGTACCCGGAGGGAACCGACGCATGCATGGGGAGGACATGCAAACTCCATGCAGAAAAACCCTGGGCCAGGATACGAACCCACACCCTTCTTGCTACAAGGCAACAGTGTATATCCATCCATCTATCCGATAACTAAGTCTGTATTATATTTGGATTATGTGATGTTTAACACAGCTGCTGATACCCAAATAATACGTTTATTCCTATATTTTGGTTAGCTCCACCTTAGTTGTATTTATTTTCTACAGGATATCACACATACGGGCATCTCCTCCTCACATGTACACCATTTAAACCTGTATCAGCAGCTGTGTGGAAATAATAAGAAAAAAAATAAACATAACAGCCTTTTCTCCAACTCACATCTTCTCATACTCTGAATGGCTTTAAGTGGAGCTCTGGCAGGTATTCCCAGAGGGAAACAGAGTGATCTCACCCTGAACCAGTACCTCAATAGACAGCAAAAAAAACACTCTTCTTGTAAGATAGTCCCAGAAAGAGGATGATCAGTTCAGCTTTACATACAGAGGATGTTAACCAACTGGCTAAAAGATAAATAGCTTAATAGGGCCATGTATGATTCTGGAGTTCAGAACAGAAATTCCATTAATCTCTGCTTTATTTCATTAAATAAAAGAGCAGCGGCATCCGTATTTGTCCTTTTACACTGAAAATTTATGTTTTTTAGTCACATTTAGGAATGTTAATCAATGGTGATTAATTCACAGCTATGCTGTGATTAATTAGATAACAAATTTTAATTGTTTGACAGCCCTAGTTTATTGTATGTTCTTTAGAAGATATACAATATACTGTATATGTGGTATTAAAACAGAGTTATCTGTGTTTCAAACATGAAGTCTTAAGTATTCATAGATTTTATGTATTTGCCCGCTGCTGTGGTCCCCTAATCCTGCCATTAACAGGGATTCAGTTGTTTCAAATGGGACAAAGATTTTTTGGACAATTTATATTTTATTATCAATATGTGACACAAGTACTAAATAAAGATTTGGAACTATTTCAATATACATTAGAAGAAAATTGTGGTGGCAGTATTGTGGTTAGGTATTTTTAGTTGATTAAATGAGAAAATATGCTCTAAATCGGATTTAACAGACATTTTTCGACATTATATTGAATAAATAATAAACTAGACTACATAAAGATGTGTAAATTGAATCCCACGGCTCCACTTACTGAGTCATATAGATCCTGTTTAGCATTGACTGTACAAAATGTTGTTTACAGTATTATTACTGAGATTTAGGCAATGTGAGAGTTTGCTTTGTTCCTCACACAAGAGACAAAGAAGGAGAATGAAACAGAAAATAGGAAAGGCAAAAAGATAAAGAGAAAGATATTTCTCATGTGTTTATGATATGTTTGTTTGTGTCGCCGCGGGGTTCTCTTTCCTTCACCTCCCCCTGTTCTGTCTGCCTTTGCTTCTGCTTTAGCTACCACTGAATTTTTGGGGTTGTTTTTCCATCTTGTGTCTGCTGCCGGTCCAGAAAGCACTCTGTGTTTCATTCTCGTCTGATGTCTCAATTAAAATTAATGGCCTCAGTGTGTTCACATAAAGAAAAGAGAGGGAGGAACTGTCTCTTCAGGAACAATCGATGTGTATTGGTTGTCACTCCGTCCACTAACTCATAGATAGTTCCTCTTAGCGGGTACCAGACTGATTTCAGCTGTTTTACTTTTATCTACATTACAGACAGGGTCTTTATCAGTTATTTTCCTCCTTTTTCCCTTCCCAGGTTTCTCCGTCCTTGTGACATCTCCCTCTCCATGCTCAGCCTCTTCATCGGGACAGAACGCTGGAGTCAGCACTCCTCTCTCCCTTCCTCGCCCTCCTCCACCTTTGCCTTTATCTGTCGCTTCTTCCAACGATGCTCTTTCCATCTCCTGTACCCCAGGGGTCAAGCTGGGGGAGGGGGAAGAAAAAACGGGGAGAGCGAGCGAGCCTGTACCTGACTGGAAGGCAGAAAGATAATTTCGTCCAGGCGGCTCTGTTTAAGGTTAAAGCCTTATTTGCATTTCAAAAGCAGCGGCCGGTCGTGTTGCCACCTCAGGGATGCCATCGACCAACCGGCGTGTCATTTAATGTCAGCAGACACCAGGGCCTTGATGAAATTAATAGAGCGGTCTATGATTGATAACTGCAGTGCTTGTCAGCGCCTGTCTCTCCTTCGAGATCAGGTGTCCACATCGTCTCAGGATGCTGGCAGTTTGAAGCCCTTTCCCACAAATATCAACCTCCTCTTAATAGTCGTTGTATATGTGAGGAAATCTGCTGCTTGGAGTACAGATTTTAAATATGATCCAGGTGAATAAAAATCTAACCTTTAGAACTATTGTTTTCCATGGAAAATAAACTTACATTTCTACCTTAAACATGATTGGCAAAGCATTTCCCAGGTATGGATCATACTAAAATCCATCCATCCATCCATCCATCCATCCATCCATCCATCCGGTAAAGGCCTTGTAGTTTCTATGGTTTATGTAGTTTTCTGTCTTCAAAGTACCAATGTGAAAAAGCTTCAAGAAAAAGGCTCTACAGACTCTGTTTTATTTGAACAGCAGAGATGTTTTATTTCAAACCAAACTTATATTACAACATACCAATTCGTGCATGAATTAGGAGTGATATTAGGTAAATCATAAAAGAGTCAACTTTAAACACACCTTCTTTAATAGAGCTCCAGAGAACATCTACAGCTGTACTGTATTTGGTGTTTCTTAAGTCAAGTCAACTTTATTTATATAGCACTTTCCAAAATAAAGACAGACATCTAAGACAGTGCTTTTACAATACAGTGAACCAATTAAATTCCAAGATATTACACACACCATAAAAATGCCATAACAGTGGTAGAAAAATATACTTTAAAAAACAAATAAAATCTACTGTTTAGAGTATTATCATGTTGAGTTGAACGCCAAATCAAACAAATTCCAGAGTTTTAAAAATAGATAATGTGGGAGCCTAGTTGACCTGTAATGGTTAAGGTTCTAAAGCCTAGCAGAGGCCACCAAAAAGGTTCTATCACCCTAATTCTAACCCTTTATTCAGAGTCTTTGTCCATCAGCCTGTGGCGTTGAATGTCTCTTAGCTTGTTCAGGAATTCATAGATTATCTTTTCTCTTCATTCTTAGTGTAAGACTATGGACACATTGAATGTTATTGTTTTCCATCCATCTTCTCAACCGCTTATCCAATTCAGGGTCACGGGGCAGCTGGAGCCCATCCCAGCAATTATCAGGCGTTAGGCAGGGTACACTCTGAACAGGACGCCAGTCTGTTGCAGGGCCCAGAGAGACAGACAAATTCACACTCACTTCATTCCTAGGCAATTTAGAGTGACAATTCACATAGTTTTTGGATGTGGGAGGAAGCCGGAGTACCCGGGAGACACGCATACACGGGGAGAACATGCAAACTCCATGCAGAAAGACCCTGGGCCGGGATACGAACCCATGACCTTCTTGCTGCAAGGCAACAGCGCTAACCACTGCGCCACCGTGCAGCCCCCTCATTTTCATCTCAGTAATTTCCCGCAGTCATACAAAACTGTAGGGGGGAAATCCTCCACAGCCACTATCCAAAGCTGTTTGGTTGTTTTTGAACAATTAGAGTAACAAAATAAAACCTAAACCATCTTTGTGCAGATGATAAAAAAAATCACAAAGCTAACTGTATGTAGCACAAAGCTTCCAGACCCGTTTCAAAAAGCTAACAAGCTAAGGAATGAAACTCCAGAGATATGAGCGATGCCAGTTCAGTATGGAGATATCTACAATTATTTAACCAACATGCCTCGAGTTTACACAGCAGAAGCAAAGAAGGCATTCAATCATTAGGACAACTCCCAGCGCTCCACTATTCATACACATTTTATACTGATCAATCATCAACATGGCAGTTAGACAAGTTACGACCGAGTTACCATTTAGCCAGCTTATCCCTGACAGGCCAATATTTATAACTTTTATTCTCTATGATCCTGTTCTACTTTGGACTGAAATTGTTCATGAATTTATGTTTATTGAGGCAGGAGTGGAGTTGGAAGGCAACAAGTTCCTCAAGGAATTCTAAAATAACACCATGTAGTTTTTCTATATTAGCTACAAATCAATAGAAGAGGCTTGATAATGTGCTTAGCTGTGGGCCGTCACTGTTTTTAGAGGATTTCATTGGTTGGGGTTCAGTATAGTGTTCAGGAATCTCCTAAATATATTTAAAATAACTTTAGGCCCAAATACTGATGCTTGTGAAATACTCACAGTACATTTTGCAGTACTTGGATGTACCTTTTCATGCAGAGAAGAGATGTGTTTTGAAGGGGTGGTCTTGTATTGGCTTTTTGTCCAGAAATATTACAGTATGACTAATCATTGCTTCTCCAGTGAATCCAAAGCTACTAACATTATAAGTCATGGTAATCCTGTTAATGTTTAGCAAGATCAACAATGTAAAAGTAAAAGTGAAAGGGAGCTGATTCTGATCATTGTGGAATGCCTGTTATGTATATACTGAATGACTATCGGTGTGTAAACTGATATACATTTGACCATAGAAACGTGTGTATCGCTATGGTTGTGGATCAAACGAAGCAATAGTTTCAATAAAAAAACTGTAGTTAAGAAGAAAACAGGGGAGAGTGTGAGTGTGAAGGCCCAGTGGGAGGTCTCAGAGCTGGGGAGGGATGAAGCCGTTAGCCCCTGCTAATGGATGTCCCGATCCTGCAGCCTGGTGGTCAGCAAGGTCAGCCTCTGCACACATTCCACCTGCAGGACAAACCAAGGCCTCTTTGAAGACAGACACATGAAGAAGAGAATCGGGGGAGGGAGGGGGGTGTTTTCAGAAAGTGAGGCTCTGGGAAAGAGATGAGAGTGAGAGATCGGCCAATCCTGCAATGACTTGATGTGTTCTTGTCAGTCTTAATCTCTGGGTGTTGTGGAGGAGAAGGAGGAAAAAGAGAAGGGAGGGGATGAGGAGCCCAGTAATCTTCCAGAGCAACGGACACTTTCCCAGCCTGCATTCAATTCCAATCCACTTCATAGGAGCCTGGTGTTTTGCACACATCTCGCCTTTAAATCAGAAGCACGAGAAGACAAAACAAGAGGTGTAGACGGAAAGGTGATTCACATCCTCCTTCCTCTAGCTCGCTCATTTACATCTGCTATTATCTGTGTATATTGAAAGCTCTGAGATAAAAAGAAAAGGAGGAGAAAAAAACAAGTGGCAGGCAGAAAAAAGAACAATAAGAGGAGGCAGAGGAGGCACAGCCCTGTTTGAATCAATTACATCCTAAAGAATCTTCTATTTGCATCCGTATCTGTTGAAAACCTGAACAAATGCCAGATGCCTTTGTGCGTCCAGTTATTTATAGTGGGAGGTTTTCTTTTTTTCCTCCCTTTTTGTAATTGTGCAGGAAATATCAAATTTGCATAGAGTGATTATTGTTGATTGTTTATCTAGCCGTCAGAACGTCTCAATATCTGAAGGCTGACAGGTTGTCAAGTACTTAAAACTCATTTATTTGGGGGGAAAATTTGCATGTAATTTGGCGGTAATGAGGAAGATGGCTGTGGTCATGGATTAGATGCTGCGGGGGAAAACCAACAAGAAGAGAAACAACTGGAAACACGGTTTATCCTCAGCTCTGCTAACGCTACCTGGTGCTGCTCCATCAAAATAACAGAGGAATAGGTGCCAAATATCTGAGCAGGAGCAGAAGCAAAAGAAAAACATGAGAAAATTGTGTTTAATACAGTTTCTGGATCACCACAGAAACTGTGTTTTACAGCCATAAGGGAAAATTACTATTAGGGGAGTGTCAGAACCAGCTTTTAGTAACGTTACGCTCCAAGATGCTAATAAATGTTGTGCATATGTAGTATTAACTGTTTAGTCAATGAGCTTGTACATTAGTCAAACAAAATTAATTTTGAAATTTCACAAATATTTTTTTTTAACCTGAAAACCCTTAGATCTTACACTTTAAAAAAGTAAAATGAGATTAAATACGATTTAAGTTCAATGTAGCATACTACTTAGTGGAAGAGGTTTGATTTTAGTGTGATGATTAACGCCCTATAATTAACATTTGTCATCCTTAAAAAAAAAGATCCAGTGTTAAAAACACATTTTTAGCATCAAAGTATGGAATCATTCTTTGTATTTTTCAACTAGGATTTTTGTTTGTTATTATAATCATAGATCTACAGATTGAAAGAACTCAGGCCAGGCGTAGGGTTATCAGAAATGCTTTATCCCACATGGAAACACAAAAAACAAGTTTTTACTACTCCAGGTTTCTTTGACTGCATTGGTCATTTTAAATGTAGCAGTTGTATGAATTGTCAATATACTAAAATATGAAATTATTTAAACACCCTATTAACAATAAAATCATTACTATAAAAGGTTTCTGAATTGAATCGTCACCCCAAGAATTGGAATCGAATTTAATCATGAGATGTTGTAAGATTCGCATCCCCAATATATATGTGTATATAGTTTTTATCTTTCTTCTTAATTTCTATTTTTTCTACTTATGTTTAAGCGTCATCTCTACTTATTATTTCATTCACCTACAATGGTTTAGTCCAGGACAAATGTGACCCAACCATATTAAAGGTACCACCCTCTGAACTGACTGGCCAACCTGTCCATGTGTTAATGTATGATTGGCTGATTTGTGTTATTTCATGTATGATTCTGTAAATTACATTTTTCATATTTGAAAATAACCTTGATGAATGTCGCATGCCAAAACACGATGGTCTACCAATAAAGTAATCTTATCAGTACTTCTAATTGTTGCCGGAGCTCCTTTCTCGCTTCTCCAGGCCTGTAGGTGGTGCTAAACAGGGAGAATGGGGCGTATTCATAAAGCCGCCACTTGAGGTTAGAGATAAACACAAGGAAAAAGGAATGGTGAACAACAAAGTAAACGTAGAGACTTTAGTAGAATATTCTGCAACAGCACCACTACCAACACTGAACCTGCCACTGTTGTTGCCATGTATGACACTTGTCTGGGGTTATAAGTCATGTTTGAGGTTGAGCTAATAAATCATGATTTTCACAAAAGATGTGTATTTGATGTCCTGTTAGGATTCAGTAGTTATGTGCTAGGCTCCTGAGTGTGTTTGTTTTTTCTTGTCTTTCTGTAGGGTGTGATTAGCAGCGCCAGCCACAGGTTCTCCTGATCAGACCTCATCAATCCTGCTGCATAAAATGAGAAGAGATTCGTCTGAAACCAGATGATTCTCCCACCAAGCTTTGTACCTAAAAAAACAAGAATCTTGCATCAGCCACAATCTCTAACCACTTACCTGTTCTCTTCCACACCCATTCTACCTTCTTCAGATTCCGGGTTGCTGCTACCAGTTAGTCTGTTGTCTCAGATATCCAATTGTTTAATAAACATCTTAAAAACTGTTATTATCGGTCTGAAATTGATGCTTGAAACTAGAGTCAACCTGCAAACGTGCCATGTCCACATTAATAATTGAGGGCAGATTTTTCTCTCTGCGACCCATTAAAAAAACAAAGAAAAAAACCCAACCACATACAGTTCCCTGAAATGCCATTTTATGTGTGTGTATGTGTGTGATTGATATGTACATGTGCCTATCAGCTGTTGGTGCTTCCAGACGGAAACTACCGGCTGATTAGCTGTTGCCGTGAATAGAAGACGTGCTGTTGGAGCCGTCAACCATCCGTCCTAAGATCACTCCAAGCAACCAGACTCTGAGTTACCATGCTTAATCAAATAACTGTTAGTAAGCCATTTACTGTAAGTTCTGTAAGTTTTCTCATGTTTTGTTAGTCTAGGGAAGTAAGATTTTGGGGGCTTGTCCGGGATTATGTCATGACCTAGGGGTGTATAGGCCATGGCATAAAAATTATCCATCCTCCAACAGACTTTAAGCAGCTCGGGGACAGATATGTAAATATTAACATGTGTTTTTTGTTAACAATCAGTGATGGTTCAGGCTTCAGGGTGGATCTCAGGTCAAAATAACAGACAAAAGAGAAATTACCTTAAAAAGTAATAGTATCTAAAGGAAAAATAAATCAAATAATGCCAAAATTTTATCTACAAAACTGCAAAAGCCAATTAGCCGGAAGCACCGATCGTTGACAGGCACTTGTCCATATCAATTTACATATCAGACAAGACACATAAAACACGCTGACTTAAAACCATAACAATCTGGTAAACAAAGATGACAAAATGGAAAAGCAGGGTGTGAAACAATCTTTGTATCTTAGATAGAATTTCAGAGGGAATATAGCAGGTGCATAGCAAAACTCCTAAAAGGGATAATATCAGCAGTGACCTTAACAAGCACTGGATTTTGACCAAGGCAATCTGCAATGCCTGTCAAACACAGTGGTGGAAAGGTAGTGATATGGGACCATTTTTAGCTACACCATCTGGACACACTGTTACCATTGAGTCAACCATAAAATCATCTCTGCATACATATACCAAAGTATCTTAGAGGCTATTTGTCTGACAGCAACAGCTTCCTTTCTGCTGCTTGTATTTGTCCTGCATAATGTCTTGTCCAACAGCCTTTAACAGTCTTCTCACTCTAGTCATCCACTCACACCTAGATCTGTCAAAGCTGAGAAAGCGCTGCCCTGGTAGTTTAACATTCCCTGGTAATTGCTTTAACTCTCATTTCAGACTGTTCTGCATCCTTAATTGGAAATTGTGTCACGACTGAAGCTTGGGTTTGCAGACAACCTGAAGCCTTCTTTACTGCAACTGGATGTCTCAACTTATGAGTGTTGATGCTCAGGTCTGTCAGCTAGAATATTCTTCGCAGTGATTTGTTTCCCCTTTTGAGGACTGTGAGGTAAGTCCTGCCAATTCAAAACAGCAATGATTCAAAACTGAATTGCCCGTCTTAAAGTCTATAAGTAACAAAACTGTAGACTGTGACTCTGTCATGAGTCTCATCACCCAGCCCCATTCACTCCCTCTCATCATCATCCTCACCTGTGTCTCTAATTATCCACACCTGGTCCTCCTCACCTCATGTCTTTCTAACCTGTCACCTCCCTTCAGGCAGCGCCTGATCAGTATTGATGTCTACACCGTGTGTTTCCCTGCCGTTTTCCCTACTGCTCGATGTCCAGAAATTTGAATTCCATGTTTATCCACTACTAAATAATCTACTCTCATACGTGGTGTAGTTTGTATTGTCTCATAGCCTGAACAGATATGTCTCCCAAATTAAACATTCATCTGTCTCATACACCCACCAAGCTCCATTTAAAAGTCTGATTAATTGTGTTTTAAATACCGACCAGAGCGCAGCAATCACCCATCCTGGGGACACGGACGAAGCGAGCCCCATGGGGTTTGTTGCTGTGCTGTACTGTCTTTCATTATCGGCCCTAGGCTTCATCTTTCATCTTGTGAGCTACTGGATGTTTTGAGCTGATGAGTAAACACGGTGGGGATGTGTGGATAAGTTGGTGGTGGTGTCACGGTGTGTGTGTTAGGGGGTGACAAACAAGCAACATTAGCTGCTTGTTTGTTTTGCTCTGCATGAATTAAAATGTTCACCCATGGCAGGGCAGTTCAGACCTCCAGAGGGCCGGTTCGAGTGTGGGATGCGCGCAGGCTTCATGCTGCACACAGCAGAGCATGAAACTTTGAGCACCTGTTAAAACATTCAGTGTGTTTTACCTTGAGTGCAAGGTCATCTTCAAAAAGAGGAGCTGGCAAAGCAAAGCATCAGTTAGCAGCTCCCAGCCTGACTGACAGAACCCCAGAAAATGATTCAGAGAGAGCTCCCTGAAACCAACACCTCTGACTTGCTCAAAGTCACCTCAGCTCCAGGGTTAAATGCTTTCCTGCTCTTTTTTATAGGGGTGTCCGGAGTCCGACTGTAACCTCCATGAAAATTAGCCACTTGGTGGATAAATCTACTCTGTGTTTCTGTGGCACTCTCATCCTCTGAGAGCATTTCTGACTTTTTCCTAAAAGGGTGAGTGTGGATAATCAGCCTGGAGCGCAGCAGACTAAAAGGGCGGGTCAGAGTTTTAAAGAGATGCGATGCATTTCCCGGCCCTGCATAACGACAATGAAGTGGGCCCTCGTGACTCAACCTGAGAGCATGAAAAAAGGCCTCAAAGGGGACAAGCCATCGCCGGCCCTCTCTTCATTGTCCTAACGGCTGCATGCTCTATGACAGAGTGAGGAGTGCAACGCTGAAGAGCTCTCACAGCTTTACCTATCCCAGCAGCTACTCTCCACCATGAAAGCTCCGGTAATGCTCCCTCATCAGCATGATAACATGTGTGTGAATGACTGAGACCACCACAGCTACCAATGCTCTACATTTGTTAACTTTGATTTACCACCAGCTGTCCGTCTAATAGCTGTTGGTACCAAAAGCTCAATAAACCTCTCTCAATGAGAAAATGTTCTCATAAACAATACAGATCTTAAGCGCTATGTGGAATAGCTATAATACATTTATACAACTGGACTTTCTTTGGAGTTTGGTTTCCTTACTTTTGAGGATTAGATACTAAATGCCTATGCTTTCAGTGAAACAAAGAAAACAGGTGGCTGCCAGGGCAAACCGATAGGTTAGGGTATGAGAAGTTAAAGTTTGTGATGTGACACTTAATGTGGCTTGTTTGGAAGCTTTGCAGCAATAAGATAATTCTCTCCATAAAAAAAAAAATATGCCACCAAGGTTGCAAAGCTACAACTAAATCAACCACTAGGTTGCTGGTCCAAAGTCTTTTTGGAAAGATGAGAAAAAGTTTGGCCTAAAGGTTGTAATTAATCTTTTAGCACTTTGGGAGCATTGGCCTGTCACAACTAGAATTTTAGAAAATGACTTAACTTCAGAGATAAATTAGTATAAATGCATCAGTTGGTTTAGTTTAAGGTTAGGATTAAGTTTATTCTAATCCAACTTTACCTTGGGGAAGTTTGTAGTAGCTTCATTTAGCTGAGTTCCCATTGGTTTAATTCAGCCCAACCCTTCTTCACTTAACTTAGTTTACTTATCTGGTAGCTTAGCTAAGAGCTGTTTAGCTAACTTTAGCATACCTTAAATTCAGTTGAAGTTTTCTCTTAGCTACCTTCTAACTCCACAGGGCTGTGTGCTCAGTCCATTCCTATTGTGTTACCCACTCTACATGAACAACAGAACCAATCCACCTCCCAGCATAAGCTCCAGAAAAGGCTCATTTTCTAAATTATTTGTACAGTATGACATTTTTTCTGAGAATTGCATCTAATGGAGTAATTACATCTCAGAAAAATTATGTTTACTCAGCTTAGCCATAAAATCTAAAACTTTTATTCTGAATTTTTTTCTTTACTATTTTGGTTGTTTTATTGGAGTTTTTTTGTTACCGGGTTCAGGTTTTAAAAAGTTTAAAAACTTTAAACTTTAAAAAGTAGCCATTAAGACCACATTACCTAGTGTTTGGAACCTTATGTATATATATATATATATATATATGTATATATATAAATAACAGTTACATAAACATAGATAATACACCCTTTTGTCACAACAGTCTTAAGAGGCACTCACACCAATGCTTGCATAGATGAGATTGATATCGGACCGTGCTACACCTGGGATTTGTGAGCCTTACTATGATGCAGTTTTGTGACTCATCAAGTCGACACATAAACTTAAACATTAGGTTCATCAAGAGGGCCTGTAAACAACTTAGCCTCAAGTCACAAAAAAGCTTATATAGCATGAGAAAAACAAGAAATTAACATGATTTTTCAGGACAAGATTTTTTTCAAAAATAATAATAAATATGTTTTCTGGATGTAACAGGGTTGAAAGGCTGATGTTGATGATAAAAGCATAAAATTAAGGTGAGGAAGTATCCTAATACTTACCTCCCATTACTGTATGAGCAGGAAAAGATTGATGTCACTTCCTGATTGATGTCGCTTCCTGGGTGAAAAGAAAGTTTAACTGAACAATTACTTAACATAAGGAGGGATTTCTATGTTGAATGAGGGACATGATTAAACTGTGCTATTTTATACATCATTCTTTTTTCATATTTTTCTTTTTAATTTTTGGCTAAAGAAGACAACAACCAAGAATATTTATGAAGTATTCCACAGTTTGATAGTGTTACACTTGCTTTTTCTGTGTTGTTTGGGTACCGTCTCAGGCTGTTAATAGCTCGATTAGGGTGGTGTGCCGGTTTACATGCATAGAAACGTAGCTTTCTAACTATCCTCTCTGAGGGTTAGCTCCATTAATACCAGGTCAGTTCGGTTTGACTCCAGAAGGATGAAAATGTATATATGAATTCAAAAGTCTTAATTCAGTCAGACCAAGGCAATATTTTTTAGCGAGACAAAGGAAGTGCTTCATAATTTCCTCCCAGCATGCCACTAACACACATAGTAGGGGAAACAGTGTATAACTTCCAACACCTCAGAGGAACATTAGACAGTCTTCAACGTTCCCAGCAGCAAGTCATGAGCATGGACAGAAAAGCAGCCACCAAACATCTTTAGTCATCATTAAATCCAGTTAGGATATTATAGGCTTGATCCCAGAATAAATAAACATTTTATTAGAAAACTGCTTTTGAAATTGACTCAGGTTGTCAGATATAAAATTTTTTACGTTTAAATATGAAAAAAGAAGAAATATGTAAGGGGAACATGACTGGATATTTCTTCTACATTAAAACTTTTGTCTGAATCTGCAGCTGTCATGCAGACTCGGAAAACAGCAGCCAGGTGTGGAACCCGTGATTGCTTCAGGATGTACATCAGTTCCTGTATGACGTCTTGGAAGCTGAGAGAAAAAGGCCAGATCCCATTTAGCAGATCCCATGCCAGACTTCAATCTGAAACTCCAGACAGCAACTCCAAAGGAAGGCTATCATCAGAGCAGCGACACAAAAAGTCAGCGCTCTGTCTATCACAAGAAAAAGCTGCTAATGATGATGTTTTTTCTTCAAGTGCACAAACATCAGGTCCAGAGAGATTTACCAGCATGACAGAAATGTCTTCTCGCATTACGCTTGTGCAGTGGGAAGATTTAATAATTTCCCTTGAAAAGTGGGGCTAGGCACACACTTCCTAATGATGGGATCTTTTGATGTTTAAATTAGGATATCACACACGAGGAGCTGTCCTCCAAGGGCCGCACCTTCTTATGACAAGATTAGCAGCAAAGCAAAGCCATTACTGTGGTTTATTTTCACGCCAACCAACTTCCCAGACTCAGAAACAGAGGAAGAGAGATGGAGACACATCCTGGTTGAAGGGAGCAGGAGAAAGTAGAGCAGGAAAGGAGGGGAGGAATGGAGGGGAGGACAGTTATCGGGGTATCTTTACAGATACCACTCCAGCCACTTATTAGTAGATCAGCTCTGAGGCAGAGATCTATGTCAGCCTGTCAGTGTTAGCCACGTCAACTTTTACATGTTTGGCTGTCTGTGCTGTCGTTGTGCTTTACAACAATAAAAATCAATAAAACTGTAATCCTGACAGGCACCAAGACGGACCGGAAACAACATTTCCTGACTTGGCTTGGTCCCCTGAGACAGACTGGACCTCCGATTTTGAGATTTTACATCATCAGTCAACATGTTCCAGATTTCAGTTATTAAAATTTACAGAACTGTGCAAAAGTTTTTAATACCATAACAAGTGTATTTATAGAGCAAATTTTAATAAGCATGATCGCCAACCAAAGAGCTGAACAGGAGACAAATACACAAACAGTAATAAAATAAAATCAAGGAAAAGAAACAGGCAAGAATAAGGAGCAGGAATAATAAGGACCCCAAAGAGAGTCAAAGAGGATAAAAAACTAATGAAAAGAAATTAGTTTTTTAACAATATTGTAAAGTTATGAGTGATGGGGCCAACTGTATATGTAAATGTAAGAGGTTCCAAAGTTTGGGTGCACAAACCAAAAAAAGCATGCTCACCAAAAGAGTTTTAGTGAGATCTGGGAACATGTAATAAGCGATGATCTGAGACGTGTACAGGGACGTAGGAGCTCAGATAATTAGGTAAGGCCCAGACCATTAAGGAATTCAAACACAAACAACAGGATTTTAAAATATATATGAAAGCAAACAGGGAGCCAATGCAGATTATCTAGCCCAAAATTTTCAATTTTTTCAATTCGCTTTTATTTATATAGCACCAGTTGACAACAATTGTAATCTCAAGGCACCTTACAACAAAAGTCATCTCAATACAATTATACAAACATTCCAATCAGTTACGTTTTCTATGTAAAGAATCCCAGCAGATTGTGCTGAGTCATCGGCGTGAGGTTGTACCCGGATCATGCAGACTCCAACCACAGCAATTCCTCAGCAATCCCTCATACTGAGCAAGCATGTAGCAACAGTGGAGAGGAAAAACTCCCCTTTAACAGGAAGAAACCTCTGGCAGAACCAGAACCAGGATCAGTACAAGCGGTCATCTGCCACGACCGTCTGGGGGTCTGAGAAGACAGAGAAGAGACAGCATGGAGGATGCTCTGTGACTTTGAGCATCATCTGGACCGATGTTCCCCATCCAGCATTATAGCTGAGCAGGGTACCAGACCGGGTGGAGCTTCTATGGGGAGGAAAACACTGAGAGAAAACTGGGTTAACAATCGCATTAACATCAGGAAAAATATATCTGGAGAGTAGTAGAAAAGAAAAGTAGAAGGTGTGTTAGGGTCAGTTGAGTCTGAAAAAGGATAATTTTTTTCCTAAATCATAAGTCTATTAGCAATGTACGGTGTGAGGGAGATGGAGTTGAGGAGGGCTGCCGGATCGGGCTGAATACTCCATCTCCCTCTACTCCCTGCCTGGAAATCCAGGAGGAAAGAAGGAGGTAAGTGGGTAAGTATTGTAGTGCTTATGCATTTCTCTTTGCTCATAGGACTGCGTCCTCTCCAGAATCTATGTATTAGAGAGATAATATTATTGGTAAGTGATATAACTGGAGTAGATAAAGGCCCGCTCTTCCGAAGACTCTGGCATTATTTACCTCGACGACCCCACCAGGCCGGTCCGTCGACCTGCCTGTTTGGAATAGGGAGACGAAGGGAGTGCACTAACCAACGCACGCTGTCAGTAGCCTCTTTGTCCATCACTTACGAGCCTTAAAACCTGGTGTAAATCTGTTTCTGTCCTGATTCATGATTCAACCTTTGTTCAATTCTCTAATCATTTTATTCTGGTAAATGAATTCATTACTGTTAGAAATCGCAGAGGGATCATAAGGTCTAGTGTCTATACAAGTAACTATAAGCTTTGTCAAAAATGAAGGTTTTAAGCCTAGTCTTAAAAACAGAGTATCTGCCTCATGGACTAAAACTAGGAGCTGGTTCCACAGGAGAGGAGCCTGATAACTAAAAGATCTGCCTCCTATTCTACTTTTTGAAATCCTAGGAACTACCAGTAGACTTAAATTCTGAGAACAAAGTGCTCTGTTAGGAACATATGGAACAATCAGATCTCTGATGTACGATGGAGCTGATTATTAAGGGCTTTATGAGTAAGGAGGAGGATCTTAAAGTATGTTCTGGATTTAACAGGGAGCCATATAGAGAAGCCAAAACAGAGGAAATGTGATCTCTCTTGGCAGTACAAGTCAGGTAACCTACAGCCGCAATTTGGACTAACTGGAGGCGGGCAATAGAGGAGGTGTTAATGCCATAAAGGACAGAGTTTGAATAGTCATGCCTTAAGGTGATAAATGGATGGATCAGTGACTCAAAGTTGGTATCTCGTTAGAATAGGTTTAAGTTTGTCAAGATGTCTCAGATGGAAAAAACAGGATTCAAGAGTTTGGTTAACTTGGGTGTTAATCCTTAGTTCAGAGGCCATCCTGACTCCAACATTAGAAATGAAGCGTTTTACACTAGACAAGAGGAAGCAGAGGCCATACCAGGGGCAGGAGTTTGTATTGCTGTTAAAAAGAACAACTTCACTCTTATAGAGGTGGTAGTTGACCAAATAGTTTTTAAAAATGGCAGCCAGCAGCAAAATACATAGCTTTATAAGCAGGGGGCAACAACAGAACCCTGAGGAACCCAATAAGGGAGGTTTGTCGAAGGGAAAACAGTCATCCATGATTACACTGAAGGTCTTCTCATGAGCATAGTAGCAGGATCAGTCCAAGGCTGTCCCTTAAATGCCTACCAGTTAATACCAATTATTCTTTCAGAGTATTTGACAGTTTTCCATGCAACAGACACATCTTGTTGTAATCTGTTGAAGTGTTTTTTTTTCATGGCCTTATGGTTGTATTTCTAACCAACCATGCCTGTATACTGTACCATGTTTGTTTCAATGAATGAGGAGAAAAAAGGAACTACAAAACAGAAACCAATCTAACATGATTGTTTTCAGCTATCAGCAGTGTTTATCTGAGCCCTTCAGCATTATTTTCCAGGACTAATATCGTGCTATTCCAAAACTCCAAGGAGTCCACACACTCTCTGTTTCTGTCTCCAGTGGCCCTGTGGTATCAGAAATCAGCTGTTAATTTGAGACATTACAGGAGGAAGACTGGCACTTTGAATCAAAGTGTGAAGTTGGTTAATAGGCTCTGCAAGTGTTTGGCTGCTGTAATTCAAGTGCTCACTGGGGATGACGGCTGCTTGCATGTGATCTGCTGCTTCACAGCCTCAAATTATTAGCTCCACTGATGATGGATTTAAGAGCAAATCAAGAAATGGCATGTTCCATAAGAGAGTGCCATCAGAAGACCAAAGTGATGTTTGCTCTTTTAACTCCCTCTCTCTGCGTCTTTGTCTCCTCTCCACACCGAGGCTCGCTCTCTTCAGGAACTGGTTTCAGGGTGCCGCCGTATGATTTATTCATTGTTGTGTTTTTCTCTTCTCCTTGAACGTTCCTCCGAAGAGGACGGGAAACTTTCAAGCAGAGTACAAAGCAATGTATATTTGGGTCACACATTTTTCCTGTTCTACTCCAAAAGTGTGTGTTTGTGTTTGTGTAATTCCTCCTCCTCCTGGTCTCTTTACTGAGAGGCTGTCTGGTGGCTGAGGTCGACTTCTCTCCTTACTGCCACATTTGTCCTTGAAGCGAGAACCAGCGGGGCGCCCCAGCTATCCGAGGGGGAGGCCAGGCGGAGAGGTTGGGGGCTAAATAATGGATGATTTCTTATTGGAATGAAAGAAGGAAGCGTATCATTACCTGGCCGCAGAATGCCTAATCCTGAACTCAGCAGGAGCAGGACACTAGCGTCAGCTTCATCACATTAAATTCATCCCAGTCATGGAAAATATTTTCTCGAATGCTCTCCCTGTTTCTTAGCCGTCAGCATAAGAAATGCTACACCTGAAAGATCAGAAATTGTGTTTTTATCTATCAAAGTCTTAAAGATATCTTAAAGATAGAGTTCAACTGGTCAATGGGACGATTGTTTAATATTTTGGGTATTTTTTACTGTTTTTTTGACTCTAGACACAAAACAACCTATTCAAATGAAGCACAAGATGTCTGGGAAAATGACTGCTAACCCAAAAGTGAGCTCACAGCTATGCATAAATCCAACAACATTTTTTACATTTGTTTCAAATGTGATAAAACCATAACAGAGATTGCTCCTAAACTGAAGTCCTAAAGTCCATGCACCTATCCTTCTCAGGCTGGTGTAAAATCTTCCTCTTTTGTCTTTCATTATCCTTTGGTTTTTAAAGTTGGCTATTTAAATGGAGATGATCAGAAAGGAGGAGATTCATTCTATATTTGTTCTATTCGGTCTCTAGTTTTATTGTTTATCCTTGATTTGTTTGATTGTTGTTCACCATAAATGCTGTCCATTTCTGCAAAGTGTTTCCACAGCTAGCAGTCTGTCCCTCTCTGACCGTTATGCTCCTTTATCGCCTGATGTTCACAGCTTCATTACTTTAGTTTCCTGCAGCTTTGCTTTAAACTCACTGGAAGCCAAACTTCACCGTTCTCTGTGACATCACTTCAAACAAACACCGCCAGGCCAATTAGAGTGACATCCCTTTATTGGACCAATCAGTCCTTAGGTGAGTTTGTTGGGTCGAATCTGCCGCTTCGGACTGAACCAGAGATAATCCCAAAAAAGGGTGTCGGCTCGGACCAGATGAAGGTAGTGGAATCATGCTAAATACAGGCCTATCCCCCCTGGTCCAGAACAAGCTGACCCTGGTGGAAAAAGGGCATATGACTAAAAATAGGATTTTAATTAATAACTCGGATCTATCATAACCAAATGATAGGGCAGAAAGTGACCAGAAGGAGCAAAACATCCACGGCAATGAAAACTAACTAAAACATCTTTATAGCTTAAAATGAATCTTATAAATAAAAGACTAAATGATCGAAGATGATAAGATGCAAATAAATGACATGGACTGAAATGATCTGAAAACAAATTGAAATATCAGTTCAAACAGAAAAATAGAAAAGCTAATAAAAAATAGTTTTCTGAAGAAACTGAACAATATAATATGTAGAACAACCCTAAAAGCAGATGGGATTTAAGCTTTAGTTTTGGTCACACTGAATGACCATTCAGTTAATAATTTATCAGATCTCCTCCTTTTAAACTGCTAAAGTATGAGCTGGGGCTAAAACTTTATCGCACCCGAGGAGTTTATGAAAGATGTACAAAAACTGGATATGAAATCAAAGTTGGGACACTTGAGGAATTCTCTTTCTGTTTACCTTTCATTCCAATATGTGACTGGATAACCGAGCAGATCGTCACAAAACCAGATCAGGCTAATGATGTTTGCAGTAATTACAGTAGGGAAAGCTACAGTGTTGGGATGTATTAGGCAGGCGTATGACGATGATAATTAATCCCAGGACTACAGAGACAGAAATGAGCACACACTAAACAAACAGGAGGGACAGATGAGGGCTGCAGGCTTGGATACGATTCTTATCGTTGCTTCAGAAAACACATAGAAAACCCAAAATGCAAATGACCAAGAGAAGTCTCTGCACAAAGAAGGAGAAACTTTTGTTCTCTTTGGAGACAGTACTTTACTGAGTCCTAAACACGAAGCTCTCAGTGTTGACGTCTTTATCCCCATTTTGTTTCCCACAATGCAACAAAAGAGCCTCATCTTCTTACAAGCCCTAAAATAAACAGCCGGCCGTCTGTATGGGCTTAGAGACGACTGCAGATGATTCACGTGTAAGACTTCCAGGATATAAAGTCAGTGCGAGGGTGCACTGGATAATAATTCCCCCTTTTTTTTTGTATGGACGGGAGGGGGTTCTGGGGCCGGGAATAACTGGGATAGGGAGGCAGCATCAGGAATGCTCTCCATCTTGCTGCTAGAACCATAATATTGTCTTTGGAAAATCAACAAAAGGAGAGATTTATGGAAAACATTCAACATCCTGGAGTGTGCCAGCAGGACATTTTCCTCCGCTTCCCCTCTGTTCTGACACATTACAACCTCAAGCTTCATGAAAGGAGACAAGAGAGTGTATCCCAACTATCTATCCATAACACCTCTTAGTTTTAATGGAAAACTCTGTGCTGGGGTGTTGGAGGTGAGGATCTGAATGACTGCCTAACCTCGGATTTAAAGGAGGAGTTGTGGCTCCTGTCCATGGCCACGGAACATTGGAGCATTGGAGTTTGGTTGGTCTAGTCAGCCATTAGCAGAATATTAGTTAATTAGACTTTAACAAATAATTTATCCCTCTGGAATTTGAATTCTTACAAAGACCTCCTCAGTGAGTCGAGCAGCACAGCAGAAAGTCATGAAATCACAGCAACACTTAGTTAAATTAGACCAGCAGACCGACTGAGTTCAACACTGGAGTCACAGGTAGTGGCCTTTTGGTTTGGAGGTATTGCTGTCGGAAATCTAATCAATTTTGTTTAGGCCTAATTCACAACAGATGTCATCCCAAGACACATTGTAAGAAAATAATTTCAATACAATTATACAGAAATTCCAATCAGTTAAAGAAGTTTTCTATTTACAGAATTCCAGCAGATTGCATAGACGTCTCTACATGTTTTTTTTTTTTTATTTTAAATATTTCTACAAGCTTTTAACTGCATCTGTGTCTAATTTGCTAAAATGCTGAGATTTATGCGCAGGGGTGCTGCTAAGAATTTTGGGCCCCATGACAAGAATCTTGGCAGGGCCCCCAACACTGCTGAGATTTTTTACATATTAATTTACATAAAATGATGCACTTTATTGTATGTTTACTATCCTTCTCATATATTTAAGTCAATCAGACTTTATGTGAATCATATATAACTGCTTCTGTACTGCTAGACCACCTTAAATTCATTCTTTTGTGCTTGCACTAGCAATGTAAGTGGATTACAAATTATTTACTTTTGTTTTTGCAAATTGTTTGAAAAGTGGTATTGGACAGATGGTAAAACACAATGAGCATTTATAAAAGATAGGTCTATACATAATTAAATCAGATTAGTCCTTGATTTAGTAGATTATAATTATTTGATTGAAGACAAGGGTTTCATTTTAGATCAGTGTTTGGATCTTTACGTAGCATTTGATTCTCTTGAACATACATGTATTATAAAAACTTCAGACTATTTTGGATTCTGTACAGAGTTTATTAAAGCGATATATATAATGTACGAGGATATTAATAGCTCAGTTTCTCTCTCCCAAGGAACACCTAAAGGATTCCCTATCAATCGTGGAATCCGGCAGGGCTTTCCCTTTTCTCCCTAATTATTTATTTTAGCTGCTGAGTTATTAGCTATATATCTAAAAAAAAACAGTACAGATCCCTTTGGTAATAATAACAAAATTGGAATATTTTCTAAAGCATTGGGATTCTATTAACATTTAAAAAATGTGAGCTTATGTAAATACATGATATGTAGCAAACTGACTTATATGGGATTCCAGTTAAAATGAGGTAAAATCTTTGGGAATGATTATAACTAAAGATACTAAAACCAGAGAAGACTTAAATATTTTACCTGTAATAAAAAAGTAAATCTCAACTCCTGGTTACTGATAGAAATCCTGATAGAAATCCTCTGCCAGCTACTGTACAAACTACTTTGAGTTGTTTGGGAGGTTTCAGTGCATCCCTTGAAGATGATGTGGAATTGTGTTACTACACGATCCCCTATGTTGTCAAATACAGTATGATCAATCTCTGCCACCCACCGTTCACAGAATACTTTTATATTATCTGATCTGGAATGTTTGCAAACAGAGCAAAATCCTTTGTATAAATTATCATATTATTATTCACATGATAAATATTCAAAATAGTTTTATTAAAATTAACATAGTTTTAGGAAAAGTCATGGACCAACAAGGTTTCATTACTTAATTTGACAAAGTTATTTAATATGCATATTTCAAAAGGGTCAAAATGACTGCCTTGGACATTCTAATGTTTAAGTGTATTTGACTGTTCAGAATGATCAAGACCTCATTTTGACAGAGGCAAGGTCAACTGATAGTCAATATAATATCTTATGTTTAACTGCATTTATAAGTTAACAGAAAAAAAGGGGGTTCTTGAGCTAACGTGGAGAAATTTGAGCAAAGCTACTATATCATATCACCATGACGTGAAGTTCTACAGAGCTACTCCGCTAATGAGTTAGCACTAATTTAAGTCCGAAAACATCAGTTTAACTGAATAATGCACACTTTAATGCAGCGGTAACTCACTACAAAACGTGCTGAAACCATTTAATGAACCAAAACGCATAAAGAACCATAAATACAGTGGTTTTTTACTCTTTGCATCTCGACATAGGGGCTGCTGGCTATCAGGAAGACCGAGCCGACAGCCGAAGCAGATGAGGGAATCTCTATGGAGCTTCTGAACAAGTTTACAAGTACAGTCAAAAGAACAAAACATCAAACTGACAGCGTGTCAGTTGGTAAACCATCAAACTATTTTCCTGGCACTATATCGCATCATGCCCAAATAACCCAGGAGCAAGCATTTATTACTTACCAATCCAGTAGCAACGTGGCTAGTTCAGCATCCATTCATCCTCCTGTATCTCACAGTGGCTGACACACAAAACAAAAAAGTTTTAACACTGGGTTTTAGAAGCTAATCCTACTTTGACCTAAATTGAGCAACAGTTTGACAGAAAAGATCTTCCCCAGCAGTGAAGGGAAGGAATCCTTCATGTAGGCGAAGCGTGCTGTACACATTTCGCATGTGCCTTGAAATGATAAGATCATACATAATTCGAGGATTTTTTTTAATATTGAATCCCAACCATTTGCGTCTTAGAAGTGTAGCACGCAAAAAAATGACCTGCCGCATAAAAAAACCTAAAAAAAAACCCTCTGCAGCTCCGCTACAACTTCATGCATTGGGGGGGTCTGGTCAGAGTCCTTCTGTCTCCCACCACCTGCACTGGATCCAGGGGGCGCTCTAACGCAGAGCTGGCCTTCCTGATGAGTTCATCTAACCTCGTCCTCTCAGCTGGAGATAAACTGCTGCTTCAACCTACAACCCTGTAAAAGATGGCAGATTCCGACACATTGTCAGAGAGGGTGATAGCCCGTTTAATTTTTTCCACCTTCAAAAACTTTTTTCTTTGAGAAGAAAATCAAAGAAAAATGAATTATTTAGGAGACAAAATGAACCTTTTGAACTAGTCTGACATTTGATCTCTGAGAGTTCCTGTAAAGAGCATCCAAAAATATATACAAAATATTTATGTAACAGACAGTAAATGTCCCATCTGAACTTGACTCATTTTGCATAGATAGATAGATAGATAGATAGATAGATAGATAGATAGATAGATAGATAGATAGATAGATAGATAGATAGATTTGTCTCTTATTATCTGGACTGTACTGGCTAATTAGGGGACTAGTTCTAATGTTTTTTGTTTAGATGTATAAGAGTAAATTATTGAATATACATAATAGAAAAAAATAGAATTTCCTCAATGCATGACTGTGATTAAAATTTGAACCAAAAAATTTTCCAATCTGCAGAACCAATTGAAGCTATAGGGTTAGGGTTAGGACTGCAGCACGGTGCTGATAAATGCTCCCAGTTTGCTACAGCGTGCAGAGGAAAGAGATGCTCTGTGGGTTGGACATCTCTGCAACAAAATGACAGCAGCATAATGATGAGGGGACTTCCGGGAGGATATCCTGGCTGAACTGTATGTCTTCAAAAACGGATTCCACTGTGATCTGAGCTGCAGCGACTTCACATTTGATTTATGAATGTTCCACATATAACCCCAAGACCCACATAATAAAAAACAGCTGTGCAGAGAAACTGCAGCTAAATTCCTAACAAAAACATGAGACCAACCTGTAAATGGAGAAATATTGATATCTTTTAGTTTCATGACAATAAAACGTCTATAGCAAGTTGTTTTCTGACATTTTTATACAGTAGTAGCAGTTTAAAAGTTCTCATTCAGAGTAAACGCCGGACGAATGGCGTGCCCTTTCCAGCCCATTAACAGCAGAGTTCCCTCCAAATCCCAGTGGCCGGAGTGGCCTCCCTCTTTCTCGTGGGAGTGTCAAAGTTTTACTGCAACTCCACCCATTAATTGAAATACAGAGTATGACCAGGAGATGGCGCTTCTCTCACAGAATTCTCATCGACATGATGTTATTATCAGTATGCACGTCCACTGCAGAAAAAGCCGAGCTGGTTGCGCAAACCATTTTGGATGTAACAACACAAACTGCTCACTTTTTTTGTAATTAACCTGCTTCTTCTATTGTCAAAGTTTATCATAGGCTCCATAAACTTAAGTTCTCCTAACACAGGCCAAACTTCACCAAATGAGTTCTGTAAAACATTATAACAAGTAGCCTTAAACGTTATATCTGTAAACAATTTAATTTATTTCTATGAACCTAAAGTATATCTTTTTTTTAAACCTAATGTACTTTCCTTTAATTTTGTGATAAACTCGTGTTTTTTTATGTTATTGTTGTTGGATGAAAATGACAGAGTTCCACAACGCAAAACAACGTAATAGCCTATTTATAATATTTATGCAATCACATGACTATGCGGCTCACCACGGAATGTTTGCAACACCAGAATAGACCTGGTTACATACTGTAGCGATGGGGAGCAAAGCTTGGTGGGGGGATGCTTGAAGATGGTAATGAGTTACACAACGCAAAAACAACGTAATAGCGTATTTATCATATTTATCAATTTATATATTTTATAATAAATTCTTAATTACGTTGTTGTGTATATTATATATTAATATAATCATATAACAACTCACAATAACAACAGAATAGACATGGTTACATGCTGTAGGGATGGTCAGGAAAGCTTGGTGGGGGGATGCTTGGAGATGGTAATGTTCTTTAGGAGGTGTGAATGATCTGGAGTCTATGGTGTGTTGTTAAGTTGGGGGATGCATTCAGGATGATCATCAGCGAGTACAATAGGTTACCCAGACAGTGTTGTGTGACTATTATATGTGTGAATGTGTAAGCCCTGTTCAGAAAATTTCTGCCTTTTAGGCCCAACGTTACATTACAAGTTCCTAAAATCTTACAAAAGTATATATATATATATATATATATATAGCGGCAAAATTATTTTTAGACTTTGATATATCCTTTCAATCCTATGAACAGTCAACGTTTCATCTAGTAAGAAAGCAGAGGCTGTGTCCGACTCCAGCGGCTGGATCCTTCGAAGGACCCGGTCTACTCGGTCTACATGGGCTGGGTCCTTCGTGGACACGGTAGACCGGATGTTAACGGCTGTGAATTTGGACGGTCTAGCCTTCAGTTGAATTCCCGCCCCCACTTTGCCGAATGTCCTGTCTCCTAGCAACCGCGATCACGCTAAACCAGCTGGTAAAGCAAGAAATATTTCCCAGTATTTTATTCACCTTTTTTACTCTAGAGGAGCAACAAGTTTTACTGTCTGCGCAAATGTTTTATATTTCTGGCTGAGAGGTGATCATATCAAGATAATTTTATTTAATCCAGGTTAATACTTAAGACATCTACTCTTATGATAATTTCTGTAATTGAATGACTAGTGATCAAATGTACAAATTTGTAATATTACATTTTTTATATTCATGTTATCTGTAAAAAATCTTTGAGCTTAAAATTATATATGCCTTTTAGATCAAAACAGCATTTTCTAATTTGATTTTATATATCTATGATTTTTTTTACCAAGCATATTCCAAATTGGCTCTTCCTAAATAAACTGAATTGTTTTTTGTAAACAACCACTGCAACAATAACTAACATTGTGTTTTAACAAAACTGCAGGTCATAACACTTTTCTCCACAGCTGCCTCTTGGGATGTGCTTCAAGATGAAGCTGCTGGAGGTCTGTGGGGCTCTCTGGTTGGAAAAACTTGTCTTTTGTGCACGTCGACTTAAGCAGACTGTAAACCCTGATGATGGATGCAGTGGACAGCATGACGAAGCTGCCCTAAACTCTCTCTGCAGACCAACCTGTATGATGTTCCCCTCGTCAACCAGAAAATATGAAATTAATCTGTATTCAACTGAACCAGCAACACTGCCCGTTTGTTCTAATTAAGCTTAAATAGGTCATTTGTATAGATATAAATAACTGCAAAAAAACTTATCCTAATGCCAATATGTTGTTATTTTAAACTGTTCAACGTAAGCTTCTTTAAAAACACTAATACAACTTTTAATTAAATGACTTCATGATATTTAACATTTTTAGAAATTCATTTATTCACAACCATCGAACACCTAAATAAAAAATGTGACAAAAACATGAATGAAAAAAAAAACAGTCCATCCATTCGGTCCCTGCTCTCCTCTCCAGTCTCCCTTTGCTGCTTCTTATCCTAAACAAGAAGACAATAAACACAGTTTACAAAAAGAGCAACACAACAACATTTATGAAATCTATATTTGTTAAAGTGATCAGTCATAAATTATGTTATTTGCGCTGTTGCAAATATACATACAGTTGGTTTATTTTTTTCTCTCAATTTTTTTTTCCGGCAAGGGATTAATTTCTCCTGCAGATACAACTCCTCCTGAATTTTCCTCATTAGATAGAAAATAAATACCAGAGGAACGTGACAACTGTATTGATTTAAGAATGCAGAACTATAGTTTTCACAGCAGATCACAGGTTCTGTGTTGTATGAGGCTCAATAAGAGTCCTCTAGCATAAGCTGTGTAACTGGATTTAATCTTCAACCTCCAAGCCACCGTGCCCCGATTTTTACTCGGTAAAGAGGTAATAATTTCTCCTAAGAGGAGTTGACTTTTTACTTAATTTACCAAAGCAGAAAGTGGCTGCGTAAAGATGAAGAAACTTTTACACTACCATACAAGCTCGTTTACGAGCGATGCTTTACAAAAAAATATTAAAATACATGTCTAAGCCAAGATTAAAAGGCAAACAACACAACCGCTATAAGATTTTCATTTTTGAACCGCCAGATTTTAATATACTTACATCTAAAACTGTGCTCCTCTCTCGCTTCGCCTGCCGCTTCGTCCGCCATGTTACTGGAAGTAAATTCTCCCGTTCAGCCCGCAATGAATCTTGGGATATGTGGACCAGCGAAGGATACTTATAGTTTACTCCATTTAATATGTACAAGAGCTGGGGAAAGATGACAAACTGGAGCGGCTCAAACGGAAAAAGTCCACTGCCTCAAATTATAAAGGAGCGGGTCCACCAACAGGTTTTAAAGCGCTTCCCTAACCTGTCTGGGGACCATTGGCAAAGAGTCAGAAACAAAATAAATGAGAGACTAAGAAGTCCCCGCAAGACTGACCCTGAGGCACAGCGCCTTGGCTATTGCCGTTAAAAAAAACGTTCAAAAGGTGATTTTTTTTTTTTTTTGGTTTGCTGTGTTGTGTGAAATATGCTAGTTTAAATAAAAATGGAAGAAAAAAAAGTTATAGCTTCACAGTTTCATTTATTATTAATGGTAGATGACCATTATTAGTCACAGGTAAATCACATCTGTGAATCTTAACAGGTATTGTCGGAATAATGTTAGTGGCCCACTGCAGCACTTTATTACAGTATAAATGATCGCGCTGAGATGATCAGCTGACCACTAAAGCCCGTCCTGAGACCGTGGACAATGATAGAAATTAAGCCCGAACCTGGCCAGGTTCCCTAACCCTATGAAACCCAAAAAGTAGGCTAATTGCCTACAGTACTGTCATACGTTTCACATTACAGAGCACTCTTATGCTATAAAACTACTGTATCTGGGTATAAGACTACAGTGGTAGGCTATTTGAACCCTGAGTTTCTGAGTTACATTCCAACTTAGGCTACATACAAACCAGCAGTTCCCCTATCTGTTCTGTTGAGGAACAGATAGGGGAACATTTTTTAATGACATTTATATAGGCTACCCTGAGTCTGATACATCAATAAATCATTAACATTAAAATCACTGCTCCTCCCCGTGGACAAAAGAGGCATTGCAGCTGGTTTTCACTCAGGCTCCTTGGGTGCGAGGCCTCACTGAAGACGTCATAGCGGGGGATTACATTACCACCACGGACCTGTCAGGGACCTTTGACGGATCAGGCACGTACCAGTCAAGGGCCAGTCAAGGACCAATCATGGAAACATTAGAACTTTTAAACTGCTACTACTGTATGTGAATTTCAGGTGCCATATTCAACACCTGCTTTGACACATTTGCTGTTACTGGAAAAAAAAATCTGCAAAACTGTTCCCCTGAAGCAGTGTGATATACCATGGATGTCAGACAACCAACATATAAAAAGAAAAATACTTTAGGAAAAAATACCCTCTGTAGATAATTATCTACATGAGGAAATATTTCTATAGCCATCTTTATAAACCTTCCATTTCTTAACCCAGGCTTTCTTAACATTTTCCTCTGGTTGATTCTTTCTGTAATCTATTTGAATATATGCTTAGTTTCCTTGTGATGTTGACAAATTAAATATCTCTGCATCTTCAGTTTCACTTCGTTCAATTTGATTTAGCTTGAAAAAAAAACAGATTTCTATTTAAATATGAGCAATCCCACAGCATTACAGCACCAGTTTTACTTCCCCTTTATATTATTAAAATGAAGGAAAAAATTTGAAAAAAAAAACAGGATATATTTGTGATTTCAAAACTAAATAAAGCAGTGCCTCAGCAGAATTTAGAAGAAGTCTACATAACCAAAGCCCCCTACAATCTCCCTCTCATGCTGGTCACCAGCTACGTACATGGACTGAACTTATATAGCGCTTTTCTAGTCATACTGACCACTCAAAGCACTTTACATTGTAATTGAACCTATGACCCTCTGATTGCAAGCCAACTACTCTACCACTGAGCCACAATCAACCATAGTGGTTGTCTTTGTCACCTAGTTATGATGAGGCAGTTCTAACACCCATGCAGAGAAAATGACTCACTTCCAAACAATAAATCAAACAAGCTTTGATTAAATTATCGACAAACTAAGCTCTGCCACCTGCTGCTTAGATATCTTACCAACAAATGTTCTAAAAAAAGGTCCTCCCAACCATCAGGGCGGATCTGATCCAAATAGTTAACTCATCCCTCCTATCAGGTGTTTTCCCCAAAGCCTTAAAAACAGCAGTTATCAAACCAATACTAAAGAAGAAGAACCGAGACACCACATTGATGCAAAACTACAGACCAATCTCTAATCTCTCATTTATCAGTAAAATTATTGAAAAATCTGTGTTCCAACAATTAAATAGCTTCCTAGCAATGAACAACCGCTTTGATATTTATCTGTCTGGTTTTCGTAGGTACCACAGCACAGAGACAGCCCTTGTCAAAGTTTTTAATAACATCCGTACAAATACTGACCGTGGTAAAACCACAGTACTGGTACTACTAGACCTCAGTGTGGCGTTTCACACCGTTGATCATGTTATATTACTGGAACGTTTAGAGAGCTGGGTCGGACTCTCTGGTACAGTACTCGACTGGTTCAAATCCTACCTCAAGCTCCCACTAAGCTAAATTATAACCACCAACAATGTTAACTACCACAACTCTGCTGATGACAATCAGCTTCACCCCCAGTTCTAAAGTCCTTCCACTGGCTCCCTGTAGCTCAGAGAATAGACTTCAAAGTGCTTTTATTAGTTTATAAATCATTGAATGGTTTAGCACCAGAGTACATTAGAGATCTGCTATCATGGTACAAACCATCCAGATCACTCAGGTCCTCCAGCTCTAATTTACTGATCGTCCCTAGAACCAGAACCAAACATGGAGAAGTAGCTTTTAGTTTCTATGCTTCTCATATCTGGAACAAACTACCAGGAGAATGCAAAGCAGCAGAGACTCGCTTATGAGTAACTGTTTTTACTTGCTTGTTTTTAATTGTCACACAAATTATTGTCTTAATTACTGTAAATGCTTTCTTTTGTTAAAAACTGTGAGCTTTCTTCAGCCAGATCAGTTAATGAACTAAACCTGTGTTTTTTTAGCTTGTCCCTACATTGTTGTATTTCCTTGATTATTTTCTTATTGTAACGGCTCATTTGTATTCTAATCATATGTAAAGCATCTTTAATTGCCCTGTGTTGAAAGTGTGCTATACAAATAAAATAGCCTTGCCTTGCCTTTCCATCTTGGAGGTAGTGTCTAGAAGAAGCTGTTGTGGGGGTGCAGCACTCATATCTTGGATGATAGAGTTCACAGGGGAATTGCTGCTGATTTTGGAATATGATTTGGATATCTCTGCATGGAGATTGCCTTCAATGATGCAACACTTCTTGTATGGGACAGACAGGGATTTGGGCTTTGTTCTCAGGAGTTTAACCCACATCCTACATTCCTCTGCTCAACCCAAAAATATGTTTTCCTTACAAATGGCGACACCATATGTATTGTCAAGAAACATATGTAAAATACTTCAGATTGCTCCTTTTTCTTCCTTCCTCTGACTGATACATTTTGTGATGGCTGGATCCGCCACACAGGGATGAGTTACTCATTTATTCTTTAGTTTAGTTTATGTTACAGATATTTATTTAGTTAAACAGTTTTGATGTTTGTTTACATTTATTAAGTTGGACTGATTTGATTGGGGGTGATGCATACACATCTAGGGGGATCCTGTTTAACAAGGGTTTCTTTGGATAATATTAATTCTGTGTCTCTTGAGTCACCAGTAATCTTCGATTACCCTGGGGACACAGGTGATGTGGCAGAGGGAGGAGCCTAAGCTGATACTTCCTGCATGGCCTCTACCACTGACTGGGAAATGGGGGAGCCAGAAGCTTTATTTTGCTTTGCCTTATTGTTTAGTTTGCTTTATTATATAGTTAGTTTGCAGCAAATTTACCTAAATGACTAGTCATTTCTTTATTCATTTATTCAGTCATTTCCTCATTTTGTATTGTAGGTTAGTCTTGTATTGCCCTTCCTCTCGTTTGCCATGGGCTGATCAGCAAGTATAAGAACCTCCCTAGTGTTTCCTGTGTTAGGTCAGTTTTGAATTTGGTTTGTTTAGGGTTCATTTGTTGCACCGTTTCTAGTTTAGTTGACCTCTTTTATGGGCTCAATTTTTGTCATTTGTTCTATTTTTTCATCTGGGTGAATAAAGAAAACCCTGCTTTTTCTAAATCTATTTTCCTGTGGCTCATTCAGGTCCTCCATTTACTGACAAATTGATGTCCGTAGTCACCTACAAATTGGTGACGGCTCGCCAACCTTGACACATTTGATAAAGATTTTTTCTATCTTTTTTAACGTCTCTACAAACAATGGCTTCAAAAATGATGCAAATGCACAAATGTCAGAAGAGCCTACAGGAACGGCAGAGTGTAACACACCCCCCAGAATCTTTTTAAGAAAAAGTTTCAATAATTCCCCATGTCTTCTGGGGAATAGGTTTTTCATCCATCCATCCATCCATCTAAACCATTTTATCCTTGTAGGGATGATACCATTATTTAGTTGATCATCTACTGTATGCCCAGTGCCATAACTACTCCCCTGGTGGTGGAATGTTCTTTTTTAGTTGATCAGATTTGACTTTTTTATATATTTATAAATATATAAGAAAAAAAAAATAATAATTTAGTACTAGTGCTAGAATAACAATAAATGTGCTGCAGACTGAAGAGATTTAGTCAGTTTAAACTGTTTCAACTCTGCTCAGTAAGCGCCACATGATTTGAATGATTTTAAAAATGGATAAGTCCAAAATCAGTCAGATATTGGTGTGAAAGGAAGTGAAACACAACCACTTTTAAGAGAGACTCTTTAGAAAACCTTCACAAATTGCTGTGAACCTTTCATCAGAACCACTTAAAAGGACTAAAAGGAAGAATGTCTGTTTTCTCTCAAAATGTAAAGTAAACAGCGATGACTCAAGAGTTTTTCCACAGAGGTATGTGTTAAATAAAATCCCTAACTGGAGAAAAATACTTTTGGGAATCTTGTGTAGTAGACACAAGATTTCCAAACAGATATCCAGATTTTAATTGGATTTTCCTGAAAAAAGGGATTGCTAGAAGTCCTCTAATTGCTGACATGTTCCAGTGCAGCCAGCAGAAGCTTCAGATGACCCTGCTAAACCGGCTTTAACCCCTAACCGCAGTTAACTAGCTGTAGCTGTTCATACTGCTGCTCCCTGCTAACCAGCTAGTAATGAATGCACTGGGCCTGTGAGGTCAAGCCTGGTTGTCTGGGGACCCATTAGCAAGGCAGCCAGCCCTCCAGCCCTACTGCAGGCTGCAGCCAACGCCAGAGGCCAGGCCAAGCTCTGCCCAGAGACCCCACCTCAGTGACCTGTCATTTGTCTTGGCCATCCTGCCAGCGCCTCGAGCTGCGTTAAGCCTTGGTCCATGGGGAAGGCCAAGCCGCTTGGCCTTGGGATTCTGACATGTCTTCAGCTGCAGGAGGCGCTCTCGGTTGGAGTTCATTGTTTTGTTAGCAGCAGGTCTGAAAATCACTTACAGAGTCTCAACTCCAGCAACAGACAGAATTCTAATTCTGACAAGACCATGAGATGCACCAAGCCTGAATAAAAAGTCTGTTTCTTTCCAGATTTATCCTATTTTTGCTTTTTCTGGGCAATAAATGAATGCTTCAGAACATGAAACACATTTTAATATCAGAGCTTGAGATCACAAATTTACGATCTGACCTTCTACTCTGGCAATTTTTGGTAGAGTGCAAAATTCATGATTCTATCAATTCAATTCAGTTCAGTTTATTTATATAGCGCCGTTTCACAACAGATGTCATCTCAAGGCACTTTACAAGAAGAGTTATTATAATACAATGTTTAATCTAGGAATTAGAGAATCACAGAAGATTGCGTTGTGACTTCTCAGCAATCCCTCACACTGAGTAAGCATGAAGCGACAGTGGAGAGGAAAAACTCCCTTTTAACAGGAAGAAACCTCCAGCAGAACCAGGCTCAGCACAAGCGGTCATCTGCAGAGACCTTCTGGGGTTTGGAGAAGGCAGCAGAGACACAGAAAGAGCAACAGAACTGATGCAGAAGTTTGTTGCAGGACGTGGAGAACTTTCCGTCACTGCAATGCCATCTTAGTCAGGGTCGTGAAGCAGGGCGGGTCAGGAGCACCTACT
The DNA here is from genome assembly GCA_028564705.1 of Apricaphanius iberus. Lineage (NCBI taxonomy): Eukaryota > Metazoa > Chordata > Actinopteri > Cyprinodontiformes > Aphaniidae > Apricaphanius > Apricaphanius iberus. The sequence goes on along the minus strand of JAPXFQ010001133.1, from coordinate 654,262 downwards.
ATAAGAAGGGACTAAGAGAAAATCAATCAGAGCAAGCTGTCAGATCATCCCACCATGGTAGGATTGTCTCTTTTTTTACTGAAATATGTTTGGTATGTTTAAATGAGTCAGACAACAGAGGAAAACCAGGAGGAATCTGAACTGCTTTGCCTTCCACCCTATGGTATCTATTCTGTTCTGATTCTCCTTTGAGGATGTCCTCACATGGTTTTGAACCTCTCCATATTTCAGCTTTCTTCTCACAGTTTGAGAATCTAATCTGATTGGCTTGTCCACCGAGTTTCCCACCAGTTTCAGCTTCGTTTTCCTGTTTCTTCGCCCTTTGGTGGTGTATAGCTCTCTTCCTGTACAGCGTCCCCAGAGCCCGGCCAATCACAGGCCTCGACTGGAGCTGTCAAGCTTAATTCTGTCTCTTTCATGGTGTTGAAAGCTGCCACGGCAAACGCTGGGAGAGAAAATACTTAGTTCAGCACAAGCAGGGGGAAGTTAAAAAACAGATCACTGTGCAGGAAGACTAGGAAGCCACGTTAAGGCGAGGGGCCAGAACTAGGTTTCTATGGTACTTTCTAGTCAGTGGATTAGTGTTGTGGTAACGTCAGGCCAAGCCAGACTTAAATACACAATGTCATAAATTATTATGTTTGCTTTAAGCTCATCAGCTCACAAATAGAAAAGAAGGAGCAATTACACCCTTAAACAAGCCCAGTGTTTGCACTGAGTACATGTCGGAGGTGGACATCTTCCCGTCTTTCAGGCTGCTTTTTCACTGGTGCTCCCATGAATCATTGCCTCTTATTCCTTTTCTTGGTGCGTAGGAGGGAAATCACATTAAGTGGAGCGCCGTGTTTGGCTCGCACCAGTCTCGTCTTAATAGCTGTAATTTGGAGAGGAGAGAAAGGAACGCAGGGAGAATGGAGAAGAAAAGCTTGCTCACAAACGCTAATTCCAGTCAACAAAAACACCCCTCCATGATCCCACCACATTAATTTGCATTAAAATATCCAGCAGCTAAATATGTAAAGACAAAATAGTGGTGTAGTGTTTCCAATCAGAGGTATCTACTGCCATGTGGCAGAAGATTCAGAGGAGGTGTCATTCTACAAATTAGATCATGGGATGATGCTCCAGCTTTCCAGTCTTTGGAGCAGCCTGGGGATTCCTACCACTGTCCCTTTGTCACTTTTCTGCCTTTTTGAAAACACCATTACCATTTTATTCATGTTCTTCTATCTTTAAATCCTCGTCTGGTGACCTGTCCAGTGTGGACCGTAACTCTCACCTGAGACCCTACAAGGGAAAGTGGAAAAGAGTCTGAAAGGGGACATTTTGCACACACACACACACACACACACACACACACACACACACACACACACACGCACACACACATGTTGGGTTTCTATGTCTTGTGGGGACTTCTCATTGACATAATGTTTTCCGTAGCGCCTTACCCTAACCTTAACCATCAAAAATTAATGCCTAACCCTGACCCTTACCCCAACCTAACCATAACCTAAGTGTAACCCTGACACTAAAACCAAATTTTAAGCCTCAAAAATTGCTTCAAACTTGTGGGGACCGGGATTTTGGTCCCCACAAGGGAGGTCGGTCCCCACTTGGATAGTAAACTTCCAATTTTTGGTCCCCACAAAGATAGTAATACCAGGTCCACGCACACACACGCACACACAACTTAACTAAACCCAAAGATTGGTTTGCTATTGACAGCCATCTTTGTATTTTTAAACCATGATAGCTGAAGGAGAAGTAGGATTAGATTTGGTAGAAGATTTGAGGCATGTTTTAAGTATCAGAACACCAGGGTTAATGAAACCAGATCTTTTTCTGACTAAATAATCTTTTTGCATACATATCTCTCCAAACACACCCGGCCCTGATCAGCGTAAAAGGCCACATGGCCATCAACCTTCATTAACAAAGAGAGCAACCAGAGCAGTAGGAGTTCATCTAGCAGATCTGCTGAGATGGTAAACTGGAGTGAGGCAGAGGTCTGGGAGCTTCTGGCCTTTAGAGCTGAAGACCAGATCATCAGATGGTTCTCTGAGACTGTGAAGGACAGCCACCTGTTGAAAAGACTTGAGCAGGGGCTTCAATCAGGATAAAACCAAGTTTATAGCCATTTATTTTCTCTGTTTACCATGGGCTCCTCTGTCTCAGGGTTTATACACAACCGACAGCTCAGATATCACCCCCCACACACCTTGGGTTTCATGCTAACCCCAGTTTGTGAAAACCATCTGATCTTTGTACATTGCCGTCACGGGCTGAGCTCTTATGAATGACCAAAAGGCTCCCTGATGGCCACACTGTGTTTTAGAACAGCGTTTGGTTACCTTCCATCTGTGTGTTTAGCTTTTTCTGGTTTGACACCAAAATCAGGGAATAGGTATCTGATGTTGCCCTCTCTACTTTTGGAATCAAATAACTCAGGATGAAACACAGAAATGGCGCTTGGCTTCACTTCAGCTGTACCTCTACCACTGTCTCTACTTGGTTTTTGTTGTTTTCCAAGCAGGAACAGTGAGGGGTGTGCTGCGGCTAAATGGGGATTTCACTCCAAATGGAATTGGTGTTTGTGCTTCTGTGCTTTCTTGGCTCAATGAGGAAAGCTTTATTTGATCATGCTTTGTTAAACACCTGTTTACCCGACGGCACACGGTGGCTTGTAATTCAAAGATTTGCTGTCAGGTTTAATTCTTTGCATCTTTCTATCTGGATCTCATCTCTTCAGGTATAATGTGCAGATTTGATGGTGATTCTGTGCTGCTGGAATAGCATGAATGATCCATGCTAATGCTTTTTCTGTCTCTGATGCTACCATCATACCGATAATAGCATTATTTAATCCAGCATTTGTACCTCTAGCTGTTGCTGCCACGATTCACATAATTTCCCTAACTAATGCAACAGTCACTCCCAATCTGTTCCCACAGCACAGATAAGCACCTCTTACGACCCGGAGAGACGTAATCGATGCACCAGAACCTGGTAATGTTCTAGATCCAGAGACATCTTTTAGTTTATCTGCTAAATTTAAAACGGACATTGTGAAAAATATAATAAGACATATTTCTACTGTGTAATCAGTGGTTCAGTTTTAAACTTTACTACATTTTTTAGATTTATTCAATGTAACCCCCCATTAATAGTTAGATTCTTTACTAAGGCATGTTCACATCCAAGTATCTAATGTTGTGGGAAAGAAAATTAGCTACTTCCTGAAAACTTAACTTGTTTTACTCAATAGACAGAATATATGAACTAAAGTGAATCTGATTAACTGAAGACAAAGTCTGGACCCCCTCTATCCCCTTATAGCTAGAATTTTACAACCCCCCCGCCCCCCCATACCTGAATTACCCTCAGTGAGATGCCTCTTGCAGCATCCATCAGTCTTTGACATCAGTCTGAGGACATTTTCTCTCTTCGATTTGGCTCCATTTTGGCCCGATGACTGTTGGACAGAAGCACCATCTCCCCCATGAACCTGTAAGGACAAGCAGGACAGACAAAGGACAGATGGACTTTCCATTTCTTAACTCTGAGCCATTTGTTGCTGGATTTTAGTCACTCCACATTCTCCTGCACCATAATTCACAAATGGTATCAGTTAGAAATGATCTGTCTTCTTTCAGATGATGAGGTAAGGTGACTGATTACAGACAACAGGTAACATCAAGCAGCTTTTACCTGTTGAACCTGCAGTCCTACAATAACAGCCATGTTTTACAGTTATTGGGAGTTTGGTGTTAAACCTCCCAGCATCTGCAGCGCCTCATTTCTTCACGCTCAGTCGCCCCTGAGAAATCTAAATATCAGGTTTCTGTATTAATGAAACACATTTTTTAAATGATTTCCATTGCTATGTTTGGACCACATCTCATGTTTTTTTTACATTCTACAATGAGAGTGTAACACCTGCTGATATACATTTGCATTTTGCAGGTTTTACTCGTGATATAAACTGCAAGGATGGCAAACAAGCTGGAAACTGAATTTAGAATAAAACAGTTTCATTTATTTGTTTTTGAAACTTGGACTGTATTATGTCTTCTGCAAGGTTTTAACCTTACATCCAAACTGTTTTCTTCCCATCATGCTTCTTTATGTGACTACCTTCCTCTGGTTTTTCCTCCCTAATCTTTTGCTTTTTTTCATAATTCAGTTGGGCTTCAGTTTTTCTTATTCTTACTACAAAGGTACTTTATCTTCACTTCACCAAAACTTCTAACTTATGTTAAATGAAAGAAAAAAACTAAAAGGTTTAAAGATAAGCTTTTGAAGAACTGTATAAAAGTAGTCATTGGAAATGAAGAAGTTCAGAAATCCTCCCAGTTTCTCCAGCCTTAAAATGATTGGCCTCCTAATATTCTAGAAAACACACAGATTTATGGCCCCAGTAAGAAAAATGGAAGGATTTGATAATAGTTTTCTTTACACACATTAAACACAATAGATCCTTTAAATCTTCTGTTTGAGCCAGACAGCACTGGATCCCAGGGCTCGAAGCTTTAGGAAACAGGATGAAACATGAGTCAGGATGGGTCTGGATGTTGGTTTTACCCTAGCTTTGTGCCAACTCTGTTTATTATCTATGTACATGTAAGCTTGATGCAGAGGTGGAAAGTAACAAATTACATTTACTTGAATTACTGTAACCGAGTAGTTTTTTTTGTGTGTTATTGTACTTTAAGTCATTTTTAAAGTCTGTAATTTTACTTTTACTTAATAATGTTTTTTCAAAAAGTATTGACCTTCTCTACATTTTTTATTATATCTGTTACTGTTAGTAAAAAAAAATATTAAAAAAATAAATATAATTAAAAACAATTGCCCAGAAATACTGCAGTGCATGATGGATATGAGAATAAAGCTGGAAGCAGCTGAAACTAGTATGGATCCAGTGAACAATTTTATTCCCGGTGGAATAAAATTAAACTCAAAGAAAACCATATATGTAAGTGACACTTCATCTGAAGAAAGATAACAGCATTATTATGCGTTTGGTTAGAGACCGAGGTCACAGCGTGTAGAAACTCCACATCAGTCCTCTGCAAACACATAGAGGTAAGTTAAACTAAACTACTGTCAGAGTAAAGTCCTATTTTAATAATAGGCTGAGTTCAGTTTAATCAAAGACTCCAGTAAACGTCTTCTTTTCCACTGACCTGTCCACTTTTGACATTCTGTAAAGTAATTAAAAATAAATCATCCTATAGACGATGTTAGAAGTTATTTTTTCAATGAAGAAAATACGTCACTGCAAGGCGAGCAAGGATAGACGCTACTAAGTTTAAAAATCAAATGCTGCTCAAAAGGTTGAGATAGTAACACTCTAAGGATGGATACAAATAAAGAAACTGTCATCTAGCTATAGGCTACATTTATTTGACAAGTTTTAAGTTTATTTAAGATGTTCTAATATCTGACAGGCGTAACCCAGTGTAAAACAAATTGCATAGTTTGTCCTAAATATCTTACATTTTGATGGTACCTGGAAGTTTTGTGCTCTTTGAGTCATATGGGGAAAGTCACAGCACTTGTGACTGTTAGTGTTCCCTATGTTGATTTATACATTTCTACAGTAGCTAACCTGCAATTACACTTTGAAAAAAATATGAAAAAGCAACTTTCGGCTTTATATCCCATTGTCTTTTTGCACTCTTCAGGAGTAGCTGCTGTAAAAAAATAATAATAATCAGGTACCTTTTACATGAGTGCATTTTAAGTAAGCTACTTCTTTACTTGAGTACATTTTTATACTGGTAATTCTACTTGTATTTGAGTAAAATTTCATCACAGTAGTAATACTGGTACTTGAGTAGAATATTTTAGAACTATTTCCAACTCTGGCCTGATGCATGGTAATTCTTGGTAAAAAACAAAAAAGGCAGAGGACCACATTGGACCCTGCTGCATAAGACCAACATAGGGGAAGAAAACTATTTCGTCAAAATGGGATACATTTAATTAGTGGTTCCCATAAATGATGCCCACGGCAAGAAGAGTACCTCTCAAAACTCATCCAAAATGCGCAAGGAGCTATATATATGTATATATATCTATATCTATATAGATATATATATATATATATATATATACACACACATGCTGTCAACATTTTAAAAATATGGGCCACTATATGCTTAGATAATGGCATGCTACTGTAGTGTTACATGTTTATATAGGTGTAAGACAGAACACCTATGGGACCCATAAGAGAGCTCGTTCCATTTTTTAACATTCATTTGATATCAAGCTAACACCAAGACGGAGTGAAAATACTGAATATGATTTTGTTGTATTTCATTACATTTAACCCATTCTGAGCCCAGAACTAGCTGGTTCAACCTGAGCAGAACCCCCCATTGGATCCACATACACACTGTCATAACATAGAAGTAAGTTTTCGCTATGAATATTTATAAATAACTGCCTATGGCAATTATTAATAATATGAATAATTATGTGTGAAAACTATTATATTTGGGGCACCATCCTGGCAGTCAGGAACATATAATAGCCAAATTGTTCAGTCCCAGTTATTGTTTGTGATTATCTGCCTGATTAGACTGAGGTATTAAACACAAGATGGAGGGATGAGTTTGTAATGTTCATTTAACAGCAAATTACTGCATAGTAACCAATAACTTTCAAAAATTCAAGAGCCTCTTAACAAAGGAAGGAAACACTTGCATTGAAAAACTGACCAAGCAAGTAACACACAACTACTAAGTAAAAGAAGAATGAACAACAAAACTAACTACCAAAAATAAAACCAGTGACTGGATAATAATAAAAATATATATATTTTTTTATGTTTGGAAAAGAAGCAACCTTAGTTTTATTTTCATTGTGATTATTTTCCTACTAAGTGATTGATCTAATTCTAGTATTTTCGATGTACTAAGAAGGCGGTATCACACTTGACTTATAAGGTTAGTTTTCTGTGTTTAAATGATCAATTTTCAAACCGATCTCTATTTTGAATACCGTTAATAGTAATCTTTATTGTTCATGAAATGCAGGCTGTCTTCCAGAAGCAGGGAGACCCAATCAGGTCAAGCCAGTGGAGCTAATGTTTGCAGAGCAGCTTATAGCTACTGTTAACTATAATATATATTGTTATGATAGGAGGCCAGCTTACTGCTACAGAGCAGTCCTCCGCCAAGTTATGCATTTGCGGTTTCATCAAAATTGCATATTTTGAAGCGCGTCCATTCCACTTTGGACCCACGTCGAGGTGTTCAAGGGTCCAACTAGGGGCGTGGCGTGCAGCGGGTTTCTGATGCTTTGGTGTAAACACACCGTTAATTGGAGAAATATTTGGAGCAACATCTAAATCCTCAGAGGAAGTCATCCGTCTGAGGCAAAAAAATCCTAAATCTGATAACAACAACCTCTGCAGCTGTTCAACTTGTTTGGATTGAATATTATTTAAAGTGAATAAAAGATAAAGAGGTATAAACTCATGGGATAGGAACTAGCCCCGACCCTCATAGAATCTAAAAAAATTCACATATACATACAGAATATATCAGAGTCCTGATTGGGAGGTAAGGTCCGATTCTTATTGAGTCTGAAACTATGTGATTGGGCCTAATTTCCGATCGTGTGATTGGATAAGAACATCCCTAGCTTACAGTGAAGAGCTTAGCCAGTGACAATGAGCCAGAACTCGGGCTGTCCGGTTCCTCTCAGCTTGGTTTCATTTGGCTAAGTCTTCTTCCACAGTCCGGCCCATTTCAGCGGAGCTTCAGCTGAGCTGCACTGGGTGATCAGTCCTCTGTAATTGCGGTTCTCAACCACGAAGCTCACTCTCTCTGTTTAGTGCAGTCTGTAATTCAGAGATATTTTATGCAGGGTTTGACCAAATTTATGGGCTTATTTCATCAGCTGATTACAGCTCACCTGGTCGATCAGTAGTGTGTCTTGAAGTGAGTTTCTCTCAGAAATTCAAGCCATTTCTCGCCAGTGAAGGAGCTTTAAAGAGTGCATCTCTCCTTAGCAAGGCCCGTGGAAAGAGTGGAAGCAGATCCAGGCAGCAGCTAGTTTTGTTTGAGATCCAAACTCCTCCTTCTCCTGTTGAAGCTAGAATTTGGATTGGCGCCCCCCACAGGTGTGGAGGTCCATGTGTGTTGGTCCATGGCTGTGTGTGGCACCACAACACCAAACTAAGGATACCACTTTTTTCATCCCAATATGATACCGATACTTGGATCTGAGTATTTACCGATACAGAGTACCAGTACAGATACTTCTACCACAGAAAATCATTAATAAAAATGAGCAAAAAACACAAATTTTAAGTAAAACATTTCAGTGAAAAATTTTCGGTGAAATTATTGCAAATTTTCTACATTTTAAGTATCACTTAACTAACTGATACTAACTGTAGCGATTTGATGTTTTTGTGTCGTATGTTTTGTCCTGAAATCCTGCTTAGAGGACCAAATGTGTTTAATTTTAAACACATTTGGTCATTTTATCACTCAACTAATTGATACCAATATGATTACATTAGAATAGTGGCAGACCGATATATCAGTCGCCCGATGTATCAGGTGTGGTAATTTTTCTTTGATACTGTAAGTCCAGATTCTACCTCCACCAGCTATTTGCAACATTATTCTGGTTACTGTTTGAATTAATTTTATTTTTTATGCTTAAAGGTACTCCAATCTTTCTTATTTTCTATTGTTCTAAACCCATTTTCACTCAGGTTACAATTTGAGTTTGTTTTTATAATGTCTTATATTTGAAGTTTGATAAATATTTAAAGAGTTTTATTTACTTTTTAACTTATATTGCACATAGTGAGTTTTCAGTTGTCTTTCACAATCAATGTGCTGCTAAAAAGTATATATATATTCCTTTGATATTGGCCTTAATATCGGCTTTAGATATCGGCCATCGGCGACCAAACTTTAAAAAAATCGGTATTGGCATCGGCCTTTAAAAAACCTACTTTAGTCTGCCTCTACATTAAGATATTTTTTTACATGTATATAAATTCCATGTTAACTACCTGTATATGTTTGATGGAGGACTTTTGTAACTGGAAATAAATTCAGGACCAGTTGATAGGAGGAAGATCTAAGCTGGAATGACTCTCCTAAACTAGTAAAAGCTTGTTTCTTTCCTCCCAATACTTAACTGGTTTCAGGTGTGGATGACGATGAACGGCTATACCCAGATGTAGAAAACACTGTCATTGTGCTACAAAGCAAAATTAACCATATATGAAATATACATTTTGTTTCCAAAAGTCCCACACTGTTGGCAATAAACCAGTAGAGGAATGATTATTTGTATAAAAGTTCAGAAATGAGCTGTGGACTGATCAAAGTTGCTGTTGAATCCATCTGGGAGATGTCGTTTAATACAAAGGGACTTCTATAGTCAGCTCATGGAGAAATCCCTTCTCTCTGCCAAGCTTGGATTCATAGCGGGACGTTTCCTGTAGCAGCAGTCGCTGTTTGATTTGGCCTGCTTCGTTCCCAAGCACAGGGGGACAGTTGTCTTCCCAGGCTCCACAGAAACACAGAAACTTTCCTTGCTGGCTTTTCCTCAGCTCTGTCGGAGAGAACGGAGGGAGAATGTATCCCTGGCTGGTTTGACTTGTTAGTTAAAAGCAGGAAGGCAAGGAGGAATGAGCAGAAGGCTGCAAAAGATAAGATGAGGCAGAGGCTGAAAGAGAGGGCACTGCTTAGATATTTCTCTCGCTGAATGAAAAACTGCTGCATTTAACTGGCACCAGCTCTTCATCTAAAGAAAGCAGCGCTGATTAAACTGCCTCAACCTAAACACAGCCTGATAGCTAATATTTTCACACAATGCTTCCTACAGTGCAGAAGACATACTGAAGGAAATTACATAGTGGTGGATAAAACCGTCCTGGTGGGCTACTCTGAAGGAGGGTCTGTTTTCAGGCTGAATTACAAGGTAGAAAACCTGTTTTTAGCTGAAAACACATTTTACACATCACACTCATGTGTTTGTCAGCAACTGAAAGTGTGCAGTATTTGTGCTGTTCAGGACATGGCTCATTCATGGAGGTGGTTTGGCCGAATTCCCTGTAGATGTGTTGAAAGATGAACAAGCAGAGAAGCTGGGTTTCTGCTAAGATGGCCTTCAGGTTAGGATTTATGAAGATATAATTCATTGCTGCTTTTTCTTCTTTAAACTTCTGCTCTGGCTTTAACAATAAAGTGTTTCTGAGATGATCATAAGGAGAGAAAAATTAAGCTAAATAATTTTAAAATATAAGCAATTTCTGTTTTAGAAGAAGAGGCACAGAGAGGCTGTGTCTAGAGTGGAGGAGAGCCTGGTCTGCATTAAAGAAGGTTCTGCCCTGGTCTGTTTAAAAAAGACCTAAACCAACTGGTAACGCTCCTGATTAACCAGTTCATCCACATTATGACTTTCACCTGACATGGTGGGTTGTGGTTCATGAACAATCAAATATGATTCAAGATGTACATGGCTGAACTGTGGGGCTGGAAAGCTTTGACTTTAAGAAGAGCTGCTGCTCCTCCTCATTGGTGGGAGTCAGTGGAAGTGGTTGAGGAATCTAAAGTGGGTTCTGTGGACCTCTCTATGCAGGTTCTTCAGGTACATCCCACTGCTAGGACACTCAGATGATAAGACCTTTATTAGTCTCACACATGGCACATTTCATCATTGCCGCATAAAGAGGACAGTGCAGTCAGAAAAACAGAGACGATAAAAACAATATGATTTGATTAAAAAAACAGTAATACTGTATGTAAAAATAATAAACTAATAATAGAAAAACTAAATCTTTCTAAATCAACGGCTGGCTAAAAGGGCATCATTAAAAAGTCCGAGCACTGCTGGTGGAAATGATCTACCCTCACGCAGCGTGGATGTAGCAGCCTGCTGCTGAAAGAGCTAGAGCATAGGGTGGGAGATGTTATCCATCAGAGATGATAGCTTAGCCACTATTCTCCGCTCACTCACTACCTCCACCAGGTCCAGAGGGGCTCCAAGAACACAGCTGGGCCTCTGAACCAGTCCATTCAGTCTCTTCCTGTCCCCAGCTGAGATGCTGCTACCCCAGCTGACCACGCTGTAGAACTTTAGGTCTCGGGGTGAGACCTAAAGTGGCAGGAGATGCTATACATCCATTTTTAGGCTGGAGTTCCTTTGGAATCCTAATAAGACCTTGAGAGTCCTACTATGAAGAGAAAAGTCTGGGTTTACCCTCTGTCTGACCTAGGATGGTGGGAAAACGAAAGATGGAAGTGAAGTAACGTTATAGCGTCCTCTACCAGAAAGAGAGAGAGTCACCAGTGAAGAGTGATTCAGCTCATGATGGAAACCTCCCAGATTTAACCATAAATGACACATTTTATGCCATCGCTGGCAGTTCATGGCATAAATGTTTCTAATAATCTGCCCAAAATCATAGTCAACCAGAAGAATTGCTCCATGTTAGAAGGTAATTAAAAGTGAACTTAGGGGACATGACTTTCCTCATTAGTGAAGAGATGCTGCTCCAGGCAGTTACCAGAGCAGCCTACAGTTAACACTCAATAACTACAATAAAAGGCACAAAATCAAAACTCCATATTCACTGCAAGTGTAATTTGAGGAAACCCATACACTACTGGCAAAGCCCAATAACTGATTAAATATAATGTCATATGTGAGACAGTAATAAGTCAAAACATCATCTCCAGATGGATTTGGTCTATTTTTCCTTCACTTTAAGCACAAAAGTCCCTTTCTACAAATCTGCACTCTTCCTAAGTAGGCACTGCGTGGTCTAGCATCTTCTTTGCAACCTCTTCTCCCCCTCCTCCTACAGCACCCCCCCCACCATTCCTCTTCCCCTCCTCCACTCAGCTTTTGTGAGGAAAGGGAGAGGTGAGGGGGATATGTGTCTTTAACTGAGCCCAGCTCTGCTGCGGCTTACCTCTTACTGTTAAGACAGGATATGTTCTCTGCTTTGTTACCGCTAACCTGCTTGTTTGGAGTTGGATCCGTCTGTTTGTGTGTCGCTGTGTGTACAGGAGCGGGAGCGGAGGCAACTGAGAAAAATCCCATTACGAAGCCTGGCTGCCGCCACGCTTCCCCCGTACACACTGAGAAGCCGCTGTAATCCACTCACACACTCCCCCATGCAGCCTTGTTTGTGGCTGCACGCTCACACCAACACACCCAGCACTATACCCTCTAGACTGGCTGGTGAGCTCAACTGTTTATACCCGTGCACTGTTGTGTTACCCACCGTGAAACATGACAGCTAATGATATCCAAGGCTTTTTAAAGGTGTTTGTGTCTGCAAGTGTGTGAGGAGTAGAGAGCTGCTGGATTTCTTCCAGACATCGATTAGCAGCCAGAGAGCATGAGCTCAGAGAGAAAACTACTAACTTAGAAACCATGCTTTCATGTCGTCTATTCATTTACATCTGTGCCCTTTTAATCTGTGCATTTCTTTACATTTCAAGCTAAATCAAACCTTTAGACACAGAAGTTTCATTCACAGGATCGTTGGAGTCTAAAGTTGATTAGCTACCAGCTGAATCTCTGGATGACTTTAAAGCACATCTGTAGCATAGCATTATCCTGCTGGAGCGTTTTCCTGTAGCCTCCCTTCACTCTAATCTAGCTGCTGATTTGAGGCAAGATGAAAAAATGTGGTGTAAATCAGCCCAGCAGCATGATACCGCCACCACCGTGCTTGACAGTTGGGGAAAGGTATAACTCATGCTAAATCAATCACATTATGTTATGTGGGATCCAAGTGTTTATTTCAAAGGGAAACAGGCGCACAGCATCATGGATCCTCCACTGTACTTAACACTGGACAAGAGGAGGTCCTCCACATATACTTTCTTTGTTTAAGACCACACCCACCAAGAGTGTTTCCAATGAAAGAGTTTAATATAGATCTCATCTTAGCTTAGTAAACTCCAGGTCCTCATTTATCAAGCATTGGTAGAAACTCTCTTATATTCTATTCTAACAAGGAAATTTAAAACATTTGTACAGAAAGTCAAAATCTGGATTTATCAAATATGCGGTGGGCTCTTGTATCCATGTTCCTCTGTTGAGAAATTGCATATGTATGTACCTAGGAGCTTTAGCCCGTTCAGTGATTAGCACACAGAAACACCGTAACATTGCATCCTCTGACACATGCCTTAAATCCTTGCATTCCTTCTGAAACTAAAGCCCAGAGAACAGAGAAAGGAATATCAGTGACGCCGACATCGAGATTGAGATGAAACATAAGTGGAGCAAAAGATTCGCATAGTCGACACAGATTCATTATACCACTGATCATTTTTGTCAGCATGACAAGTAAAAAAAGCCCATGGAGAGATCAGACCTCTGCAGCACACATCACCAACCCCAACCCTGTTAATAACTTTTTGAGATATTTTGTAAAAGACAGACAGACGCCAACATGAGCTCCTTTGTGGATGAGATGAACTGATGAGATTAATATTTGTACCAACTGTTTTAGTGTTGCAGTTCCCCTGTTCTAGTTCTAGTTGCTGTGTGTACGTACGGTTAACGCTGTAGTCATATTTAGGAACATTTCTACGTAAAAGTACAAGATGGTAACAACTAATCATGTAGGATTGTTCCTATGCATGGAATAAGCCCAAATCTGTGCTTCAGTACAGTGGATTAATGGTGTTTTCTCTAGAGATGGAAGGATAGTGTCCCAAACATTGAATTATGTATTGTCCTTTGACATCAATATGTCACTTCATTGCTTCAGTATCTGTTTTTTCTTGTAGTTGTGTCTTGATTAATAAAAATCAATGTTCTGTAGTCTTTTCCATTTTGAAAAGAGGTGAGTGAAAGGGGCCTCTTCCATTGGTGACAACAACTGGAGCTCCATTGAAACAAAGTGGAGTTAATCTAGCTGCATAGGAGTATAGTGCCATCTGTGTACTCTCTGTCACCCCCATACATGGTTGTTGTTCACTGGACAGACTAGATCATCGGAAACTAAATGAGCGCTTTCCATGGTTTCATACAGTTGGTTTTAACTTTCATGAAAAAACTGACAGAGGTTTGAGTCTCCAAGTGTATCAGTAAAATGTAATGTCTGGAATTTGAAAATGTTTAAATCTTCTATATTGTTTCATATTTTAAATGTTAAACTGTTGTATTAGTGAATGCATTATTTGCTTTTGCACTTTGCACACTGCTGCTTCTCATCTTGGCAAGGAAATCCTGCTAAAAATGGGCTTTTTAATCTGAATTAAGATTGAGACAATTGGGATTTACTTAATTTCCCTCTGGGATCAATAAAGTATTTTTGAATTTGAATTGAGATGGGTAAAAAAAAAGAATAAAAAAAAACATACTCAGTGTTGTTCTGTTGTTGTAAGGAATGGCTACTCTCTGGGACTGTTTGCACCAAAACAACTACAGAAGATTAAATCTTTTACACTAAAATAATTCTAATGTTGATTTTTGGAAACTGGGGTTAAAAAGAGAACATTGGTAAAATGGCAACAATTTAACATTAACCTTGTATTTTTGCATCCATGTTAGGGGAGTTTTACATTTTCACAAATATTGAGGAAGATGTTTATTCTGCAAAATAATCTGATTGACATCTAATCATATTTAATACAAGCTCTGATGCAACTGGAGCATAATCAGCCCAAAATAATGAGGAAGCATTACTTAAACTCCATCACTGTAGGATGAGCTTCTCTTGACCAGCTACTTCCATTAGGCTGAGCATAGGGGGCGCTGCAATCACTGCATTGCACCTGCAGGAAAGGAATAGTGGGTACCTATTTGTCACCAGCCAGTCTCTCTCCCTCTGTCTCAGCGCTGCCATTGAGTGCTCCATCCTGGTTTATGTTTGTGTGTTTGACAGGAGAATCACACACACACACACACACAGATCTTCTCTATCCCGTCCCCTCCACACCCTCTCCCTCCCTTCCTCCCCCCTCTGACCCCAGCGCCATCTTCTCTGTCTCATCCTTTATGCATACTGACAGCGAGCCCCTCCGTTTATGGCTCTGCATAACGCTCCCTCATTACCAGCAGGACTCAGAAACCCGAACGCAGCAGCAGGGAGAGCTGGGGGAAGGTGTGTGGGAGGGAGGGGGTGAGGGATTAGGATCAAGGGGGAGTGATGCAGAGAGGTTGAGGAAGATGATGGCTAATATTAATCTGATTCATTCGGCGTGCCATGAAGCAGCACTCTACCAAAAAGCTCTGAATCTGGAGGTGCTTTTATCATGTTGCACACAAACAATATATACTGACGCATCTTACATGACACCAGTCTATTGTGTACACTTCTATGTACACATCAGCTGGTGGAGAGCAGGCGTGCAGCTTGTGTTGGCTGTAAACAGCAGTGCAGGCCCGTATGTGAGTGGCGGGACGGCTAAGCCAATCAACCCCTCCATCTCCTGTCCCTGCCCTTCCATTGATCCCCATTAAAACACTTAGCAGATGCTCGGCTTGAAGAAGATGAGCGCTCCTTCTTCTCTGCTGCTGCTGCTATTTTCATTTGCGTTCTCCGTACCGTCGGTCTGGAATAGTCGTTTTGCCAACTGGGATGCAGGCCCATTCCTCGGCTGTACAGTAGCATCCATTCAGTGGGCTTAACCGGCGAATGTTTAGTGTGTGGAGTTGATGTCGGCCAATCTGCTGGAAATCCCTGTGAGTTTAGTGCCAGAAAGCTGATTTTACCATCTGGAGCCGTGGTAACAGATGCACACCTATGTTGTTTTTGTAAGAGAAAACATGATAGAGTTTACAAAGTGCAACAAAAATATGAAGTCAACAAGGTTTCAGGAAATAGGAAGCAGAACAATTAAAAGTTATCATCCTAAACAGCATTCTGGGGAAGATGGTGGCTAATAACACATGACTGAAGAACAGAATATGCATCGTTTCAGAGGAGAACAAAAAATTTCCAGTAAAACATGAACAAACCTGACAGAATTTCCGAAAACATTCCTTAAACACGGAAACAGAAAATATACAAATTACATCCAAATACACATGATGCAATGGCTGAGGAGTTCTGTTTGTTTGTCCTATTTTGTGTCAAACTGTTGCTTTATTTGTGGCCTTCTTAGAGATTATTTCATATTTGCTGTACATTAGCACTTTTATGCTCTTAGTTCTAAAGAGGCATCATTTATTGAAGGCTGTCATTATTTTTGGATTTTACTTTCGTCAGATATAATTAAATCCATGCAAGGCTCAAAATAATTATGACTGATGATGACATCATCAATATAAATATGCAATTTTTCTGATTAGATATGATTATTTCCCCTTAATAGATGACTTTCTAACTTCGATTTCTACTTTAAATGCTAAATGACCTAGCTTCTCCTTACTGCTTTATTTTTTATATTGTTAGAACTTTGTTGCATTCTTGACCTTAATACCTTTTCCAGTAATTGTTGAGTTGGTTCATACAGTGAGGTGAGGAATTGAAAACACTAACTACTGGTTTAACTGGGCTATTATACCGGTGACTGTTAGCCTGGTACTAGTCAGCAGTATCATCAGATTGTTCAGTTTTATGAAGAATAAAAAGATGTTCTGATTTTTCTGGATTTTCTACATAATTGGAGACCTTTCCAGCTTTCTAGAAATCCAAATAAAGATCCTTCTGATTTTTGTCTGCCTTGTTATTAATTTATTTGAACAATTTTCTGAAATTTTATGTTTGTATTTTATGTTACTTCAATCCATCCAATTTACCGAAGGATATTATAAAATATATTGTATTGAAAGAATGAGACCATATGATGATTTAGGAAAATTCTTTGAGAATATAAAGAATTGACATTTTTTATTCATAGATCAC
Source organism: Apricaphanius iberus (assembly GCA_028564705.1). Lineage (NCBI taxonomy): Eukaryota > Metazoa > Chordata > Actinopteri > Cyprinodontiformes > Aphaniidae > Apricaphanius > Apricaphanius iberus. The sequence continues at coordinate 637,398 of JAPXFQ010001133.1, read as the reverse complement.
CCGGCTGGCCTTGTAGAATCTGTAAACATGTTTCCATTTGTGTTTCCACAAACAGAATGACAGTTTCATTTAAACCAAACTATGCTTTTAAGGCATACCCTGATGTTTGGTTAGGTTAATCTATGGTTAGGGTTATGGGTCAGAGATGTCTGACCTAAAAACAAAAAGCTGTAACAGCCCTTTGATGTCACAGCAATACACTCTGACTGCAAATTTAGCATCATTAGCAGCTAACAATTCATTTCTTTGTTTGGTTGGGTTCCCATTATGCTGCCAGAGAAACCATTGAAAAGTGGTGGGACCTTCCAAGAATGGGTTTTCTAACCTTACAAGCAGACTTTCAATACAAGGCAGAAAAAAAGGAAGCACTTCCCAAGTAACTTCAAAATACAACACTCAAAGAAACAACAGGGTTTATGCGAGTTTTTACAATATATATGGGACAATTTATCAATATCACGAGATAACATCACACATCATCTAATGAAGTCTTCACTAATCACCTTAACTATTCTCTGAGATGGATTCTTTTCTATATTTCTGTATGTTGGCTGCTACTGAGGATGAAAGGAATACCTGTCTCAACAGGACTATGATATTTGTTTTACAATAATTTCCCCTTTAAAATATGCAGCTTTTGAACTTTTTTGGCTCATCTTTTCAGGAGTTGAGTTGATGATGATTTTATGATGGTACGATGAACATTTATTTATTTGTAAGATTGAAACATGATCATGTTGATTGCTTGCTACCATAGAATCTGCATAATTTTATTCATAAACACCTGGAATCAAATATGTTGGCCTATAGACTATACAGGATAGAAGCACTAACATCCTGTTTCACTGTCACAGATTATTTCTGGGCTTCAGACATTGGGACATTCAGTCACACCGAAGTGGAAACATCTCTTTCATGACATAATCCTGCGAACAACGCGTGTCTGGAGCATGTGGGGCAAAGTACACCAGGATTAGGACTGGTTTGTGGTGGTTTGCCAGCAGGTCGAACAAAGCAGCTATTGTATGTCTGTCTGTGTGTGATCATTTTGGTGTGCATGAACCCAAACTATTTCCATTCTGGACACTCGGCACAGTGTCTGTTCTGTGTATGCATGAACTCCTGATGGGGGTGTTTATGTAGGACGTTTTCATGTTCACATGTCTACGTAAGTATCTTTGTGTTTTTGAAAGTTTGCTTGGACAGTAACTGAAGCCGCTGTCTTCAAGCTTATGTCTCTGTGTTTTGCTTGTCTCAGAGTACAGCCGGCGTACACTAGCACATTTGTTTGTCCAGGCAACTGACGTACGATTGTGGAAGAAGGCTGTCCAATAAAGGCCGCAGCTGTGAAAGGGAAGCTTTGTTCCTAGACCCTGCCGATCCTCAACATGGAGGAAGCAGGGCTTATAGTTGTGTTTCTGTTTGCTGTTGTTCTAAACTCATATCGCTCTGAATTACAACCAGTCAGTGTGACAGCTCACCATGAACATACCCCCATACAGCTACCCCGTTGGTTCCTGAAATGGCCTGAAAACGGCCCAATGAAGTGGAGACGTGGATATCGGGAAGGTCCCATCAAATTAGCCGTAAGTTCTGATGCTGGAAATGCACCTATTTTTGCTCTTATCTTATTTTTTATGTCAGTCTGAACAGAACCAGTTTCATTTCAAACCCAACCAAAATCAGTTCTATGTGTTGTACTAATTCAGAAACATCTCCATTTTGTTTAAAAAGCCACTGCAGACTGAACACTCACATTACATTACAGCCAACTGAGTGACACACAGGTCTGCACAATAGATTCCTCCTTTCTTCACGCTTTTTAAGAAAAAAAAATAATGAATCCATTTATAAAACCAGATGCAATATTGCATTGAAAGTCTTGCTTCTTTCAATAACCTATTTAACCTGGATGGATGTGATACTAGCGTTACCACAGTGGACACACCTGATGTTGCTCCCAGTGGTCCACCACTAAAGAAGTTTTTTTTTTGCTCAGACAAAGGTAAAATTAGAGGGGCCATTAGTTGTGAGAATATTGGTCTGACATAGTTCCAACACAATCCTCCATGTGATCAGAAATAATCTGTTTATAATGTAAACTTGTTCTAAATGCCCAAAAATGTAACTAAAACCCAAACATGTATTTAGGCTATAATTTTGTTGCTTGTATTTAGGAATAAATCTTGTTAAGGTTGGCATTGTAAAGATAAAATGTGACTAAACAAATATTTGCTGAAGTGGTTGATAAAATGATTGGACCTAATGCCAAACCATGCTAAATAAAAAGTGAAAGAGTAATCATTGTTCCTTATAACTGTTAGCATGCTCTTAATGTTAGCTTTAGCATGCTAAGCACATAACTTTAAATGATACTTCCTATTAAAGCTATTCCAAGTTAATGAAAACAAAAAAATGGTGTTTGCCACTTACTAAAAAGGGTTCAAATGTAATATTTAAATAATTTCTGCATAATAATGTGATTTGTTGAGCTTATCTAAACCTTTTTTTGTTATTTAGATATTACATACTGTATATTTACATGCCAAACAATTACCTTTTTTTAGCCCTAAAATCTACATGTCCTCTTTACATGATTTAACATACAGATTTTTGTAAAATACCTCCCACATACATAATGCATATTTATTCTTTTGCTTTCCATTTTATTAAAATATAAAATAGTATGTCATTTTAAAACACAGGTTATGGCACTTATTTTGCTTTTCGTTTTTCCTTGCATGCTACAAATGAGACAGAGAAATATAAACTGAAATGTTATATACGGCATGGCAGATATAAACTTTACAGTGGATGAAACACTCTTAGCCATCACAGCAGAGGGACCCACTGACAGCGATCCGTTTAGTCGACAGGAAAACTCTGACAACAGCTTGAAGAGCGCGCTGGGAGCTGCAGCGATGCTCAGGAGATATGGGCTGAGTAATGCTTGAAGTGAAGAAAGGAGGTGTGAACAAGAGGGGGAATTTGCCATGTCATGCGGCCGATTAGGCAGCTAGTCTATCTCACCGATGTCTGGGTGTGTGTGTGTGTCGGGGGGGGGGGGGCTTTAACAGCAGCTTCCCTGTCCCACCAACACATCATATCCATCACCCTCTCATTTTACACATACACACACACACACACAGAGTCAGAGTGTGTGTGCGTGGAGAAGCATTATTCCCTCCTATGTCACCTACTCGGACCGGGAGCATGAAAAATGGCTGTCACCTGAAAATGATTGCTAAAAACGAGCAGAGGAGGGAGAAGAAAAGTGCGAGGAACATGGGGAAGGAGGAGGCAGGGAAGGTGAAATTGGAGGAAACTCTGGCCAGATTAGGTGCGGGTTAAGAGAATATTGATCTGTGTGCCGAGGACTGTTGATCTCTCTTAGCAGCACAAGACAAATGGCAGCAAACAGAAAATCGAGCGCTGGCCTTTTCCCCTGAGGATGGGCTCAGCCTCTCTCTGCCTTTCCTTCAGTTCTCCAGATTTCCCACCTCTCATTGCACCAACATATACTTCCTGTAACATAAGGGGAAATGCTTAAACTGATATTAACGTTCATAAGTAAGAACTGCACCATTGGTGGTTCTATACATCACTAATATTGGGTTTTACTCTCACCTTATATTCCTCCAACAGCCATCACCCAGCCAGCATGAGCACTGATAGGACAGAGTCTGTGAGGGTAAGAGCTGCTGGGTGATTCTGAAGGTTTCTGAGATAATTAGTCTTTTTTCTCCCATTTGGAGTCTACGAGGGGTCCTCAGAGGCCCCTTGTTTGATTAGGGCCACAGCCTTGGCCTGGCACCCAGCCGGGGTGTTTGATGATGAGGAGTGAACTCTGGGCGGGGGCTGAGGTTCATCCGTGCCGGCTCAACATCAAACAGCCTGGAGCAAAGGACCAGAGCCCTGGGGGGAGCCCTCCAGCAGTGCTGCCAGGATAGGTAGATGCATTCCCAGTCTGAGGGGGTTTTATTTTGGGGGGGTGGAGAGTAAAAAGAAACTCCAAATGAGAACACCTTAGAGGAAGCAGCGCAGCTCAGGTAGCCTCTGAAAAGTTTATCCAAACATGCTCAAAATCTATCCTTCATTTACTTGGTTACATTTCTGTTGATGTAGACTTGTGTTTGACCCCGTTAATGAATTATTAACTAAATATTCAGTTCCAATAACGGTCTTGATGTGTGCATGGATCATACTATGAAGTCCTGAGTTTAGGGAAGCTGGCTTTGGTCTAGGGGGTACTGTAGTCTTCCTTTACAACTTCAGGTCTTATAACATCTTTGGAGTGAGAGAGAGAACATTTAAAGTGCTGCTTACTGTTATTTGATTCTACAGCAGCTGACACAGATGCCATAACTGTCTGCTGATTGATTTATTACCCAATTAATCAGCAGTTTAAAAGTATTAGCAAGACATTACCTGAATTCAACAACTATCTATTCTTCGGCTAACAGTAAGGGTCAAAACCTAGGCAAGGCAATTTTATTTGTGTAGCACACTGTCAACACAAGGCAATTCAAGGTGCTTTACATGATTAAAATTAGAACACAGAATAGAGAGCATAAATCACTTTGAAGATTAAAATACAAGAAAGCATTTACAATAAGACAATAACCAAGAAAATAATTTGTATGAAAATTAAAAACAAGCAAGTAAAAACCAATAATAGGATCAGTTACTCATAAGCGAGTCTAAATAGGTACGTTTTAATTTATGCTTATAAGAGTTCAGTGTGTCTGCAGCTTTGCATTCTCCTGGTAGTTTGTTCCAGATATGAGGAGCATAAAAACTAAAAGCTGCTTCTCCATGATTGGTTCTGGTTCTAGGGACGATCAGTAAATTAGAGCTGGAGGACCTGAGTGATCTGGATGGTTTGTACCATGATAGCAGATCTCTAATGTACTCAGGTGCTAAACCATTCAATGATTTATAAAATAATAAAAGCACTTTAAAGTCTATTCTCTGAGCTACAGGAAGCCAGTGGAAGGTCTTTAGAACTGGGCTGATGTGTTCTTCTTTCCTGTTTCTAGTGAGCACACGAGCAGCCGCATTCTGGATCAGCTGCAGCTGACCATGTAGGTCCCAACTGTTTGGTGCATCAAAAGTCCAAAATGATCTGACAGCTTCCAGCTACCAACATCACATTGGTTTTAGGGCAGTTTTGCACAGATAAAGGACTATAGTACAAAATGCATGTTCAAACAATATACAAAGTAGTTCAAGACTCGCAACATTCTCAAGAATTTGGTTAAATGGTCTGCAGAAAGACTGACTGATGTTTCTCAGCAATCATTAGGAAATGAAAGATCTGCAGCCAAAGTATACATATGAGGCATCACCTGACTCTACCCAGGTAAACAATTTTCTTAACAAACCTGTTCCAGTGGTAGTTCAAACTCACTGCTTTCTGAGCACCAATTCTTCCACTATAACAGCTTAAAGCCCTGGTTCTCGGCTTTGGTAAAGCATGGATTACACAATGTGGAAAAAACTTGTTAAGTAACCTAAAACATTTGCTCCATTTTTCCTCTGTGGCTATATAAAGCAATACAGAACTAGCTCCAGCATAGTCCCTGGTTAAGAAACAGCGTGTGACAAATTCTCCCAGTTGTCCAGGAGTTACATCTACGTTTAGGAAAGAGTTACCAAGTGTTGTTTCTGTTTTGTGTTAATATCTTAGTTACTTTGTTTTATATTCTCTTCCATTCTTTTTTTAAAGGTTTTGTGGTCACAGTGGCCTTTATTTCAAAGTGAAGATAATAGAGGGTGAAGACATGCAGCAAAAGTCCATCGGGTGGGACTCAAACCAGGGACGATCACATCGAGGACTGAGGTCTTTGTACGCAGGCCGCCCGCACTAACCACTGTGCTACATGACAACCCTAGTTTCTTCCATTCTTAATCCGATGAAATTAAATTCCTGCCCATCTTTGAATCTCTGGACCTTCTGTCTTCCTTCTGTCCATCTCACTGGCAGCCCCCCCTTCACGATATACTTCTCCCCCAGGATATAGTTATGGGATTCCTTCATGTGCCTTTTAAGGTTTATCCACCGTGAATTTTCTTGAATCAACACCTTGAACAGAATGCAGTTTTCTTCCAATCTGCAGGCTATCTGACTTGTCTCTGTCTCTCTTCTCTTTTATCTCCCTCCCTCTCCCAGGAGGTGTGGGGAGGCTTGATCTTGCTCCTTCGCCTGACTATTCACCCTTCAGCCGTCATGTCTCATTACAGAGCGTCAGTCTTCCTCCTGTCTTTCTGTCTCTCTGCCCGTGCAGCCCTGAGTGGGCATGTTTTGCAAGGTTAACATGGACAGGGCCCATCAGAAAGGGTTAAACTTTGGATCAGTCTGAGAGAAGACTCATGTTAATATAGGATGCTCAGGGTGTTGTTTATGCAGACAGATGTAGGTAATGAACGGCCACTGAGATAAGGAACAGTAGCTAGTACGTAGAGTGGAATAGCAAGGCACTCTAAGACCTGTGCAGGGTTCCTCTGTGGTCTCATGGAGTCTGGAAATATGAGATTTGATTTTATGTCTTCCTGTTCTGGTTAAGCTTAAAACCAGAAAAGAAACAGTTAAAAAATGATTCCTAGACTTTATTACTTAATATGCAAATGCCATCCATTCATCCATCCATCCATCCATCCATCCGAGGAAACCTTTTCTGTAGCTTCAGTCTTTAACCTTGGACATTGCTGCTGAAGAACAGTTCATTACAAACCTATGAACTTCTTGGTGTGGTTGCCATTATTGGAGTGTCCAAATTAAAAGCTTTTCACACTAAAATCACAAGTGTTCATTCCCATAACTTTAACTGCCTGATATTATAATTGCATTACTGGAAATCTGAGCATAACATACTTCAACTCAACTGAAAAAGTAAATTAGAAAATCAATGCTGCCAAGGAAGCTTTGCTGCTAATGCCCACGTAATAAGATGCACCAGGCCGAACGCGCTTCAATTAGTGGAGCAAAACTCCAGAGAATATTTACAGTAATCAATGTACAATTCTCAAGCCAAAATTAATTTTAATTAATTCACAGCACCAATTAACTCCCCGAATGAATAACGCCCACAAATAGCCCTCTCTTTGTGACATTAAACTTATAGTGGACTGTCTCATTACCTGTCTTGACTGAAGCGAGTGTCTCGGGGTATGTATTTGCTCACTCTGGGTGGATTTCTGAGATAAAATGGGTCGAGTTGGCTTTTTGTATGAACTGCAGGGATTGAAAGCCTACTTCCTCCCACCAACAATATGGGTTCATGCATATGGATGTTCTGTGGACAGGTATGCCAAAAAAAATTTTTTTTTATTTGAGAGTTGTGGGTTTTCTTTTTTGCTAGGACAACCTGCGTTTTTTTTATATATTTCATAGATGCAGAGCTGGGAGTAAACATGACTTCCAGACAGCCGAACAAATGGAATAGTTCATATCAGTCAGAGGAAAACAATAATCCAGGGCTAGATTTGTCGTCGCCCATAAATGATCGTGGCAATTACGCTGGTGTTGCGAGGCAAGCAAACAGAATTACAGTGAGATTTTCCCCGTGATTGGGGTGTCACAGCCCCATTATTGTTGGGAGTCCTGATTGATCCTCTCCCTCTCACTCTCCTCTCCGTTTCAGCGCCTGTCTTGTTTCATCTTCTCCATTGTCTCGTCTTGCTTTTCCCCTGGACTTGTTCTTCAGGCTAATGAATCTAATACTGGTAACAGTCTGGCCCAGTGAGACCTTCAGCCTGTTCTAGGCTCTATTTTCTCCCCCGCAATGTCTTCACAGCCAGGCCCGGCCAAGTCAGGGGAATTTATCTGTCCATCACTCTTATCCTGGTTCCCTGCTAAGACTTTTACAACCTTTAAATTAGCCACTGTCACCACAAACCATGCCTTCTATTTGCACATCTCCAGATGTTCCAGGGTGTTTTTTCTAACTGCTGCTGTTGTAAATCTTGGCTTTCTAGAGTGGGAAGGGGCGAGAATAGCCTGGAGGGCGACCACAACTCACCTCCTTCCATCTGTTGTCTCATGCGGTGTTTGCAGGAAGGCTTATTCTTTATACTCTTGGTTAGTGTAGCTCAAGAGATAGACAAGGCAATTGTAAGGAGAGTACTCTTTGAAAACCAGCCAAAGCAAGGCTTTGTTCATGAAACGGGTCAATTTCTCCCCAGTCCAAGAAATTAATTCACAATTCTCATGCTTTTCTTTAACAAATGTAATTTTATGGGAGTTCATGCCATAAAGTAGTACATTACTGGGGAATGCAAAGAAAAGGGTAAATGACTGTCCGAGAAAGTCTGAGAAGTGTGGCATATCTTTGTATTCAGCCCGCAGTTTACACTGTCTAGGTACAGCCCTGTTTCCAAACTGTCTTTTATTACTAAGGCACTGAAGAAAGTTGTTTATTTGCAGTTAACAGAGTTTTTACAATTAACATTTTAGAAAAATTTCAGTCCAGTTTTAAGTCTTTTCATAGTACAAAATCAGCTCTACTCAGAATTTTTAATAATATTCTGACTGATGCCCCTGCCCTCTGGTGTGTTGGTGGCTCTCCGTGTCTTGGGCTTGGGGCCCGGATGCAGTTCGGCAGTATGTTGCTGTAGCTGTTACTGTGGGGTGTTTGAGGGGATGCTGGGGTGTCGGCTGTATAGGATGGCCTAGGGTGGTGGCGGCATGTGTCGTCTATTGGCCGGCTGCAGCGCCTCCTGCCTTGCGGTGGCAGAAGAGGACTCCTGTCGGCGGATCCCTGGTCAAGGCACTGCTGAGGGGGGGGCTTACCTCTGTTCCTCTCTTGCGGTCAGCCCTGCGTTAGGCCGCCTGGAGCTCCTGGGTTCTGGGGCCCTCTGGGCATCTGTGTACCCAACCTCCTTTATGTCTGTGTCGATTGCTGTAGGACGGATTAGCGGCTTCTCACACCAGCTATCAAACACTCATATACATTCACCAGCACACATACACACACTCACACATATACTGTAGGTGACATATTCTTGGGCTGAGGTAATCATCAATAGATAATTGGTGCCAAGAGCTTTTCAGTGACATTGTTGTTGTATCTATATACCCGTTTTGTATACGCGTAGTTCTGAGTTCTTTTTATTTGGTTTATTTTGTTTGGTTTTATTGGTTGTTGTTTTTTTCCCACCTCTCTGCCATCGTGTGGATCGATCCCACACGATGGGGATCGATGTGGAGGACTGGATCGATCCCAGTCCTCCACATCGATGTGGAGGACTGGGATGTTTTCTTGTGTTCTCTTTGTTCCCCTTCCTATCTTCTATCATCAGTTCACACCCCTACCTCTCATGCCTCTCTTCTTCATCCTCTTTTTTTATTTTTTTTTATTTTCTCATTTCCGTGTCCATAACTACAAGAAATTAAACCCACAGCAATCTTTATGATTTTTTTTTTTACACATATATATTAAGTGGAGTACTATAGCAAATGTATAATATTCTGCTTGAGAAAGTAAATCTGTTGGGCTTCTACTTGGTACTCAGACACCATTCTGAGTGCCACACTGCCAGATAGGAAATGTAAAACAAGTCAGAGTCTGAATTTCCTCTCCTCTTTGATGATAAAAAGACAGAAGTTGTGTTTTTCAGTCCCGATGTTTCTCAGTTGTACTTGTATTTTTAATTTTCCCTTGGGCATAAATAAAGTTTATTCTGATTCTGGACCTTGTTTAATTGACCTCGGCTCACTGACTCCATACTAACAGTATGGAGTCAGTATAGTGCAGTTTTTAAATCGAGTTTTTAATCAGCTGAGGATGATTTTAATTCATGCTTTTATTATATCACACCTTCATGACTGTAATGGTGTCTCCCAGTTCAACCTCTTTGGTCTCCAACTTGTGCAGAACCCAGCTGGCGTTTTAACTGGTACAAAGAATAGAGACACATCACTCCAGCTCTAGCTTTGCTGCACTGGCTGCTTGCTCATTGTAGGATTCCTTTTGAAATTATTTTATTTGTTTTTAAATCTTTACATGGTCTCGCCCCATGCCATCTGTCAGGGCCTTTGAAAGTGAGTCCCCCCTCTCTGTCCCTGAGGTCAGAAGATCAGCTGCTCCTTGACATACCCAGGACAAAATGCGAGCTTAGATGACACAGGGCTTTTTTAATGGCAGTTCCAAACTTCCTCTTTAGTTTCCACTCATCCTGAATGTTTTATTTTTTAAAAATATTTTATGGGGTTTTTATATTTTAGGATTTTATATTTTATCAACAGTTTCTGCAGTATTTCTAGCTATATTTATGTAATTGTAAATACTACACTTGTACTACAGTGAAATTATATATTCTTATTTCCTACCACTTTTGCCCATTTGATTGATGTTGTAAAGTGGTATATAAATAAAGTTGGTCTGGTTTGATACACCTAGATAAAATTTGGTGGCATTTAATTTCAGTGTAAAGTAGGATCATAAAAAGCACAATAAAACACAATATCAAGAAAACTACACTATTTAGTTGTTTTTTTTAATACAAAAATACTATCAATTACAGTAGAACTGTGTTTATATTGTTTTAATTAATACAAAACAAACAAAGTTAAACCAGCTATCATTATGTAAACATGAATAATATAAAAATCTTCTTTTTCTTTTTAGTTAAGAAGTAAATAAGCTACAACTTGTCAGTATGTTTTTTATCTTTGATGAAGATACAAACTTTGTTGTCATTGCATAATGAACATTAGGATGACTGATGTCTGACAACACTCTGCCTGTTTATAGCAGCTCCTGCTTCATCAGTGGAAACAAGATGGTAATCTACATACAACCAAAACTGAAATGTTGGATTCTTTATATTACATGGTATTACAGTCTGCTTTTTGAGAGTAAAGATATGCTTTGCATAAAAAATTATAATAAATATGCATTGATGCTTGTGTATGGACAATGTGCTTCCTACCTTACTTTTATTACTGCTATTTCAGCAAAACTGTTCCTCACAAGACAAGTGCTGTTCTATAGTAGCTCCTAACTTTGTGACGACATCCATTTGCTCACATGTTGACCCATCTAGGTAAAAAAACATTTCTGACCCTTTTAAAGAACCTCAGATTAAATAATTATGAAGTGGTGGAGCAAATTTTAGCTACAGATGCACCAATAACTGCAACACCTTCAAACCTGTGACTACAGTTTTCAGTGTTTTTTTCACATGTGTTTTTGGCTTCACTGAACTAGAATGTTCTGATAAAGAGAAGCAGCAAGTCCTCTGGTAGGATATGAAGGAAGTTCCTGGGAATTATAGGAAATGTATTCATCCATAACACCTGATTAAACCAATCAGTTAGGTAGATTACAAGCATGTCTCGAAGAAAACCTGACTCTGAATTTTCTACTTTTAAATTCAGACAGACAGAGGTTTTTGTCTTTGGACCAGAACCTTTAAAAAGTAAACTGCTAAATCAATCACTTCATCTGGATGGCATTAATTTGGCCTCTGGTAATAATGTAAAGAACCTTGGTGTAATTTTTGACCAAGACATGACATTTAAATCTTATATTAGACAGGTATCTAGGATTTCTTTCTTTGACCTCCGGAATATTGCTAAAATTAGAAACATCCTGTCCAGGAGTGATGCAGAGAAACTAGTCCATGCATTTGTTACTTCAAGGCTGGACTACTGTAATTCCTTATCATCAGGAAGTCCACAAAATGCAATTAAAAGCCTTCAGTTGATCCAAAATGCTGCAGCAAGAAGTCTGGTGAATATTAAAAATAGATATCACATTTCCCCTGTTTTAGCTTCTCTCAATTGGCTCCCTGTTTAATCCAGAATAGAGTTTAAGATCCTCCTCCTTACTTATAAAGCCCTTCTCAGTCTGATTTTATCCCTAAAACAAGTACCATGATCTGTCCGTCTGATGGACTCATTCTTGATCCTATCCATCCTCGTGACTCCCAAAGAGATCTCAACATAGAATCACATACTACGTAACCAGGTATCTTAACTTACAGCAGATATGTGGAACCCCTTAACATAACATTTTTAAGTCAATCTGAGTTTTTTTTATTGAGAGTGGGTATTTAAGCTGTTAGGAAGAAGGTACTGCTAACCAACCCTTTGTACCAAAGGCAATTAGTTTGTTCATCAAATACTGTATTGAAGCAAACGTTTTTTTACCGAATTCCGTATATTTCAAGTGATCATGTTTTTCATATCTTCAGAAAACAGATAACCCTGTTGATGAATTGACTGATATGAAGACAAATAAAGAGCTGCATAGTATGTTGTTCATGTCGTCTTTACACTCTGCTGCTTGGTGTGCTTGATGGCAACTGTGTGTTTTACTTGTCAATACCATGACCAGTGTCATGTTTTCACACAGAAACATTTCCCAGATGGTACAATAAAGTATTTTTATCATCTCTGGGGACATTTGAACAGACCTTTTGTTGTTTTTATTATTGGAATAATGGATTGTGTTTTTTCACATTTAGTTTTTTTCCCTTTTAGGTAGTTAAGCTTCAATGTTTGCACATAGATTCATAGATGTGTTCTCAGTGAGTAGCTTCAGCACTGGTTTGGTAACTCAACACTCCATCCTGAACTTTCTGAAGAAGAATTCTACTTGTTTTCTTGGTTGGTGGCCAGTTCAGAAGTTAGCAAGCACCTCTACGCTCTATTAGCAGCTTTTGGCAGTGTTAGCACACTCTTCGTTAAGTGTCAGGTTCCTGGTAGCACTTCGGAAAAAGATCAATACTGGATTGCCCACTTATTGAAAAATTGTTATAAACTTTGGTCATAGAAAGTTGTTATAAAAGCCACGCATCACCTTTTTTCTCTCAGTGAAAATGAAAAAAAATATTTCTAATTGATGAATGCCATAATAAATAAAGAACTAATGTAGTATTACTTTCATTAAAGATTTCACCCAACATGTTGGACCCTTGTCACACGTTCTAAAATAATGCTCTGCCAAATACTAAGGAAGCAATGTAAACCACTAAATTGGAAAAATCTCCACTTGTTCAGGTATTAGCAGATAGTTGCTTCTTCTGCTCAGTACAGAAAACAATTCAATCACTGGAGATTGACCTCTTTTAAGTGTCAGAACAGTTTGACTGGAACCAGCTATGTGCAGCTATCTTTATTAGTACAACACCTTAAAGACTCCATGCTGTTGGTGATGAAGGATGTATTAGAAGCCTTGAGATAAAAGAAGACAGGTCGTGATGGGATAATATGTTCCATTCACTAAAGGAAACATTTAAAGCGTAAATGTCTTTTTAACAGTCTTGAAGAGAAATTAAATATGCTCAAGAGACAAATACATTTCATCTTTGTTTCCACCACAAGATCCTTTCTTCCGTGCTTTTCCTCCGTCGATTCATTCAATTAACAATGGCTCTTCAGTTTGTGTAATCTGGAACAGAAGACGGCGGTTGTGGATGTCATTAAGGGCGATATCAATCAATCTGGGGCCACTAAGGAGCCGTCCCTCATGCTTCATCTCCAGACTCATATATTTACAACCAGGGGCTTCTCCTTGCGTCACTCAGCCTCACTAATAATAAAATAAATCAAAACATAAGAGTTTTGTCCATTTGCAATTTCCTCTCAGGACCTTGGAATATGAAACCAGATGTTTCAAACATCCTGAAGATGCTTTTCATCTGCTCCTCTTTCCTCCTCTTTTCTGTTTCTCTGCCCTCCCCTCTGCTTTCAAAATTAATGTAAGCCAAGCAAAAAAAAAAAAAGAAAGAAAGAAATGAGGCTTATAAAAAGTGAAATGTCCTCTTTGCCTAAGGAAGTAGTCTGTTTTGCATTGATAGAGAGCCACAGGCAGCCCCTGGCCATCTAAAGCTGAGCCTGTTTTTCCTCCGCCATATCCTGCCACCACATCTCTGCCTCTCGACTGCGCCTCCAACTAAAGCGGGCGGGTCAAAGAACCCCCCCATGTCCTCCAGCTCCCTCCTGCCCAATCCACCCCCATCCTTCCTCTCTTTCTCCTACCCTCTAATTGAAGGTGCTCAGGTTAGAGAAAGTCCTGGTTATCGCAAAGCCGGCAGAGAAACACAATTCAGCACCGTAATTCCTCTGATGAGTGACTTGCATTTTCAAATATTTAGCGTGGCTGTTTACACAAGCTGTGCGTCATTATCTCATTCATGCACATTCAAACGCTGACACCAGTTTATACAGGATAATTAATTCCAAGTCAACCCCCGAATGGGATTTTTAATAGATTCCGGGTATATGTATGGGAATTCATATCTGGCTCTAAAGCGCAGACATTGATACTGTGTTTGTGTAATTCTCTGGGTGCAGTAAGTGTGGTCCCAGTCGTTGCGGCGCGTATGAAGAGCTTGTCTGTTTTATGCTTCATTTTGACAAACTGTGCGTACTCGGTGCCAGTCACTTCCAGCCAACCACAGCTACAATAAACACCAGCCTTTTTTCCTCATTTTCTTCCCCGTTTTCTTTACAAATCAAGCCTCAGGTTTGATCCCAAGCAGAAACCCAGGCCAGCTCACTTCCTTCTGGGCTTTGGAGAGCCGGAGCCTGAGCCCAAACAAACAGGATCTCCTGCATATACGGTGGCAGCTCCCTGTGAGCCCTGCACCTGCACAGTGTTACGCTGAATTGAAGGGCTTAGGGTTGATCCAGTAGGACTTCAGCAGGACATGTTTGAAAACTGAAATTTGCAAACAAGCAGGAGAATCTCCACAAAATTACTTGTAGACCAGAAATACATTGAAATAACTCTTTGGTCTTTACTTGTGTTACTCAGTCCTAAAGACCACAGGCAAGTTGTGGATGATGGTTTCACTGTGCCCCCAAACAATTTATTTTTCTATTCAATTCACTTTTATTTATATAGCACCAATTCAGAACAAATGTCATCTCAAGGCACTCTAAAACAAAAGCCATCTCTATACATTTACACAAACATTCAAATCAGTTAAAAGTTTTCTTTGTAAGGAATCCCAGCAGATTGTGCTGAGTCATTGATGTGAGATTGTTCCTGGATCATGCAGACTCCAACCAGGTAATTCCTCAGCAATCCCTCATACTGAGCAAGCATGTAGCTACAGTGGAGAGGAAAAACTCAAATTTAATAGGAAGAAAGCCTCAGGCAGAACCAGAACCTGGATCAGTACAAGCGGTCATCTGCCACGACCGTCTGGGGGTCTGAGAAGACAGAGAAGAGACAGCATGGAGGATGCTCGGTGACTTTGAGAAGCATCTGGACCGATGTTCCCCATCCAGCGTTGTAGTTAAGCAGGGTACCAGACCGGGTAGAGCTTCTATGGTGAGAAAAACACAGAGAGAAAACTGGGTTAACAATCACAATAACAGCAGAAAATATATATATGGAGAGTAGTAGAAGAAAAAAGTAGAAGAGAGAAGAAAAGTGGTCAGTCTGTCCTCCAACAGTCTAAACATATAGCAGCATAACTACAAAAATAGCTCAGGATAACCTAAGCCACTCAAACTATACACTTTATCAAAAAGGAAGGTTTTAAGCCTAGTGAATGATGGTTTCACTGTGTCCCTAACAAATTTCTTCTGTTATATTTTTTTTTAATCAGACTTAAATCTTTCAGCTTCTAAATAAATACAATAAGCAGCTTTTAAATGATTTCATTCATTAAACAAATAAAAATAAAAAAAACTTACCAGAAAGAACTTGTCTCTTTGTGAAAACAGATCCTCTAAACAGTCCTTATCCACAGTGAAAACACGTCTCACTGTGGATAAGGACTTTGTGCAGCAGCTTCAGCAGTATCGTCACAAGGTCTTTGGCTCCATTTGAACCTGTTCCTCTCTAGGACACAGAACCCGTCTCCTTCCAGAGTGGTGTGATGGTTGGACATTCCCAACATTTCTGTATCCTTGTAGAATTGTTTGAACAGACAAACGTGGCTCTTTCAGCCATCAGGAAGTTGTTCTCATGGAAGAGCCAGACTGGAGCAGCTCCATGATTCTCTTCCTGATATCTGGGCTGATTTCTGATGACTTTCCCATGGTGTTGAAGCTGAGAAAGTAGAGTGTGCCAGGTGAGTTCAAGGTGGGACCTTTAAATCAGCCTCCATTGACTCCAATGTGGTAGTTAACCTATCAGAAGCTTCCAAAGCCATGACATAATCTGGGCTTTACCCCATTGTTTAAAGAGACACCATTCTGTACGTAAACCTCTTATCTTAAAGACATTAATACATAAATCTCTAACAGGTTCTTTCTCTTATTTAGGCTTTTAGCAAATAGAAATGATTTTGTTGACTGTAACTGACCTGAAAGAAGAGAAGTGTGGTCTGATTTAAAAGTAGGATATGGAACATGAGCACGATAGCGCCATGTCGTGTAATTAGGTTATAGTTACAGCAATAAAAACATCATTCCAACTGTTGGGTTGCCAAGTTTGCTGCAGATACGTGCAGTGACCAACCTCAACTGTGTCCAGTGAGGAATGTATCCTAGAGGAGTTTAGCTAACAGCTAACGTTAGCAAACTTAGCTAGTAAGTTAGCTTACCGATCCAGGAGCAAAGTCTCTGTTTCTGCGTGCGTTTGATGGCATATTGATGTTTTATATGAGTCCATCTAGTGTAGGCTTCACCTAAAACTAATCTAGTTTCTGTTAGCTAGCTAGTGAGGTAGCTTACCGATCCAGGAGGAAAGTCTCTGTTTCTGTTTGTGTTTGATGGCGTAGAAATGTTTTATGTGGGTCCATCTAGTGTAGGCTTCACCTAAAACTAATCTAGTTTCTGTTAGCTAGCTAGTTAAGTTAGCTAGTGAGTTAGCTTACTGATCCAGGAGGAAGGTCTCTGTTTCTGGGTGTGTTTGATGGCATAGAAATGTTTTATGTGGGTCCATCTAGTGTAGGCTTCAGCTAAAACTACTCTAGTTTCTGTTCTTCTGCGGTCACTCTTCTCCTGAGACGGATAACAATATTTCTGGGGCTCTGAAGCAGCTGCTGGACTTGCTGACTCCAACAGTACCAGTCCAGCTGTGCCGACCATATAGTTGTATCATAGAGATCGTATCTGTCAAACTGCAATGGCGCCCACTACTGGCTGGTAGACAGAAACATAATGTCATTATCATGCCCATTTTAAATGTACATATTATAATATCTTATTTGAAATGTCATTTTAAAGGAAATATTGTACGTTCATTCTCCAAACCCTCTAAAAGCCATGTGGATGTTTTTTTTATGATGTTGCTTTTAATGAAAATGTTCCATATTCAAACTTTAACTTCGAACAGGAAGAAAAGGAGGTTGGTGATTGTATTTTTATTCAGCGTATGTAAACTTCTGCTTCAGCTATGTTTATGGACAAATGGCATTAAAACTGAAGCAAAGAAGAGTGTCTAATCAGATTTTATTCATGATATCAAGAGTTCCCTTTAATTATTTTTTTAAAAACTGCATTTTGTATTTCCTCAGGTTTTCCCTCTTTGATATTAAAATTAGTGTGAAGATATGAAACATTTCTGTGACAAAACAGGAAATGTAACCCATTACTTTTTAGAGTTCACCAGTGATGTGACAATAAGCAGCATTCTCTGCCTACCGTTAAATACCCAAGTATTTACACTCTCCTCGTTACCCTGACAGGATTTCAAACAATCACTTCCTGTTAACCATGTCTGTTCTTAATTGACGAAGTCTCAGAGGGAGAGTCCGGCTCTGAGTGACTATATTCATAAGCGTCTGCATCTCATCCAGTAACACTCAATTGGGATCTATTTTTGGCTTTCTTTGAGAAGATGAACCCATGCAGGTCATTTAGAATTTTAACAAACTACCATCTATTAGTCTCTTGCTGACTGTCAGTCAGACATTAAAGCATTGCCTCTTTCTCTATACTATTTCTGAATGCCATCAAGAGCCACACTCTTAATAAAGTCCAAACACAATTTCCCTATAACCCCAATGAGATGCCAGACCTCCTCAGCTCTTCCATAATGCACTATTCATGCTTTTTATTAATCTCTTTTTACCTCAGGCCATTTTTCAAATCACTTCTTCTGTTTACTTATGAATATTTTTAAACCTTGTTGAGGGAGGGGGGAGTGAAGGCATAAAGGCCATCAACAAGGTGGAGAAAGAAGGGCCTGATTCAAAACAGCGAAGCCTCACACACTGTCGTTGGGTAATCTAACATTAGAGGGGTTCTACAAACTAAGCAGCAAACCATTGAACCTTTGACAGGTAACTGCTGGTATTGCCTTCGGTCTTACAAACCGCGAACAAGCGAGGTCTGATAGATCAGTTAGGACAATTTACTGATGGCACAGTTGCATTGATCAGCATTTGATCCAAACTGAGAATTCAAAGTTAAAACCCGTTTCATTCCAGATTAAATTCTGGTCCTCAGCAACACAAAACAGGATATGATGTAACGTCTAGGGGTAGCATCAGATTCACCCCAAACTTTGTTATTCTTTATAATGCACCTTAACTGAATACCACATTTTCCAGGTTAAGAGCTTTTTAAGGGAAGTGGGTTCCTCCATTTGGGTGTAAACTGTTCTTGGCTTCCTTAGGACAATAACATTTCACCATCCTTGTTAAAATTCACTGTAGTCAAAATTACGTATCAACATAGTTTACATTTAATTTTTCTGGATATATACTGGGCTTTTTGTGGCTTGAGATATTTACAATGAACTTCAACAAAAACAGGTTTTGTGATTTTACTGTCATAAAATAAAACATGTATTGCAGCATTTACTTGGATTTGATTTAAATACATAAATATAACTCTTATTGCTACCGTTGCTAAGATATTACCATAAAAAAGTGAATGTTCATTTAGTATATCCAGCTGAAACGCCACAAAGCTACAATTTAAGAAGCTCCTGTATTAACACATGTAGAAAACACTACAGTAAAACACAAATACAGAGTAAATATTAGAGAAATGTGATTAAAAAAGTTATGATAGATAAGCTCTCTGTTTATAAATCAACAGAAAGGTCAAAATGGCTGCTAGCCTGCCAATAGCTGCTTAACCAGTAACTCTAGTAGCTTTGGGGAACTAACTTTACCATTTCAAAGTGACTTTACATTAAAAAGGATTATAAATAAGTCTGTACAGGGCTTACATCTGTGACTATATTAATTTCTCTTTCATTTTGCCGGCTACATACCCAGCCAGGGTACCCAAAACAGCAAGGCTGGCTTTATTGAACTATAAGCATAACCAAAATCAGAAAGGGTTTATTGCAAAATGTTGGGCATATTTACAACATTAGGAAATTGCTGTTGTACTTTGTGCAAATATATGAAAAAGACAAGCACTTAAATAAGAATAAAAATAAAATGTGCTAAACGGATAGATATATAGACATGAGTGCAGGTAAACATCCGGTGCAGAAGAACACAGTATGAGTCATGTGACTGATGACCTGGACATGTCAGACCCATGACCTGATCTCATCAGAAGATCATTGGTGAATGAAGAACTCTGTGCTGCTAGTGAAACCATACCTCATACCTAGCACTCTAAAGGTTTTATACACCCAGACAACTTAGCATCTGATAATGTCTCTGTTTCATTAAAATGAAAATAGCTTATTCCCAAAACTGGAGATGGGTGGCTCTTCAATCAATCACCATCAAAGTGTTTGGTGACTGAAAATCGTCCAACTGCCAATTATGATGGGACTCTCTTTAGAAGGTGTTTTCCACCGTTTATCCATATAGGACAGTTCATGACTTGCAACATACTATGACTAGAACTTTTAGAAACTCTGATACATCTCGACCCTTGAAATAAGAAAGTAGGTTCAGGTCTACCTTCTGTCTCATATACGTTTTGATAAGTTAGCATCACTAGACGTGTTGTATTAGACAAACTGAGGATGGCGATCATTACGGACGGTCCATAAAAGTAACCAACATCAGGCTAATCTGTCACCTATTTCCATTTTTCTCATTTTCCCAGTTTTAGAGGGGAAGAGTGAGGTATGAGCGGAGGACATAGGAGAGAAAAGGCATAATGAAAGGGCCTAAATGACAGCGGGCTGACAGTGGGATTGGCTGGTAAATGACTGGCGGAGTGGCTCGCCTGCGGAGAAGGGATAGAGGAGGCTCCCAGTAGGCCTGATTAATTCAGCTCTCGGCGACTGCTGGGGTTAGCGGCGGCTCGGAGAAGAGCCTATTACCAGCATGCAGCTGAAACTGATATAATCAGCTACACGGCGACCCGGCCCTTCCCAGAGACAAACTTTTCCAGGACACACTCCCTATCCATTCCACATGGGGACTTAAACACACGGGCCGGGAGGGAAGGTGACAGAGGTTGAGGTAGAGGCGGGTGCCGGGTTTGGATGAGAGGTACAAAGGATTTTCTTTTTTGAGACACGGTTAAGGGAGCTTTGTTAGAAATCCTCTCCTCTACTCCCAGCCCCAGCCCCCCCACGCTAATGCTGCACCTCTGTATCTCTTCATCCCCATCTCTCCCTCCTTCTTCTTCCCTCTCTGGCTGACTTCCTGCAGCTTTGATAGTGACAGACCCTCCCATGTGGCAGCAGCTTTAAGTCTGGTCAGATATGAATATGTCACAGCTCTTAATCCCACACGCTTCTCTCGCAGCTTCACAAACCGCTACTAGTGTGGCACATTTTATCTGATGGCGGCTTCATGATACGACACGTCCTCATGAACTCTCTTCTTCCTGGTTTGTGGGATTGAGCCAATATGTTAGTATGTGATACATTACTTAATGTACCTGGAGCTGCACCTCTCTGAGTTACAGGAAGGAACACTGTGATAAATAGCTTTTAATGCAAAGGTTTTTCTTTTAAAAATGACTTTTATAGATTTACAGAAGACAAATATTTTCTTTTAATTGCAATTTGTTTTACAATATAAGACACGTCACAATAGCAAGTCAGAGTTTGTCTTTAATTAGTGACTAATTAATTAAACACAAAAGCAATGAAATATTTTTCTTCTAAAAAAAATAAATAAAATAAAATAGTGATCTTTAAAAAGTATTCGCTTTCTAATGGAATCACACCTGAACTTCTCTACACAATAAGTATGAAGTATACTTTTACCTATTCTTCTTTACAAACTGCCTCAAACTCAGTCAAATATGATGAAAGTCATCTGCAGACATCACAGTTCAAGTCTTGCCATAGATTAAGAGGATTTAGTCCCAAACTATGACTGTTCCATTCGAATGCCTGACAAGGCATTGAGCTAAACCATTCTATTTCCTCTCTCACTGTATGTTTAGGATGGTGGGCCTGCTGGTACTGACCCCTCTAAGCATGCAGCAGTTCAATATTCACAGATGTTTCTGTGGAACATAGCTCCAAATCAAAAGAAGAAAAATGTGCAAATATAGGCAACACTTTCGCTTAACATCAATAAATTGGATTAAAACTAGAATAAAAAAGGACTGGATTATCCAAGCATAACTCAGCTGTACAGGTTTATGTTTGACTGAAAGTACTTCAAACAGAAGTATATTGCTCTAGTTATATTAATGATCACACTTATTATGACCACACTAGAAGACGCTTTCCATATATATATATATATATATATATATATATATACTGTATAAACACATCTGTTCTGATCAGAGATGTACAGCTGCTCTGAAGAAGGCTTCACAAGGATCTGGATGATCCTTACCTGCTGCCGATGCAAAACAAGCTCTGCACTGGTGCCAACACAATTCTCAGTCCATACAGTCTGACGCATACCAGGATTGACTCTGGGTCAGAAGTGTGCTCAATTATTGTTATACCACCAGTGCAGAGCTTGCTCAGCATTAGCAACACATACCCTGCTCATCATCTGCTGACTGCCTGGTGATTGGCCAGGTTTTGTCTCATTTGTCAACAAATTAGTGTAATCACTTTAGGTTGGGAGCCTAAAGTTTTCAAACGACTCGAAAGCAAATCTTTGAGCCGCTTTCAGAAGCCTCAAGAAGATTAGATCAAAAGGAGTTTACTTCTCATTTGATTAAAAAGCAGTTTTCTTAATAAGTTTGACTAAATTATTCCCTTTCAGTTTGATGCTGAGGGATTGCTGAGAATTCCACGACGCAATCTTCTGTGGTTCTGTAATTTCTACACTAAACATTGTATTGTAATAACTCTTTTTGTAAAGTGCCTTGAGATGACATCTGTTGTGAAATGGCGCTATATAAATAAACTGAATTGAATTGAATTGAATTGATGCATCTGGAAATTGATTGAAAACTTAAGAGGTAAAGTAGGCCTCATTTAAAGCAGACGAGACATTCTTTAACCCATCCCATTTGTAGTCAGAATATCTGTAAATCCTTATCCCTTAACTCAAGTGCATAAAACCGAAATAATGTATAACGATACAGTTAAATACAAAAGTGTTTTTTGGATTTTTAAATTCCTTTACATGTGAAGCTACTTTTTTTCATCACACAGCTGGGTTCATGTCCCAGACATTATCAGCCTAAGTCTGAAAAATGTCAGCCTCTCTGCCTGCGCAGCCCACCCACCAACCCCCCCACCTCACCTCCCTCCATGCTGATAAAGGTCATGAATATTACATGCTAACTGCTACTGAAGGCCTGAACCAAAGTGTTAAAATATTGATCTTGGCCAATCGTAATAAAGAGAAATTACTGAGTGCAATCCATCACCGTAAGCCGAGTGTCTGACGCTACTCCACGCTCAGCATCTTCACCCCCCCACACACACACAGTCTCACATTACGGCTCAATAATAATAAAGATGGTATCAGAGCTGCAGTTTGTGTGCAGTGAAAGGTGGGCTGTTGTCATGCAAATTAAGTGACAACAAATCCAAAATGCCACTAAATATATTTGCAGGATTATGTCCCTGTTCATGTGTGCAAAGGAAATAAATACTTTCAGTGTTTGCCAGCGCTCGCTCGTCTCTGCTGCTCCTGATTGGAAAAGGTGCATGGCATTTGGGATGTGTGTGAGAAGGAGGCATGAGTTTGTGTTTAATTCTTTCACGCTGCATGATGTGTCTATCATTGTGATTGTACATCTGGTAATATGTTGAACGTAAATGCAGAAATGTGGTACTAGTAGCTATGCCTAGCCGTTCTCATATTCGGTTACTTTATTATTGGGATGTTTTATGACAGATTAGCACAGGGTGTATAATTGTAAAGAGGAAGAAAAAAACTCCTATACCTTGCCATCAAGTTTGTTCTGTTTTCACACAGCATCATGCTCCCACCACCATGTTTTGCTGTTAAAATGGCACAGCGTTGGGGTTTTAACTTTAACTCCTAAAGTTTAGCTTGAATCTCATCTGACCAAAACAAGTTTTTCAAGTTGTGCTTGACTGCTGAAGGAGAAGCAGTCTCTGTCCAAGCTCCTGATCTCCCACCTCATTTCCCACCTAATTACTCTTCTTAGCTTTCCTATTAAATAATTTGTGTGCCCAGCCTCTGGAGATACTCGTTACACCGGATCACCTTTTTTTCAGGACAACTTTTAGAGGACTTTTGAAGGACTGTGAAGAACAGTGGATTAACAACATGGTGTTTTGCTCAAAACTTTCACAAGCTGCTCCAAAGACAGGATGCCTTTGAAAAACAGCTCCTGAGTATGGAGACAAAATGATGTCTTCTGGAGGTAAATCTGGAGATTAACACTGGATATGGAAAAGAGACAACACTATCAATGACACGTAAGGAACAAGAACCTGGCAGCCCCGTATTCACTCGGTCCGGTCTCAGTCAGAAGCCACAGAACAACACTTCTCCATCACTGAGGCGTGGAACAGGAAGGACACCCAAGTCAAATAATGAGGAAAACTGGCCAGCTCTAAAAACCCTAACCCCAAAGCTCTGAAAATACATCCACGCCTGCTCCTAAGAAAAACAAAAAAGAGGCTACAACTCAAAGCAAGGTATAGCTCTCCACCTGGAATATCTTTAAAAAAAAATAATTTACAGCCCTCGACTATCTGATAGAAGACACAGACCCCGAGACTGGTCAAGACCAGCAGGATAAATTTAGCAACAAACAAAGAAGAGTAATAAAACCCCAAATGAATGACGAGGCAACACCCAGAAACAGCCAAGAGCAGAGGGAAAAATCCCGGAGTTGAATTGGACATATAATAAAGTAAGAACATCCCCAACAAAGGTTCTGATAATTCATGGTGGTTCAGTAAATGGGATCAAACCCTTCTAAAGCAAAAACTCGAGTGTCTACGGCTGCCCAATGAAAACTATCAGACAAATTATGGAGAAGATCCCTTTTTATCATTGGTCTTCATCCAGGATTGAAAAAACAGATAATGTAGGATCATATGACATAAGCTCTAAGAAGAGTGAAGATCTTAAGGCTCCCAACTGCTTCAGGTTCTTAAAATGCTTAATACAAACATTTACATCTGTGGACCAGTTCCTGAGGGATGACATCAGAGATTTAGTCGCCTTCGTCAGCTCCATAAATGGTTGAAAACAGAATTCTTGGAAAAATCGTGCACCTATAGTAAGAACTTCAAAATATTTGGCTCTGCAACCCATCTATTCAAAGAAAATCAGCACTTTCTCAACAGACCTGGAATTAGACTGATGGCTGTAAATATTGTTTGTTATATAAATAACAAGGTGTCAGGTTTCTCAAAACAACCACAAACTGCCCTTGTCCTGTAGGACGGTACCTCTGGCTCACTGCAGCCCAGTCATAGAAACACTCACAGAGAATGTACACTCCTTTCTTCTGAGTCTAAAACAGAGACTGAACAATAAGACAGCTTCAAGCATAGGTAAGGCTCTGCGGGATCTACTGTATCATGTGGGTCCCTGCTAGACTTTTGTTCAGAAACCTAATGAAGAGATTATGAGAGGAACATTAACTAACTCCAAGACTCTGATTAAATCAAAAGTCTGTTGGAAGTGATTCTCCCTTCCCACCACTGGTAATGACCGATGTATAATGTGAAAGGATTCCAGACACTAACTCCAGACCCCTCACCCACCAGGACCTGTCTGGTTTCCAGGAAAGTAGCATTCATGAGAATATGAACAGAAGAAGTCATAAAATAAAATCCTGTCACATTGAATCAAACCTCTGAATTATCACCTGTCAGAACAATTTGAAAACTACTGACAAATCTCTTAAACTGACATAATTAAATAACAGATCTTTGTCCGAAAAGTGTTTTGTAATCACAGATTTTATTACTGACTATAATATACACATTCTGTCCTTTTCTGAAACTTGGTTAGACATAAATACTGAAACATCCACAATGGTAGAATCTACTCTTCCAAACTACAAACTTTTGAGGGAAAGCGGGAAGCAGAGACAATTGGGTGAGTTAGACACAATCTTTTATAACCCGCTAAACTTTAAAAATGTTTTTTCATGGGCACCTTTGACTCTTTTGAATTCCTATCTGCACAGATTAAATAATCAAATTATGTCTTATTCATAAATGTGTGAAAACCTACAAAATTGAACTCAAATTTCTTTAATGATTTCAGTGACCTTCCCTCTGTAATATGTATCAAATATGGTGAACTAATTATTGTGGGAGACTTCAACATTCAAACTGACAACCCACAAGATGGATTAGCTAAAATATTAAGTGATACTCTTCATAACTTTGGTCTAGTCCAACACGTCAACCAACACACAAACAAGAAAACACTTTAGACTCAATTACTAGCAAAGGTTTAAATATCTCCAACATCTCAGTAGTTGATGTTGCATTATCTGACCATTTTTACATTTTCTTTGAAAGCACAATCCCAGCTATACTATCAAATCAAAGTGAGACCATTGTAAAAAAAAAAAAAAAAAAAACAACGTTTAGTCAGGAACAGTTCAACTGAAACCTTTAAACAAATTTACTGCTGTGCCTCACTGCCATCCCCGTCATCTTCCAGTACATAATCAGTAAACAAGCTAGTAGATAACTTTCTCTCTAGAGTTTCAGACATCATTGACACCATTGCTCCAACTGAATTTAAAGTAGTCTCAGGTAGAAAAAAGTCTCCATGGAATAGCGATCCACTGGTGCATAGTGAAAAAAGGGAGCGTTTCCCGGTTGAGAAAAAAATGTAGAAAAATTTGACTGCAGTTTCACTATGAGAGCTACAAAGACATGCTGAACAAATATAATTAAACTTTGAAATATGGCAGGGAGTCATTCTTTTTTGAAATAATTAACAGAATCATTAATAATGTACAGACTATATTCGCAACACTTGAAAAACTACCTAATACTCCAGTGACAGCAGCTCCTGAACCAATCCCTCATACTAAACGTGAGGTTGTGTCTGGATCATGCAGACTGCAACCACAGCAATTCCTCAGTAATCCCTTATAATGAGCAAGCATGTAGCGACAGTGGAGAGAAAAAACTCCCCTTTAACAGAAAGAAACCTCTGGCAGAACCTGGCGCAGTACAAGTGTTCATCTGCCCCGGCCGTCTGGTGAAAGACATGAAAAATATAAATGAAATGATGTATGGGTACTTTCTATATTGAAGAAAGTAAAAAGTTGACAACAGGAATGGAGGATGTTTGGTCACTGGGAGAATCAATCTGAATCGACGTTCCCCATCCAACAGGGGGCGTTGTCGCTGAGCAGGATACCAGACCAGGTGGAGTGTCCATGGAGAGAAAAACGCTGAGAGAAAACAAGGTTAACAATAGAAATAACAGCAGAAAAAATATATCTGGGGCCGTATTCACAAAGACTTATTTTACCCCTAGGTGTTACTCCTAATTCGCGCTAAAAGGTCTTACGTAGGAGTTGTCGTCTAAAACCTATTCACAAACGCACTAAGAGCTACTTTTACATAGGACAAATTCCTAAACATAAGATAAAAGTGACGTCTCGTTGCTATGGAAACGTCATTTCCTATCTATGAGTAAAGAGACGGACAGCAGTGTGATTGGTTGTTGAATGACACGTGTAAAACCAGGAAATGGAAAACTTCAATGATTATGAACATAGCAAATAGCAGAAATAATGCACAATGACATCTTTGTGTCGGCCACGAGAATGACACTTCATACAACTTACACACAATAGCCTACTTACAGAGAGGGTGAAGTTTAAAAACCAAAAAACGTGAAATGCATCATATTATGTGACAGATTGCCGTCCTAACTGGGATAAGCTCCAGCACCCCCCCCCCCACGACCCTGAATTGGATGAAAGCGGTATAGATAATGGATGGATGGATGCATCATATTAACGGAGTGATTGCAAGTAGGCCTTAAACAATTGTGAAGATGAGCACATCAGCCACATCTTAAATAGACCCCCCCACTACAGTGAAAAGCACCGCGTGAACTGAAAATGAGTGGCGAAAAAAGAACAAGGAAATCTAACTGGTCCCAGGACCAATTATTACTACTGGTACAGTTGGTAGTGGAGAGGAGGACGGTCCTCAAAGGGCGATTCGGAGCCAGGATTATGAACAAGAAGAAAAGGGATGCATGGGTGGAAAATTAGCAGAAACATAAATGCATCTTATCCAGCGGTTTCTCGAACGGCAGAAGACTGTGAGAAGAGATGATATTCTCTACAGTCCCAGTGTCGGGTAGAGATCGCCCTTATAAAAAGGATGCTGCTGCAACAGGTAGGCAATGTCCGTCATTTAGGCATCCCTACATATGTTGCATAAATTGGAAGACGTGTACGTTTTTTTCTTCGTGGAGGGGGAACAACACGTAACCGGGTATCTCACAAAACGGAGATATTTTTCTACAGTTTAGCCTGTTATCCACACGTAACCGGAGATTTTCGGCACCAAAAACTAAGCTTTTTAAAAACTCCGGCCAAAGTGGAGATTTGCGTTTTCTCCGTTTTCAGTATCTGCGTGTGGACGGTTGAAAACGGAGTTTTAAGTACCGTAACGTCACTATCCGCAACAAAAAAATGCTCCAACATCACTTGTGCGACGTGTCTACTCTAAAAATAAAATAAAAGCATTTATGCCCTCAGAGCTTTGTTGGTATCATCCATTGTTAAAGCACTTTTATGTTTGTTTGCTTTTATAAACTCTATCACTACTGCGTACTGAAGATTGAGGAAAGAAAGTTATTCTTGGCGGATAGGATGTGGGGGAACTACTGCCCCGTACTGCCTTGTCACGTCTATGAATGTGCCGAAAAACGCATTTCTCCGGTTACGTGTGGATGGAGATTTTTTTTTTTTCAACGAGCGGAGGAAAATCTTCGTTTAAAAAAAAAATCTGGCTACTTGCCGACATTGTCGGTATTGTTTGGTCAATTCAGAATCATCCAGAGTGTCTAACACATTGCGTCTGGCTTCAGCCATTTGGGAGTCTTTGTGAATAGGTCTTAGGGAGTTAGGAGTCCTCTTGACTTCTTTTAAGGACTCCCAGACTTAGGAGCTACTTCTAGGCCTAAAAGTGGTTGTGAATTACTTTTATCTTAAGAAACTAGGAGTCTCAAATTTAAGAGTGACATGCCCCCCATTTTTTAGGAGTTACTCCTAAATTCGGCATTCTTTGTGAATACGGCCCCTGGAGAGAAGTAGGAGAGAAAAGTAGCAGAGTGAAGACAAAGATCAGTCTGTCTTCCAACAGTCTAAGCGTATAGCAGCATAACTACAAAAATAGCTCCGGATAACCTAAGCCACTAACTATAAGCTTTATCAAAAAGGAAGGTTTTAAGCCTAGTCTTAAAAACAGACAGAGTATCTGCCTAACGAACTAAAACAGGGAGCTGGTTCCACAGGAGAGGAGCCTGATAACTAAAAGATCTGCCTCCCATTCTACTTTTTGAAATCCTAGGAACTACCAGTAGAGCTGCATTCTGAGAACGAAGTTCTCTGTTAGGAACATATGGAACAATCAGATCTCTGATGTACGATAGAGCTGATTATTGAGGGCTTTATACGTAAGGAGGAGAATGTTAAACTATTCTGGATTTAACTGGGAGCCAATGGAGAGAAGCCAAAACAGGAGAAATGTGATCTCTCTTTTTGATATTCATCAGAACTCTTGCTGCAGCATTTTGGATCAATTGAAGGCTTTTAATTGTATTTTGTGGCCTCCTGATAATAAGGAGTTACAGTAGTCATTGCATTAGTAGTACATTATTACCAGATGCCAAATTAATGCCATCCAGATGAAGTGATTTCGCAGTTTCCTTTTTTAAGGTTCTGGTCCAAAGACAACAGCTCCTGTCTGTCTGAATTTAAAAGTAGAAAACTCAGAGTCATCCAGGTTTTTATGTCTTCCAGACATGCCTGTAATCTACCTAACTGATTGGTTTCATCAGGTTTATTGATAAATATAATTATAAATAAATAAATAAATATAATTGTGTATGATCAGCGTAACTGTGGAAATTCATTCCATGTGGTCTAATTATTTTACCAATTGGAAGCATATATATATATATATATATATATATATATATATATATATAGTAAAGAGAATGGGTCCAAGCACAGAACCCTGTGGTACTCCACAAGTAATCCTTAAGTGTGAAGAAGATGTATCATTGACATGAACAAACTGGAATCTGTTGGACAGATATGATTTAAACCAGCCTAGTGCTGTTCCCTTTATCCCTACAACATGTTCAAGCCTTTCTAAGAGAATATTATGATCGACTGTGTCAAAAGCAGCACTGAGATCTAACAAGACCAGAACTGTCACAAATCCATTATCTGAGGCCATTAGAATATCATTAGTAACTTTTACCAATACTGTTTCAGTGCTATGATCAGCTCTAAAACCTGACTGAAATTCCTCAAACATGTTGTTGCTGTTTAGATGCTTACATACTTGATTAACAACTATTTTCTCAAGAATTTTGGATAAGAAAGGAAGGTTAGATATAGGCCTGTAGTTAGCTAAATCATCTTGATCCAGGGAGGGTTTCTTAAGTAAAGGTGTAATTACAGCAACCTTAAATTCCTGAGGCACATATCCATTTATTAAAGATAGATTCATCATGTCTAGAATAGGGCCAGTAACCAGAGGGAACACTTCCTTAAATAATTTGGTTGGGATTGGGTCTAACATACAAGTTGAGGGTTTAGATTAAGTTAATATTTGTGATAATTCCAAAAGTTAGGGTAAGGGTTAGGGTTAGAGGGGGATCAGACAGAGGAGATGGTCACAAGGCAGGAAACACGTCAGATAAACAATCAGGAAAAAGGAGATGGAATGTTAGAATGCTGGGACGACGATGAGGACAGACAATCTCACTCTGAGTTTATAAAGGCAGCCAGCAGGAGCAGGAGGGGCAGAACAGAGGAGCAACAATAAACATGGCAGAAACAAGAAAGTCCTGACGTGGCTTGGGTTTTAATTAGAGGTATCAGATTGAAGGGCCTAAAGATACACACATACCCCACTTTTCTGATTTTTATCCTTTTTTATATCAGTAATGTTGATAAGCAGTAACAATTTTATTTTTATGCTTTAGTGCAGGGATCCCCACCTCCAGGCCTCGAGGGCCGGTATCCTGCAGGTTTTAGTTCTTTCCCTGGTTCCACACACCAGAATCAAATAATGGCTCGTTAGCAGGCCTCTGCAGAACTTTGCAATGCTGAGGAGGAAGTTAGAGAATTTGAATCAGCTGTGTTGGAGCAGAGACACCTAAAACTGGTAGGACATCGGCCCTTGAGGCCTGGACTTGAGGATCCCTGCTTTAGCGCTTTAGTTTGTGTTTAATGTATCCGATAAAATCCCAGGATAATAAAAAATTGTTTGTGCAAATAATGTGACTAAATGGGAAAAGGGGGTGGGAACACTTTTTTAAGGCACATGACATCCTTTAAAACAGCTTTTTTCAATATGGAAATGTTAAAATATTGGTATTGTTCCTGTTTGAATAACATTGACATATTTGTGCGTTGTAAATAAAGTAGAAAAAAAAATCCCAGTTTTGATCAGACACTT
Source organism: Apricaphanius iberus (assembly GCA_028564705.1). NCBI lineage: Eukaryota > Metazoa > Chordata > Actinopteri > Cyprinodontiformes > Aphaniidae > Apricaphanius > Apricaphanius iberus. The sequence goes on along the minus strand of JAPXFQ010001133.1, from coordinate 606,523 downwards.
CCTGCGAGTTAACAAGAGGAAGTTCCAGGCTGACACTGCTGAGGGGTAACTTGAAAATATCTAAGGATGGAAAAACCATAAACATCCGGCAGCAGAAAACCTTCTATGACTGATATTTGCCTTCAAGAAGTTTCTAATTTCAGCCAAAGGGAGTAACTCTAGTTCAACCACAAATCACAGTTTGTTAGATTTTGTTTACTTAGTGAAACATGCTTAATTTTCCTTTCTTTACTTATAATGTAATCTCTGTCTTTTCCAAAAAATCTGACATCTATATACATCTACAGACAAATAAAATATCTAACACACAACAATATGTCTTGGGCTCTCCTGATTTTGAGTCTTGACTTTACTGAAGATGGTGCTTAGTGAAAGATTGCTTTCCTCAGAGAAAAGCTGCAGACTCTGATCAGATCTGCTGCTGCACCTACAACCTGAATGCCTAAATGGTCATTAGCAGCACCTAAAGTTGATCGCACCGAGCTGCCACCCCAACACCAACACTTAATGAGTTTTTAAATATTAAAAAGCAGCAAACATCGTTGCCACTATTGTGAGCTCTTAATTTACCAAGCAATTAGTTGTGCAGCCCTCATTTATCAGCACATGTTTGTTTGCTGAAAACCTAGTCACTTTTTATTAATCGACGTTGCAGAAAACAGCAAGGTGAAATTAATGCGGCCCAGTGGAGGTCATGGCAACCATGCCGGCTACTGTCGCTCAGCGGAACAGGAGAGATAAATAGGAAGAGCTGCTTGGTAATCACAGTGGAGATCTGTTGCAACGCTGGTACGGGATGTACCAGGGCAGCCGGCCTTACTGGCTGGGATGGATGAGGGAAGCCTGAGAACTGGTGCTTGTCACCATCTGTTTTCTTGTTTATTTTTCTGGCTTCTGGAAAAATAATCATATCCCTTTAAATGGGAAAAAACAACAGTTATAACCATATGGCATCAGTATAGTCTTTAAAGCTGAGTAGCAGCAGACCTTGTCTAGGACCGTCTATATACCATGCCCTGTGAGTGAAGTAGGGCTCCACAACACATCAACCGATGTTTTGAGTGAGATCGAGTTTGGTTTGTGCTGTTTCTACTGCTATTATTTGAAAAAAGTGGAGAAAATAGAGGAAAACCCAACTCCGGTTCACTATGGAATCTACAAAGAGAGACTGAACAGATACCAATTAGCTTTGAAAGATACCATGGGATTGTTATTTTCTGAAATCATTTACAGAAACATAAATAATGTTCAGACTTTGTTTGCAACACAGTTTTTCTTCAGAAACTTTCCCCTGTCATTGCGTCTGATCTTATTCTAATAGTTAACACTTCCTGCCAGGTGTCTTCCCTCAGTTATTAAACCACTGCTGAAGAATGAAACAAGCTGGACAACCCAAACCACCCAAGATTTGTAATTCACATGCAAAACAAACCAGAACCGTGGCAGCAATTTGACATTAATCTCATGTTAACTTATTTTGCTTTGCTTAGATTTATCTGAGCGTAATTTAAAGAAGAACATCATAGTTTTACTTTTGCTATAGCTTGATATAGCTTAACTGAGTTGACTGCACATGCATGTGTGCGGTGCATTGAGCTCATCACCAGGTGAGGATCTAAGGAAATGGCTGTCAAATCTTTATTGTCTGAATGTTGTAAACCGTATTGTAAAGACCTCAAGTCTTCTGTGTGAACTCCAATGTTTTTTTATGTATATTCTTCATGACAAACTTGTTTATTCCTTGTTTATTGTTCTCTATTAAAATCTCCTCCTGTATCCATTCTCCAGCTATACTACAAGCTCTGGTCATCCTTCCATGTCTGACAGCCTTCTAAGCTCAGTTCATCTGTGATCCATGCTCTGTCTCCCCGCTCTGTCTTCCATTCACACTCCAGATTCCGCCACCTCCACATCTCCAGAAACCCAGCAGGAAGCTCTTGCAGACATCCCGGACTCCTAGCTCTTCCTCTATGGCATCCAATCTACCATCCAATAAGTAAGCCTCACCTGAGCTCATTTAAGGTATTAATCTCCATACCGGAATCAAACTCACGTCTGAACTTCTCTCTCTTTAGTTCCTCTCACCTCCATTTCCCCCCTGCGGCATTATCAGCTCATTCCTGCGCTCATTCACCATTGTTGTTAAAATAAACTCTTTAACCTTTTCCAAAGGGTCTCTGTGCATGTGGTCAGAAGACTTAACAACAATATGACACAAAAAAGTTAATTTCTTTTGAACTTGTTATGAATTGTTCATGTAATATTAGTAGATTTCCCACAAATGAAGGAAACCCGATGTCACAATTTTTAGCACTGCACGCAATTTTGCTGTCGCTATTAGGAATCTTGATGAATCAGGCCCTATGTGTATCCCTTTTTTACAGTCAGAGGGGAGTCCTGCTAACATTTAATAACAACAAATCTGGTTAAATGAAGGAGTTTTGGCGCAGATAATGCTTTATTGCAGGTGAAAAATCTCCTGCTCTGATTTACTCCCATTATATGGATATACACTGATCATTACTGAATATTAACTTCTCCTGAAGGACTCTAAGTGGCTCCAAACTTTCTGGGTGAGTAAATAAACAGAATATTGGATATAATAAATAAGGTATAGGTAAAAAAAAAACTAACCTCACCTTTAACTACACTTGTTTAGCACAGATGCCAACCTTTGGCAAGGTTTTTTCCATTCATTTTTCCATGTTTCATTAGATGATTGGTTGCAAACAAGCGTATGGCCGTCCAGCATCCCGAGAGGAAAACATTTACTTGGGAGTTATTTGTTAGTGAAAGTGTCCATCTGCTGGTCTTTATTCGTTTACAGGAATATTTCCAGAGCTGGTTTTGTTTTTGTTCAGATCTGTGAAAAATAATCAGTATTACTGAAAAGACTTAAAAACGGTTAATGTGGAGCCTGGAAAGATGGACCTCAGGTACTGACCATTCATTTTGGGTTTAAACACTGTAGCCAGATAATCAATGCATGTTCCTCTGACCTGCCCGCTGTGCACAATATTCCACAGTCATAATACTTATCAATAGGTTAATGGAGGTCGCTGGAAACCATTTGCGGAGGAAACATGGCTTCCATTCTCCTAACTCTCTCTGTCACATTTATGTGCATGGCGATATATTATATATTGTCTCACTTAAATGCAATCAAAGCACTGGGGCTGCTAATGAATGATGAGACACCTGCTTGGCTTGTGTTTACAGCAGCATGCTAATGTTAGCTCCACCCTGGGACAGCTATCCGTTGTGATGTGCACAGGTGTTTTTTGCAGCGTCGCCCCCACTTTTTTGCTGTCTGTCAGGACAGCCATAGTAGGATTCAATAATAATCTTGCCCGACGTTGAGGGAGTGGGTAAACATACTGAATCCCTGTGAGATAACTCCACCACAGAGTTTTCAGTTTGAGCTTCTACATCAGGTGTTTCTGGATTGAAGAAACCTGTAGGTGGGAAACAGGAGAAACATTTGACAACAAGGCAAACTTCATCTTGTTCTTATGGAACAAAACAATTACATTTTATGGGTAAAAAATAATCTCAAAATGTAGTTATGTGCGAATGAGGAAAAGAGGAAATTCAGTTTATTTCTATAACGCCAATTCAAAACAAATGTCGTCTCAAGGCACTTTACAACAAAAACCATGTCAATACAATTATACAAACATTCCAATCAGTTAAAAGTTTTCTATGTAAGGAATCCCAGCAGATTGCGATGAGTCATAAACGTGAGGTTGTGCATGGATCATGCAGACTCCAACCACAGCAATTCCTCAGCAATCCCTCATACTGAGCAAGCATGTAGCGACAGTGGAGAGGAAAAACTCCCCTTTAACAGGAAGAAACCTCTGGCAGAACCTGGATCAGTACAAGTGGTCATGTGCCACAACCATGTGGGGGTCTGAGAAGACAGAAAAGAGACAGCATGGAGGATGCTCGGTGACTTTGAGCATCATCTGGACTGATGTTCCCCATCCAGCAGGGGGTGTTGTAGCTGAGCAGGATACCAGACCATGTGGAGCTTCTATGGAGAAAAAAACTGAGAGAAAACAAAGTTAACAATCGCAATGACAGCGTTTAACAACGTCTGTCTTGTCTGAATTAAAAAAATTAAAGTTTAGAGTCATCTAAGTTGTGTATATCTTCAAGACACACACACACTTGAGCCTTTCGGCTCAGCTCTCTCTTCACCACGACAGACATCTACGAAAAGTAGAGACCTGATCCTGAGGTCACTAAAACTGATCCCCTCCACACCTTGGCTGTGCCTAGAAGTCCTGTCCATAAACGTTATGAACAGGATCGGTGACAAAGGGCAACCTTGGCGGAGTCCAACTCTCACCGGAAACCAGACGCCTTCTCCAAGTCAACAAACCACATGTAGACTGGTTGGGGGAACTCCCACGCACCCTCCAGGACCCTGCCAAGGGTGTAGAGCAGGTCCAGTGTTCCACGGCCAGGACGAAAACCGCATTGTTCCTCCTGAATCCGAGGTTCGACTATCCGTCAGACCCTCCTCTCCAGAACCCCCGAATAGACCTTACCAGGGAGGCTCAGAAGTGTGATCCACCTGTAGTTGGAACACACTCTGTGGTCCCCCTTTTTAAAGAGGGGGACCACTTCCCCGGTCTGCCAATCCAAGGGAACTGCCCCCGATGTCCACGCAATATTGCAGAGCCGCATCAACCAACACAGCCCTACAACATCCAGAGCCTTGAGGAACTCCGGCCGAATCTCATCCACCCCTGGAGCCTTGCCACCGAGGAGCTTTTTAACAACCCCGGCGACTTCAGCACCAGAGATTGGAGAAACCCGTCCTAGAGTCTCCAGACTCTGCTTCCAAACAGGAAGGCGTGTCCGTGGGATTGAGGAGGTCTTCGAAGTATTCCATCCACGGACCCAAAACGTCCCGCATTGAGGTCAGCAGCAAACCGCCCCCACTGTAAACAGTGTTGGTGGCAGACTGCTTCCCCTCGCTGAGACGCCGGGTGGTGGACCAGAGTCGCTTCGAAACCATACAGAAGCCGTTCTCCATGGTCTCCGCTGCGTCAGGCACCGACCACCCTGCGGGCACAACTACAGTCAGCCGCTTCGACAATGGAGGCACGGAATATGGCCCATTCGGACTCGATGTCCCCCGTCTCCCCAGGGACGTGTTTGAAGTTCTGCTGGAGGTGAGAGTTGAAACCCCTTCTGACAGGAGACTCCGTCAGACGTTCCCAGCAGACCCTCACAACACGTTTGGGCCTGCCAGGTGTGTCCGGCGTCCTCCCCCACCACCGGAGCCAACTCACCACCAGGTAGTGGTCGGTGGATAGCTCCGCCCCTCTCTTCACCTGAGTGTCAAAAACATGCCGCCGCAGATCAGATGAAACGACAACCAAGTCAATCATCGAGCTGCGGCCTAGGGTGTCCTGGTGCCAAGTGCACACATGAACACTCTTATGCTTGAACATGGTGTTCGTTATGGACAATCCATGACGAGCACAGAAGTCCAACAACAAAACACCGCTCGGGTTCAGATCGGGGGAGCCATGCTGCCCAACCACGCCTCTCCAGGTCTCACTATCATTGCCCATGTGAGCGTTGAAGTTCCCCAGCAGAATCAAGGAATCTCCAGAAGGAGCACTCTCAAGCACCCCCTCCAAGGACTCCAAGAAGGGTGGGTAATCTCATCTGTTTGGTGCATAGGCACAAACAATAGTCAGGACCCGTCCCCCCACCCGTTGGCGGAGGGAGGCTACCCTCTCATTCACCGGGGTAAACCCCAACGTACAGGCGCCGAGATGGTGGGCAACCAGCTCGGCGCTTCTCACCGGGAGCAACTCCAGAGTGGAAGAGAGTCCGACCCCTCTCGAGGAGACAGGTTCCAGAGCCAGAGCCATGCGTCGAGGCAAGTCCGACGATGTCCAGTCGGAACCTCTCAACCTCGCACACCAGCTCCTTCCCCACCAGAGAGGTGACGTTCCACGTCCCAAGAGCCAGCTTCTGCAGCCGAGGATCGAATCGCCAAGGTCCCCGCCTTCGGCCACCGCCCATCTTGCACTGCACCCAACCCCTATGGCCCCTCCCACAGGTGGTGAGCTCATGGGAAGGGGGGCCCATGTTGCCTCTTTGGGCTAAGCACGGCCGGACCCCATGGGTAAAGGCCACCAGGCGCTCGCCAACGAGCTCCACCTCCAGGCCTGGCTACAAAGCTGGGCCCCGGTGACCGACGTCCGGGCGAGGGAACACTGACTCCAATACTAGTACTCATCATAGGGGTCTTCGGGCTGCGCTTTGTCTGATCCCTCACCTAGGACCAGTTTGCCATGGGTGACCCTACCAGGGGCATAAAGCCCCAGACAACATAGCTCCTGGGATCAATGGGACACTCAAACCCCTCCACCACGGTAAGGTGGGAGTCCAGGCAAGGGATATATATATATATATATATATATATATATATTTATATCTTTATATATATATATATATCTTTATATATATATATATATATATATATTACCAATTGGAAGCATATATAAAAATACCTCGTCCAAGCACAGAACCCTGTGGTACTCCACCAGCAATCCTTGAGTGCTAAGAAGATGTATGATTTACATAAACAAACTGGAATCTCTCACACAAATATCAAGTGATGTTCGATAGCAGAAGCTGTCCTGCTCTACGTGTGAAAGTAGTTTTTTTTTTTATATATAGTTTATTTGATATGGACATAGCAATTACATTGGACAAACCAGATGCATTGTTTCAGTGTGTTAGCACTGGTGCTAATTTACAACAATTGTCCATAATCACCTTTCCTAAAAATAAAGCAAATTTAAATAAAGTACAGACAAATCAACAATAAATCAGAGAAAAAACTGATTAAATATTACAAACAATTTTCAATATAAAAGAAACATAAAAATGGGCAATTTAAGCAAGCAATTAAACCAGTTTAAAACTATTCATGTGAACATTGTTGTGTAGACTTTAGCCATTTTTTGAGTCCATTGTTAAAAACTTTACTGTCACTTTCTAGTTTTAGCTAGTAGGTAGAGAGTTCCAAAGTTTGGCCCCTTTAACAAAAAGAGCAGACTGGCCAAAAGAAGTCTTGCACCTCGGGACGAGACAATCACCACTAGTGGAGGCTCGTGTGATCGCTCTATGAGAGCTCTGACATCTGATGGCCATTGCAGGGAACAGTTTTGACACATTATTATTTAGATATTTGAAAAATAATCTTAAAGTGGTTAAAGTAATAACCCGTTTTCAAAAGTGAGAAGGTTGTGCTTCCTTAAAATTTGACAATGATGCCATTTCAATGGTTTCTGGTCCATAATTTTTAAAGCTTGCTTGTATATTAAGGCTATAGGTTTCATAGTGGTGGAGGAAGCCTGTGACCATGAAGTAATGCAGTATGATTAGTGGTGGAAAATCATTGCATGCATGTAGAGCAAAGTAAATCTCTTGGGCTTACACTTGGTACTCAGAAATAATTTCTGATGCCCCAGAATAAGATCAGTTAGTTTATATGGGGTCATTCATGGTGTAGAGGACTGGGTTTCCCATAAAACTATACGTTAGTTCTGGACGTAGCTATCTGGACTTTTGTCCCATGTCTTCTTCTCTTTACCTGTCAGGTAAGGCCAGCATTGAATGGAGATGATAAAAGCATTTTACAGTTTCACTAAAGTTCACCTAGCATACCCAGCCTCCTGTCTGCCAGTGTCTCCCAGACCTTAGAACTAAAGGTGGTCTTTTCTGCAGGCTGTGCCACCTTCCAGCTGTTTCTTCCAGACACAGGCCCCGGCACAGCACTAATATTCTTCCATTCCTCATCCAGACAGTCTGTAAAGCACTGGGGTAAAATATTCTGTCTCCCTGAGCAGCTCCTAATAAATTGTCCTTTCACTGATGCGCAAGACAAATTTTGCCTTCCCTACTCTCTTTCTACCTCTCCTTCCTTCCTGTCTTGCTGCGCTCTTTCTTACATGTTCACAGTTGCTCTGCTCCCTGCGGTTTAGTGAAACTGGCACACTTACTCCACCTCTCAATGAACTACAGGAGCACTGTTCAGTCGGTCAGAGCACTCCGCAAAAAGGAAACGGCATGGAGGATGCAGCTGGGAGAGGAGAGTAGTACAAAAGAATTAAAGGGAGATGAATATTGGGCCCAGTCCGCCACTTCTCCATCCTTTTTCCCTGGTTCTGCTCCCCACTCTGACTCGACACGATGCCGCTTCCGCTTTGTAATTGCGCAATTAGTGCCACCGCCTGGTTTTCATATATCACAAATGGCTAGCCGCTGCTATTAAAGCGGGCCCCAGCGCCGGGCTAGCGGGCGCGGCTAGCCGAGGTGCATTAAGGGCAGCGTTTTGTAAAATGTGAGCCAATTTATCATGATCTGTTTTTCGCTCCCACCCACTGCTAAAACGCCCCTACTGCCTTGTCTTTGAGCCTGACCTTGCACCGAGCCGGTGTGGATGTGTGTGTGTTTTAGTGTACGGTGGTTCAATTTGCTCATTGGTACTTGCTTGCATAATTTTAGGCGGGTGGCTTGCATAGAGCCTCATACACAAACACAGACACACACTGATTGCTTGCTCCACCACTTTGCCTTTCTCTGTCTCTCATTTGACTGCGTTCCCTTTTCGTCTCCGAGCAAAAATCCACTCATTTATATGCAGAGGCTAAACGGTATTCATTTGTAAGATGGCAAGCGGTATAACACTAGTAATTCCTCCTCACCAATTTCCAGCGCACTTTCCCCTTTAGCTGTCATAAGCAGTGCATTAAGTGAGTGAGGCAAATCCATTCTATCTCTGCTTTTTTTTCTGCTCACCTTATTTTACAGATTTAAACGGCTGCCCATTCACTCATACACCCACCTTAATTCTCCCACCTCTTGTTTTAATTCCCTCCATTCTGTCAGGTGATTCCAGCTGAGAACACCCTGAGCTCATCAGAACCCCGCCGGCTTCTCCATCCCAGAAAGCTGCCTGCCAATGCTGGGTTGCTGGTAGCCCTGAGAGAGCCTTGAGGATGGAGCTGGGTTGAGGATGGGGCTTAATGATTGAATGAATGAATGAATGAATCAATCAGTCGATAAATCAAGCTTTATTTGTAGAGCATGTTCATGATAAAATAAGTACAAGTGCATTAAATGAAAAAAGCAGAACAATACACAAACAAAACCCACTTAAAGGGATACTGCACCTCTTAGTAAAAATTTCTCTTTTTCAATCTTCCCAAGAGTTAGATTAGTGAGAAAAAAGCATTTATTAACCAGCCTAGTAATTCTGCTGATCTGGCAACAGTCTGTTAGCTTTAGCTTAGCATAGACAATGGGAGTGAATAAGAACAACTAGCATTTTCCTGTTCAAAGGAATTAAAATGACTCAATAATGAGGCACAAAGACATGACCCAGCGCTGGCAAACAAAGCTTTCTAACATAAACCAATGGCTACTACCTGGTGCAGCATAGTTACAATTACAATGGTAGGGTACAAAACAGAAGAAGACATCTTTACTACACAAGTAACAGCCATTTTTCTGTGATTAGACTAGTAACGAAAACTACAGCTATAAAAACTCTGTGCAGCTCATGCATTTGTGTTTCTAAGAGCAGGTAACTTCCTGCTGCGTCATGTAGCTGCATCATGTCTTTGTGCCGTGTAGCAACAGCCTTAAAGCTGTGTTTTGTCCTAAATTAGTCTCAAGTCTAAATCTGCTCATGCAATTCCTTTGTTTTACTTGTTACTTTTTATTCACAGTCAATATGATTATTGAGGACTCTATAAATAATTAGAATAATCATTAAGTAATCTTAAACACCTTGGTTTACAAAATAGTTGCTCCCATTCACTTCCATCATTTATGCTAAGCTAAAGCTAACTGTAACTGCTTTCTAAGATTACAGAATTCAAATAGTTTAAATTTAGACTAATATTGGACCAGTTCTAGGATTGGTCTGTAGGAGCAGTGTGTGAGTTTATAAGAAATATTTATATGTTGAACAAATGTTTTTTAAAAATGCTTTCAGATGAAATAAACATTTCACAGAAAAGAACAGGACAAATGTGTTGGTTTTACCTTTGAAAACCTGACCTGCACAAAAACAGCCGGATAGTATTCAGCAAAATATCTGATATTATCTCATCTTCATTACAATAGATAACAGAAGCTAATTCTGCTTCAGTAAAAGGTTTTGTTTAAAAGCAATATAAAACATCACTTTAAAATGTTTCTTACCGTTTAGAATACAGCACTTCTCCCAGACTTCTGAATGGTACCATAAACACATACAAATACACATTTTTAATGTAGACTCTGTATTCATTAGCCAGAAGCAAAAAAACGTGTCTTTTGATGCAGCTTTCTAAAGAGCTTGGCTCCTAAAGTTACCTGAGGTGCTAGCTTAGCTGACCGCGCTTGCTGTTAACATCTCATTTGTGACAATAATTCTTAACACAACTAACTTCATTTACAAAAAAACAGCTACACATAAAGGTAAAGCATTGGATATATCCTGGAAACGTCTTACAAAAGGTGTGTAGCTAGCTAAGATCCATGGAATGCGTTCACATAACAGAATAAAAAAAGGGTTTTCCCCATTCTGCCTTCCCTTGTTTGTCTGTGTGCACTTCACTGAACACTTGGTAAAAAATAAAACTTTCACTTCAAATAGGGAGAAATATTTTGCAAATATGAAACAACACTTAAAGAAATGAACAATTATTTCTGTCTTCTAAAATGACATGGTTCTAAACTGCTTCCTGATCAGGAGAATTGTTGGTTACTGAATGCTATTTTTTCTCACTTATTTAACTGTGAGGAGATGACAACAGACACATTTTTACATAGGGGTGAAATATGAAGCTAAATCAACCATAGACAACCAGTTAAACTCACAGGACACCCATCCCCCACTCCCTTATCACTGCTCGGTCTGTTCCTATATCTTTAAGTGAACATACCATAAAAATAAATTCATACAGTGGTTCTACTGTGGGGTGTGGCTCAAACATCCATTTTCAAGTCCTGCCAGAGATTCAGTAGGATCAACAGACGTGAATATTTTGTAATCCAACCTTTCCATTGTAGCTTTGGCTGTATGTTGAGGGCTACTGTGCCTTGGGGAAGTGTACCTCCAGCACTAACAGATTTCATCCATGATTGCCCTATATTTAGCTCTAACTAGCTTTTAGTCAACTCTGAAAAGCCTCTGATTTAGTCTGTTTCCCTATTATTTAGCAGTTCCATGATCTCTATCTGTTAAATATCAATCTTTACATTTATTCTCACAGCTTTATGTTCTATTTTTTTCCTTTATGGTTTCCCCTTTTTCTCTGGATCCAGTCATTTGGAATTTCTCCCTCATTGCATTTGATTTCTTAGCAATAACTGGGACAAGAAAGCCTGCAGCACCTATAACGTCCAATAAAATAGCACTCTCTGGCCTGTTTACTACTTGTTCCACACATAGTACATCTGGTTCGGTTGATAGGTCATGATCTAAATCACTGATGTGTCTGAAACCCCAATTTGTATTGATGTTTGGCTGTTAGAGGTCCAGCTGCTGTGCAGAGTTGTGCTGGAACAAACCAGTTTCTAGTAGTTTCACCTCGAGGTGCCGTGGTGTTCATGGTGGAATAAACTGATTATGGTGACTGGTAGAAATTAGAGGCAAATCCTTGTCTTCCTTTTGTTAGCAGTGGCAACCTCCAACAGAACGTATTCAGTCATCATTTTGTATCTACAATAAATAGCCTCACATGACTTCAAAATGAGCTCCAACCCACCTGCTGGTGAAGTTTATCAAGTTCTGCACTGGTGACAATACCATATGCGATTAGAAAACCATTTAGGGTTTAATTCAAAACCATCGTAGCAATGCTGGTTCTCATTCCTACTGAGCGGTATACTACTGAATTGTGATGTACAGTAGACCGTGTTCAATAATATAGCAGACTGAGCTGCCTTCATCTGCAAGAACAGGTAAAAAACAAACATTAAGGAAGACTTCTTGACAATGACTTCCAAACGAAACTTAAAGTTATGGACTGAAGTTCTGCAGTAAACACGACTAGAAAACTGGCGACTGGTGCAGAGTTGGTTTGTCTGAGTCTCCCTTATTTCTTTTCATCAAAGAAAGTGGACTGCCCGCTCCATATTTTTTTTAAATCATTTTTGGTATATTCATTTTATGTCTTTTACTATATTTACTGTTGTTTTTACTGTGTTTTGCTGATGGTTCCGGCCTACACCGTTGCCTTCTTCGGAACTTTTACAGGAGCTACCTGTGGAAGCTCTGACGAAATCAGCATTTCAGCTGATTAAGGAATCAGCTAAAGACATACACATATCACCCAGTCTCACCACTGATTAACGTCACTGATCAGTGCAAAACGATGCCCAAGCAGCAGAAATAACAAATGATCATCATGGAAGAAGTAGAACTTTTTTCTTGTCCCTGCCTCAAGAAAAACTCTTATTTTTACAAAGCTGGTTGACTAGCGAAGTCTGCTCTTTCCTTCTGAATCAAAGCAACTTAAGCACAGCTAGCGCTGAACGATTCATTCCTGCCGTTCCGAGTACATAACCCCAATGATCTTCGGTTAGGAAGATGCACAGCAGGGTCATGACATTGGCTCAACCATGGCTCCTTTTGGAGGAGAAAAACACACATTTTGATCACTGATCTAAAACAGGAAAAGGTCCTTCTGGGAAAACTCCAGAACCTACCTCTGCTAGCCGGCCACTGAAAGAAGCCCAGCTTTAAAATGACATGTAATATAAATATGTACATAGAAAGGGTGTCCAAAAGACAGCTTTGACCCAGAAATATGTAACACACTGCAAACAGAAGGTAAAAATCCCCCCCCAAGATAAAGCAATGCCTCCCCAGCTAAACTGCGCTGATGGTGCAAACTGGTCTGGATGGATGGAGAGATAGATGGATGGAACAACCGTCTTGTCTTTTAGAATTTTATCTGATTTTTATTATATTTCTTTTATTTGGAGCTATTTTAGCTAATGTCTCAGCTAGAAATCCCTCGAAGAAAGAGATCTTAAATCTTATTGAGATCATTCCTGTAAAAAAAAAAAAAAAAGTTAAATACAAAAATGTAAAAAGCCAAAATAAACTTTGTGAATTAGGTAAGCTAAAATATTCACAGAAATAAACTGATGAGAATAAAATCAGGTTTGAACCCTTCTTCTAAACCGTATTTTGCATTTTATGTCCAAGGAGACATTATTTTGTGGAATTTTGAACATTCAGTTCAGAATCTGGCAAAGACAGCCAGCCAATAGCAAAGTTTGACCAGATAACCAACTAACTGCAATAAATTTCAGGAACTGACATTTGCTCCGTTTTGTCATCTTAACTCAAGTATACCATTTTAGTGCAGCTTCTGTCAGCATAATTATCAGGTACTTAGTATTACAGATACTGTTACTTGCAGATAACAGGTTATAAAGCTGTTAAATACCTAGTTTTGCTCCCCCTTTCTTTACATGTTAATGTGAAATTGCAACAAAAACAAGGCTGAAGCATTCCCTGACCAACACTCAGCCACAGAGCTACCATTTCTCCCACCTTGTTGCTAATGTGTTTGTGGGCACTTGTCAAACACCCACTTGTATTTTTATTTACCCTTAAGAGTTTGCCTCAGTAACAGCAGCAACGTGGAGAGCAGTCGCTGATTTGCTGCTTAAAACACAGTACCAGTTGTTAACTTTGTTTTTTCACCCCAACAAGCAGCACAGAACGAGGTCAACGTAGGTCAAAAGGCTCTTCTCACACAGGGGTGCAAATCGAGCAATTATGCAGCATCCATAGCTCTGCTCAGAGATTGAACTGGTGTACAGTTGGTAATCAAGCAGAAGTTGGGAAGATTTGCCCCCACATACTCTAATCCTGGTAGAGCCAGTCACTCCTAGACACTTAGGTGTATCTGGTAAAGATGCAGAAATCTTTCAATTAAAGCATATTTTAATGCAGGAGCATTCAGCCTTTATTGTGAGCACATTAATGTAGTGGTCAATAAATTTCTACATTAGAAACTGTTAAACAACTATGTCCATTATCAACTTACTTTATGACTCAATTACTGTAAATGTCCATGTTTGTTCCACAAAGATTCTACGGTAACAGCAGCAAAGTCACACATGATAGAAGCATTTATGATCACACAAGAAATATAGAAAAGTATATAAAAAATCAGGGTTAAGAAAAAAAATCTTTTTTTTCACAAACACCAAGTACTGTGCAGTTATTAAAAGTAAAATAGCATAATGTAAGTTAATATGTTAACTTAGGTTCGTGAGCTGGATCACGCCTCATATTCAGTATTCTCTCACTAATCTACTCGGATCCGATTCACCTGGCATCTCACACCTGAATTCCATTCCTAATTACTCTGTGATCTATTTAAACCCGAGCACCTAGCCATCAGCATCGCTCAGACTGTGGTCTCGTAAACCCCACCTTCCCTCCCCCTGATCCTTTATCTCGTCTCAGTATTACATCCTCATTTTACTATTCCTTCATCCCTTCATCTTTTTCATTCCATCATCTCTTCATCTCCTCCGTCATTCCCTCTCTCAACCCCTCCCTCATCCCCTCATCCCCTCCCTCATACCTTCATCCTTTCATCCCTTCATCTCCTCCGTCATTCCCTCTCTCATCCCCTCATCCCTTAATCCCATTCCTTCATCCCCTCCCTCATCCCCTCATCCCTTTCATCCCTTCATCCCCTCATCCCTTCAACCCCTCCCTCATCCCTTCACCCCTCATCCCTTTCATCCCCTCCCTCATCCCCCCTTCATCCCCTCATCCCTTCATCTGCTTATCTGCTCTTTCAAACTCTAGCTCTAATATCCGTTTCTTTCAGGTTCTTTGTCTGGGGGGGTCCTGAGCAGGCTCGAGAAGAAGACCGACTTCTGAAGACTGCACCCCCACACAGAGTCTACAAGCCTCTATCAGTGCATCCTTCCAGACACATCATCTATCTAACCTTTGTCAATAAATGAACTAATCAAAACTAATCTAATCTCCGTAGGCGTGGTCCATCCTAATGAAATCAGATTTGAATGTGCAACTGAGCAGAACAATCTAAAAGCAGAAACGATTTACAGACTGTGCATGTTTAGTTGTCTATTAAAAAAGAAATGTAAAATTTACAGAGTTAACAATATAAACTGTGAAAAACAGATGTGCAAATAACAGCAGCAGAAATGTTAATTGAGTCAGTTAAACAGCAGAAATTATAACAGGGATATAAAGATTTAGGAGCTGAGAAAACGCTCCTTCATTCATCTAGGATGCAGCAGTCTGTCACTAGAGGAGCTCTGCTGCTCAGCTACACCTTCACGATTGAGGGTGGGGGGTGGGGGTGTAGTCAGTCCATCAGTACATGGTAGATGCTGCAGCAAGAGTTCTGATGAATATTAAAAATAGAGATCACATTTCTCCTGTTTTGGCTTCTCTCCATTAGCTCCCTGTTAAATCCAGAATAGAGTTTAAGATCGTCCTCCTTACTTATAAAGCCCTTAATAATCAGCTCCATCGTACATCAGAGATCTGATTGTTCCATATGTTCCTAACAGAGCACTTTGTTCTCAGAATTTAAGACTACTAGTAGTTCCTAGGATTTCTAAAAGTAGAATGGGAGGCAGATCTTTTAGTTATCAGGCTCCTCTCCTGTGGAACCAGCTCCCAGTTTTAGTTCATGAGGCAGATACTCTGTCTGTTTTTAAGACTAGGCTTAAAACCTTCATTTTTGATAAAGCTTATATTTTGAGTGGCTTAGGTTATCCTGAGCTATATTTGTAGTTATGATGCTTTAGGTTTAGACTGTTGGAGGACAGACAGACCACTTTTCTTATCTCTTCTACTTTTCTCTTCTACTACTCTCCAGACATATATTTTCTGCTGCATATTGTTATTGTTAACCCAGTTTTCTCTCAGTGTTTTTCTCCCCATAGAAGCTCCACACGGTCTGGTACCCTACTCAGCTATAATGCCCCCTGCTGGATGGGGAGCGTTGGTCCAGATGATGCTCAAAGTCACCGAGCATCCTCCATGCTGTCTCTTCTCTGTCTTCTCAGACCCCCAGACGGTCGTGGCAGATGACCGCTTGTACTGATCCAGGTTCTGGTTCTGCCGGAGGTTTGTTCCTGTTAAAGGGGAGTTTTTCCTCTCCACTGTCGCTACATGCTTGCTCATTATAAGGGATTGCTGAGGAATTGCTGTGGTTGGAGTCTGCATGATCCGGGCACAACCTCACATCGATGACTCATTGCAATCTGTTGGAATTCCTAACATAGAAAACTTTTAACTGATTGGAATGTTTGTATAATTGTATTCGAATGACTTTAGTTATAAAGTGCCTTGAGATGACATTTGTTGTGAATTGGTGCTATATAAGTAAAAGTGAATTGAATCAGTGATGATATTGTGGTCCCTCTGTCTGCCACCACCTTTGCTGTGATACTGTCGGCTGCTTTGTCTTCTATACAGCCTGGGAACGTTGTTGCATCATTAATTATTGGACGTACACTGAGTTTCTGGCAGAAAACACTTTTGGGTTGTCTATGTTTTAGAAGCTCTCCTTCCCAGTAGTACAGTGGTGGATCCCTGTTACTATAGGCTGCTTTCCCAGTAACATGCTGATGACCTGTTGATCTTTCAGCAGGATACTGATCCAAACCTACCGTCTGGTCAAAGCAACAGACATGGTTCAGTGGAGAAGGATGGAACCTTCTTCCATGGGGTCATCTCATGCTGCTGCACAGAACAATGAATCATTATCTTCATCAGAAGTTCCAATGATTGTTTGGGGGTGGGGGGTGGGGGGGGTGGGGGCATTTTACCCACCCACAAATCATTACAGAAACCCACAGCTCAGCATGTGAAGCTGCACATAATTGAAATGTATTCCCCAACATGAAGCTCAACGAACAGCACCCCCACCCTCTCCATGCTGGGTTTGTTCCACACTTGAGGAGTGGCCGTTGATCTCCTTTGGGAAGGATTTGGCAGTGCAGCCTAATAACAGAGAGAGTTAATGTAGCTTACACAGCCAAATTAATTGTCCTTGTCTCTGTCATATTTGTGTGCTTAAATAATCCTAAATACCACAGACATTAACTGACTACCATTCAGGAATGTGGAAGTAAATTGTAAGTGTCTAAAGGTGTCTCTTTTAACAGTATTATGAGGATTTTTATTTGGAATATTGTTATTCTCCTTTGTCCTAAAGTTGGGCCTCAGCTATGAAGGATAGACAGATTTCTGGGGAACATTCTTGCTGCTTTCAGTTTGTTTGGCAGACATGAAAACATTGAAAACCAGGAAATGAAAAAGTGTTTTGCCAAGAGCAGAAGAATATGATGGATCCAGACCAGTTACAAGACACTACATTTCTACAGTTCCCACTTTGTTTCCAAATGCTAAACTCCTATTCTGACTGATAAGTCTTCATCTGTAAATAGTAGACATAGGAGATGATAACATGTATCAAGTTATTATTTCACACAAATAAGTGTCTCTGAGCTCAGATACATTTGGTAATATCCTAGAATATCAGGGTGTTCTTCCGAACGAATTTAAAAAACTTCTACAGTGGGGATGGAAAGTTTGGGCCCCCCAGGTAAACATTTGTATTAATGTGCATAAAGAAGCCAAGGAAAGATGGAAACGTCCCCACTTAAATTACAGGTGAGACATTCTTATGTGTCAAAAAAGTTAGATTTTATTTTCATAATTTACACTTTCAAAATAACAGAAAACACAATAATGGCGTCTGCAAAAGTTAGGGCACCCTGCAGAGTTAATATCTCGTCCTTTGGCAAGTATCACTGCTTATAACGGCCTTTTGTAGCCAGCCAAGAGTCCTTTAATTCTTGTTTGAGGTGTTCCAGTTCTTTGAGATTTCTGGGCTGTCTGTCACACACTGCTCTTTTAAAGTCTATCCATAGATTTTCAATTATGTTGAGGTTAGGAGTTTGTGAAGGCCATGGCAAAACCTTCAGTTTACGCCTCCTGATGTAATCCATGGTGGATTTTGAGTTGTGTTTAGGATCATTATTCATTTATAAAAGCAATCCTCTCTTCAACTTCAGCTTTTTTGCAGATGGCGTCAAGTTACCGTCCAAAATTTGCTGAAATGTAATAGAATCCATCTTTCCTTCAACACGTGAAATGTTCCCCGTGCCACTGGCTTCAATACAACCCCACAGCATGATTGATCCACCCCCATGCTTAACAGTTGGAAATTCTTTTCATTAAATTCTGTGCCCTTTCTTCTCCAAATGTACCTTTGCTTATTCCGGCCGAAAAGTTCTATTTTAGCCTCATCAGTCCACAGAACTTTTATCCAAAATGCATCAGTCTTGTCTAGATGTTCATTTGCAAACTTCACACGCTGATTTTTGTGATGAGGACGTAGAAGAGGTTTTCTTCTGCTTAATCTTCCATAAAGACCATATTTGTACAAGTATCCCTTTATAGAGCAATGTTGTAGCACAACTCCAGTGTCTGCCAGATCTTTCTGGAGTGATCATGCAGTCAAAGGTGGGTTTTGACTTACTTTTCCCACAATCCTGCAAGCTGTTCTGTTGGATATTTTTCTTGGTCCTCCAGATCAGGCTTTACTTTCCACTCTTCTTGATGACTGCCATTTCTTAATTACATTCTGAACAGATGATATCGGCATCTGGAAACGCTTTGCTATCTTCTTATAGCCTTCTCCTGCTATTTTCAGTTTCAGGGTTCTAGACAACTGCTTAAAAGAACCCATGGTGCTGATTGTTGGGGCGAGGTCAGATGAGTCTGGGCCTTTAAAGCCTTGAGATTGATATCACCTGGTCTTTCCAAACGATGATTGTGAAAAATCCATGCCACTGTCAGGTCTCAGCTGTCCAAAGGGGGCAGTACAAGGTATTAACTCTGCAGGGTGCCCAAACATTTGCAGAGGCAATTATTTTGTTTTCTGTTATTTTGAAAGTGTAAATGATGAAAATAACATCTAACTTTTTTGACAAATTATAAGAATGTCTCACCTTTAATTGAATGCCTTTTGGAGACGCTTCCATCTTTCCTTGGCTTCTTTATGCACATTAATACAAATGTTTACCTGGGGGGCCCAAACTTTCCATCCCCACTGTATACTTTACTGAAGTTGGAAGTTGCACTTATGGGAAACCCAAAACCATCTGGGAAAGAGTTTTATGGTCAGGAAGAAAAAGATGGATCTGTTTGTCCACATTTTGTCAGTAACGTGTAGGTTTTCTAACAAAAGAACCAACATAATTCAATTCAATTCAATTCAGTTTATTTATATAGCGCCATTTCACAACAGATGTCATCTCAAGGCACTTTACAAAAAGAGTTATTACAATACAATGTTTAGTGTAGAAATTACAGAACCACAGAAGATTGCGTCGTGGAATTCTCAGCAATCCCTCATACTGAGCAAGCATGCAGCGACAGTGGGAAGGAAAAACTCCCTTTTAACAGGAAGAAACCTCCGGCAGAACCAGGCTCAGCACAAGCGGTTATCTGCCGCGACCGTCTGTGGCTTGGAGAATACATAACAGAGACACAGAAAGAGCAATAGAACTGATGCAGAAGTTTGTTGCAGGACGTGGAGAATTTTCCGTCACTGCAATGCCATCTTAGTCAGGGTCGTCAAGCAGGGCTAATCCGGAGCACCTACTATAATAGAAAACAGGTTAGTGCTTGAATTGACAGCACATCATGCAGTTGGGGAGAAGTAGGAGAGAAAGTAGGAACAGACCCTAATAATGTCCTCCAACAGCCTAGCCTAAAGCAGCATAGCTACTAACATTAACCTGTCTCCTAGCTACTAGGAGACCTGGCTACCAACACTCTGTCTGAGTCCTCCTGACCCGTGGACGGTGTAGGGCCGGTAACGGCCCCCGTCATGCCGGGGTCTTCTCGGAGTCGGGTTGTTTGAGAATGCAGCCCAAAGTGGGTGGTAAACTCCATCTAAGGCTAAATACCGGCACGAGACCGATAGTCGACAACTATCTTAAGGAAAAATAGACAGAACTGAGAGGACAGAGTTGAAGAGGGCGAGAAACGTTTAAGAGATAAACGGGTGGGGTCCGCACAGTCTGCCCGGGGGATTCAACCCGGCAGGTAATGGGCGGCCGCACTGTGCGGGAGGATCCCCTTGAGGGACCTCTCTCCGGCGCTGGCTGGCCCCTGTGGGGCGCATTTCTTCCGCGGCGGTAAGCCGCGACCGGCTCCGGATCTTTACCTGGCTTACATTAATCTATCTCTACCTAGCTACTCTACCTCTTCCTATCTCTTCCTAACTTTTGACACTCTGCCTGACTACTAACATTAACCTGTCTCTTCCTATCTACCTGTCTGACCTGACTCTAACTACCTATAAACATATCTCTAACTGTAAGCTTTGTCAAAGAGGAAAGTTTTTAGCCTAGTTTTAAAGATAGACAAATTGTCTGCTTCACGAACCAACCCTGGGAGCCGGTTCCATAGGAGGGGAGCCTGATAGCTGAAAGATCTGCCACCCATTCTACTTTTAGAAATCCTAGGAACTACCAGTAAACCTGCAGTCTGAGAGCGAAGGTCTCTGTTAGGAACATATGGAACAATCAGGTCTCTTATGTATGATGGAGCTAGATTATTAAGGGCTTTATATGTCAGAAGGAGGATCTTGAATTCTATTCTAGATTTTACTGGGAGCCAGTGAAGAGAAGCTAAAACAGGGGAAATGTGATCTCTTCTTTTAATATTCATCAGAATCCTAGCAGCAGCATTTTGAACTAACTGAAGACTTTTAATTGTATTCTGTGGACTACCTGATAATAGACAGTTACAGTAATCCAGCCTTGAAGTAACAAAGGCATGGACTAGTTTTTCAGCATCATTCCTGGACAGGATGGTTCTAATTTTTGCAATATTCCTAAGGTGAAAAAAGGAAATCCTACAGACTTCTTTAATGTAAGTTCTAAATGACATATCTTGGTCAAAAATGACACCGAGGTTTTTTGCTTTATTACTGGAGGCTAATTTAATGCCGTCCAGGTGAAGGGGCTGACTAAGTAGTTTCTTTTTCAGAGCTTCTGGTCCAAAGACGACAACTTCTGTTTTATCAGAATTTAGAAGCAAGAAGTTTAGAGTCATCCAAGTTTTTATGTCTTCCAGACATGCCTGTAGTCTACCTAACTGATTGGATTCATCAGGATTTATGGATAGATATAGCTGTGTATCATCTGCGTAACTATGGAATTTTATCCCATGCTGCCTAATTATTTTACCAATAGGAAGCATATATATAGTAAAGAGAATCGGCCCAAGCACTGAACCCTGTGGTACTCCGCAAGTAACTATTGAGGTTGAGGAAGATCTATTGTTTACCTGAACAAACTGAAATCTGTTAGACAAATAAGATTTAAACCAACCTAGTGCTGTTCCTATTATACCGACACTTTGAAGCCTTTCTATGAGAATATTGTGGTCAACAGTGTCAAAGGCAGCACTGAGATCTAACAGGACCAGAATGGTCACCAGTCCATTGTCTGAGGCTATGAGAATATCATTAGTAACCTTCACCAGAGCTGTTTCAGTGCTGTGATGAGCTCTAAAGCCTGACTGAAACTTCTCAAACAGCTCATTATTGTTTAAATGCTCACATATCTGGTGTGCAACTATTTTCTCAAGAATTTTAGATAAGAAGGGAAGATTAGATATCGGTCTATAGTTAATTAAGTCGTTTTGATCAAGAGAGGGTTTCTTAAGTAGAGGTTTAATTACAGCAATCTTAAACTCCTGTGGTACATATCCATTGACTAAGGATAGATTCATTATATTTAAAATTGGAGCAGCGATCAGAGGGAAAACTTCTTTTAAGAGTTTAGTTGGGATTGGGTCTAAAACGCAAGTTGAAGGTTTAGATGAAGCTAATAATTTTAGTACATCACAAAGTTCGGCTGCATTAAAGCAGTTTAAGCATATATTAGGTTCCACCATTTTTGAGGCTGCCTCATTAACTAAGGAGGAAGCAAGCATATTGGGAAGGTTCCCAATTATCTTATTCTTTATGGAGTCTATTTTATTTATAAAGAATTGCATGAAGTCGTCACTGCTTAGAGCTTGGGGAATGGTTGGCTCGATAGAGCTATGATCCTGTGTGAGTTTGGCAACTGTATTAAAAAGAAACCTAGGATTATTTTTATTCTCCTCGATTAAAGATGAATAATATGCTGTTCTAGCTGTGTGAAGGCTCTTTTTATATAGCAATAAACTATTTTTCCATATTAAAAAGGAATCATGTAAATGCGTGGAGCGCCATTTTCTCTCTAGTTTTCTAACATTCTGCTTTAGGGTACGTAGCTCTAAATTAAACCAGGGAGTTAATCTTCTATGGCTAGCCACCTTCCTTTTCAAGGGGGCAACTTTGTCTATTGCCCGACGCAGGGAGGAATTAACGCTATGAACTAAAATGTCAAGTTGTGAGGGGTCACGAGTTAAATCACTGTTTTCTGTTCTGCATTTATAAACTGAGGAAATTAAAGTTGGAAGAGCTTCTTTAAAATTTGCTACAGCGTTGTCTGATAACGTTCTGGTATAATGAAGTTTTCTTTCAGGTTTGATATGATCCATTAGAGTAAGTTTAAAAGTGATAAGGAAATGATCAGACAGGATAGGGTTATGTGGAAAGACTGTTATTTCTTCACAGTCAATGCCATAAGTCAGCACAAGATCTAAAGTGTGGTGACAAGAATGTGTTGGTCCCTGCACATTTTGAGTAAAGCCTATTGAGTCTAGGATAGTGTGAAAAGCTGTATTTAGACTATCACTTTCATTATCAACATGAATATTGAAGTCTCCGACTATAATGACTTTATCAGTGTTTAAAACTAAGTCAGATAGAAAATCTGAAATCTGATCTAAAAATTGAGAATAAGGTCCTGGTGGACGATATAAGACCACAAACAAAAGTGGCTTTACTGCTTTGTTATGTGTATGAGGAAAGCTAAAAACTAGATGCTCAAAGGAACTGTAACTATTATTTTTTTGGAGATTAATTAGTAAATCGGAATGAAAGATAGTTGCTACTCCACCTCCTCGACCAGTACTTCGAGGGACACTAAAGTTTAAGTAGCTAGGGGGAGTTGACTCATTTATTGTGACATGGTCCTCTTCCTGCAACCATGTCTCTGCAAGACAAAACAAATCAATATTATTTTCACAAATTAAGTCATTTACCAAGAGTGTTTTTGAGGGGAGAGATCTTATGTTTAGTAAACCACATTTAATTGATTTGTTTTTATGTTCAGTCCGAGTTTTATTTATCTTTATGAGATTTTTATACTGCATGGAGGTGGTAGCTTTATGCTAATAGCACTGGAGATATAAAAAAACAGTGAATAGAAAGAAGTTCAGACAAACCAACAGGTGTTAAAAAGAGAAACAACGGACTGGAAGGATGAATGAATGAATGAATGCCAGCAATACCAGGAAGATGTAGACCAGCGGTTTCAAACTCTTATCCATTTTGGGCCACATCAAGCTCATGAATATCCTTAAAGGGCCAGTTGTATTGATGAAACTATAACAAACCATTAAAATATCCGTAAAAAAATCTGTATCTGCATATGACGTTCTTTAAATTCTTAAAAAGTACATCTTGAAATTATATAAAACTGAACATCTTTACATAATGATGTGATTCAGGGCTGTTCAAATAAACACAGATTTGATTTTGTATTAAGGCGCACATCGGTATAACTTAAATTATCTGTTTGTAGGGTCTTCTAGAGTTTAAAGGGCCACATAAATGGCTATGGTGGGCCGGATTTGGCCCCCGGGCCTTGAGTTTGACATATTTGCCAAAGTCAGGACACAGACTCATGGTGAGGCGTCTTTCCATTATTACGGCCCTTACCTCTGGAACAGGCTGCCAGGGACCTCAGGGCCGCAGAGAACGTTCATGTTTTTAAGAGCAGGCTCAAGACTTACCTTTTTAGCCGAGCTTTTAACTGATTATTATTTATTAACATCTGTTTTATCGCTCTGTATGTTGTATTTGATTGAATTTTTAGTTTAGTTTTTAACTGATTATTATGTATTATTTATCTGCTTCATCTTATCATTGTCTTATATTTTGATTTGGGATGCTATCAGTCTTAACATTTTATCAGTATTTTAATACTTAATCTGATTTTCTACTGTTTATTTTAATATTTTAACTTCTTATTTTAATCTTCCTGCCAGTGTTTCCTCTGTGGGAGCCCTTTGCATCGGGGGTGGTGGTCGGCTGTAGCTGCCTGGGTGGAGGTGGGGGTACCATCCCTTCCCCCTCTGGGTGCCCTGGGTCAGTGCCTTGGCTGCTGCTGTTGATCTGATGCAGATGGCTCATGATGGCTTTTCCTGGCTCATCTATACTCAGCCTAATGTTGTTTTGTCTTCTGTTGCTTTTATGTGTGTTGGGGGGAGATGGGTTGGATTGGGGGGGCTATAGTTGTGATGATGATTTTATTTTGGGGTTGGGAAGGGTGGGGTTTGTGGGGTCATTTTAACATGTAAAGATCTTTGAGAAGCTTTGTAGTTGGAAAAGCACTTTATAAATAAAGTTTGATTGAATGATTGATTGATTGATTGATTTGATGTAGACGGATGGAGGGATGAAATAACAACTGGCTGATTGGACATGGATGGGTGAATAAAATCACTGATAAATGGATGTACAGACAACTGGATATTCTTTAGAAAATTGAACAAGGTGTTTTTGTGGAATGAAAATATCTCTAGTCCCTGTAATGTTATCTCTTCCTCACAAGGGTATCACAATACTTCTTACTGTAGAAAGAGAACGAGGTGAGATGCCTCCTCATTGACTGGTAATGATCTCTACATGCATTTACATATATGTAATTAATCAATGAATTATCATAACCTTGGAATATTTCTGTAACAGGGTAAAATCTGGAAATGCAAACATTTTGGTCCTACCACGTTCTCCTTTTCCATTTTTCTCCACACCTAGAAATTGTTTCCAAATTTTCCCAAAATACACACCAATAATGTAGATGAGGAGTGTCCACAGTAAAACATAAAGACATTTTCCAGAGCTGGTTCTTTGATTGCAGAACAGGTAAACTTTGGGTCAGCGATGCAGATAAACACATTAGATAGAAATAAAATGATATAATTGAAAATGCTAGGCTGCTTCTTTATGAATGATAAAACAAACACATCTGAACCTGTGGACAGCTTTTCCAGAAGGTTGACCGACATCATGTTACACACTTAGAATTGGATGTCATTTAGGCTGATATGTGTGTGAAGGCAGAGGAGCTAATGTACCTGCATCTTCATATTAGGACCAGATGAAGGTGTTTAACGGGATGATGGGTTGGATTCAGATCAGTCTCTGGGTCTTCACTTCAGTTTCCTCACTTTGTGTCTGATTTCCTGGGAATAAACAGCGTCACATCTTCTTGTTCATGGAGTAGTTTGTTGGTGTTTCTCCATGTTGGGACTCATTTGCCAAGATCAGAGGCAGCACCCCCTGGGGATGTGTGAAGTATATTCCCATCATGCATCTCTCTGTGTCTGGCCAGCCCACGCCCACTCATCAGCCCCACATTAGAGCTTTCTCTCTCTCTCTCTCTCTTTCTCCTAGCGCTTTTCTTCTCATTCCATCCGTGGCTGTGTGCACTTCCCTCTGCTTCCCCGTAATCTCTCTGGTTATGTTTGACCTTTTTGCTGCTCTGCACCAGCTAATGACGGTACAGGGATAGCAGGTGTGCCGCATTAGCCGACCAACGCTGTGGCGGAACAAATTAGAGGTCCGCCGACACTGAGGGGCCGACCTTTCGCCGGCGATGCTCGGCGTTAGTGGCCGCGGAACAAAACAAACACACCCACAGATGCCCACACAGACGCTGAAAACAGAGGCGGAGATGTGGAAAATGTTGGAAAGCGCTCAGTCCCTCCGAGCTGTCAGGTGTGTACAATTTGGGTAAAATGACACAGCCCTGCCACATAATCTTCTCACCTGGAAAAATGGGAAAAAAAGAGGGCAGAAGGGATATGGAGGCGAGATGGATAATCGTGCTTTGTTTGGACAGAAACTACATTTTTCTGATTATACGTTTTACTCTAACATGCATTGGATTTGAAGAGCAAAATAGATGAATTCCTCCCTCCTTCGTGAAATTTCTCCCCCTCTGACTTTCGAGAGCTGAATCCTCTCAGGCCTCCCCTCAGAAAAAACATAAATAAATATCAAAGAGGGGAACATGGAGTTGATTTGGAGTCCTGCTGCTAATGGGGAAAGTGTGCACATGTGAGTTTGATGCTTTGCATAAATGCAGATATGGCGTTTGAAGTCTCAGCACCTGGAGACAAACAAAAGTAAAAACCGTGTGTGATCTTTGGTGCTCAAAATTGAAATCTGCTTCAAACAACAAAAGCTGGAGAGAAATCTGAATCATATATCTGAGTCATGACGTTCATAACTGCAAGTCAGCACCGCTTTGCTGCAAAATCCAAAAACACAGTTTGGAAAACATGATAAAAGATTAATCAAGAGCTGGTTTCCATCTTAATGTAAGTTTCCTTGGGCAACCTGCTTGGTCAGTTTGCTCTGTAACATCATCTTTGGCAAACATCATCATCCACTGCATGTTCTGCTAAGTTTAGAAATATCTCTCCATTATAAAAAGGATGCATTCTTCACTACGTTTTAAAATGATTTAATAGTTTGTGCACAAGAGAAACAACAGGGTCCATATTAAAAAGATAAATGTAAACCACTAGGAACACCTTCGGCCTGGCAGGATTTTGGGCTGATTTTGCCCTGATTATCAGGATGACTATGAAGATAATCCTTACAGATATTCCTGCTGTGTGTTCAGAGCGCTCTGGTTTGGTCAGAATGTCGTTGGGACCGCTCTGATCGCAATTTAGTGATATTCACCATTTTGGATTGTCTTTGCCTGATATCCCAGCCTGTTAAAGGTATGATGGAGGATCTTTTTTCTTGCAGGTGGATCATCTACACTATTGGCCCTCCTAATTGTCAATCATCCTGAGAGTCTGCATACACATGTGCACTCTCGCATGTTTATCTGCAGCCACGCCATTATCCATTCTTTATGCCTCACAGATCTCACTAGGTCATTTGAAAATGGCTGAGAGTCACTGAAAAAAAAGAGTCTTAGGTGTAAGAGAGAAACAAGACCAGAGTGTTTCTTTTAGGAAATATTTTCCAACGATTGCGGGTGCTGACATCACAGGTTGGGCTCTCCACTGAGTCCTCTGTCGCCAAGTTTCTACTCGACAGGTAGGCTAAAGTTTGGGCTTACTTTGTCAGGAGATCGCACAAGTTTGGATTTCTTTTCTGTGATGTGTGGAAATGTAAGAATGGTCCCTAACCAAAACTACCACCATCGGCGGGGATGTATCTGCTGCAAGTCTCTTAGTGAAACGTTGGAGGGAGTCTCTGCTTTAATGAAACCAATGTGTGTCAAATATCCAACTCAAAACAAACTTCACCATGGTAAATTTGGCATGTTATTTGGGGAAAGACATGTCAGATTACCGTTATAGTAAGTTATCTACGTCTGTACAGTAACTTTCACGGCAAGATTTGTTGTTGTGATGGCGATTTTCTTATTTTTTTCATAAAAAGGTGGGTGGTTTTTCCAGAAATTCGGGTTTTGTATCATGAGGTTTTGTGAGATCTCCTGTCTGAGCTGGAATGTTTTGGAGTAAAATCAGCTGGTGTATAGTGTCACATCATTGTCATGTGCCACATACCACACACTAATTGATCAAAACTGTTTTATTTGGGATTTTTAATGCCTATTTTATATTCTAAAACTCTAGCAACAATTTTCGAATCCTGCCATGTGAACCAGGCCTTGGCTGCCTCCACATGACCTTTGAAGAAAAAGTAGCTGCCAGGTGATCCAGATCAAATGCATGGATTAACTGATCATTAACACCTCCAAAACACAGGACATGGAGTAACATAATTCCCTTAGCCTTACCCCCACCCCAACAACATCAAAGTGGGAGTCAACACAATGGCAACTCCTCTGCTTTAGTAGGGTTTAAGACAGAAAATAACAGAAAATAAAGTGTGTAGTACAATACCACAATGCAAAGAAAGTACTGTCGGAGTGGCCATCTTTTGCTCCCCATGTGTGATGAGTTAGGATATATATATATATATATATATATATATATATATATATATATATATATATATATATATATATATATATATAATGGCATGCCGTTCAGGAAAAATATGATATATTTATATTGATATGTTTGAATATATGGAATGGGAGTTTGGCCTCAAGGATTATGGGTAATGTAGTAGATTATTAAGGCTGTCTGAATGCTGAAGTTAGCTTCAATTTTTAATACTAGAAATGCATAAAAGGTTACTTCAACTGATTTTTCACTGTTTAAAGTATCTGTGTTTTGTAGTTTTTAGACTAGAGCAGATTAAAGATGCTTGATCAGTAAAAAATTAAGGTGGATTTGCCCTTTGGCCGTTTCCAGAATCAGAGGCTAGAATCAGAAGCCAACTTCAGCTTGGTGCTAGAAGAACCATGTAATCGCTCAACACAACAGCTGAAAGAAGAAGCTCTGGATGTTCGCCTGGAGACCGACAGCTGAAATGGGTGAGTTTAGGATGTAGATTTAGTATCCCCTTATATGTGACTGTAAACACATTAAAACATGTAAACTGCAGTTAGCAGCAGATCACAGTTAGCCGATGCTTTGCGACCTACAGTAGTTTGGTGTGCTAACATCTCTGTGTGTGCTTTATATTCATGTAAAATAAGTGTAATTAGGTTTATTCCAGATAACTGATGTGGTGTTTGTTTTTTATTCAAATGCTTTCGATTCAGACGCAAACACAAAAACAAGGGAATAAGCTTATGCTGGGCGTACACCTAAGGATTGTCACAGTCTCAGACTAAAGACTGGCAGTCTTTAGAAATCTTGCTGGAGTCTCTCCGCACTCCAATCGTCTTGATTGTTAAATTTAAGGCGATTTATGCCAGTCTTTTTGTTTGATATCATCCCAAGTCCTAGTGTAGTCATAGTGACGTAAAACATCCAGCAACCAAGAAAGCAGTTCTCACATAGGTGGAGCACGAAGCTACAGAGCCCAGCAGGGGTCAGGTGCAAATAATTTTTGAGGGGTAAGAATCTATTCCCATAGTTTATTAAACCGTGCGCACGAAGTCGTAATCCGTACCCCACGTTTATTAAACTGTGTGACCGTGTTAGGGGGTAACCCGCTTCATAATGTACCTTTTGCCAAATGAAGTTATACTTTGCTGCTATAGCCCAGTGGTTAATGTGTAGGATTACCACTGTATGATAGATGGGTTCAAATCATGCTTACTACATTGTTTTGCAACTTGCCACACATTAATTTTTTCATTGTTCCTGCGGGAAAGTAGGCTATAAACATAGGTGTCATATTTGTAAAATAACAGTTTTGTAGCCACCTATGGAGCCTGGCAGGGTCTATACACAAATAAAACAATATTTTTTTGCTGGCTGAGAAACGGTCTTGAAATGGGCCATAAATCACAAAGTGTATGCAAACCTTGCCCCCTGCAATACAGGCACCAACCAGCCCTATCTGTGCATCTGCATGGAGCAAGTGGTACAGCATAAACACCTTGCATTAAAAAGATATGAATTAACCAGTTACTTGTCAATACAGTACTCACTTTGAATCCAAGTCTTTATTTGACGTATCAATCTGGGCAAAGAATGCTACAACATTCGCACATAACGCAACTGTATAATGCTGAGCATGATGGGAGGAATTTGGCAGGAAACTAAAATAGTCTTGTAAATAGTGTCACTACAAGATTTGGTGTTTATAAAAGCTTTAGTCTGAGACTAAAAAACTGTGAACTCAAGATGTGAGCTGATAATCTTTTCTAAATCTTTTCAAAGTCTCTAGGTGTACAGAAAGCAACTTTCAATGAGACTGAAGCCATGACAGAAACATCCTCAGGGTTTTAAAAGTATTTTAATCCCCCCCAAAAAACATCAAATGGGTATAACTTGTATAACTCCTGTGGCTCATTAGTTCTTTCTCATTGTTGTTTCTTTCTCATTTGTTTCGGACATGTCTGCTGTAATATTTTGAACATTAAATGCTTAAAATAAATAAATAGAACCTTGTGAAATGAAAAGCAACATAAATGTATAATGTGACAGTGACATTGTAAAAAAATACCTTAATTCATGTAATTTTTTTTTGCTCATTACAATGAAATGTTTCTCATTTTCCTTTAAAAATGTATTCAGATAACATATTAATCAGGTGTAAATTTTTCCTAAAAATATATTTGACATTTTAGCAATTTTTTGTTCAATATCATCAGTTTTTTTTCCAAGAAATCTATTTCACAAAGACAGCAAGTATTTCAGAATTCCCCTGTGGTTTAATTATTATTTTAAATACAATTTTCAACCAAATGAGTTGATCTGCTTGTCAGAGTCAGTGGGTTAGACCTGAATACTCATTGCCTAATACCTGAACATTGATCATCCTGGATAGTTTTCATTCACTAGCCCCTTTCAAAAGACAATCCTGCCATCAGTGCTGGCATTAATACCGCCCATCAATGAGCCCTGTTAATTACTTCAACTATACAGTACTACTTTGTAACTATAGTGCATGATGTACATATTTTTCTTCTGTAAAAATTGTGTGTTCTGCTCTGTGTCTTGTTGAATTGAATAATACTTTATTGTCCAGCAAGGGGAAATTCAGTTTACAGTACAACCTGTCCAATCCAGGTCACTGCAGGGCTTGCAGCCAAAAGGATGGCGCTCCCTGTTCTGTTTGTCAATCAGTTTTTGCTGCTGTTACAACCAAATTTCCCCATGTGGGACAATTAAAGGAATATTCTATTCTGGTCACTCATAAGAGCTCAGTCTGTGGCAACAATTTGCACAATCAAGTGCTTTCACAATATATTATGTTGGGGTACAGTGGTGGTGTTCATGTGCAGGGTTGCGTATCAAGTGTGAGACCGTAGAGTGTGTGGTAAACAGAGAAAATAGATGGAAATAACTTGTTTTTTATCCCAATTGAACCCTCGCTCCTCAAACTTTTTGCGAGCCGCTCCAAAAGGTGGCCGTCCTTCACAGTCCCCATGATGGACTAATCTGCTCCTCAGCTTTAAAGACCTGAAGCTCCCAGACCTCAGCATCACTCCAGTTTACAAATGCTGATGGAACTCCCCATGTTTCCTTGCATTTTACATACTGTTGCCCACTACGTCTCAGCCCACATTCAACACATCATCATGACATCACTCTCTATAACTATCAAGCTTCCCAACACGAATGCTGCAATATTCCCACAATGCCATGCTACCATTGAGAATTTATAAGACGCACTGTGCCACGAATATAACCCAAATATGCGGATGATTAATGTTTAAGTAACGGCCAATGAGCGTTCAGGTTCAACCTTCAGACTCTGACTGGCAGATAAACTCATTCAACTGAAAATTGTCCTTTTTGAAATAATTAGGCCACTGGGACATTAACTTTTTGAATTAAAGGCTGACTTTGCGAAACAGATGTTTTGGAATAAAATAGTTTGAACTCAAGTAGAACTGACTAAAATATAAAAAATATTGTAAGGGAAAATTTACAATTTAGTAATGTGTTTTATAAATAAATCAATGAAAATTTAAAAGAAACAGACAAATATTTCAATACTAATGAAACTAACATTGTAGGATCAATACAGACGTTTACTGTTTCGGTTTTCTTGGATTTTTTAACGACTGGATTTTTTCTTTACAAAATGCATAATTGATTAGTGTTTTATTTGTTTTTAGGTGGAGTTGATGGGATCTTGGAGATAATCCAGGAACTAAAGAACTGATGCTGTTTCTTTAGCTCTCCAGCTGTAACAGAACATTGCATCATCACTGCTTCTGGTATAAGTTTCCAACTTTTATTCTTAGAAATCAAGAATATTTTTCATGACCTCACCGACTTCTCTTTGAAATGTGACCCATTTCAGAGTATTTTAAAGATGTTGTAAATTTGTAACAGATTATCTTTTTGGGAATATCCCTTACATACATAAACTGAATTAAATGAAATACTTAGGTTCCGCAATTGTCATGAATTTAATTGTCACCAAGAAGTTAAATTAAAGGTAGTTTTTCAGTTAAGAACATTAGCATGACTTTCTGTGACTTGATTTCTTTATTAACGGAATTCATAACTAATCATATTTGGTCAGCAACTCAATAAAAGTGCATAACACTTGTTTCATTGGTGGTTCCCCTTTTCTGTCTTTTGTTCCTCAGTATGACCAGCGTGTCTGGGCCAACCTAAAAGCACAACTGGACACTGGTAACAAAGTTGTTTCCTTTTAAAAAAATGTTTTAACGCTTACTGCAGCAGACATTCTGTCATGAAAAGGAGAAGGAGGAATCCTGTGCTTTGACATTAGGTAGATGAGTTCCTTGGGTTCCTCCTAATGCTGCTCAATGCTAGACCTCATGTGGCTGGAGTGTGTCAGCAGTTCCTGCAGGACGGAGACATTGATACTATGGACTGGCCCGTCCGTTTCCCAGACCGGAATCATCTGGGACATCATGTCGTGTTCCATCCACCAACCCCACGTTGGGTTGGTGGATGGAAAATTGTCCAACAATTTCCGATGTTGTAGGGAGATCATACAGACAGGTGGAGGCCACAATACTGAACCTCATTCTAACTTGTTATAAGAACATTAAATCAAAGTTGGATCAGCCTGTAATGGGTTTTCCACTTAAATTTGGAGTGTGACTCCAAATCCAGAACAATTTGATTTATATTAATAATTGATCATTCTATGTGTATCATTTTGATGTCAACTATGTAAAGAATAATGTGTTTAATGAGAATATAACATAACAATCCTTTAATTGTCCCACAAGGGGAAATTTGGTCGTAACAGCAACAAAAAAACACACATACAAACTAAACAGGAAACAGAACAGAAATACATTTTTTACAGAAGTAAAAATATTTACATTATGTACAATAGTTACAAAAACAGGTTAGGTACAGATAAAGTATAACAACTGGAGATAATGATGCAAAGAAAGATTCTTCATAAAATTAAAACTAAAATAGTGTAATCCCTTCTAAATCAATTGCTAAATTTTGCAGTGCTTTCTCCCAAGCTAGTTTGGAGAATACTCTGTATATTAAGCGAAAATAGGAAAAGGAGTCAAATCTAAGTATATCTGTAGAGACCTGGAATAATATTTGGGCCCTTCAATGGTCGATCTCAAGTTCAATAATATGGGGAGAACATGCCTGGAAAAATATTATTCGGTTTTTTAAAATACCACACCAAGAAAAATACAAGGGGGACTGTAGATCCTGCTGGAGACAATGTGGTTCTCCCACAGCCAATCATTATCATATCTTTTGGGATTGCCCAAACGTAAGGAAGTTCTGGAAGGACATACGGCCGCATTCATCTTTCCTTCATTTACAACCAGTCCTGTCCCTGCAGCTGAAAAACACTCCCACAACATAATGCTCCCACCACCATGTTTTATTGTAGGGATTGTATTGGGCAGTTAATGAAGCAGTGCCTGGTTTTCTCCACACATACCACTTATAATTGAGGCCAAAAAAAACAGATTTATATATTTTTTTCTCCACAGTGACAACCACTGATTGTGGCCCCAATAACTTCATATTATCAAAAAAAAAAACTTCCCATTTTAAATGTAAAATCCATCCATCCATCCATCTTCTTAACCGCTTATCCAATTCAGGGTCACGGGGCAGCTGGAGCCTATCCCAGCAATTATCAGGCATTAGGCAGGGTACACTCTGAACAGGACGCCAGTCTGTTGCAGGGCCAACACAGAGAGACAGACAACCATTCACACTCACATTCATTCCTAGGGACAATTTAGAGTGATCAATTCACCTATCATGCATGTTTTTGGACTGTGGGAGGAAGCCGGAGTACCCGGAGAGAACCCACGCATACATGGGGAGAACATGCAAACTCCATGCAGAAAGACCCTGGGCTGGGATACGAACCCATGACCTTCTTGCTGCAAGGTAACAGCGCTAACCACTGCGCCACCGTGCAGCCCTAAATGTAAAATATAACAAATAAATATAAATATAACAGTTCACCTACTGTGGCCTAAACTAGTCACAAATACCTCTATGCACATGGATCTGAATTGCACATATAGCAGGCAATTGTCTTGAGTTTTGGACTTCTAAGGATTTAGGCCATGTCCACACGCAGCCAAAAAAAAAAAAAAAGATTTTCCTCCGCTAAGCCGGATAAATGCATTTTTCAGCACATTCATAGACGTGGCAAACCTGTAGGAGGCAGTAGTTCTCCCAAATCCTATCCACTCAGAGTGACATTCTATCCTCTATCTTCAGTATGCAGCAGTAACAGAGCTGTAAAAGCAAACAAACAAATAATGATTCCAACAAAGCTCTGAGGGCATAAATGCTGTTTCTTTGTAAACACAGGTCATGTGGAGGTAGTGACGTTACAGAACTTTAAACTCTGGTTTCATCCGTCCACATGCAGATACTGAAAATGGAGAAATAGCAGATCTCCACTTTGGCCAGAGTTTTTAAAAATATTTTGTTTTTTCCAATCTCAGTCTATGTGTGGATGACAGGCCAAACCGTAGAAAAATATCTCTGTTTTCTGAGATACCCGGCTATTTGTGGACAAGGCATTAGATGTTCTGAAATCTGAATCTGTGCTCCACTACCACACTGGAGACTGAAATACAAGCATCTTTTTAGTTTCAAACACTTCAGCGGGAGAAAGTTCAGTAGCAAGCACAAATTCTGTACAGGTGATTGGAAATTCATCAGGGTTTTGGAGCAGGACTGTGACTGCTCCAAAACCTCCGTAAATCTTCAAACACGCTGGTAGCTCATTGATAATGAAATAATATGAAATTATGCACAAATGCTTCACATGGGAATCTCCTTTTATTGATTTAGTTAACTGTAATCCAAATGTCTGCACAACAAATGGTCAGGGTTATGAATATTAATCTGTCAAAATGACAGAAATCTTCTAGATTTATCCGCCACCGTAATAAAAAAAGTCAAATTTTTTTTCAAGGTTTCCACAACAGGAAAATTCTTAATGAGAAGTTAGAAATTGAACAACTGAGATTCAGTTGTTGAAATAGGCAACTTGATGCCTAAATCATAAAGTTGACCTCAGCAAAACCATTAATTAAACACAAAATGAAAGGTATGATAATCCACTACAGTACCAATAATCCTTGAGGCCTAAGGTTTCTTTCCATATAGTCAAGGTTCATTCAATATATTCAGACTTTTATTCCATGTATTCAAGGTTCATTCCATATATATATATATATATATATATATATACATATATATAATATATATATATATATTTATATATTATATATATTATATTTTATATGTTGCAAAGCTGTAGCTTGGTCCACACTGGGTCATCAGTAGGACATTGATTCCAAACACAGCAGCAGAAAATCCAAGATTCATTCCTAACAATCAAACATAAAATGTCCAGCGAGAGTTATATTTGATAGATTTCTGTTTGCATGTATAACCTGATACAATGTGTGGTGATTCTATGTGATGTAAAGCTGGCAAGCTGTTAACCTTTAACAGTACAAAGAGTAAACCTTGTGGACGGATGAGTTGGCAGCACAACTGATGAGGGAAGGAAGCCATCCGGTGCAGAAAATGTAGCATCTAGTGAGACCTTAAACATCAATTGTAAACCTCAAGTGGTCCTGAGGGACGACTTGAGATGGGACAGGGAAAATTAAACACACTCTTGATGGGAGGGAAATTGCCCCCCCGCCTGCCAGTGTTGCAACCTTCGCAAATGAGCACCTTCAGCCGAGGGGACGAATAGGCCGACCTGGAAATCAGTTTCCAACCAATTCCCTCTTTGTCAGCCTGTGGCCAAAGTGCAGCTCTGTTGTCTGTCATCGGAGCAGCTTCTATTACTGTCATTACGCCAATCGGGCCCCTGTTGCAAATGTGTTTGTCCGTGTACACAACCCGCTGGTTGAATGGCATCCAATCTACATGGTGGTTTGGATGCTTTGGGAGAAAATAGCAGCCTGCCTTCCTGCTCCTAATCAGAGATCTTTGATTGATCTCTGTTGATTGACACTTTAAGAAGCTCCTCTTGGACATGAAAATGTGTGTAGGACATCTGAAGGTTTGACAGGGCAACTTCCTTGGGTTTAAACATTCCAATGGACGCCTTTGAATCCAAAAAACATGAGAGTTTGAAGATGAAAGGCAAAGACAGGCTTAAGGGGAGTCTTTCTCTTCTTTGTCTTCCTTATCTTCTCACCACTTCAGTCTGAGGTTCAAATGGGGAAGGTAAGAGCAAAAGTTGCAATCGTCCGCCCAAGGCTTCCTCCTCGTCTCCATCTCTGACATGCTAGTTTTCTTTTTCTAAGGTAATCAAATCCCTCAGGACTCCAGGGTTTTCCAGGCAGGCAAGTGCTCTTTTCCACACATGAAGTCTGTCTTGTATGTGCATGTGGTGTTGGCGAGGGGTGGGGTGGGAGGGAAGGGGGAATATTTCAAGCAGGCTTCAGGAAGCAGCGGTCTGGATCAGCTAAGACACCTCTATAGGGGCAGTGTCTTGGTCTTTTCTGCACAGCTACACGTTTACATGCAAATACAGTCAGACTTATCCTGTTATTCAGCCTCAGCCCAACCGCAAACCGTATATCATCTTACATCCCTCAAATACAGTCTGAATCCCTCAGAGGTAAGGAAAAATATCAGATCTGGGCAAAGGCTACCTACAGTTACCAGGCGGAAGGAGTGATTCCTCCTCATTACATGACTAAACAAATCTAACTGCTGTTAAAATAAACACAAATGATTGTATAGTTTCCTCCAACTCTTGCTCCCTCAAAGCTTGGTTTTAACGGTTTTTGACACCCTCAGTTCAGCTTCTTGCTTTTTTTTTCAGCAAGCGCAGCTGCATTTCAGTCCAGCAGGGCCAACAGATGCTCCAAATAAATCAGCTCCACACTTACTCTGGCATGAATTATGAAGAGAGACATGAATGCCAAGGAAAACACAAGGAGTCCAAGAAAATATTGGTGAAATATAAATGTTATGTATGCAAAACAAGCTTGGCATTCTAATGGAACCTGTAAGTTCAGACATGGAGTATCAACCCAACTTTGTTATCATTTAGTAACAATGACATCAAATAATTTCCAGGTGATATTCTGAAAGGTATCCACTCAAATACGTTATTGACTAAAATCAAATCAGTTAGAAATTTCACATATTGTTTTCATTATAGCCTGCATAATAACTTTGGTGTATTCAAAGTCCAATTCTGACCACAGTCCAACTTCATGGGACAGAATGACTAGG
The DNA here is from genome assembly GCA_028564705.1 of Apricaphanius iberus. Classification (NCBI taxonomy): domain Eukaryota; kingdom Metazoa; phylum Chordata; class Actinopteri; order Cyprinodontiformes; family Aphaniidae; genus Apricaphanius; species Apricaphanius iberus. The sequence goes on along the minus strand of JAPXFQ010001133.1, from coordinate 569,028 downwards.
CAAGGCCAGGGTGTTGAGATGATTTGTTTGGTGGCATCAGGATTGGCTCTGCTTTTTGGAGATGATGTGGTTCCTGTTGGCTTCATCAGGAAGTGACATCCAGCTGGGATGGAGGTCGGCACCTCCACATCTAGGATCATGATCTGGAGCTGGAAATGCGTAGAGTCTCTAGGTTCTTTCCAACATGGAGGAGTTGAAGTATTTTCTTGTTCTTGAATGAGGGTAAAGGGAGCAGGCAGGTTTATTGGTCTATTGTGTTGAAGAAAGAGCTAAGCTTTACTGTTGGAAATTTGGAGTAGCCTGTAAGGGTATGTTGCAGTTCTACCATGCTGCTTTAGAGAGTGTCCTTACTTTTTCTATCACTGTCAGGTATGGCAACTCCTCAGTCCAGCAGAGCTTGCAGCTAGACAGGATAGTAAATACAGTCTCAAAAATCATTGGCTGCAAACTCCCCCCCATCTGTGAGATCTATGAAGTCCGTATCCACCGGAAAGGATTAAGGATCTTACACGACGACACTCACCCCGCTAACTCCATCTTTTCAATACTTCCATCAGGAAGAAGGATGGGAGCTATTAGGACAAAAACATAACGCTTCCTTAATAGCACATATTGTAGAGCCATCAAATCCCTAAATAGCCGTCAACCCTTGAACCAGCTCTTTGGGGGAAAATCCTCTGTTAAATAGTTTTAAGAGTTTTAATAGCAGATTTAATCAGTTTTTGTTTTTATCATACTATTGTTGTCTTAATATATATATATATATATATATATATATATATATATATATATATTGTAATGTCATAATCCGTCCCTGTCTGTGTTGTTTATTCCTCCCTGTTTCCTCCCTGTCTGTTTGAGTTACTTAGTCCTAGTTTGTTTCACCTGTTGTCCTATTAGTCCTCCCTGTGTTTTCTGCCTCTGCTCCCAGGTGTTCTACGTTTCCTGATTACCCTCCCCACAGTATATATGCCCTTCTGTGTCTGTCTGTCCTCGTCGGGTCGTTGTTGTCGTTACCTCCCCTAGTGCTTGTGTTCTCTGTGCTTCTCGTCTGCTTTTTTGGACTATTAATAAACATGGGCCGTAAGAGCCACAAACGCCGCTCCGCATCTGGGTCCTCCTTGAACCTAAACCTGACAGTACGACCCGACCCGCCACTGGACCCAGCGGAGTATCGCCACACCGAGGAAGAGTGGAGGGAACTGATAGACTGGTGCGTTAAAAACAATCAGTACTCAGACTCGCCTTTTTGTGGATCTCGGCTGGCTCTCTGTCCGCTCGGTGTTGGGCCCCGCCGTCGTGAGGGGGGCGGCTTCCGCGCTCCTCGTGCCTGAAGCCATCGTGTCGCTCCTGAGCGTCCTCCTGGGAACACGGCTGCTGTTTCCCCAGCATTCCACCTTGCCTCTATGTACGACGATTCAGAGGAGGAGGATGACTGTTTCCCGGATTTCTCCTCGGACTCCCTGGATGACGAGCTGGACTTCTGCAGCGGCGCCCAGGGTGGGCGTCCGGCACCGGACGCCCGGCTCCTGGTCCGGCCGGTCGTCCTCCCTGGCTCCTTCCACCGGTCCTCCGCCTGTCTCCGGTCCCTCTGAGGCTGGTCTTCGTCCTGCTTCTCGGCGTCGAGGGAGGAGGCATCGCCGAGCTGCTCCATCTTCGCTTCAGGGGAGCTCCGCTTCCTCCTGCTGCCAGCAGCCAGTTTCGGGTCTGCCTCCTCAATCCCTTCGGCACCACCAGGTATCGGTCTGTTCCCAGCCAGCTTGTCCTCATCCACCTCTGCCGGTCTCGGCTCGCTGTCCTCCGCCACAGGAGAGCGCGGCTTCCTCTCTCCTCTCTCTGGAGCGGGCCGCCCCTGGTGGCACTTCGGTGGCGGATGCTTACCCCAGCGTCCAGCCTTCTGTTTCGAACTCTCAGCCGCTGCAGTCCTCTTCCGCAGTCACTTGCTCGATGCATCCAGCCACGAAGCTTCACACTGGCACCGGTGGAGGTGGCGCCATCTGGCGGCCGACGACTGAAGCGGACTTTGAAATGCTATTTAAGGAATTCAAGAATGACTCTAGGATGCTTGAAAGCATTTTTGAACTCTATTATGAGTTCGTTCTGAACAAGGGAAAGAGTTCCATAGGGAATATAGAGCCCAAGTCCCCTATAGAGACTGTTTTTGAGCCAGAAAGCTCCAAGGAGATTATTTTTGAGCGTTCTTCAGAGGCTCACCTGGAACCCAGTTCTCCTGAGTATGATCTGGAGTTCGGGTCCTCTGACTCGGTTCCTGAGTTCTCTCCTGCTGCAGAGACGGTTCCCGAGGTCTCTCCTGCTCCAGAGACGGTTCCTGAGAACCCTGACGTTCCAGAGTCGGTTCCTGAGTCAGCTCCTCTCCGCGGCTGCCAGCAGCAGGCCGCAGTCCAAGTCTCTGCCGAGGGCGTCCAGACGGATGCACCTCGGTTCCGAGTTCCCTCCGAGGGCGTCCAGACGGATGCGCCTCGGTTCCGAGTTCCCTCCGAGGGCATCCAGACGGATGCGCCTCGGTTCCGAGTTCCCTCCGAGGGCATCCAGACGGATGCGCCTCGGCTCCGAGATTCCGCCGAGGGTGTTCTGGAGAACACGCCTCCGGTTCCTGATTCCTCCGAGGGTGTTCTGGAGAGCACGCCTCGGGTTCCTGATTCTTCCGAGGGTGTTCAGGAGAACACGCCTCTGGTTCCCGACTCCGCCGAGGGTGTTCAGGAGAACACGCCTCCGGTTCTCGCCTCCGCCGAGGGTGTTCAGGCCAACACTCCTCTGGTTCCTGATTCCGCCGAGGGTGTTCAGGGGAACACGCCTCTGGTTCCCGAATCCGCCGAGGGTGTTCAGGGGAACACGCCTCTGGTTCCCGACTCCGCCGAGGGTGTTCACGAGAACACGCCTCTGGTTCCCGACTCCGCCGAGGGTGTTCAGGAGAACACGCCTCTGGTTCCCGACTCCGCCGAGGGTGTTCAGGAGAACACGCCTCCGGTTCTCGCCTCCGCCGAGGGTGTTCAGGCGAACACGCCTCCGGTTCTCGCCTCTCCCGAGGGTGTTCAGGCGAACACGCCTCCGGTTCCTGACTCTTCCGAGGGTGTTCAGGCGAACACGCCTCCGGTTCCTGACTCTTCCGAGGGTGTTCAGGCGAACACGCCTCCAGTTCCTGACTCTTCCGAGGGTGTTCAGGCGAACATTCCTCTGGTTTCTGATTCCGCCAAGGGTGTTCAGGGGAACACGCCTCTGGTTCCCGAATCCGCCGAGGGTGTTCAGGGGAACACGCCTCTGGTTCCCGACTCCGCCGAGGGTGTTTACGAGAACACGCCTCTGGTTCCCGACTCCGCCGAGGGTGTTCAGGAGAACACGCCTCTGATTCCCGACTCCGCCGAGGGTGTTCAGGAGAACACGCATCCGGTTCTCGCCTCCGCCGAGGGTGTTCAGGCGAACACGCCTCCAGTTCCTGACTCTTCCGAGGGTGTTCAGGCGAACACGCCTCCAGTTCCTGACTCTTCCGAGGGTGTTCAGGCGAACACGCCTCCGGTTCCTGACTCTTCCGAGGGTGTTCAGGCAAACACGCCTCCGGTTCCTGACTCTTCCGAGGGTGTTCAGGCGAACACGCCTCCGGTTCCCGCCCCTTCCGAGGATGATCAGGAGAACACGCCTCTGGTTCCCGACTCCGGCCTCCAAGGCTCAAGGTTCCACGCCGCCGACCTCCAAGGCTCAAGGTTCCACGCTGCCGGCCTCCAAGGCTCAAGGTTCCACGCCGCCGGCCTCCAAAGCTCAAGGTTCCACGCCGCCGGCCTCCAAGGCTCAAGGTTCCACGCCGCCGGCCTCCGCGACTCCGGCACCCTTGTCGTCGGCCTCCAAGGCTCAAGGTTCCACGCCGCCGGCCTCCAAATGCTCAAGGTTCCACGCCGCCGGCCTCCTCGACTCCGGCACCCTCGTCGCCGGCCTCCTCGACTCCGGCACCCTCGTCGTCGGCCTCCTCGACTCCGGCACCCTCGTCGTCGGCCTCCTCGCCTGATGGTTCCTCGTCGTCGGCCTCCTCGCCTGATGGTTCCTCGTCGTCGGCCGCCTCGACTCCGGTTTCTGACTTGGTTCATCCCTCCGTCCTGGACCCCCTCCTCCCGCCCTGGCTTGTGGTTCCTGCTTGGTGCGCCAGGAGGCGCACCTTGGGGGGGGGTACTGTCATAATCCGTCCCTGTCTGTGTTGTTTATTCCTCCCTGTTTCCTCCCAGTCTGTTTGAGTTACTTAGTCCTAGTTTGTTTCACCTGTTGTCCTATTAGTCCTCCCTGTGTTTTCTGCCTCTGCTCCCAGGTGTTCTACGTTTCCTGATTACCCTCCCCACAGTATATATGCCCTTCTGTGTCTGTCTGTCCTCGTCGGGTCGTTGTTGTCGTTACCTCCCCTAGTGCTTGTGTTCTCTGTGCTTCTCGTCTGCTTTTTTGGACTATTAATAAACATGGGCCGTAAGAGCCACAAACGCCGCTCCGCATCTGGGTCCTCCTTGAACCTAAACCTGACATGTAATGTTGTGGATCCTACACCAGCCACTATATCTCCTAGTCTATCACCCAAGTATGTGGTAGTGGGTCATCCTTTTATTTTATTTTTTTATCTGCCAGTGTCTTAGTGTCTTATGTCTCAGTGTCATTGTCATCCTGTGGGGAATACTGTTTGTGTGCATTTGTCTTGTCTCTGGCTGTATTTTTAATGTTGTGAGTATGATCATATGCACTGAAGCAAATCCCTAACAACTTGTAACGAGTTGTATGGCAATAAAGTATTGAAAGTTGAAAGAAAGTTACCTGTTGATCTACAGTCCTACGCTCAAGAACCAGATTACAGCTCCATCAGCTGAAATGAGTTTCCTCTGGAGGGTGTCTGGGCCAAGCCTTGGAGATACGGTGAGGGGTTGGGTCATACAGGAGCGGCTCGGAGTAGAGCTGCTGCTCCTCCACATCCAGAGGAGCAAACTGAAGTGGTTCAGGCATCTGGTCAGGATGGATGCCTCCTGGTGGAATCGGTCCAGTGGATGAACACATTTAGCTTTCTTCACATATGTCATGGAAGGATGAACGGAAGTCTGTGGAGATATCACGTAGGGATTTGTAAAGCTAAAAAAGCTTGGTTCATTCTTAGCAATTTTTTAGGAAATGTCTGCATCACCCACAAAACCTCCGAAGGACCTCAGTCTCCTCAGAAGGTGGAGCCGACTTTGGCCCTTCTTGTACAGTGCAGTAGTGTTGTGGGACCAGTCCAGTTTATTGTTGAGGTGAACACCCAGATACTTGAAGCTGTCCCTCTCCTCAATGTCCTCCCCCTGGATGTTCACCGGTGGGTACAGTGGTGTCTTCCTCCTGAAGTCGATCACCATCTCCTTCGTCTTACTGGTGTTCAAGCACAGGTGGTTGCGCTCACACCAGTCCGCAAAGTCCATGATAACCGACCGGTACTCCAGTTCGTTCCCCTCAGACACACAGCCTACAATGGCGGAGTCATCAGAGAACTTCTGTAGATGACAGCTGTCCGTGTTGTATGTGAAGTCCGATATGTATATGGTTAAAAGGAACGATGAGAGCACGGTGCCCTGGGGGGCTCCTGTACTGCAGATGACCATCTCAGACTCACAGCTGCGCAGCCGCACGTACTGTGGTCGGTCCGTGAGGTAGTCAAAGGATGTGGGCTGAAAAGCCACTCAGAAAGGAGGAAGCTCTTATTCCAACAGATGGAACTGGCACACTTCACAAATATATGACATCAGGATAAAATATTATTACAGGGAATTAAATCATTTTGATAATCCCCACTAACCTAAAATGGAACAATATCAAACCAAAAGGTAAATTTAGAAAAAAGCTGCTGCTGGATGTTTGGAGAAGATTTGATTGTCTTACCTTCACGCTCTCCACCTCAGCAGTCAGACCTCCTTCCACATACAGCTCCAATATTGATGTCAAACCACAGAGACGTTCCAAATAAGAATTCACTAATATAGTAGAAAGGCGTTCTCTGGGAAATGAAGCGCAGCTAGCGATTTGGCATGAAAAGCTATGATCTGTTTGCGACACGCTGCATCAAACCTGATTGTGTGTTTGCTCATATGTGTAGAAGATGCAGCTAATGAGCCATTACAGATGAAGGGAAACCCAATCGATTGCACGCCGTTGCAGGACAATGCTGATCAATTCTACTCTATTGACTGCATTTCCCCCTCATTAGCTCCTCTGTGGGTGTGTGTGGGTGTGTGTGTGTAGCTGATGAGGTGGTGGCAGTGTGTGTTTTGGGTAAACACACTCAGGTGGCTGCACAGGCCTGCGCCATGTCTCTGCTGTGTGCTAGCAGGCATGGGGGCCCTGATTACTCTTATTAACACGGAGGGTGTCAGGCACTGGTCCAAATAGCACCGCAGCCACACACACTGTTTGAGTAGAGAGGCCTGAGCCAACAGTCCCAGCTGAACCGTGCCATCAGGCCCAGGAGGAGATCTTTGTAGCGAGCTGTTGGAGTTTTAACGACTAATATGTTGCCTCATTGCATTCCCAAAAGAAGCTGGAAAAGCACCTGCTCTTTGCCAAGCCTCGCCGGGGAATATTTCAGTTGGAGCACCAAGAAACATGACAGTGTTTCACTTGTTTAGAGCTTTTAGGCTGACTCTCACCACCTGTGGCTCCCCCCACTGGAAAACACCAGTTAACGGTTTTCCCCTCTGCGGCTAACTTTGACCGCTTAGACCAGCACAAAGTCCTGCATTGTTTTTGTGCATGATAGGAAGTTGTTATTCTCCCCTTGTTTCATCCATCCTGTTGGTGAATCAAATCAGCTGTTATATCATCAGTTTCAGGAGTTATTCTCAATAAATACATGACATTCATGTGAAGAATCAATGTTTCCTATACTGACCCGTTCTTCCTCTCTTCATATAAATTCAGTCTGAGAGTTTCTTGACTGAACTTGTTTTTAAGCCCTTTTCTTATGTTTTACATCATAAACTGATGTTCTGTAATGCTGGAAAAATGGAGATCATCAGTGAAGAGTTCTTGGATTGTTCGAAAAAGGCGCTTTCCTGAGACATTCCCAATTCTTATTAATGGTCCAGTTCTATGGCAGAATGTGGACAGCAGCTCTGGCTGAAGTACATCTACTGTCATCACATTTCCACCACAGATTCCTTGATATTTCTGTTTAGACTTTAACTAGGAGGACACCAAGAGGAAGATACAGGACATATGAGGAAGTGTGGGTTTGTGGGCAAGCTGCTGCCGACCCGACCCCGGATAGCATGGATGGATGGATGAATGAATGAATGAATGAATGAATGGACGGATGGATGAACTTTAACTGAGTCGTTAAACACATGGATATGTTTGGTAGAAACTAGGGATGCAACGATACCACTTTTTTCAAACCAATACCATACAAATATGTGGATCTGAGTACTTGCTGATACCAAGTACCAATCTTGATACTTCTACCACACAAAAAATGCAATGAATTGGAAGACAGGTTTAATTTTATTTTATGCTTGTTACAAAATATGATAGTGAAATAGATAAAAATATTAATAAAAACCACAAAACTAACAATTCAAGTGAAAAATAAACATTTTCTATGAAATTATTGTAGAGTTTCCACATTTTAGGGATCAGTTCATGGTATTGGTTAACTTTAACCAATATGATACGAGTACATTAGAACGGTATCGGCACAATACCTGATGCCAGTATGGGTATCAGCGCATCCCTAGTAGAAAGTGTTTCATTGTAGCCTTGGCTGTTTGTTTATGCTGGTTCTGATGGAAGGTGAACCTCTAATAGTTTCTAAGCTAGCCCTGTATGTAGCTCTAACCATCTCCACATCAACTCTCCCCAACACCCCTGCTGATGTAAACCATCCCACAGCATGATGCTGCCCTCACCATAAGTGGTTTCTGTAGGCTATGAAGTTCAACAATCTTTTCTGAAACCATCCCCATAGCATGATACCGTTACTACCATGTTACATAGCATGAATGGTTTGTTTAGGATGTAGTCCACATATTCCTGTAACATTCTTCACACTTTTTGATAATGAAAATTCTCTTGGGTCTTTTTAAGTGTGAAATATTGTTTCATAATCAAACCCTTTAAGCTTCTTCATAAACTGATTCTAAGCCTGACCTTATGTTGTACTCCTGACATAGTAAATGACGCAGTTTGAATGTTTTAAAAAGCCCCAAATAGTAAAAAAACAAAACTGTTCCTCCCTTCTGGACATTTAAAAGAAATGAATATCAGAAATATCTTGAAATTAACTCCAACATTGAATTATTGCAGAAAGCCATCCTAGGACAGCCGCTGAACACCTTATCTGGGAGGTGGAACAGGAAGAACCCAGATGATCGATGGAGTTGGATGAAGCTGCTGCTCATGTGAGGAGGAAGTAAACGTAAAGATGCTCCTCCATGTTGGTTCCACAGTGTCTGTATCAGAAGAGCCCAGCTCCCCTACTGCAAGATGATTGGCTTCCACAGAACTTATTAAACATAATTGCAAACTAATTAGTACAGCGATGGCTTGGCACCTCCGTCTAGTGCCAGACACTCAATGTGGGTTTACAACATGCATTTAAATTTTACACTAATTACCAATCCCTGATTAATTCATGGCCGGGGAGTGCTTTATAATAGTTATTAATAGGGCTGTATAGATTAGATTAGGAATTAATTTCAAAATAAAAAGCCAGCATTACATGCATGGGGAAAGCCATGTGTTTGGGAACGACCTGATGTATGTGTGGTGCCACAACGTGTTGTTAAAGCGCTTTGATTTAACAATCAGCTTTGTTTTTGTGTATGAAATCACTCGATCTAATGAGGGTTCCTGCTTCAACCTGCTCGTCTAATGACTGTTTGGATCTGGCTGCACCCACGTACCGCTGCTAATATTGCAATGAAAGATTTAAAACCCAATCTTTGCAGCTCATTCTGCGCTGGACCTTGTAATTACAAAGGAGGGCAAGTTAAGAAAAGATTTAAGCCAATCTATGGGTTTGTCATCATCATTCTACCTCCACCCTACTGGATGGTGACCTGCCAGGTTCTCAGAGTCATTCTTGAGGGATTAATCTTGGCCCACGCTTCTACAGCTACTAATGGTCACAGCATGGACCTCACAATGCCACCCTAATTTCCTCTAATTGAACGGTCGTTAGCAGCCACGGGTCTTGGCAGAAAAACACACGTGGGTGTGTGGGTGATATGTCTCCTGCTACACGTTTGCCTCCACGTGCATTTGTTCCGCTTTAAATGGCCTGGCAGCGCTCGGGTGACGATGGCAGAGGGGGGTGAAGGGCACCGGTGGCACAGGGAGATCATTAATTCGTCCTGCCTCTCTGCACGGCTTATTTTGATGTTTTTGTAATGAGCGCCTGCTAGGGAGGGTAAACAGCGAGACTTGTCGCGGCCCCTTTGATGTCAAATGATGTGAGAGGCAATCAGGGTGGAAAAGACGCAGAAGGAGCGAGTCTGAGGGAAAAGGAGTGGATGCTGAGAGGCCCACGAGGAGCGGCAAAGATGAGGAGAAATGGCTCCCAGGTCGAGTGGCTGCTGGTGATATCCTGTCACACATTCAGGAAGCTGCAAAGAGAGGAAGATTGGGCTTCACGGCGTTCTGTGTTTTGGCTTTATGCCTCTTTAAACAAGAGAAAAATCAGCATCAACGTCTGTTGGATTTGACATAAACAGGAATTTACTATTGCGTTTTTGTTGTCAAATTTGGCCACAGTCAGAAACTGAAGTTTCTGAGGGCACGGAAACATCTTTACTCAAAATGCTGCAAGTTTTAAGCAACAAACACAAATGTAGACAGATATTACAAATACAAATGGGTATAGGCTTTTATACATGTTTCTACTTCCAGTGGCAAATCCTAAAAGTTTGTTAAAAACTGTAAACTCGGCTTCCATGTAGGGAAGAATGTCCAAACGATTCCATAGAGCAAAGTCCAGTTTCCCTCCTCAACAGTTTGTTTTTTTAGACAATAATCCGTCTACTTCAGATGTTCAACCTGTCATCAAAACTAGGCAGGATTAAATAGTACGGTTCTACATTATAGTACTGTCCTACATTATTAGTTCGGTCCTAAATTATTAATACTGTCTTACATTATAGTACTGTCCTATAGTATTAGTACTGTCCTATAGTATTAGTTCTGTCCTACATTATTAGTACTTTCTATAGTATTATTACTGCCCTATAGTATTAGTTCTGTCCTACATTATTAGTACTTTCCTACATTATTAGTTCGGTTATACAGGGGGCGACTGTGGCTCAGTGGTAGAGTAGTTGGCTTGCAATCGGAGGGTTGTAGGTTCGATTCCAGCTTCCTCCAGTCACATGTCGATGTGCCCCTGGGCAAGGCACTTAACCCCCAAAATCTACATTGTCCTACCGAGCCATGTTGGGTGTCGGTGTATGAATGCGAGTGTGATTGGGTGAATGCGGCTTCAATGTAAAGCGCTTTGAGTGGTCAGTAAGACTAGAAAAGCGCTATATAAGTTCAGTCCATTTACCAGTCCATTTACATTATTAGTACTGTCCTACATTATAGTACTGTCCTATAGTATTAGTACTGTCCTATAGTATTAGTACTTTCCTACATTATTAGTAGTGTACTATAGTATTAGTACTGCCCTATAGTATTAGTTCTGTCCTACATTATTAGTACTGTCCTATAGTATTAGTTCTGTCTTATATTATTAGTACTGTCCTATAGTATTAGTACTATCCTACATTATTAGTACTGTCCTATAGTATTAGTTCTGTCCTACATTATTAGTAGTGTACTATAGTATTAGTACTGCCCTATAGTATTAGTTCTGTCCTATATTATTAGTACTATCCTACATTATTAGTACTGTCCTATAGTATTAGTTCTGTCCTACATTATTAGTACTGTCCTATAGTAATAGCTATGTCCTACATTATTAGTACTGTCCTATAGTATTAGTACTGTCCTATAGTATTAGTTCTGTCCTACATTATTAGTACTGTCCTATAGTATTAGTTCTGTCCTACATTATTAGTACTGCCCTACATTATAGTACTGTCCTACAGTATTAGTACTGTCCTATAGTATTAGTACTTTCCTACATTATTAGTAGTGTACTATAGTATTAGTACTGCCCTATAGTATTAGTTCTGTCCTACATTATTAGTACTGTCCTATAGTATTAGTTCTGTCCTACATTATTAGTACTGTCCTACATTATAGTACTGTCCTACAGTATTAGTACTGTCCTATAGTATTAGTACTGTCCTACATAATTAGTACTGTCCTATAGCATTAATACTGTCCTATAGTATGAGTTCTGTCCTACATTAATAGTACTGTTCTATAGTATTAGTACTGTCCTACATAATTAGTACTGTCCTATAGTATTACCACTGTCCTGCAGTTTTAGTACTATCCTACAGTATTGTGGGCCTTTCAATGACAAACTACCCTTGCATATTAATCTTACTTTTCCCTTCTAATGCAATAATCAGAAAAAATAATCAGTAATCTATCCAGAGAGGTTATGTCGGCTAACCTGATGCCATGTGACCAATCGTAGCACTTTTGGATATAGAAGTTCTGGTTTATGTTGGGTAAACTGAAATATAGAACTTTGTTCATATAGAAAGACCTTGTTAAACTGCGAGCCTAAAAGCATTTACTAAGCCGCCTTATTCCTGCTCTGGGTCCAGTTGTACTTTTCTTTGAGCATGTCCTTTCTGCTCCGCCCTCTTTGTCCTTCCACCAACCAGTCCGCTCCACACTCCTGCTGTGTACCAGTGTGCAGCCAAGGACCCACTCAGGGTTACATCTTGACAGTTCTGTCTAATGCTGCAAATAAAAGCTCCTTTAGGAATGATTAGCTGTTATTATGGAAATAGTTGTGACTGCTGCTGCCTCTGTCGGCAGAGCTCTGTATTCTGCTGAAGGTACCGTGGTGCCATGATTACAGGAGCCTCACAAGGAGAGGGAGTAGACGAGGGAGAAAGTGACCAGAGGTTATGCTCAATGAGCAGATCTGTTTATTACACGGGAAATGACCCCAATATGAAAAAGGTAGCTTGTTTCTTTTTTCTTCTCACGATGGAGTGACTTTGGGGAGTTTACCAGAAATGAAAAGCAGCTCAAGGTTAGCAAGTTGTAGTTAAAATGACAGGAGAACGTTGGCTTTTAATCGCCTGGATTTAGAAAATGATTTTATTTGAAATCTGACAACAAAATTTGTAGCTCAGTCCTTGCTTGTTTTGGCTCAATCCACCTTGAATTCTGTTTTCTGTAGAGATTTGACCTCTTGGGCCAACTCTTCCAAAGCAGGTGCTGTTCATGTTCTTCATGGTTCAGTGTGTGGGGTTTTGATCATCTACAGAACCGGACTAGAACAGACTGTAGGGAACCATCAGGTGTGCAGTGAGGATCATCAGGATGGACCCCACACCCCCGTCCAGCACTGGTACAGGTCTAGGGTCAGGAAACGTATCTGCAGACCTAAAGCTGCACTAATCATCTCCACCACTGGAAGCAAGGTTAGCACATTAGCCACAGTCTTTTATTTTTTTTTTCATTTTTGTACTTAAACAGAAATATATGCACTGTGTATGCACTATAATCCTTCTGTCTGTCTGAGCCCTGAAATTAAAGCCCAGTCATTTGTTTCTGCCACAATCTCAGCCAATAAAACTGGTTCTGATTCGGATCCCAGTTTGGACTCATTTTAATGGAAGATTTCAAGCTATTATTGAACAATCATTTAAACCTGTTGAAATGAAGGAATTTATGATAGAAATGAAATGACTTATAAAGTGTCTTTAGATGACATGTTGTGAATTGGTGCTATATAAATGAATTAACCTGAATTTCCTAATATGCATTGATGTATTACATTATGCAGTCGCCTGATTATGAAGTGATTCCTTCTCTGTTCCGTGTTTGTTTTTGGAGTTGCCTGGATCCATCTGATCAGGGTTACCTAGTACTTGGCCCCTGATTTGTTCCTCAGCAGTTGCTTTTATTCCTGATTGTATCCCTTTCTTCATTTTCTTTTACCTTTTATTTTAGATTGGAACTACATTTTCAACCACAACACATTTCTTTTCCTCTGAGCTTGTTTCATGAGACTCATCGGTAATGTTAGAGAATGTTTTTTGCCTCATTCCTGTTGGCTAAAAACCGCTTTTAATTGATTTTCTGTAAATAAAATCTATGCTGCCCTTGAGCATCTTGTTTGTGAGTTTATTGGGAGCGAGTTGTGTGTCTGTGTATAGGCCTGTGTGGTTGCTGTGACTCACTCTCCCTGCCATCCTGACCTCCACGCTGCCCACACACAGGCACAAAGAGACCCGAGTCCGACGCTAGCTTTGCGCTTTCCCATCAGCTGACCTCTGACCTCTGCCAGCAGCCTCTCTGGCTCAAAACTGAGCCGCATTAACCTGCACTCCTTTGTTTCGAAATATGTGTCCAAATATGGACCAGGATGGACGCGAGTCGTCACACAGCCACAAATGCTGAGGGTGGATGGGTAATAATACATGCATGCTCACACCACAAATAGACGCCTTGCTGCTGCACAGCACACCTTCTCTGGCAGAGCAGAGGAGCAGAAGGGGCAGGATGATGAGCCCGAGGAGGAGGAGGAGTGGTTAGGGATGAACAAAAAAGGAAGCAATGCAGCAAGAGGTAGAAATGTTGTTGTACATCAGTGTGTTCAAATTCCTCACTTCATTGGGTCTCCTTATTACCCAGCAGAGGGGTTCGGAGCAGATGTCCATATATGATTTATCCAGGTGCATCTTTGCATGTTACCCAGAGTAATGGTGAACGAAATGGTAATAATCTGTGTTCTCACTAACAAATATAGTGACCATATCTGTAAGATTCATTTTATCTAGCCATGATCAAAAGTCACTTCCACTTATCCTTTTATCAAGGTTTGTTTATGTTGATGTATATTCATCATAATTCAAAACCGTCATACTTTAAGGTTCTTATGATAAAAAATATTGTTTTAAAGCAACTTTAAAATTTTATAAATACATTCCTTAGTAATTTCCTGCATGAGGCAAGGCAAGTTTTTTTGTATGCAACACTTTCAACAACCAGGCAATGTGTTTCAGTGTTTCAGCAGCTCTGCAGTAATCAGGAAGTTTGTTTAATATAAGGGGAGCACATAACTGAAAGCTGGTTCTCTATGTTTGGTTCTGGTTCTAGGGATGATTAGTAAACTGGAGATGGAGGACCTGATTGGTCTGGGGGGTTGCTATGGTGACAGCAGTTCTTCATCATACTTTGGTGCTAAACCGTTCAGTTATTTATAAACTAATAGGAGTATTTAGAAGTCTATTCTCTGAGCCACAGGGAGCCAGTTGAACGACTTTAGAACTGGGGTGATGTGTTCTACTTTCCTGGTTCTAGTGAGAACACCAGCAGCAGCGTTCTGGATCAGCTGCAGCTGTCTGATGAATTTTTTAGGTAGACCTGTGAGGACACTGTTGCAGTAATCAATCCGACTAAAGATTAATTTATTTACAGAATTTATTCACAGGAGGAGGTTTTCTAGGTCCTTCTGTGACATCAGTCCTTTAATCCACTTTGAATCGCCTTGTGTATGAATTGTGCTCTACAAATAAACTTGCCTTGCCTAACCCTAGAAATGTTCCTCAGGTGATAGAAAGCTAACCTTGTTATTCAATTCAATTCAGTTTATTTATATAGCGCCATTTCACAACAGATGTCATCTCAAGGCACTTTACAAAAAGAGTTATTACAATACAATGTTAAGTGTAGAAATTACAGAACCACAGAAGATTGCGTCGTGGAATTCTCAGCAATCCCTCATACTGAGCAAGCATGCAGCGACAGTGGGAAGGAAAAACTCCCTTTTAACAGGAAGAAACCTCCGGCAGAACCAGGCTCAGCACAAGCGGTTATCTGCCGCGACCGTCTGTGGCTTGGAGAATACATAACAGAGACACAGAAAGAGCAATAGAACTGATGCAGAAGTTTGTTGCAGGACGTGGAGAATTTTCCGTCACTGCAATGCCATCTTAGTCAGGGTCGTCAAGCAGGGCTAATCCGGAGCACCTACTATAATAGAAAACAGGTTAGTGCTTGAATTGACAGCACATCATGCAGTTGGGGAGAAGTAGGAGAGAAAGTAGGAACAGACCCTAATAATGTCCTCCAACAGCCTAGCCTAAAGCAGCATAGCTACTAACATTAACCTGTCTCCTAGCTACTAGGAGACCTGGCTACCAACACTCTGTCTGAGTCCTCCTGACCCGTGGACGGTGTAGGGCCGGTAACGGCCCCCGTCATGCCGGGGTCTTCTCGGAGTCGGGTTGTTTGAGAATGCAGCCCAAAGTGGGTGGTAAACTCCATCTAAGGCTAAATACCGGCACGAGACCGATAGTCGACAACTATCTTAAGGAAAAATAGACAGAACTGAGAGGACAGAGTTGAAGAGGGCGAGAAACGTTTAAGAGATAAACGGGTGGGGTCCGCACAGTCTGCCCGGGGGATTCAACCCGGCAGGTAATGGGCGGCCGCACTGTGCGGGAGGATCCCATTGAGGGACCTCTCTCCGGCGCTGGCTGGCCCCTGTGGGGCACATTTCTTCCGCGGCGGTAAGCCGCGACCGGCTCCGGATCTTTACCTGGCTTACATTAATCTATCTCTACCTAGCTACTCTACCTCTTCCTATCTCTTCCTAACTTTTGACACTCTGCCTGACTACTAACATTAACCTGTCTCTTCCTATCTACCTGTCTGACCTGACTCTAACTACCTATAAACATATCTCTAACTGTAAGCTTTGTCAAAGAGGAAAGTTTTTAGCCTAGTTTTAAAGATAGACAAATTGTCTGCTTCACGAACCAACCCTGGGAGCCGGTTCCATAGGAGGGGAGCCTGATAGCTGAAAGATCTGCCACCCATTCTACTTTTAGAAATCCTAGGAACTACCAGTAAACCTGCAGTCTGAGAGCGAAGGTCTCTGTTAGGAACATATGGAACAATCAGGTCTCTTATGTATGATGGAGCTAGATTATTAAGGGCTTTATATGTCAGAAGGAGGATCTTGAATTCTATTCTAGATTTTACTGGGAGCCAGTGAAGAGAAGCTAAAACAGGGGAAATGTGATCTCTTCTTTTAATATTCATCAGAATCCTAGCAGCAGCATTTTGAACTAACTGAAGACTTTTAATTGTATTCTGTGGACTACCTGATAATAGACAGTTACAGTAATCCAGCCTTGAAGTAACAAATGCATGGACTAGTTTTTCAGCATCAGTCCTGGACAGGATGGTTCTAATTTTTGCAATATTCCTAAGGTGAAAAAAGGAAATCCTACAGACTTCTTTAATGTGAGTTCTAAATGACATATCTTGGTCAAAAATGACACCGAGGTTTTTTGCTTTATTACTGGAGGCTAATTTAATGCCGTCCAGGTGAAGGGGCTGACTAAGTAGTTTCTTTTTCAGAGCTTCTGGTCCAAAGACGACAACTTCTGTTTTATCAGAATTTAGAAGCAAGAAGTTTAGAGTCATCCAAGTTTTTATGTCTTCCAGACATGCCTGTAGTCTACCTAACTGATTGGATTCATCAGGATTAATGGATAGATATAGCTGTGTATCATCTGCGTAACTATGGAATTTTATCCCATGCTGCCTAATTATTTTACCAATAGGAAGCATATATATAGTAAAGAGAATCGGCCCAAGCACTGAACCCTGTGGTACTCCGCAAGTAACTATTGAGGTTGAGGAAGATCTATGCCTTATTGCCTTTATGCCTATGCCTTATTGCCTTTATGTAACCCTGGAGGTTCAGGTCTGAGTCCATTATTACACCTAGATTTCTGGCCTGATCAGTAGTTTCTAGTTGGATTAACTGAAGATGTGTGCTGACTCTTGACCGTTCCTCTTTAGGTCCAAAAATAATTATTTCAGTTTTGTATATATTCAGTTGGAGAAAGTTATGGGACATCAATACACTGATCTCCTCAATGCATGAACCCATCCAAACCAACTTAGGGTTTGGATGGGTTCATAGTCAAATGACAGCTGAGTGTCATCTACATAGTCTGTTCTGATGAACAATTGTCTATTGACACAAAGAATTTCCTGTTCTTGAGGTAAAACCCAAACAGCCCAGTACCGTCCAACCCAGCTCTCAAGTGGTTCCAGTAATATTTTATGATTAAGATTGTCAAACGCTGCACTGAGGTACAACAGAACCAGCACTGAGGTTCTACCACAGTCAGTATTTATGCAGATGACACTGAAAACTTTGACTAGGACAGTCTCAGTGCTGTGATGAGCACAGACAGACAGATAAATATCAACGTGGCTGTTCATTGTTAGGATAATCTCATTTTTGTCTTTACCCAAAGTAAAAGAAACCACATCATCTGCATACATATTAACACATTTTCCACAAAAAGAACATAAATCACATAAACTTCTAATAACTGGACCTGGTAAAGAGCTTTGTGGGACACCAGGTCTAATACTGTGTGAATGTGAGAGTGAATGAATAATGGAATTGTAAAGTATAGAAAAGTACTATGTAAATGCAATCTATTATTATTATTATTATTAGGAATGCAACGATACCACTTTTTTTCAAAACCGATACATACTGATTCTTGGATCAGAGTATTTACCGATACTGAGTACCAATGCTGATACTTCTATTACACCAAAAAAGTGCTATCAATTTGGAGTCAGGTTTCATTTTCTTCTCTGCTTGTTACAAGAAATGATGGTGAATTAGATAAAAAATAATAATAATAAAAATGACCACAGAACCTAAAAGTTAAAAACTAATATTCTCTTTGAAATTATTGTGGGATTTCACCATCTGAAGTATCGGTTCATGGTATCAGTTAATGTTAGCCGTATACCGATACCAGTGCATTAGGCATTATCAGGGCTGATACCATATACCAGTATCAGTGCATGCCTAATTATTATTATTATTATTATTATTATTATTATTATTATTATTATTATTATTATTATTATTATTATTATTATTATTATAATACACAGGAAGCTGGATTTAAAATGTAAAAATATAACAGAGACAAAGAGAAAAAGTCCATAAAACAAAACTTTTGTTTAAGAAATTCCAAGCAAAGTTACAAATGAGTAAATATGTGTTGAATTCAGGCAGAATAATTTCAGGACTATTTTTAAAATCCCATTTATTTTGTAGCTAGATTGCATGACACAAACAGTGAAACTTGCTACAGATGAGTTTTTTACCACTTTAGTAGTGGCTTTTTAAAAGTTCACACAATCAGGTCTCAATTCATGTGGAAGGGTTAGGTCGTAATTTGTGGTGCTGTGACTGTTGATTAATGCAATAACACTTTAGTCAGTGTGCTGTGCATCAATGGGGCACTTGTGACAGATTACATTATGCACTATGTGTCTTCTTTTGGTGTGTGCAAAATCTGATTTTAAAACTAGACAGAGAAAAAGAAGGAGAGGAATAATTACAGGAAAACAACAAACAAGTTGGTGTGGTCCCGCCTCCACGCATTCGTCCTCCACACACTCGTCATCCTAAATACCTGGGCAGCTACACACACACTCTGTCTCTCCAAGCTAGTCTTGTATTTATGAAGCTGCCCGCCTGCCTATCTCCACCCCAGCCTGGGCGAATGATTTTCTATGAGTGCTGTAACTATCATGTCACACCATGTTGTCATTATAGTGATTGCCAACGGCCCTGATAACCTCCCTGCGGTGATTTGTACCATTGAGGAGTAGTTTCTGGTTTTTTTCTCCCCTCTCTTGCTTTCTCTATGTACTCTCCTCTCATCTTGATTGCAGCGTCTCCCATCAGCAGCCTTGCCTTGTTTGTAGTTGCGCTGAAAGAGATCTCTCCTCTGTGTGCAACATTTCATCTCCTGTCTGATGGAGGAGAGGCACCTCCATCACACTCTTCCTATTTCTTCCTCACTTTCCCAATCCCTCGTTCTCTTTTTTCACTCCTGAGAAAGCATCAGCCATCTCCTGGCATGAGCACTGTTTACCAGCCTTCTTTGATAAAGGGAATTTTCTGTTCTCTCCCTCCTTTGCTTTGTTTCATCGCCCCTTCTCTTTCACGTAACTTGTCATTTGTTGCCCATTGTCTCGCTGGTATTTAGTGGCAGGGAGATTAGGCAGCTGTGAATGGACTGCAGCTGTCTGCGCTGGATTAGGGGAGTTTAATCAAAGTATTTTCTAATGCGCCTCGTAATGATGATCCATAGGGACGAAGGCTCTTTAACAGATAATGATAGCTCGACTGGCTGCTGGAGATGAGTCGCTTGGAAGCACCACAGTCACCGACTTATTGTTGCTTTATATAGGCCCCGGCTTTGCTCTAAGAACACTAGCCTCTCAGGAATAAAAAGCACATGGTTTATATTGTAGGAGCCATAAATGCTTAAAATTTTCTGAATTTATGGTAAAAATGTCACATTAGATGCTCTGACAGTTTTTTTTTCTTATGTGTGAGTGCGATAACAGTAAAAACAGGTGTTGATTGGCTCCTTTCAGTTACATCTCTGGTGTTAATGATATGCCTCTTTCTCTTGACACAAGCACTCTATTGTTTGTTTGCTTAGTTCTTGCATGGACGGAGACTTCCTCATTGTCTGGTGGCGTGTTGGTTATGAACAAGAACAAAGGATTGATTCAAAGTAGCTCAGAGTAGCTTTACCTGAAAAACATTCAGATTGTTTGTGGGTTCGGTGTTGAATAAAAGGAACTTGAAGGGGGAAGAAAATCTGCTCATCAACCATGTGACACAACACCAAGGTGGAAAGACAGCTGAGAGAACCTTAGATTTGCAATAGTTCTTGTCCATCTATATGCAGTGGCGGACTTGGACAAAAAAACAGCCCTGGACTTTGACTCGGCCCAGCCCACAACAGATGCATGTCAAAACTCATCTACAACAGACACGGGTCTCAAACTACATAAATCTTAACCCATTATATTTTGCCTTCCAAATTATAACATTATCACTGATGTTGACTTAAAGATGTGTTAAAAGCATTGTGTAGAATACTCACTGAGAAATAAAAAACGCTCTCTTCAAATATCTCTCTGCTGAACAATATACAGGTGAGGTGACTACCTAAAACACAAAAAACAAATGGTATGGGTTATGATAAATCACAATGTAAAGAGGCTGTAATTATACAGTAACTTGAATACTCACAAACACAAGCATCCCTCTACAAATGTATTTGATTAACAGTAGGTGAGGTGACTACCTAAATCATACAAGCAAATGGTATGAGTTGCTAAATGGTACTAACCTAGCCTTTAAAATACTTGATTTTAGGCAACAGCTTCCCAAATTAAGTCAAGTAATCTGCCAATGAAACAAGATAAATTGCACTTGGTGAGAATTCTACAAACTAAGACATACATACTCAAAATAAGATTAATAAACTAACAACTTCTGCTTTTGCTTAGTATATAAGTCTCATAACAAGATTAGGTTTTTTAGCTGGAAAAAAGATGTGACTTGATTAGATGAAGAGTTTTTGCAGTCTGCACAAAAACAGTTTAATTACTTTTATTAAATATTTCTTCTGCTTTCATATTGATGCTGCTGCATGTTTATATTGTCTTTTATAGCTAACAAACTGTAAAAACTGAAATAATTTTGTTTCATTGGGGTATAGCTAAAAATGTAGAAATCGTAAATAACATTTGCTAACGTCAGATTACCTAGCATGTAACCCTAATTATCCTCCTATACTTACGTGCCCTGTACTTGTCAGGGGAAGTTGCACCTGCTCAAGCATCTGTCCCTCATCTCACTGTCCCTGTGCTACGGCTGCAGCCTCCTGCACAGCCGTGTGGCACGGTTAGGTGACGAGCATTGAGGAGTGGGCTTGTGCATCTACGGGCATGCAGGCATGTTGTTGCCACCTATCTGTTTGGGCATGGAACAACAGTCATTTATAAGCACAAAAAAAACAAAAAAGTGTGACGGCTGCACCGGCCGGCGGCCGCTCTTTGGCACCTGCCGTTCTGGTATTCTCCAGGACGTCCAGACGGCCAGTCCGCCACTGTCTATATGTGTTAACACAATTGGAAGGCAGGAAAAGATTAGCAGTTATCCTCACAGGTACCTGAATAAGTCAGGTATATAGAGACGATGCACATTCAACTCACACACCATGCTCCGAACAAAATAACAAGATGATCAAAATAATCTTAAGGAAACAATAAAGTTTTTGTAATGACAGCGCAGTCATCGAGAAATAGGCTCAACACACATGAGGCGACAATCGACCACGATCAGCGAAACTCATCATAGCCATTTTGAAAACTAGAAACACACGAGGCAGCGGCCAGCGACACAAGATAGGGTCACACTCCGTTCCGGGGCGAATAGCTAGTCTGTTCATGGTTTTCATTGGTTGTCAGATTGCAGGGAATCCTAGGCTATCAAAGCAGTTAAGGGGTGAAAAAGCAACAGATTTGAAGTGTCACATGATTTTTCTAGAGTTTAGAGAAATCTTACTACTGATTTTGCTATATAAGAAATGAAAAAGACGTGCATGGGTTCATCCTATATTACAGACAAGAATACCATCACTTGGTGACGAACCTTAAAATTGAATATTATTTTGTAGAAACATTGTAAAGCTCTGAGAAAGTTTTCCTCCACATTTTCCCTGAGATGATTGAGTTGCGTCCTGTCAGGTCATTGGTCAGTCAATGAAACCTCCACTGATTGGTACTCTTCTGAGCTACAGCAAAGAGAAGATTAACTTCTCTCAACTTTCTGCACAATAGATGCACAATCAAAAAAATTCACATGATTTCCGCGTGTCGCTTAATAGGAGGGAGACTCAAAATAATTATTATGTCACTCGTGTCCCATTGAAAATGAACAGGGTATAAGTGATGTCGCCTCCCGTGTGTTAAGCCCATTAGTCATGAACCCCTCCCTGTACCAACTCTGAAGTTACTGTAGATATGAGGATCATCAAACTATTGCAATGGTCCAGTCAGTGTGTTATGACTCATGAGAGTTAAGTAGAAACAGATGTTTAAAAACGCAATAATCTGAAGAAATGTTGGATTAAACAGAGAGACGACACAAATAAACTGTTAAAGTTGGTTCCTTACGCCACAGACTCATGCCATAGAAGTAACTTTTTCCATGCTTGCTTTTTTACAGTAGCCTGCACATCATATCAAATCTCTAGATTATATTGATGGAAAAAGCCGTTTGAATACTTTAATCACACCTATTTTCACATCTGTGATGATTTTTGTTCTAAGAATGGTTAGAAAGGTAATTTCTACACCATGAGCACCCGTTACCCTGACCTGGCTAAATAGAAGTAAAACAGTACCTCAGCAGAGCTAACATAGGAACCAGATCATTTCATTTCTTAATTTTAGACCATTAGTGTTACTCATTACATGCAGGGCAACTGTGGCTCAGTGGTAGAGTAGTTGGCTTGCAATCGGAGGGTCGTAGGTTCAATTCCAGCTTCCTCCATTCACATATCGATGTGCCCCTGGGCAAGGCACTTAACCCCCAAAAATCTACTTTGTCCTACCGAGCCATGTTGGGTGTCGGTGTATGAGTGTGAATGGGTGAATGTGGCTTCAATGTAAAGCGCTTTGAGTGGTCAGTCAGACTAGAAAAGCGCTATATAAGTTCAGTCCATTTACCATGCGAACATGGAATTTATACACGGTACGTAGTACTGGAAGGAAATATGTAGCCATTGCCTACTGCACTTGATCATTTTCATGCGACAATGACTATCCAAAAATGGAAAACAAGAAAATATTTTCTAAAAACTATGATAAAAATTTTAATTTTAGAAATTTTTTCTCAGTTCTATAAATAAGCAGAGGAAGGAAGCAAAGATAAAGGAAAGCGTCTGTCAGTAGCTGCCTCCTCCTCCTTGATCCATGTAGGCCACATGCAGTTGGAGACAGATGCTGGGGGAATCAGCAAAGCATGCTGCTACTGTGGCTTGTTTCTCAATCAGAGGCTTAACCCAGCACCTAACACAGACACACACACATGCTCCAAGCCTCTTGGCACAAAGATGGAATCAGCGCACGCACACAGAGGCACACGCACATAGACAATCTTGCATATTCCCAATAATATCCATAGAGATGTGAGATCACAAACGCTGGCGCTCCACCTGTTTCTTTGCCATAACAGGTGCCTGTGATAATTATTGCACATCTCTCTGATGAGCCAGGCTCACACTGCACAGTATGCAAGTTTAGTGTTGAGAAAAGGCCATTAAACTATTGCTTTGTGTAATTACTGTATTCGATTTCTGTCTGATCCCTAAAGCGGTTCTCGTCGACTTTCACCCTTCTAATAACATTTTACCTTGGACTCAACTGATTGCAATAGTCACTGGGTTAAATTGATCAGCCATGATGGGTAACTGTTTAAAAGGTTCCATGTCACTGGGAACTACACTCTAGACTTCAATCCATCCGTTTTCTAAACAGACTTTTCACTCTAGACTCTAGACACATCCCAGTTATTCATAGCAGAGACTGATGCTCAACAAACTCCTAAGCTATTCATGTCATCACATCTCAGATGTATCATCTGCATTAATGTAAGGATCACATCAGTCTTTAATAGTGAAAACAAAACTGGTGTGAAAGTTCTTGATTTACCTCTGTGACTAAATTCCAGCCCACATCCATGATCATAACCTACAGGTTGTGACCAAAAGAAAGAGATTGCAGAAAAAAGTGGCTGAAATTTGCTGTTTGTTCATGGTGATCAGATTCAGCTTTGCAAACAAGGTAAGAATCTTCATCATTAGGATACTTCCAGGGTGATCAAACTTTTCCAGGAATTTCCCACTGGAAGAAGCCCCAGGTCAGAACTAGAAACTGATAGACGACCATCCAGGACACTTCCTGACCCTATAAGATATCAGCTTTACTTAGTCTGGATGGATACTAGATTGGTTCAGAATGTTGATCCTGAATGGCGCCACTTCTGTGTCTTGGTTACAACTGAACAAAAACCTGTTAGTGTATGTAACTCTTGGCTGGGTATCAAATAGGTATGAATACAAATATGTGTTTAAATTATGCACCCAGCTTTTCACCAAAAATATGTGTTGCATACAGCCGTTTCAGTTAAATCATTGACTACCTCATCTAGGGCCAATTTTCAGTCCATATGTAAAGGTGATTATCAGTAACTTATAGGTTAGGTCTCCCTAACAAGTACTTTTTCTTGAAACTTGTTTGAACCTAACTTTAAGCTGGTTTTAGTTGATTGTGAAACTTCAACATGATGAAACTTTTTAATCCAGTCTCAGCTATTTGTTTGCTCCTGAGGTCGAGGTCTAGATATCATGAGTTACATAAGAAGCATGTTGATCAAAACTATCTGGCAAAAGTTTTTCTACACTCCTACAAATCATCTCGCTTTGTGTTGGATGGAAGTTTAGTTGGAATTCATGTCATTTAGTTTGGCTGTTTTCACATGGTACGAGAGTCCGCACTCGGATACTGTATTTGGTCACAATCCACTTATTTCGAACCATGTGAACACAGCCTGGACCGTGTCAGGATACGGCCAGAGAGACCTGCCTTGGAGGTTGTATTGGAGTCCAGGTATGAGTGGATACAGATCATGTGAACACAAGCCATACTCTGGCCGTACCTAACACAATAGACATGCTCCATACGGAAATGACGACACCGCCGGCCGAAATTACAGAATCACCTCGCGACCATAAAAAGACCAAATCAATGCGATTCACACATCCCACAGCAACACAGGAAGTTACAAAACGGTGGGTTTACTACAACACTCACCCTGTAGATGGCTTCAGGTATCAGTTGACCAGTTCACATTATAGGCTGTCGCTCGTTTTATGACGTTGGTACTTCTGACTCCATTATTTGTTGGATATCTGCAGAATTATTTGTATACCACCACCTACTGTTTCGGTGGAGTCCGTCATGTAAAACACGGGACTCCAGTACAGGCTGAGATTCGCGCCATGTGAACAGAAAAAATGAGCATTTTTCTCTGGCCGTTTTCTGGCACGGCCACACATGTGAAAACGGCCTTTGAGGTAGAGCATTGCGACAATTGCCTTTAATCTTTGGAAGAATCGTCTGACTGATTGGAAAAATTAACCGATGGATTCATTGGAATGTATTGATGATTAAATTGAATTTTCTTTTAAAGTGCCTTAAACTGAAAAATAAATGTTGTGGTCCCCATACATGTATAGTAAAGGTTTGGCCATGGGTTTACAGTACTGACAGAGCGGTTGGCTGGGCTTCACAGTCGTAGCACTATTGCCTTGCAGCAAGAAGGTCCTGGGATAGAATCCCGCCTTTCTTTCTACAAGGAGTTTGAATGTTCTCCTTGTACATACATGGTTCTCTCCAGTTACTTCCTCCCACATTTCCCCTCTGATGGACTAGTGACCAGTTTAGGGTGGACCCTGATTCTGGCCTCGATGACCGTTGGGGATCACTGACTCCAGGGTATGTTCAGGGCCTTAGACATGCTTCTGAATCCATCCCCTTGCTTATATGTTTTTGTAACCTTTTCTCTGATTGTCTTTGAGTCTTCTTTAGTCTTCCTGCTGTAACCAGGACTAACAATCAACCAGTGACACACCTGTCTTTATAGTAGAACAAACACCCTCACTGGCCTCAGATCATCTCCATTTTCTAGTTGGTTGGATTTCGAGTGAATAAGGCCAGACACCTTAAAGAGGTGAATATTTCCATAGTAATTATATATTCATGATGTCTTAGATCAATGACTCATCGCAATCTCCTGGGATTCCTTACATAGAAAACTTTGAATTGATCGGAATGTTTGTATAATTGTATTGAAATGACTTATGTTGTAAAGTGCCTTGAGATGACATTTGTTGTGAATTGGCGCTATATAAATAAAAGTGAATTGAAAATATTTACGGCATCACTTAATTAATAAAACATATTGGATTTATTCATTATTATTTTGTAGGAATCACTTTTTACTTGGACACCAAAGAGATTTGGTTGATGATTACTGATTTATAAAAGCAATGGTAAAACAAAATGGTAAAGCAATAGTTTTTAGGGGCCTGGCAATCCTTAACTAATAAAAATCTCTCTCCTGATTCTGGCATTTAAGATAGAGTTTTGTTAATGCGAGATGGCAAAAAAATAAAAGATGAAAGTTTTAAAACAGTGTTTAAACCAGTTGCTTTATGGACTTTAGTGTGATTTAAAATGACTGATGGATATTATGTGACAAATCTTTTGGTATTTGCTTAGATAATATTTACTGTAGAAGATGCTAAAGAATGACTGTGACAAAACTAATTTCTCCCTTTTTTGCAGCGATTTAACAGCTCATGTTTCCTGTAGGATGAACAGAAATAACGAGGTGTCTTCCTCTCAGCGATCTGCTGTCCTCTGTTCATCTTTGTGAATAAAACCAGACAGAAGAAAGCCTCTGCGTTGGTGGAAGACCACATGAATAATCTCTCCCAGGGAATCTGCATCAGAAATAATGCCGCTACCGATTGGCTCTGCTCTCTGTGGTCCGCCGTCTGCACTAACTTTGGACTTCTGCTGGTTCTGTCTGTGTTGTTGGGTGGTTGATCATCTCCAGCTGGAACTGCACCCACTAACGGGGATATGGGTTATTTTATCAGCCCTAGCATTGATGATACATTATAAGACTAAGTGTGTGTGGAGTATGATTGTGGCAGTGCTTCATGACTGCAGGATTACATGTGCATCCATGGACCAATGAGGGGCCTTTGTCCATCTCTAATTCAGACTCTGATGTTTTTCTCTCTGACCTTCTCTGAAACGTTCCCAGTCAGGTACAGGTTCTCCTCCACTCACAAAAAGACACAGAAGGCCAGCAGTTATAAAAGGGGAGTGTTTTGTGCCTCTGACATGATCTTCCCTCTCCCCGCCGTGGAGGAGGGCCCCCACAAAGCCCCGCGCTGAATGAGGGTCAGCTGCAGCCTGGCCCCTGGGAACCTCCCGTCGAGCCTTTTAATGAATGTCATTTTCTTGAATTAACCACCCCGATTGTTGGATAATGGCCTCCCAACAATAACATTTAACCAACTCCCCTGTCTTTTGGGCTGGCTCATTTGGGCCACAGCAGGAGGTGGTAATTGATTGTGTAATTCCAATCAGAGCTGTACACAGACTGAAGCCAAAACAGTCTCTCTCAGATGAAACTTTAGACAACCATTCTTCCAAAATAACCTGAAGGAGAAGTTGAAAGACAGAAAACCAAGGAAAGACGTTGTTTCTGGGTCTGGGTCTGGGTGACCCCCCCCCCCCCCCCCCATTCCCCATCACTTTGACTCTCTCTCTCTGTGACCACTGGATCCAGAGACTTTACTAAGGAGGAGGTGAGCGGGTTAACTGCGCTCAGCAATTTAGATTTGCGTGGAGACAAACAGTGTTGTGACTGCCTGGGGGGGACATGATGTCTCCATGGAGATGAGGAGTAACGGCACAAGTGTGTGTTCAAAGAGAGTACAACTGATTGTTGTTGATATATCTTTCTTTATTGACTACAGGTGCATCTCAAATGTGTGAATATAAAAACATGTCATATGATACAGATAAGTATCCCAGGCTGGTAATGGTTGGTTCATGAAGAAGCCCCAGAAACTGCCCAGTGGCTTACGTAGTGGAGACACATGTACCATGAAGGTCCAGTAAAGTCACCATGACCTCCACTCAGCATGTTGAACATTCTTTCTGACCGATTTCCTCCTCCAGACTCTCGTTTTCTCCTACAAATAATTCCATACGCTGGGAACTAACAGTACTAGAAAATAAATCTGCACTTCAGGACTTTGTTTATAACATAAAGAGCACAGTTCTGTAACTAATTCTAAAGATGCAAAGCTCATCTGAAATCTTTCTGAACACTATATCTACACATATAAAACATATTTTTAATAATACTTTTCGGTGTCTATTGAAAACAACTTTTTTGTCTGTTTTAGAAATAATTAATGATCAACATAATTAGGTTTTTATAAAACTATATTTGTATTTGGGAACAAGAACAACTTAAATTCAAAAAGTTTAGTTTCTCATGAGACCGCACAGCACCAACACTGGATGACTGACTGAAATAGATTAAGGAGTCAGGGATAGGGGGGGTGATTGACACAGCTGCTCCACACAGTAACAGAGAAGGGATGATGAAGCGAAAAATCTTAACTAGATGACTATTTGGTTCAAAACGTTTTTGTTACTTAACTGGGTTGCAGAGGCAGTTTAGAACTTTCAGGAAGCTGGGGTTTGATCAGGAGATTATTCCATTACGTTGCATTAGCAGTGTGATGCCCTCATATTCGCTCTGTTTACGTAGCACTTTTAGAATTTAGAATGTTGACAGAAACGTTAAAGTTAAGTTAGAAAGGATGAGGAAATAACACAGCTTTAATAAGATAATAAACAACTGTGAACAGAAAATAATTTTCCAGCTTTTTTCCCCCCCTAGAATTCTGTGAAGCTCTTTGTTTTACGGTGTCCTCTTTGTTCTGTTGAATGTCTTTGGAATGATTTGTGTCATAAAATGCAGATTTGATTGTATTGTCACGTGATGAGCAACGTTTCTAGCTTTAAATGTTCATTTGAGTGAAGATGCCAGAAGCTCGTGTCATATTCAAGAAGTCTCTTTCTTTCTTTCTTTCTTTCTTTCTTTCTTTCTTTCTTTCTTTCTTTCTTTCTTTCTTTCTTTCTTTCTTTCTTTCTCTTTATGCTTATAATAACAATTTGCCTTTCTTATTTTCTATATCTGCTTTGGTGTTCCTTTATTTTACTACTTTTGTCTGTCTTGTGACTTTGTTTCTATGTAGTAATACTTTGGTATTAATTACTGCTTGTTTATCAAACACCAGTAAAAAGGGGAATTATTTAACACATGATTTCACAGGTTTTTATAAAAGAATCATATTTTTAGTGGAATCCATGCTTACTTGGTCATTTTGTATGGTAATAATTTGCATTATTGATAATATAAACTTCATGTCCCACAGTCCAACACAGCATCAACTCTTATCCCTGATGGCTTTTCTTGCTTTCCAACATCCAAACGTCGAAGTTATGAGATAAGCAGAAACAAAAAGCAGCACTCGCTGCTTCATTGAAAGATGATTATATTATCTTATCACGCCTGGAAGACTTGATGTGAGCCTAACAATTAATCCCAGCACCCAATCTGCCAACACTGAGCCCAGATCTGGCTTCATTTCTCCCTCAGCCCTCCCTGCATCTTTCTGCTGACTCGGTGCGCTCCGAGGACGGAGAGTAAATCTAATATAAAGCACTTATTGATTCGCAGATCCTTAATCAGTTTGATTTGGCCCACTTTTCACTGACCCCCACTGCAGCTATAGGTTCCCAAGGGGTGAACTTTCCCCATCCCAGATGGGAAGATACTTGGAAGCAAATGCAATTTTTCTGCAATGCCAAAGATATTTAAAAATTCTATCATCAATCATCTCATCACAAATATATATACACGTGGTGATCAATATTCTGCTATTTCTTTCTCCTCATTGGTGCGCTGGAAGAACTCCATATGTTGCTGTGCTGTGGTTAATATGTTCATACTATGCCAGTAGGGAGAGAACTGTAGAAAAACCTTCTGCCTGCAAATCTTTGTTTTACAAATGTGTGATTTTCAGCCCCAGGGTTCTTGTATCTGTGGCAGAAACACTTAAAGCTATGTGTGCCCTGAGCTCAGAGTTTTGTCAGGTCTGCTACATGGAAAAGTTCTTGAACACAAAATATGGAAATGTGCTTCAACAAAAAAAGTTAGCTATGCTTTTACTTGCCAACTTCTAGAGATAGTTTGCTATATTTCACAAACTTTTAAACCCCCTTCAGCAACTTTCTTTAACTCATTTCTCATTGGATAAATTGCTTAACAAGAAATCTAGGATGGATAGTTTCCATTAAGAGCCCTGCCAGATCACAAACACTATTGTAGTATCATAGATTCAACCTTCCTATTTAATTTTTATGTTCGATGTACATAAAAGAATATTTAATCAAAGGAGTGATAAAATAATAATCCTAGCATTTTGTCTATATGCCATTATCAACTCAAAATTAACAAAATCTCAACTGAAGTGTTTCTATAATCACTTTATCAAGTATAGCATGAAGGAAAAAAGCAAACAATTAAAATAAATTACATGAAAAACCGGTTGGCTTTTAGAAATATGGTTATAGTCACATTGCTGTCATTTAGCTAGGTTTTTAACCTAGATTCAGCTATTTCTAGAAAGATAAATTTTCTTTATTCGTGAGAGCCAAAGACAATTTTCAACTAAGGTGGACAATAAAGTTTTATTCTATTCTTTTCTATTCCATAAATGGCCAACAATATTTTAGGTTGAATTGACTGTCCACTATGTTCCACTTTTCACCTGCTCTCAAAAGCGTCTGGGGGTTTCAAAGATTGATTGTGTGACAACCAGGTTCTTGAGTTGCTAATCAATATTCTTTCAGGTGTGAAGGCTGAGCGGAGAATTGGGAGGCAGCTGATCTGAGTCTCCTCTCCGGTATAAAGCTGCTGCTGTTCCTGCAAGTCCTTGGTTTCTCGTGCTTCTGGGCTTTTCAGGGGACCAACAAGCATACTTAAATACATTGGCATGATGGATTCAATACGACACTGTCATGCAACGTCCTGGTTCTGATCCGTTTGTAGACAGGACAGACAGAGGGCTGTGCTGCTCCACTTTATGCTGTGGCTGTAGATGTTAAAGAGCGAGTATGGCTTTATGGATGAGTATTGCTGATTAAGCTTGCATAAGTTTTTCTGTGTGTCACAAAAGCACCAAAGATTCAGTTGGTCCACATGGACAAAAATAAAAACTATAATAATGCTGTGCAAAGTGAAAGTTTGTCAATAAATTGACTGATGATGAAGATGAAAACTAAAGACTGGAGTATGCATTTTTTTATTGTGTATCTGGGACAACTGCATTTTAGTTATAATACTAATCATAAGTCATGTTTATAAATGGAGGACCCAAACACAGAGCTCAGTTTAAGATGAATGGATTTTAATTCAGCTAAATAACTTACAAGGTCAGACTGAGAACATATAAAAATAAATGCTGGAAAAAAAGGGCTAAGAAATACAGATGAATTAGAGAGAAGCAGTTACAGGTGAGAGGGAGACAGCAGGTCTCCCCAATCAGCAAATCAGCAAATGGACAGGGGGTCTAAATGGTAAGAGGAAAGAGGAGAACAGAAACGAAATAAAAAAAGGGGAAAGTAGACAGAAAACTATCCTAAGTAAGAACAATAAAGACTAAAGCCTAGCTTCGACTTCTGCGTCTATGTCCACATATAAATTATCCACTGATGCAAGGCCTCTCCGTCACCTACTCAACGACGGACGGCGTAAAGCCCAGTTTTTTAAATATCTGTTTCTGTCAATGGAGAGAATCTGCGTGTTATTGGTCAGCTCAACATCAGTCCAGATTATTATATCAGAATGGGGCTCTATAGTCGCTGTAAACAGTAGTTAATGTAGCTTTTGGCCACTACATGCATTAAACAGCTATGCATCAATACAAGTGGCTTTAATTACCCAGAGATGTCAGTTAAAGAACTTTCTTAGAGGATTCCATCGATTATTGAGAACAACCCAGAGCTAGAAAAATTTGTTGCCCACACGGGAGTTGCTGACATAGGATTTATAAACATTATGGCTCCCCAATTCAACTCACCATATCAGGCATCTGATACCGACCGGACACTGTTACGAAATACACTACTCACCAGGAAGAGGTGTTCGGTCATTCGAATTCTCATGCTCTTGATAGTAAAATACTTGTTATTATAAATGAGAGATGTTCACACAATGAAACTACAAATAACCGAGCAGTACAGAATTTTAAAATAATACCTTGCAAAAATTATCTCTCATTAGGTGAAATTAATCTGAATATAACACCATGTAAACATAATCTCTCAATCTCGAAAAGAAATATTAATGCAGCTATGCAAAACATAAGATCACTATTAGGAAAATCACTTCTTATCAATGATTACATCAACACACATGATATACAGATAAAATACAGAACAAACCGTATTAATAGAGACTTGCCCAACTAATTATCACTTCATTAGAGAGACCAGGAAAAACAAAAGAGGTGGTGGGCTTGCTATATACAATTCGCTAAACCTCAAAAAGGTATCGCTATAGGCAAATTCAGCACCTTTGAATATTTAGCTTCTGAAACAAATGAACCAAACAAAGTCATATTTGTAAACATATACAGATCACCTAAACCTTACATAAAATTTTTTAACGCTTCAATGACCTTTGCTCTGCAATATGTCTAGACTATGACTACATAGCAATTGTGGGAGATTTCAACATCCATACTCACAAACCCCAAGACAGTGGAACAAAACACCCTTCATAACTTTGACCTAACCCAACACATTACCGAGGCAACGCAAAACCGAGGACACACTCTGGACCTACTTATTAGCAAAGACTTAAATATCTATAGCATTGCCATAACTGATATCATATAATCTGAACATTTCTGTATCTCATTTGAAAGCACCATCCAAGCCAACATATCTAATCAGACTAAAACCACTGTTAAAAAACGCTTCCTTAAAGAAAACTCCTTAAAGAAAACCTTTAAGCTGAAAACTTAAAACTGATGTACACTCCAACCTTATCTAAATCACCAACATCCACCAACACACACTTATTAAAACAAACTGACAGATGAGTTTCTATCCAAATCTCAGACATGATGGATAAGATTGCATCACTTAAGTTTAAAACCATCTCTAGTAAAAATAAGTCTCCGTGGAGAAATAATCCACTGGTATGTAATGAAAAAAGGGAGTGCCGGGGTGCCGAGAGAAAAATGGCGGAAAACTTGACTCCAGGTTCATTACGGGTAATATAAAGAGAAACTGAACAAGTATCAAGAAACCTTAAATGGTGCGAGGGAATTATTATTTTCTGAGATTATTCACAGAAATAACAATAATGCTACAGCATTATTTGCTATAGTGGAGAGACTAACTACTCCTCCTGTGACAGTACCCCCTGAACTAAACTTCACCCGAGCCAGTAATGAATTTGCCAGCTTCTTTACTAAAAAGATCTCAAACATCAGAAGGTCAATCAGTACATCAGCTCCAACCCCAATACCAACTATTGGCCCAATTAACACCCATGCAGATAAAATGACTAATTTCAAAAAAATAAATCGAGCTGTGATGGAAATATTGACAAACTAAGCTCTGCCACCTGCTGCTTGGATATCTTACCAACAGGTTTTATAGGGGTGATTAGCCCCTGTGTTTATCAGTATTTCCTCCATGTCCTGCTGAGGCTGTGACTTCATGACAGTCAAAGAATCACTGAACTCTGTCCCCTGATTGGTTGTCGCGGCGCGATTTGACGCTGGAGTTCAGATTTTTTCAACTTGATCGGTAGACACGATGAACGCATATGCACAAAATGCACCACATAAAATGCAGCGCTGATTTTCCATCGCAACTGTAGCGCGAATTGTTCGCGTAAATCAGGCAGAAAAGCTTTTTCGCAACGCAAATCTGCTTCTGAAGTGTTGCGGGACCCCAAGTCACACGTCATTGTGCTCCTCCATTGATTTTAAATGTAAACCTGAAGCTCTAGTGGCTCCTATCACATTTGGTGTGGACACACCGTTAATCAGTGCGTACTTTCTGTTGTCCATTGCTCTTTGATGGTGAATGCATTTACATTAGGGCTGGACGATTTAGAAAAATAGCATATCGATAAAGGAATAGTCATATTGATAGATATTGATAATTATCGATAAATATCACATAATGTAAAAAAATATATTTTAAGTGCTTCCCCGGTCATTTTTTTATTCTTAAATGATCTAATTTTAACTGAGAATTTAATTAATTAATTTTCAAACATTATCATAACTAAGTTTGTAAGACACATAAACAAATCAAGAGATCTGAGTAACATCAATAAATACAATGGAAAGTAATATTAATAACCCTTTATATATATATATATATATATATATATATATATATATATATATATAGATATATATATATAGATATATATATATATATATATATATATATATATAGATAGATAGTGTAGAATTTAATTTTATCAAAAATAATTCAGTGCATGTTCAAAACAGAGACAAGGAACCAATTTCCAGTTCTTAGTTTTATTTTTAAACAGATTAACAAATTGCAGTTTACAGAGAAAACATGCCCTATTTTCTCTGGGCCAGACAAAGATTTCTGACGAAGGATGGTTTCCGTGTCATAACTTTTATAAACATCCAAAACCTCCCAGGATTAATCTGCTCCAATCAGAACGTTTTAAACAGTGTCTTAACAATGATTGGATGTCAAAAATTATGCAGTCATAAGGGACGTGTCTTTTCTCCTGGATCCAAGTCAAAAGTTCATTCTGAGTTTTATGGTCCTAAGCAAAACTCCCAGCTTTATGGCCTTGGTTCTGGCATCCTAAATCTACAGACATCCTGTTTTTACAGCCTGCAATAAAACTCTTTGTCTCAGAGGTCCTCAAAGGTCACACATACTCCCACCATATCCAAGGCCTCTGCTGCTGGTAAACAGTGTGTCTTTTTTTACCTCTGAATAATAGATGTTTATAACATATGTAGCCCCAAAAGAATAGATACAACAACTCCCTCTTTCAATCTATTTTTGAAAATAGATTGATTACTCCTCTGTACTCTCCTTCAGGGTTAGTGTTTAGAACTTAAGATCTAAAACCATTTGAGAATGCAAAAAATTCAAACCCAAGAAATTTTATCAGTTTAAAACATGAAGTCTTTCATATGATACCACAACAAGACTTCCAGATTAAAATTCAAAACACAACCTGTTGAAATACCTTTTTTAACCTTAACTCCGATTACTCAAAAATGTCAATCTGTTAATTATAAATTCACCCTCTTTTGGCATTATACAAAAAATATTATTTTAACAATTCCCAAAAACTAATTCAAAACCCAAAAATGTATAAGAATGTCTTACATGTGAAGAGATAATTAAATCTGACTTGATACATGTTAATACTGTGGAAGAAGCTTAGAAAATCCATGAACATATACATTCTTACTATGTTATATTCTGAAATAAATCAAACTTAAAGTGTTAAGAAACCTGTGAAATAGAAGGTATTAAGAACCCTTTAAAAATGTAATCCTCGAGTCTATTTAGTCTTTCCTTTCCCTAATTCTGCTCAGCTATTCTATCTTTCTATCTAGTAGACCCTCTTTTTTTATTAATGCAAACCTTAATACAACCTTAAAGACAACTGGAAATCCTGAAAATTAACTGATAAATTCTTTAAGAAACCCTCTTAGGCAGTGTTAACAATCTGCACTTGTGAATAAAAATAGTTAAACAACCTGTAAAATGCAAGAAAATGATTAATAAATGTTCAGTCTTTATATTTGTATTCTGTAGTATTCACTCTTGTTTATTCCTCTGTCACCAAGCGGCTGCAAGAGATGAGATGATTCAGTAGAGTGGGCTCTTTATTTCTTCCAATTTATGCAGATCGCCCTCAATGAAATGACAGCTACTTCATTAACTGAACATTTCCCCAGTAAACACAAATACACAGACAGGCTCCGCTTCCAATAGCTTACCCCACCGATGTGGAGTGGTCAAAACCTGCTGTGAAGCTGATTGATGAGTTGTGATCCTCTTCTGTAGATCCCTCTTTAAGATGGCAATTTCAATTGCCCATCTCCCTCATATGGCACATAGATCACACTGGATGATTAATATCAACACCCAAACAACCTTCTGGGTGAGTTAGGCCCCGCCGCCTGTGGCTTCAGCTTCCGATTCAGCTTGGTCAAAACCTTCTTGACCCTCTTTAGGTAGATTCCTGCTGATCCTCAACCAGGTTCGTCGTTGCCGTGGAGCTGCACTTTGTGTGTGTTCCCAGCTGTCATCTGGAACTGGCTGAACCACTTGGACTCCTCACGCCTTCGTCCCAAAGGGTCGTGGAGCTGTACCTTGGACCCCTTCAGCAGCTGTAGTCAGCTGTGACCAGAGGAGACTGTGTGCTCCTCACGTGCTGCTGAAACCTGGGGGCATAAGCTTGTAAACATCTAAAAAATGACAGTTTTTGATCCGGTCTTGTGATCACTCTTGATGATCATCAAAACAATTTAGAGGGCCTTTCGACAATAAGCCCCGACTGCGCAGTCATGTTAGCCAATTTTGATCTTAAATTAAGATGCAGACGTACAAGTGAATACCAAAAGAAATCCGCAACCCTGACCGAAGTCATCATGTATGTAATCAATCATCCCCTATTAATAATACTTTGACATTGTACTATAATGGTTGTTTTTCTCCTTTCTGAGTCCTGAGTACCCCTGCAGAATGTGTCGTCCAATTAGAGATTAGTTTCTGCCAGTTACCTCAGCCTTCCTTCTTATGTAGCATCCATGTTGATAGAAACAGTATATACCAACATGACCAAGTATGTCATTTTAATAACATAACAATACAAATGCACCATCTAAAATGCAAAAAAATAAACTATTATCTAACATTGAAATATAAGGTAAAAGTTAGTTCCCGATTCGTTGTTCTTTCATTGGACATCCACTCCTTTTCAATCTAATCCAACTGTATTGTGCTGAGAAATTATTTCACCCATATAATTAAAAAATAATCCCTGGGGAAAGAGCAAATCCATCTTATTTTGGTGCAACACCGTTGTTATTCCTGAAAACTAAACAAAAACACCTCCCTCATTAATGGATTTAAAAGCAAGAGCAGGCTCAAGAGTTTACTTTTTTGTCTACAGTTCAACTGATTACTATCCATTTGCTTGTTCACCTAAATTGATTCTTTTATTTACTTATTTTATTTATCAAGTTTAAGACACTTATGTCTGTTTTACTATGCCTCCTTTTAAATGTTATCGATTATTCTATTATCCATTTCAACTTTTTAATTATCTTAAACCGTTAAGCACTTTGATTCATTCTTTCTGTTAGAAATCAAATAAAATTCTGACTTACTTTTGATTTAGCTGTTCCATTACAATATATCCTATTTTAAATTTAGTACATCCCTGTGGATGAAACGTAAAAATAAGGAAAAAAAAATTTCTCTCTCACCAGCCAGCAACCCCATGCTATAGGCCCAGTTTTTCCTTCCAAATTTTGTTCCCGGTAAATGGTGGTATTTTACCTGGAGATAATTCTGGGGAAGGCACGGGGGTTTCAGAGTTCAAGCAACCTAGGCCACCTTCGATCAGAAAAACAGAAACTCTTGTGGTTAGTTCAGCAACATTGACATTGAATCAGCAGTCTTTGATCATCACTTCTTCAGCAGAAATTGTCCATTTTACACCAGCCAAGTGGATTCACACATATTGTCCTTGAAAGTTCAGTTCAGCATGAGGAAATGTGCTCCTTTTGAGGGTGTACCCTGCTTCACCCATGAAAATATTCAGTCACTGGTGCCCCCCTTGTTTTGGGAGCAGAGCACAAGACATAAGAACTTCTGCGCTGGTTGTATAGATTCTTCTTTCTTTGGCAGTTATGGCGGGCGCCTGGCACTATCCGTCATCAGCCCATGCACCCCCACCCATCTTATCTCCCCAGGAACATAAATTACATCGCAAGAATGTTATCTGAGGGGTCTCTGTTGCGGGATGGGAAAAAGAGAAAAAATATATAATTAGAAGAAGAAAAAGACAGACAGAGAGTCGATCCTCTCAGCCTATTCAAATCAAGTTTTATTTAAACTTTTTATTTTCATATTCATTAGTCTCCTTCCTCGAATGCTGAATTTAAATATCTTTCACACTCAGACTGCCTATGTGGGCTCTATTTTAATTTTATTTTAATCAGTTATAATTTCTTCAGTATTAGTTCTGGTAAAAATATACTAATTAATAGGTTTGCTCTCTCCAACAGGAATGATAATTACTCCTTATATGTCTAATTAAACTGTTGTTCTAATTCTTCCCCTGCTTATTTTAATTAATGCTTCCTTCATTTTTTCATCCGATTTATATTCTATACTTTATCAATGCAATGCCTTTCTCTATTTTGTCAATTTGATAAATGTCTCTTTCATCTCATGTGTAAATTAAATATTTATAAAGATTGACCATTGCAATATTTTATCAACACACTTAGTTCTTTTTTTTAGTGATTTAACCATTTTATATTTACTTCAATTCATCACCCCCATAACTTCCTTCCTGGGCAATACATTTCAGTCTCAACAGTCTCCCAACTCCTTGAGGTGAGTAAAATATCTGAAAATTAATCAGTAAGATCAGTAGGCTCTATGTTGATGTCCTACAAAATGGTGTCTGAGAGCAAACATAACATAATGTCTATTCCTCAGATATAAACTGCATTGATACCATTCACTAATTCTTTTCTTCAAAGTTCAGTGGTCTGTTCACAAAGTAAATAGATAAATAAAAAAAAAATAAAATAAAATAAAAAAATAAAAAAAAGGCTGGATTTTTCTGTTAGATATTGCTAAAGCACCACTAAAACATTGCAATAACAAAAATAAAGTCAATAACCATCTGCAAAGATCCAGTCTCCAACTCCCCATCACTTAAGTGTACTGGATCTCTATCAAGCTGGCTCAGACAAAAAATATCAAAATTAAAAAACATCAAATGTTTAAAACAAAATCAGAGAATCGTACTAACTGATAAACACAACATAGTTTACAAAAATAGTCTTCAGTTTGCTATACTTCAAATTCTATCCATATTTCTAAAGAAAAATCCAAGATTTAAATCACTGACAAAACAGCTTCCCTATAAATATTTCTGTGGGACTTTAAAACCCGTAGTGCAAAACATGCACGTCTCATTCCCTGATCAAATTGATGTGAAAGTAACCAGGTGGTTGCTTATTGTTAGAAATTGCCAAACCTAAAGTACTTGTTTTTTTTTTAACACAATCCAATCTGAATTCAACCCAAATATTCAGATTGTAAATAATGCAAACATTTCATACTTCAAAAACATCTGTCCGATTCTGTGAAGTGAATCAAACATAGTCAAACTGATTTTTGCAACTACAACTCCTCTTAAATTTTTGTAGGATACATAGTAGTCTAATTCCCCTTAGCAGTAGAACAAAAAAAAAAAAATTCAATACAGGAGGTTCAAGAGATAAGATTTCTCTAAACAGAAACTAGTAGCATTAAAATAAAAACAAAAACTAGCATTTTACAGTATCCCAATTATCCTCTCAGGCTTCTTTTTTTGTTGCTCCAATGATAAACACCAAATTGAATTGAAGCTTCTAGAAATGTCAAATAAATTACCACTGAATCATGTTTTCTTTAATCCAGCTTCTCAAATTAACATTTTTCCAAAGTTCTCATTAATAAGCAGACCGCAATTCAGAAATCTGGGTCAGAATCCAAGTCGAAAAATATATAAATTTTGAGAGAGAAAGAGAAAAAAATAAAAAATAAGAAAAAATAAAGAAAATAAAATCAAAAAATCTAAATAAATTGTCAGTTACTGGTCTCCACTAATCAAATGGTATATTATGCCATTATTCTATGATCAGAACTGTTCCAAAATGTTTTAGGACCTGTAAATTTACTTTCAGCATCAAGTAGACTAGCTAACAATCAATGAATAACATCTGAAAGATTAATCTTAAACTTTTAAAACTAAAACCAATTCTTATTTGTCAAAACAAAATGTGCATTCAAATATATGGTAAACATTATTTCAATGTAGCTGGTCCAATCACATTTTGCTTCTACACGATCAGAATAAATGAATTAGAATTTACTTCTTACTTCTAAATTAAACCATCATTTCGATCACCGCTGATATTCATTATTTGTTCTTCAACAAATCTACCAAAGAATTTATTTGTTACTTTCAATCCTTAGACCAATTCCAAATTTATCCCCAGCCTGTTTAAAAACAAACTGATGCCTTAAAGATGACTCTGTGTTTTAATGTTTTCTTTTTTTTCAAACTCAAACATTCAAATCCCACTAGTTTAGAAAATATACTATGATAAGTATTGTTTTGCATGGTAAAAACATTCAATTTGTAACGGAATTGAAATATGCTGGGTTACTCCTTGAGCCCCAGTTGAAATTTGATAAATCCAATAAGCATTTAGTGTCCACAAAGTCCTTAAGAATGTTCAATTGTGTAAATAATTTAACACCAGTCTCCTTTAGGTCATTCATTCAGAGACTAAGCTATATTTCTAAAGTCTATAGAGCCATCAGAAATAAGCCAAACACAATTTTATCATAAATGATACTTATTTAAATCACAGACTCATTCTCTGTACCATTCAACACGGTACTTATAAAAATAATTTAGACCAGTTTGTTGCTTTCCAATTAACACCGTTTGCTTTTCGTTCCATTCTTATAATTACTGCTCATAGCTTTATCTTTATTTAGGCCAACTTATCAAATCCTGCTTAGATCAATCAAAAAGCAACAAATCCACCTAATTAAAGATTTAAAAAAATGCAACTTTTATGTTTACTATACACTCCCCTCTTTTTAATTTTAAAGATGAAATCAAAAATTAAAACTTCACCAAGTCAGAATCGACTCATGAGTAACTGTTCTCAGTCATTTGCGTTTAATTGTAACATGCATAATTATCCCAATAACTGTACATGCTCTCCTCATGTGATCAATTGAGCCTTCTCAGGCAAAACCAGTTAACCAAATTCAGCATGTACTTCTTAATCTTTAATCTCCGTACCGTAACAGTTCAGTTAAATGTGAAACACCTTAAATTGCCCTTCGTAGAAAATGTGCTAAAACATTGCCGAAAGGGAGTAGCAAACAAAATTTATCTGAACAGTTATCTTGAGGCCGTTTTTTACATCCTAATTAATTTAAAAAATTTAACAAAATCCCAATTCGTTTAAGTCTTAACAAGGCAATCGTCTGCAGGAGTCTGTAATCACTTTCTATCCAAAATCAACTTTTAGCTTACAACACACAGAACATGCAGTTAGGATTAAAGCACAAAACACATTGACACACAAAAGCAAAAAACGCTAGCATAGCACAGCAGCCTGCAGCAACGTGCTACCGTAAACTCTCTTTGTGCAACGAAACCTAAAACAGTACAAAACGTACGGCGAAAACACTCAAGAAAATCGCAACACACACTTTAGAAAATGACTTACCACAATACCAGGACTTTATCCGCACATTTTATACCACTTTACCAAACTTTAATTCGGCACGTACAAAACAATCTCCTGTTCGTCCACGCGGACTGAAACATATGTTTCCAAACAGCTGTCCCGCACAGAAAACACTGAACTCTACAACGTCCGTTACAGCCCAAAACCATTAACAAAAAACACAACATTATAAGCGGTGATTTTAAGACCTTATTACATTATTTTATCGCGGAGGTTTAGACCAATCTGTTACAATTTTCGTAGTCCGCTTTGAGAAATTTCCCGGCGCCGGCCTCCAGAAAACCACTCAAAAGACTCGAACAGATGGCAGAAAACCGCCTATTACCACTAATTTATTTATCAAAACATATAGTCAAAGCTGTTGTATGTTAGCCGTGTTATTAAGCAGAAAATCACACAGAATTAGCTCCGCCATCTCACCACCTAGCTTTGGGCGTCCGCTCTGATGGCCTGTTATAAATGTTCACAACTAATTCTTATAGATTTTTAATTTCAGTTATCCATCATATTTAGTTATATAGTTATTTATCTATTTTAATTTATTTATTATACTCGAGTTCATTATTTATACTATAACATTTTAACACAAACGCAACATCTCCAGCACGTCTCGCAAAGCGCCTGCGTAAAAAACCATCACACACACATACGCACATGCGCAGCTCGTCACCTCAAAACACCAAACACAGTACTTTTACAATATTATTAAAAACTAACCTAACAACACTAACCTCAATCGGACCACACCAAAAGTCGGACCATCTCTCACAACCCAATTTGCTTGGCTCAATCGCGCGTTTGGGGATACGCCGGCTTCAACAAGGTAATCCGTCCAGATTAACAGAGGGCTCCCCGGCTCTGCTGTAATCTTTTCCGTTTGCCAGCCCTGAAGAATCTTACGAAAGCGTCCTTTCGAAATTGAGATTGCCAATTCTCAAGCCCCGATCCGCACTTTGGTTCCGATTTTTGAGTCGTTGAAGGGACCGCTCCATCCGGTCCATCTGCTCCATTGTCCTGCAGAGTAACAAACTCCATCTCCCAGCAGGCACCGGTGTTTCTCTGCGGAGCGCAAAGCAGGTCGCAGTCATGCGCAGAACAGAGAGACAGACAGATGAGCAGCTTCAACACTACGGGCCCGCAACAGTTAATCTGCTCAAAACAAAAAAAACATATTTAACTTGCATGACAACATTACCCAATGTTAGATTAACCAATCAACAGAATTAAAAACTACGCAACTCAGCGCAAATTGTCAATAGAGCAAATACATGTCCGTCTAAATAATTAACTTAAAAAATAACTGGATCTTGGTCCAAACTCTGCACACGGTCGAGGTCACCATTTGTAGAATTTAATTTTATCAAAAATAATTCAGTGCATGTTCAAAACAGAGACAAGGAACCAATTTCCAGTTCTTAGTTTTATTTTTAAACAGATTAACAAATTACAGTTTACAGAGAAAACATGCTCTATTTTCTCTGGGCCAGACAAAGATTTCTGACGAAGAATGGTTTCCGTGTCATAACTTTTATAAACATCCAAAACCTCCCAGGATTAATCTGCTCCAATCAGAATAACGTGTAAACCAGTGACTTAACAATGATTGGATGTCAAAATTATGCAGTCATAAGGGACGTGTCTTTTCTCCTGGATCCAAGTCAAAAGTTCATTCTGAGTTTTATGGTCCTAAGCAAAACTCCCAGCTTTATGGCCTTGGTTCTGGCATCCTAAATCTACAGAAAATCCTGTTTTTACAGCCTGCAATAAAACTCTTTGTCTCAGAGGTCCTCAAAGGTCACACATACTCCCACCATATCCAAGGCCTCTGCTGCTGGTAAACAGTGTGTCTTTTTACCTCTGAATAATAGATGTTTTATAACATATGTCAGTCACTGAGAGTTGAAACCGGCCGGTCTATCCAACCCTGTAGTGTTTTTAAAGTGTTTTTAGCTTCTGAGGACTGGGAGTAGAACCGAGGGAACATTTTAAAAGCCACAGGTGTTGTTAACACCTGGGTAAGTTTCCTTTGTCTCTCTGTAGCAGATTCGTAGCAAGCTGTAAGAGGGGAGTCCTGCTTAAAAAAGCTGATCGCAGTATTATATTTAGTTTATTATCGCTATGTTTAGTATTTTAGTGCATCAAGGATCGGTTGAAAACGGGACACAACCTTTATCTGGGCCACTGAAACATTTATCCAGAACAATTTAATCCGCTGCTCCCTTGCTGTGACGTCTGACCGCGGCGAAGTTACGGTGATGGTTCGCTTAGGGACTACAACAAATTTTTGTTTCACCTCAAATCATTTCATCCTTTTTGTCGTTTGAAAGGAGAGAGGGGTGGCTGCCAGTGCTGCATGGGTCAGCGTTAATGATTTGTTTTGAGTAAGTAATATTTGTTGTACTAAGCTACCTGATAGGTTATAATGAGAAAATGAGGGGAAACTTATTTTCTATTGAAATTTTTCATCGACCCCTGATTTTCTATCACACCACACATCTATCAATCGATATATATTGCTCTCGAATTATCGTCCAGCCCTAATTTATAAGCTCTCTAAGTAAACACCAGTTGACTCTGCAATGGTAGGCTAAAACCTGAAAAAGTAAGCCCCCCTGCTGTCCTTGAGGGGAATTGCTTTGCAACACTAACAAACCACGCGAGAACCATAAACGAAAAACATCTCTGTCAATACGTCTGTGTCTGGGTGCAAA
This sequence comes from Apricaphanius iberus, assembly GCA_028564705.1. Classification (NCBI taxonomy): domain Eukaryota; kingdom Metazoa; phylum Chordata; class Actinopteri; order Cyprinodontiformes; family Aphaniidae; genus Apricaphanius; species Apricaphanius iberus. The sequence goes on along the minus strand of JAPXFQ010001133.1, from coordinate 524,996 downwards.
CTTGCTGAGGGAGAAATATAAACTAAGATTAACTCGAAAGATATCTAAAGAAACGAGAATAAAGGAACCTAAGAGAAACTCAAAATCACTAGTGAGCAGAGAGAAGAGAAGGTAACAATTACTACAAATAAGTTCAAGGTAGAAAAAACATTTACTGCAGTTAAACAGCACTAATGGAAAAATGAAAAGACAGGAGATTAAACAACTGAAAAACAATAGCTAAAAAAATCTAAGGACAAGAAGGAAAATATGGAAGATGATAGAGCAAAAAATCATAACACTAAAATCCTAAAGTAAAACATAACAGAAGTATAAACGACAGAGTAAACACAGTAAAGAAATAAAGTAAATGAGAAGAGAAGCTGAAGAAAGCTGACGTCAAATTCTTCAAAAGTTCAGCTAGCTGAACTTCTGCATTGCTTCTGTTTGCAACTTTGCTGTTTGAAACGCAGGAAACACTTGAAAAAATTGACATATCCAATGCAAAGAAAGCGCAGCAGAGATGCTGATGGACTCAACCACATGTAATCTTGTTGCACTTGACGCTTGGGGCTGTGTGAACGCACCAAAAGTATCCCTGAGTGAACTGAAATACTTTATAGATCCCACGGTGGGAAATCTCCATGCTACAGCAGCAGACAAAAAGAAGACGAGGAAAGCCATACAGACAGTAACCACTGATGGAAGTTAAAATAAGTCAACTTATTTTTACATGAAAATATTTTTGATGATGTGAAGCATTTCACCACCGTATTAGTGCAATGCTTTCTTGCAGCTTCTGTGTCTGTAAATACTGCATCAGTCACAGGAGAGGAGCCTGATAACTAAAAGATCTGCCTCCCATTCTACTTTTAGAAATCCTAGGAACTACCAGTAGACCTGCATTCTGAGAACAAAGTGCTCTGTTAGGAACATATGGAAGAATCAGGTCTCTGATGTATGATTGAGCTGATTATTAAGGGCTTTATAAGTAAGGAGGAGGATCTTAAACCCTATTCTGGATTTAACAGGGAGCCAATGGAGAGAAGCTAAAACAGGAAAATGTGATTTCTCTTTTTAATATTCATCAGAACTCTTGCTGCAGCATTTTGGATCAACTGAAGGCTTTTAATTGTATTTTGTGGACTTCCTGATAATAAGGAATTACAGTAGTCCAGCCTCGAAGTAACAAATGCATGGACTAGTTTCTCTGCATCACTCCTGGACAGGATGTTTCTAATTTTAGCAATATTCTTGAGGTAAAATAAATGAATCTTAGAAACCTGTTTAATATGGGATTTAAATGTCATGTCTTGGTCAAAAATTACACATAGGTTCTTTACATTATTACCAGAGGCCAAATAAATGCCATCCAGATGAAGTGATTGATTCCATTTTTAAATGGTAAAAATGGTAAATGGCCTGCATTTGTATAGCGCTTTACTCAGTCCCTACAGACCCCAAAGCGCTTTACTCTACATTCAGTCATCCACCCATTCACACACTGATGATGGCAAGCTACGTTGTAGCCACAGCTGCCCTGGGGCGCACTGACAGAGGCGAGGCTGCTGGACACGGCCGTCACCGGGCCCTCTGACCACCACCAGTAGGCAATGAGTGAAGTGTCTTGCCCAAGGACACAATGACTGAGACCGTCGGAACCGGGGCTTGAACCGGCAACCTTCCGATTAAAAGGTATCTATAATCTCATCTATAATCAAACAGTTAGCATATTAATCCAAATTCATTCTTGTGTAATCAAAAACACCTTTAACTTCTTTTGAAAACATCTTTTGTTGTTTTCTGACAACAAAAATCCTGGCAAAGCATTCCAGGCAACCATGGCTCTGTAACAAATAGTTCGCTGCATCTGATTAGTTTTACAACAGGGTAGAGCACACCTTGTTGCACTTGTCTGACGTGTTCCATAACTATGATTATCTGAGAAAAATTACAATTTATTATGTATGACTTTAGGTATTTTTGTCATAGTAATATTCCTAATAAATGTTATTAGGAAATACTTTAATCTACATTTGACCGTTAACCACGCCAAACTATCATGCAGTTTGTCCCCACATTGGTTCTGTATGGGCAACCTAAAACAATCCGTGCTGCTTTATTTTGAGCTAGTTGTAACTTGTGTAGATTATTTTCACTTGTGTTTGCCCAAACAACCGATGCATAATCTAAGTATGAAAGTACAAGCAATTGGACTAGTTGTTTGGTCAACCACCTAGGAATACACTTTCTACAATATTTAATTATGCCCATACTCCTCCCCATTTTCTGCAATGCATAATTAATTTGACTGGTCCATGACAATCTAGAATCTACTCCCAAAAATTTTGCTTGATCTACTTGTTCAATGCTCGTATTTCCTAAGGTCAGATGCATCATCGGTGTTGTTTTCAAAAGGTGTTTTGAACCAACTACTAGGCATTTTGTTTTTTCGACATTAACTACTAATTTGTTAGCTCTAATCCATTGAGTTACTAAGGCAATTTCCTCATGGAGAATGTAATTGAGTAGGCTGTCTGTTTGTGCAGACGCAAACAATGTCGTGTCATCTGCATATATAGCCATGGTTGCATGTTTTAATACCAGGGGAAAATCATTTGTAAAAATCGAAAACAAAAGGGGTCCCAAACAACTTCCCTGGGGCACTCCACAATCCATATGTCCAACATCAGAATAATTTCCATTAAAATAAACTTTATACTCCCGATTACTTAGATAACTTTCTCACCACTTTAAGGCAGGCAACTGAAATCCATAACATTTCAACTTATTTAGTAAAGTTGCATGGTCTAAAACATCAAAAGCCGCACTTAAATCTAAAAACCATTTTTTTATTATCAATTTCCTGTAACCAATGATCAGTAATCTGGCTAAGTGCAGTAGTTGTGGAGTGACCCATTTTATATGCATGCTGATAAATTGTATTTAATCCATGAGCTGTAAAATATTCCTGTATTTGGTAATATGCAACTTTTTCCATAATTTTGCTTAATGTAGGGAACAAGCTTATAGGTCTTCTATTTTGACCTGACAATGGTTCTTGATTAATTTTAATTAAAGGAATCAATTTTGCCATCTTCCATGATGATGGAAATATATTTTTCCTTGAATTTAAATTGATTATATGAGAAACAGGTAACAAAATGAAATCTACCACAATCTTTAATATTAATTATTAATTAATCTGACCTCAATATTGTCAGTACCAGAGGGTTTTTCTTTACTTTCTTTCAACATTTTTTTGACGTCATCCTCTGTCACTTCATCAAATTTGAAAGTACAATTTTTGATCTGCATTATATATTTTTTTATTAATTGGTAAGAAATTGGCTTAGAGCTGCAGAGGTTAGCACTGTTGCCTTTCAGCAAGAAGGTTGTGGGTTCGTATCCCAGCCCTTTCTGCATGGAGTTTGCATGTTCTCCCCGTGCATGCGTGGGTTCCTTCCGGGTACTCCGGCTTCCTCCCACAGTTCAAAAACATGACTGGCAGCTTAATTGGCCTCTCTAAATTGTCCTTAGGTGTGGGTGTGTGTGTGCGTGCATGGTTGTTTGTCCTGTCTGTCTCTATGTGGCCCTGTGATGGACTGGCGACCTGTCCAGGGTGTACCCCGTCTCTCGCCCGTTGACAGCTGGAATTAGGCACCAGCCCCCCCACGACCCCTTGAGGAAAAAGCGGTTCAGAAAATGGATGTCTTCTTCCTGTCTCACCTCAATGTCATTTCTAAATTGTTCAATTTTCTTAGTAAAAGACTGGCTCAGGTAATTAGCAATTTCCCTTGGTTTAGTGAGATATATCCCGTCTCCCTCCAAAAAAGTAAGAGCAGCTCTTGTTTTCTTTCCCATAAGTTCATTTAATGTACTCCACACTTTTGTACTATCCGATTTAAATGACAGTTTGGTGGGAATTTCTTAAAATTACTAGTCCCATGCAGACGCACACCCATCTGAAATAACCCGGATATCTGACAAAAAAAAAATGCATGATCAACTTTCCAAGTTGTAAAGGAATTGAATACTTGGAGCATATATTTGATGGAAGAGACTTTATTAACCCATTTAATACATTGGTTATACAATACGGAATTAAAAAGAATAAATCCCTAGAATATAAAAAAATAAATCAATTATAAAAAAATAAACTTAGGCTCAATACAGTTGATTTACAAATTCCAGGAAAAGTTTTCGATTTTCTTAATCTTAAAACTCCCAAACTGCTGTGTAAAAATTTCCAAAACATTAAATAAAATAGATGAATCAACAGCCCTTCCTATTTCAAAATGGGAGATTGACTTGTCCATCTCATTTGACCAAAACCTTTGGTCTCAGATTTCTTTAAGAACCTTTACATTTCTTAAAAATCCTAATCTACGATTAATACAATATAAAATCCTTCATAGAGTACATTATACAGGCCAACAGATGTTCAAGATGTGTTTTACGCCGTCTAATACCTGTTTACAATGTACAAGCAATCTACCAGACAATTATATTCATGCTCTTTGGTTCTGCCCACTTGTCAAGAAATATTGGTACCAAATATGTAAAGACCTATCAAAGTGTATGAAATGTAATATCACACCTTCTCCCACAGTTTGCTTGCTGGGAAATTTAGATGAAGTTACCATGGATACAAAGTCTATGCAATTAGTTCACATTGCCTTATGCATCGCTAAGAAAAATATCCTCTTGAACTGGATAAATAAAAATACTCTGAATATTAATCAATATAGAGATCTCCTTCTGGATTACATTGGTCTAGAAACGGCTTCTGCCTCCAAATCTGATCAATCTTTCTGGTCTCCCTTGATCAGCTCCATCACCTAGTAGGGCGGGGACACGGTTGCCGATGTGGAGCTTAAGGGTTGGTGGCGTCTGCAAGGGGTCCTCAGGGTTGGGTCCGCTTGCGGTTGGGGTGGTAGGTGCCGTGGCTCTCACCTGGGGTGGGACTTTGGTGGCTTTGTGTGGTGACTCCTAGTAGCTGCATGCAGCGCCTTAGGGGGGTGGTGCTGGCGGACACGGGTTACTGGCCTGGTGCTGTGCTGCTCTGGGGGGGTCCATCTCCCTGGGCTGCTTCTTGTCGCTGGCAAACTCTGCCTGGGTGTCTAGTGATCTGTGTTTTGTTAGCAGTCTGAATTTTGGGATGATTTAGGTCTCCCCCTGGGATGGGAGCGGGCGGATGGCCTTGGCCCCCATGGGGCTCGGTGGTGCCGCTGCCGTCGGCCCCGACTTGACGTGCTGGAGCCTCCCACCCCTGGTGGATTGGGCTGGACGGGGGTAACTATTGGAGTCAGCAGGGGAGCTGGCTCCCTGGGGATGGCATTGTGTCACCCCAGCTATTTCATCCCCATCCCCAAATGCTTCTGTCCACCTGCACCTTCATTCTACCATTCACAAGGCCTTGAGACGTGGGCACGTCACTGGGGTGCGGGATGGAGTTTCCGTCTTCGCTACCGGTGGCAGCCTGGGCCCCAATTTTACTGAACAACTTAGACAGTTACAGTTGCAACATTTCCATGACACACGCACATGTAGGGACCTAGCGGTGGATGCGCCTCGGCGCTGGAGGCAGGGCCCCTTATAAGGGGCCCTGCCTCTTATAAGGTCCTTTCCACACCCCTGTTCGTTGAGCCATCAGGGGCTGGAGCCCGGGTGGAATATCAGGCCGTCTGGTCGGGGACCTGAGCTGGTGGGCTACTCTTGCCGGGGTGGGGGCCTTGGCGGTCTGCTTGTGCTGGTGGGCAAGGGGTTCGTCTCCCAGGTGCAGGGGCAGGGTGCTCTATTGGGGCGTCTGTCCCTGGGCCTGGGAGTATAGAGTATGTTTGGGGCGTATGAATGAGTGTACAGCGTCCTTTTTTCGGGTGTCCTGTATATGTGAGAATGTGTGCGCATGAGAGGGAGGGTACGTATGAATGTCTCTGTCTGTCTATGTCTACTTGTCAGGTTGGGTGTTTGGCTGCCCTCTGGCCTGATGCATCTTCTTCCCCATCACTCCCCGTCAGTGATGGATGCTCCTGCCCGCTGGTCGATGATGGTTCTAGATGCCTGGGGCCCCAGTTGCGGCCCGGCTCGGTCCTGGTGCATGCCTGGCTGGACCTGGGTGGGCCGGTGTGTCGGGCGGCTGCTGTTTCCGGCTGACATCCTCCTTGGATTGACTGGGCCACCTCTTATGGGGGTGCCGGGGTTGTAAGATAGGTTGGTGCCGTTCGGTGGATCAGTGGGGACCGTGCCTGCCCCCCAGACCCCCTGCTGGTTCCGTGGGTTCTGCTGCCTTGTCGGTTCATTTGGGGGGGCTGTCCGGCATTAGCTGGACCCCTTGTCACGGCGCTCTGGGTGGGGCGGGATCTGGACCTTGGGGTTGGCACGGCCTGTGGAGGGCGAGCATGCGCTGCGACTTTTGCTGTGGCTCCCTGGCGTGTGTTTGTGGGGCGGGGTTGGATTGTTGGAGGTGAGGTTTGGTCCGGGGTGACGGCGTCATGTGTCGTCCGTCCGCCGGCTGCGGGTCCCTGTTGCCTTGCGGCGGTGGCGGGGGACCCCTATCGGCTGGTCCCTGGTCGGGGCCCTGCTGGGGGGCGGGGGGTGCCCCTGATCCCCGTGGCCTCTGGGTCCTGTTCCGGGCCCGCCCTGGCATAGCCGTACCGGCGGAGCACGTGGGCTCGTCCCTGCGATCTCTCGGGCCCCAGCATTGCGGCTGGTGGGTGTTCCCCTGGGGATTATATCTGTTCCTCTCTCGGTGAGCGCTGTTCCGCCTGCGGCTCCTGCGCTCTGTGGGACTCTGGACGTGTGCGTCTCCTGCCTCCTTCATGTCTGTGTCGATTCCTGTGGGACGGATTGGTGGTTCCTTGCACCAGCTGTCGGTCACTTGCATGGGGAAACCTTATTCACACCTGCATGCTCGCACACACATATAGGTGTGGGGACATATCTTGAGCTAAGGTTATTGTCATTAGTTAGTTGTTACCAGGAGCTTACCAGAAACATTAGTATTGTGTTCATTAATCCATGCTTGTGTGTAGTGAATATGTAATTCTTAGTTTATATTACTGGATCTGAACTATTGGTGTGGTTCTGTTCAGTTTGTTGTTTTTGTTTGTTTTGTTTTACCGCTTCTCTGCCGTCCGGCAGAGGTGGACTGGAATGTTTTCTTGTGCTCTTTGTTTGCCTCCCTGTCTTTTGTCTTCGGTTCGCACTTCTTCTGGTCTTGTTTCTCTTCTTCACTTTCTTCCTTCGTGTCTCGTTTTCGTTTCCATGACTTCAGGAAGTTGAACCCACAGTAATCACTAATAAAGATTTTTCATACATATACATCAGGTGGAGTATTACAGCTTTGCTTTGCTGTAATACAACTTTGCTGTAATACTCTGCTTGGGAAAGTAAATCTGTTGGGCTTGTACTTGGTACTCAGACACCAATAAGAAAAAAATAAAAAAAATAAATAAAAAATGTCTGATTTAACCTCATTAATCTTTTTATGATAATACAGACGTTTTTTTTTAAATTTAATTTGGTGACAACATTTCGTAATATTCGATATTCATTCCATTTTGCCAATTGATTTGTATTTATTGCCTCTTTTCTAAGCCATGGAGAAGAGCCATTTCTCACTGCTTGTTTCCTCATTGGAGCATGTTTATCAATCACCTTTGTTATCAAATTGTTAAAGACCACCACTGCCTTATTTGGATCTTGTTCTTGTGTTACCTCTGATCAATCTATGTTACCTACTTCTGCTATAAAATCGTTCTCTTTAAAAGTCCTTTTACAAATAAAATGTTGCCCTTGTTTAGGTACCTTTGTCTTCCTTATAACTGCAATTAAATTATGGTCACTGCAGCCAACTGGAATAGATACTGCCTCAGAGCATAACTCTGCCACATTAGTATAAATTAAATCTATAATAGTTGCTGAACATGTACCATTGGTGTTTAAATGTACTCTTGTGAATTCACTGACAAGTTGTGTCAAATTACAAGTATTAGCAAATTAGATTAATTTGCTTTTTAATGCACAACTTTCCAATTTCCAATTAATATTTAAATCTCCTAATAAATAAATGTAATCTCCTGTGTCACATGCAGTGTCCAACATTTTACATATTTGATCAAGGTACATTATAGCAGCATTGGGTGGTCTGTAACAACATCAAATAACAACAGGCCTCAGATGAGGTAACTGTAGCTGTAACCGGAGTACTCCGACTCCTATGATGTTAAGATCTGATCTTACTTTGACTGGAATGTGATTTTGGACATAACAAGCTACACCTCCACCATGTAGATTTCTGTCCCGCCTAAAAATATTATAGCCATCTATATATAATAAAGGGCTATTTATTGTTGCATCTAGATGTGTTTCTGATATTGCTAATACCTGTAAATTATATTTTTGTAAAATATCCTGAATATCATTTATTTTATTTCCTAAACGGCACACGTTCAAATGAGCTATTTTAAAAAAACATTTTTGCAACAAAATATGGTCTTTGATCATCTGATATTTGTTCTGAATTTATTCTTTTAGTTTCCCATTGAGCGCCCACCAAAAACCTCACATTACTTAACACATTCATATAGACATCCACACACACATCCACACACACTAAAACCTTTAACATTGTAATGAAACAAGAAATCTGCTGAGCTGCGCCTGCTCATGACATTATCTTTTTCCAACGTAACTATTACACATTATGTGGCCTTGCTTTCCAATATACAACAAACAAAATACAGCCCTTTCTTCAGTCTTATTCGTTTCTTCATATCCATCCAGCTGTCATTAATTTTATCGTCTTATTTCCTTGTTCTTTAGCCCAGGCTCAATCACTTACGCCACAGCCTCACTTCGCTCTGTGAACTTTTTAGTCTCACCTTTGAAAGTCAGTATCAGCGTTGCTGGATGAATGATACCGTGTCTCACATCAGCGCTCTTCAACATGGCTTGTAACTCCCAAAAACTGGCTCGTTTCTTCGCCGTCTCCTTGGTCAGATCAGCAAATGTACTAAAAAGAAACATAGGATTGTTTTTATTTACCTCTATTAATGACGAGAAATATGCTGTTCTAGCTTGTCGAATATGAAGATTCAGTAGTAATAAACTTGCGTTGGGTAAAGTAAATTCAAAGGTTATCAAAAAATTGTCAGATATGGCTGGGTTATGTGGGAGGACTATTGGTTCATCACACTCAATGCCTTATGTCAGTACAATGTCTAAAGTGTGCCGACCAGAGTGTGTGGGTCCCTTCACTTTCTGAGTAAAGCCAATTGAGTTTAAGATAATATTAAAGACTGCAGTTAGGCTATCACTTTCAGTATCCATGTCAATATTGAAATCCCCTACAATAATTACCTGATCAGTGTTTAAAACTAATTCAGATAAAAAAATCTGAGATCTGGTCCAAGAATTGAGTGTAAGGGCCTGGTGGACGATATAAAACCACAAACAAAAGTTGCTTTATTGTTTTGCAGCTTGGATGAGGAAAACTAAGGATTAGATGTTAAAAAGAGCTGTAGTTAATAATTGGTCTAGGGGGAATTTGCAAATCTGAATGAAAGATGGTTGCTACTCACCCAGTACATCTAGGGATGTGAAAATTTTGATAATTTGAAGGAGTTGACTCATTTATAATTACAAAATCCTCTTGCTGCAGCCAGGTTTCTGATTTTATTATCAGATATCAAGTCATTTACTAATAAAGTCTTTGAGGAGAGGGATTTTATGTTCATCAAACCTCATCTAATTGCTCTATTTCCTTGTTTGGTCCGAGTCGTATTTATTTTAATTATATTTTCATAGTTTGCTTTTGTCAGGTTAACTTTTAGTCTATTTGATTTTGGCCGTGGGTAAAACACTGTCTCTAGGAATCTGTCCAGATTCCTAGAAGGAAGAGCTGCTCCATTCAAAGTGGGATCCGTCTCTCCGGATCAGACCAGGTTTTCACCAAATAGTTTTCCAATTATCAATGTAGCCCACGTTGTTTGCTGGACACCACTCAGACAACCATCAATGAAATGACAGCATGCGGCTAAACATGTCGTCACTGGTCCGATCGGGCAGGGGTCCAGAAAAGATTACACAGTCCAACATTTTTTAGCAAACTTACACACCGAAGCAACACTAATTTTAGTGACCTCCGATTGGTGTAACCGGGTGTCATTTCCCCCAGCGTGAATAACAATCTTAGTGTATTTACACTTATCCTTAGCCAGCAGTTTCAGGTGGGATTTTATGTTGCCTGTTCTGGCCCCTGGAAAACATTTGACTATGGTTGATGGGATCTCTAATGCCACGTTTCGGACTATGGAACTGCCAATTACCAGAGTCTGTTTCTCAGTGGGTGCGTCACTGAGTGGGGAAAATCTGTTAGAAACATGGACAGGTTGGTGGTTCCCTTTGGGCTGGGAACAATGCTTTCTACGTACCGTCACCCAATTAGCCTGAGATCCCAGCTGCGTGGGTTCTGTTGGAGGACCTCTAGGTGATTCTGTCCTAGTTGGCTGCACGCTGGCTAACGGGCCTCGACTATTTACTGGATTCTCATCAGTGCGGAGCTGGGCCTCAACTCTGAAACCATCACCTCCAAAGCTACAAAAATGCTACATTTATTACACTTACCATTATCACTAAAGGAGGCGGGAGAGTAACTAAACATCTGACACAGAGAACAGGAGAGAGGAGCCACAGAGGGGAAAAGAGACGGAAGAGAGGTAGCCATAGCTGCTATGAAGCTAAGCTAATGAGCTAGCGAGATCTTACCACAACGAGAACAACGGCGTGAAACACAAAGGGTTCCCAAAACGTAAAGTACACTGGAAATAAGTCTAGTAGTGTGCTTGTTTCTTAAAATAACTTAGAAAGACCTCAACAAAGAGAAAAATAGATCAATCGAAGAGAGTCTGAGCACCAAACACCAAGCATCTCTAAGGGGCTCAGCAGTGACAACAGGAGGTGACACCAACTACCCCTGACTGCAGAACGCTGATCGGGGCGGGGCGCAACGTGGGCGGAGTCAAACGTTTAACCTCTTCCCACTGAATCTGCTGGTGAGTGAGCTGAGCACCGTTGTGACAGAGAGATGTAGCGGACAGAATGGAAGTAGGCCAGGTTTTTCAATCTGTCTCAGTGATACCATGCAGTTGCGGCGAAAATTATATAAAATTAGACGTAAAAACTAATTCTCTGAGTTTTATGCTATAGGTGAAAATGATAGAAACCTGGACTTAAAAACTCATTTTCTAAGTTGTATGTTATTGGCGAAAATTATATAAACCTGGACTCAAAACTCTTGTTCTGAAATTTAGAGTAGCCTAATATAATATCTGACACGACGTAGGTACTGTTCAGGGGAAATATTATAGCTTTGGGGAGAACATTTTAAGTGATCGTTATTACTTTTTGGGGGAAAATATGTTGATTAGGAGGATTCTCTGCTTATGGACACCTTTCAGGCAGCAAGGAGGTGTAGCACAATATCCTTCAAGGGAAAACTTCCCCTTACCCATGTTATTACATGGACAAGGAAAAAATAATAATAATGTTCAAATCATCTTCTCTGTTGCAGCAATATGACCCATATGCCTTTTGAACTGACCACTACCTGGAATCGTGTATATATCAACCTGTCTTAAGCATCTGTTTTCTATTCTTCTTGAAACTCTTGAAGTTTTTTGCCTTCTTTTAGTATGTCGCAGAAAGTACCACAGCAAATTCGTAATGTACATTTGTAACATGTAGCAATAAAACCCTTCTAATTCTGCTTGAGGACAGTAGATTAAAGATATCAGGGAACCATTCCTGTTCATTTTTAGTTTGCAGGAAGATCATGAGGAGTTCTGTGAGGAAATTATAGACAACAGGAACATGCAGATGTTTGGAATTGAAATGCCATAGAATCATTTTCTGTCCAAACAATGCAGGAATGTGTGTAGAGTGTTTGTGTCCGAGTGAGTGTTAGGGTTGTAATTTTTGTGTTCCATTTCCTCAGTAAGTTGTTTTTTTGGTTTTTTTTGTTTGTTGTGTTCTTTTCGGTTCTTTTGTTTGTACCTTTTTATGCCTGTGTTCCTGGGTTGGCTTTTGCTTGCATTATTAAATTTACCTTTTTGAAACATCAAGTCTGCATCTTTGGGTCCACTGTCTCACCGACCCACCTCAAACCCTGGCATGTTTTAAGCAGCATCAGTGTACACAAATTTAACATGCATTTAGATCTATACTGTTTTTACATTAACTTGAAAAATGAATATAAAAAATAAATAAAGGCAGTATGGATAAAATAATGGACTTACAGTATAAAAAAGACTTGACAAGCTATAAACATGAATGTGTAAGTCTTATCAAATGCATGAACCTTATTCACAGCTCTTTCTGCTTTAAAATAGTTAGATGCCCAATATTAAATGTAATGTTTCCTTCACTGCTCCAATTCAACTGGCCCAACTCAAGTAACAGATTTGGAAATCAGTGGGAGATGAAACTCATAAACAAAAGTTCTGTGTGAACTTGTGAGGAATCATGGAAATGTAAACGTATTACCATTGTTTTAGTATTATTTAATGAGACAAGAATGTATATATAATATTATGTGATCTTAGTATTTTTATTAATGCTGGTATTTACATTTAAAATACATAAACTTGCTTTACCAAAAACAAATTTGGGCACCAGACCTGATCGTGATATAAATAATAGTGAATGGTGCCCCATACCAAAGCCTTTTATTTAATTATAAGCTAAGTGTGACATACAGTATCAGAGTTAGGATTGTTTTAAATGTCAAAAGCAGGAAAGGTCATTTTACAGCATGGGGAAATTTTCTCGGTGTCAGGTGCAATAAAAAATAATAGTACCAAAAATAATTAAAAAAAACATACTATAAATACACAAATACCATACAAAAGAATAGAATAAAGAATAATTAAATTCTCCGAAACATATATGGTAAAAAAAAAAAAGGTCTTTGTTATGCTTGATATGGGTTTTTTAATATGGTGTTCGCATTGTGGACGGAGTCAAACTTTTGACTCCACCCACGTTGTGCCCCGCCCCGATCTGCGTACTGCAGTCAGGGGCTACTCAGTGACGCAGCAAATGTCGCAATACTCACAATGTCCACCAGAGACACCAGTAGTCCAATAGACATGGAGGATCTAACAGTCATGGAGCTGCTATCATGGACCAACTGTGTCACTTGGTAAACAACACTAATTAAGAGAGACATTGGGATTGGTTGTTTGACCCTCAGCTCCTATTCTCATGTTTGTTTGTTTTGATTCTTCATGTTAATTAGATTTAATCCCTTTTCAGTCGCCGTGGACTCTGACCAACGCCGGGTGTCCGTACCACAGCCAATCAGCTGCAGCCCTACTGCAATGCTTGGTTTTGTGGGATGGAAGTGGGCTAATGGGTTGGAGAGGGGGTGCGAGGAAGTGTGTGTGTGTGTGGAGGGGCAGTGACCTATCATGTTGGTGCGGGGCCCCTGGCTGCCATTGTCTCCCAATACAATGATGCAGCTCACAAGTGAGCAGCAGGCCAGGAGTGAGGAGGAGGAGGTCCCTCTGTCTCCAACAATTGTTTTGCAGCCACGCTGGGAGAATGGAGCTGTCGGCGTGCAAACACATCCAAACAGTGGGCACACCTTCCATGCTGCATGCCCCCTCCTACACACACGCTCTCTTCATCTCATATCTGTGACACGGGGAGTGGGTTCATTAATGGCTAATTAAAACAGAACTATTAATGAATGGCCAAGCAGCAGACATGATAAAGAAACTTAGAGGGGATGAATTAACACATCTATAATGTGTCATCCAAGCCAGCTGCAGCCTCATCCCCCCGTGTGTGTGTGTGTGTGTGTGTGTGTGTGCGTGCGTGTGTGTGTGTGTGCGTGAGAGTGAGTGCAGCAGCTGTTATCCATTCAGACTAAACAGATTATGCACATGACTACAAGCCTAGATTATTGCAATTATTACAATTTGATGAAAAGTTTTGGGCTTTTTTTACTTTAAGTTTTGGTTAATTCATTAATTTTCATTAATATCGACGTTGTTTCTAAACAAAACTCACTACAACCATCTGTTTCCACAGGTAACTGAAGTAGAATGCCCCCTATGTCCCTATGGTGGCACATGGTAGTGGCAGCGTCATGCGGTGGGGGTGAATTTCATTAGCAGGTGCAGGGAAGGTAGTTGGTGGTGAGACAGACTGACCTAAATACAGGAGAATATGTGGCACAAAACCTCTTAGTGTCTCACACACACAAAGCAGAGCTCCCGTGGACTGTTCCAGGTCCACTCTGTTAAATGGTAAAAATACTGTTTATTATTATGGGCAGACATTAATCTTTTCTTCACAAAATCCTGCATTTTTCTGTACATTCAGATAAATGGAAAAGAGACACAAACAAAAAGTGAATATGTGTTTGTGTGTATTTTAGAGTTGCTGTTTGGAAATAAATCTTGTAGAATTTGGCCAGTTTTCCATTTGTATAGGAACTCTAAAGCCTTTCTCATCATATCGGATTTATTGTTAATAAGCTTGGTTACAACAAAGACACAACCAACCACAGCACAGAAAATATGATCTTTGTGAGTCTGTTTTCTGCATTCAGGGTAAAAACAGGGGAACAATAGTTTAGTTTCTCTAGTCCTTGATTCACTCTGCCGTTAGGATCCCAGTGCTGCAGGGACCCGGGTGAGCTTCATGGGGTATGATGGATCACTGCTTGCAGCCAGGGGTCACCAGAAGCCATTACAGGAGGAATTACACACGGCTACCTGTGGGATTGTCCCTGTGGCTAAACAATGGTCAGCAGGGGTCAACCGTGCCTCAGTGCTTCCCACTGAGCCCTGTCAGATGCTCATAAAGCAGTTTGGTCAGAGGAATCAGATTGTAGTCACATTGTGTTTTTTAGCTTGTGATAGGGAAGAACACTGCTGCTTTTACTGTTGGTATGACTGTTTGTTAAACAGAAATGCAAATGAACAAGCTGGAATGGAAAATATTGTTTCTTCTACACTGAAAATGAGGCTTACACTTGAAAGAGTGAAACTCCTGCCTGCTCCAAACACAGAGTTTGGCAGGAGGCGGTGCTTCCTCCTTGCAGAGCTGTCGTGTTGCACCGTTCAAGTGCAACTCCAGCACCTCTTTGTGAGTTTCAGACAGGGAGAGAGAAAGAGTTTCTTTTTGTCAGAGCTCAGCAGATTTAGAGGGCATGTGGGGTATTTTAGAAAGCCTGCTGCCGACTGGATCCAACCAACTGTTTATTCCCTGACAGGGATTTTCTCCCCTGAAAACACACACACACACACTACAACTTTTGCTCCAAAATAAGAGAAGTGATGAGCGAGGCGAGGTGCCGTACTGAGGTCAGGGATGTGAGATGTGAGAGGATAACGTAGAGAATACCAGGAGGTGTTAAAACATTAGAGGAAGATGTGTAACCATTAGCCGGCAAGTCCACTGGCATCAGGAGGTTTTCGGAGAGTTTGGCTGCAGTCATGCTCCATAAACCTGGTTCCTCTTAACCAAAGGAAATTCTATTTCTTGTCCTAGGGCTCTGTACAGGGACAACAAATGGAAAAAAATGGAGAATTACCAACATATAGCTTAAATATACCACAGGCAAATTAAGTATAATACATTAAGGGAGCAACTTTCACATCTTATATTCTTGACAAAACTAGTGTTTGAAAACCAATTTTATGTAACAGCTACGTAGTTTAGCCCAAAGCCAAGTAGAGCAGGAGCAATGAAAGTTCTGGTTCCGGTTCCAACCAACCAGCTAATGAATAAAACAATCAACCAGTCAAGCTGCTCATTAATCAACCAAGCAATCAGTTCATTATGTTAACAGATCCAAATCTAAATAACCAACCACACACCCGCTCTACCAACCATTTGGTGCCAACCGATCCTCTAATAATCAAACCACCAGCTGATGGGCAAACCAACTAGTTTAAGCAGAATGGTAGTGTTATGATGCTTTGATGTGTGCACTTTTTTTCATTAGGGTTTAGGTTTGGATCATTTCTTTATTTTTTTAACCTCATTGTTTCAGTTTATTCCCATGTTAACTCTTTTGAGCCTTAAAGGCACAGTGTGTAATTTTCGGGCAGTAGGGGGCAGTGCATACTTAAATTATCAAAAGAATGCGGTATCTGTGTCTTCGGAGGTCCAAGTAGTGCTGTTTTCAGATGCTCAATTCCCTGAGAATGATCTATTTGCAGCAACATGACGAGCTCATCAGTCTCTCTTTCATCGCTTGGAACTAGCGAGGAGGTAAAAATGTATTTATGGCAAAACTTTTTTGCATTTCGAGGGGAAATCAATGTTTTAATAGCAGGTGTGTTCTGTGTGCTTTGTCCATCCGGGCTCTTGTAGAAGTAAAGACGTCATCTAATTTGGCTTTCCCCTGAAAAGAGGACCCGCGCGTATGTATTTTAAAACTGATTTTTAAAGTCATATTTTACAATATCGGCAATATTTTGCAATTAATGTGCTTTACGTAATTATCATTATTACATAGTATGTCAATGGCTATTTTCAAAGATGTACTGCAAAAACTACACACTGTCACTTTAAGATCAAATTTCACATTTAGAATTATTGTTTTGTTATTGAGTAATTGACTGATGAATAGGTTGGTGCCTTGGCTGATTGGTTGAATAAATGGTTGACTTAGCCAATTAAACAATAAACTTAAAACAATCAACCAGCCCTGACATCAAAGAAAATGTTCAACTCTAATTGAGTGAAAGGAAAGCCTAGTTTAAATCAGTGGATAAAGCAGTGGAAAGTCAAAAGCACACAGTGTGTTTTAGATGTCAAGCCGTGGTTATTCATTAATTAAACACGTCGAATTGCATTCTCAGCAATCACAAAATAATTTATTTCTTCACAGAACTAATATAGGTATTAGAAAAATACACATTGTGGGAGGAAAATAGAAGACATAGAGCTTAATAAATGTAACAGAAATTGTTTTTTCAAATAACTTTGACTAAATAAGGAGTTCTGAGTTCTTATGATTTCTATCCTCATGATTATTTTTTAATGAATTGACTCATTATGAAAACAGGGTTCCCTTGGAGTCTTAAAAAGTCTTAAAAGTATTGAATTTTGGAATTTGGAAATAATACCTTAAAAACCCTTGAAAAAGTCTGAAATTTTGATATCTGGGTCTTAAAATTTTAACTGTGTGTAACTTCTCTGTATTGCATTTTTCCTCAAAAGTTTCATTTGTCAACCATGATTATTTTGTTTAAATAAAAAAAAGAGTGGCGGAGCTTGCACGCTACAAGCAGGACAAGCGCAGAAAATCTCAGTAGATAAGAAAGGTTAAATGGACTTAACTTACATAGCGCTTTTGTAGTCATACTGACCACTCAAAGCACTTTACATTGAAGCCACATTCACCCATTCACACGCCGATAGCCAACATGGCTCGTTGGATGATGTAGAATTTTTAGGGTTAAGTGTCTTGCCCAGGGGCACATCAACATGTGACTGGAGGAAGCTGGAATCGAACCCTCCGATTGCAAGCAAACTACTCTACCACTGAGCCACAGTCGCTGCTATATTTGTTCACGGGTGTTTTACGCTATCTAGCTACCAATTTCATGCCGTGGTTATGGGTAAATGTAAATGTGATGAAGCGTGGCTGGATAAAAACTCTTTTCGTCATTGGTTAAAACCAGTAGAGAACAATTATTTGCGGCTTTTTGTATGCAAAAAAGGATTCAGCTAGGTTCAATGGGAATGAAGGCGTTAGTCTCATGACAAGTTGTACAAGCATATGAACTGTCTCAAACGACAAAAACAAACATTGCGTGTGTGTGTTTCAACCAACTGTTAGCCAGGCGCCTGAAGATGCACTAGCTGCTAGTGCTGCAGGCAGGACAGTAACCAGAGTGGATCTGCATACAGCTTTTGGGTCTATGGCAACGCTAAAAGCCACCGAGGTGTTGTGGACTTTTAACACAATCACTAAACACCACTGCTACAATTGAAATGAGGGTATAGCAGAGCTTTTCAAATGCATGTTCCCTGACTCCAACATAGCTAAAACATTTACTTGCGATTCCGACAAAACGGCTTACATAGCCAAGTTTGGTTTAGCTATTAACATTAGGGCTTTGACTCAGAACATCGTTATTCGAATGTTTAAAAAATTAAAGATATTTGAACGAATTTCGGAATATCTTAATATTCAAACCTGTACGGGACATATTTGTTGTGTATGTGTTTGCTTTTAAACGTCTTCAATTGACATTCCGAGCAAACGAGCGAGTGGACACAAAAACTGACGTACTGCGCCACCATTTTACCAGATGTTTACATTATCTAAGGTCGCCTGTGGTCCTGGTTAACAACTTATCTTCTTAAATGTTTAATCAGTTTTCAAAAAACTATTAGAGTAATCAGTAACATCGCTGCTCTTTTACATTTATACGCCGAAATTATGGCAGTGTCAATGGTGTATAGTCTAAGGAGTCGAGGTCGCTCTTCTTCTACGATTGGGGCTTGCGCTGCATTGTGGGGAAGCAGCCACCGACCACACTGCCCTTTGGTGGACAGAACATATATAACTAAGTGTAACTACACCCTATAACCAGTCTGTTGTTGCTTATAAACTGTATAAATGGCTATTTACCAATGCAATATTTCAGTTTCAGGGCATTTTTTGACATTTTCATCTTAACTTGTTAAATTCTACATTTTTTGGTCTGATCTTAGTGTTACCGCTCATGGTAATTGTGTGGTACTGCATTTGAATTTTGTGATTGGCTGATAGTGGTACATATTTTCCATTGTCTACGTCACAGTCATGGTCTCACAGACGCCCTCCCTCTCTCAGACGCACTCTCCCCACCCCGTGATGAGTTGAAACTGCTTATCTTGCATGCTACGTGTGCACACAGAAGCATATTGAGAGAAACACAGGAAGCTGAAATCTGTATATCTCACTTTGGATGACCACAACTTAAAAGTGGTTTAAAGTGGTTTTCTGAGTTGCTTTAACACACAAACACATTAAAACATTTATTTTCTGTTGGTGTTCTTTGCGTTCTGGGACTCTTAAGCGTTACACTGCTTTTCTGGGCTCGGTAAGGTACCGCTAGGTTAGCTTAGCTTCATGGCTAGCATGGCTTCGGCAGCTTTGTCTCCTGTTCCTCCGTCTCTCTCTGAACCTCCTCCTCTCTCCTGCTTTCTCTGTCAGATGTTTAGTTACTCCTCCGCCTCATTTAGTGAAGTTGGTAGGTGTATTAAGTGCAGCATTTTTGTAGCCTTGGAGGCGAGGGTTTCTGAAGTAGAGGCCCGGCTCCGCGCTGTAGAACAGCCAGGCCCAGCATTAGCTAGCGTGGAGTCAATTAGGACAGGACCCCTTAACCGTCCTCCAACAGCTCCCGTGCAGCCGGGATCTGAGGCGAGCTGGGTGACGGTTCGTACGAAGCCTAGCGCCAGACCCCAGCCCGCGGCCAACCTCCAGCCCCTTTCTCTGAACAATAGGTTCGCCCCGCTCAGCGACGCACCCGCCGAGCAGGAGAGGCCGATTCTTGTAATTGGCAGCTCCATAGTTAGGAATGTGGCTCCAGAGACACGAAAGACCACCGTCAAATGCCTTCCAGGGGCCAGAGCTGTGGACATTAGGTCCCATCTGAAGCTTTTGGCCAAGGACAAACGGCGGTATAGCAGGATCGTTATCCATGCTGGTGGCAACGACACCCGGCGACGGCAGTCGGAGGTCACTAAAATTAGCGTAGCTTCGGTGTGTAGGGCTGCCAAAAAGATGTCTGACTCTGTAATTTTTTCTGGCCCCCTGCTGATCGTACTAGCGATGACATGTACAGCCGTGTGCTGTCGTTTCACCTTTGGTTGTCAAGGTGGTGTCCAGAAAACGATGTGGGCTACATTGATAACTGGGGGGCCTTCTGGGGAAAACCTGGACTGTTACGTAGAGACGGAATCCATCCCACAGCGGAGGGAGCTTCGCTTCTTTCCAGGAACATTGATAGGGTTATCTCTAGTTCCTCATTGCCGTGACAACCCAGAGTCCAGCTCAGGGATCAGGGACTGCCACCCACCCACTACCCTATAGAGGCAGTTTCCCGTCCACTGCCCAAAACTAATTAATTAAAAGTTAATACTACTAGAGCAAAGTATAAAAATCTCATAAAGATAAATACAACTCTGACTGAACAGAAAAATAAATCAATTAAATGTGGTTTACTGAACATAAGATCTCTACCCTCAAAAACACTCTTAGTAAATGACTTAATTTGTGAAAATAATATTGATTTGTTTTGTCTTGCAGAGACATGGTTGCAGGAAGAGGACCATGTCACAATAAATGAGTCAACTCCCCCTAACTACTTAAACTTTAGTGTCCCTCGAAGTACTGGTCGAGGAGGTGGGGTAGCCACCATCTTTGATTCAGATTTACTAATTAATCTCCGAAAAAATAATAATTACAGTTCCTTTGAGCATTTAATCTTTAGCCTTCCTCATACGCATAACAAAGCAGTAAAGCCACTTTTATTCGTGGTCTTATATCGTCCACCAGGCCCTTATTCTCAATTTTTAGATCAGATAGCAGATTTTCTATCTGACTTAGTTTTAAACACTGATAAAGTCATTATAGTCGGAGACTTCAATATTCATGTTGATAATGAAAGTGATAGTCTAAATACAGCTTTTAACATGATCTTAGACTCAATAGGCTTTACTCAAAATGTGCAGGGACCAACCCATCGCGGTCACCACACCTTAGATCTTGTGCTGACTTATGGCATTGACTGTGAAGAAATAACAGTCTTTCCACATAACCCTATCCTTTCTGATAATTTTCTTATCACTTTTAAACTTACTCTAACAGATCATATAAAACCTGAAAGAAAACTTAATTATACCAGAACGTTATCAGACAATGCTGTAGCAAATTTTAAAGAAGCTCTTCCAACTTTAATTTCCTCAGTACATAAAAGTACAATAGAAAACAGTGATTTAACTCGTGACCCCTCACAACTTGACGTTCTAGTTCATAGCGTTAATTCCTCCCTGCGTCTGGCAATAGACAACGTTGCCCCACTGAAAAAGAAGGTGGCCAGCCTTAGAAGATTAGCTCCCTGGTTTAATTCAGAGCTACATACCCTGAAGAAGAACGTTAGAAAACTAGAGAGAAAATGGCGCTCCACGCATTTACAGGAATCCTATTTAGTGTGGAAAAATAGTCTATTGCTATATAAAAAGAGCCTTCGAACAGCTAGAACAGCATTTTATTAATCTTTAATCGAGGAGAATAAAAATAATCCTAGGTTTCTTTTTAATACAGTTGCTAAACTCACACAGGATCATAGCTCTATCGAGCCAACCATTCCCCAAGCTCTTAGTAGTGATGACTTCATGCAATTCTTTATAAATAAAATAGACTCTATAAAAAATAAAATAATTGGGAACCTTCCCAATATGCTTGCTTCCTCCCTAGTTAATGAGGCAACATCAAAAATGGTTGAACCTAATATACGCTTAAACTGCTTTAATGCAGCCTCGGATGACATACAAACGTCTGATGTAACATAAAATTTATAGCTTCAATGCTAAACCTCTAACTCATTGGTTCTTGACCCAATCCCAACTAAACTTTTAAAAGAAGTTTTTCACCTCTGTTCGTGCTCCAATTCTTAGATCTACATGATTCTATCCTTAGTCAATGGGATTCATGTACCACAGGAGGTTTAAGATTGCTGTAATTAAACTCTACTCAAAAACCATCTCTTGATTAAAACGACTTAATTAACTATAGACCGATATCTAATCTTCCCTTCTTATCTAAAATTCTTGAGAAAATAGTTGCACACCAGATATGTGAGCATTTAAACAATAATGAGATGTTTGAGAAGTTTCAGTCAGGCTTTAGAGCTCATCATAGCACTGAAACAGCTCTGGTGAAGGTTACTAATGATATTCTCATAGCCTCAGACAATAGACTGGTGACCATTCTGGTCCTGTTAGATCTCAGTGCTGCCTTTGACACTGTTGATCACAATATTCTCATAGAAAGGCTTCAAAGTGTCGGTATAATAGGAAGAGCACTAGGTTGGTTTAAATCTTATTTGTCTAACAGATTTCAGTTTGTTCAGATAAATGATAAATCTTCCTCAACCTCAATAGTTACTTGCAGAGTACCACAGGGTTCAGTGCTTGGGCCGATTCTTTTTACTATATATATGCTTCCTATTGGTAAAATAATTAGGCAGCATGGGATAAAATTCCATAGTTACGCTGGTGATACACAGCTATATCTATCCATAAATCCTGATGAATCCAATCAGTTAGGTAGACTACAGGCATGTCTGGAAGACATAAAAACTTGGATGACTCTAAACTTCTTGCTTCTGAATTCTGATAAAACAGAAGTTGTCGTCTTTGGACCGGAATCTCTGAAAAAGAAATTACTTAGTCAACCCCTTCACCTAGATGGCATTAAATTAGCCTCCAGTAATAAAGCAAAGAACCTCGGTGTTATTTTTGACCAAGATATGTCATTTAGATCTCACATTAAAGAAGTCTCTAGGATTTCCTTTTTTCACCTGAGGAATATTGCAAAAATTAGAACCATCCTGTCCAGGAATGATGCTGAAAAACTAGTCCATGCCTTTATTACTTCAAGACTGGATTACTGTAACTCTTTATTATCAGGTAGTCCACAGAAAACAATTAAAAGGCTTCAGTTAGTCAAAAATGCTGCTGCTAGGATTCTTATGAATATTAAAAGAAGAGATCACATTTCCCCTGTTTTAGCTTCTCTTCACTGCCTCCCAGTAAAATCTAGAATAGAATTCAAGATCCTCCTTCTGACATATAAAGCTCTTTATAGGGGCCCTTCACTCTCAGACTGCAGGTTTACTGGTAGTTCCTGGGAATTCTAAAAGTAGAATGGGTGGCAGATCTTTCAGCTATCAGGCTCCCCTCCTATGGAACAGGCTCCCAGGGTTGGTTCGTGAAGCAGACAATTTGTATATCTTTAAAACTAGGCTTAAAACTTTCCTCTTTGACAAAGCTTACAGTTAGAGATATGTTAATAGGCAGTTAGAAACAGGTTAGACAGGTAGCTAGGAAGAGATATGTTAATGTTAGTAGCTAGGTAGAGTGTCAAAAGCTAGGAAGGGATATGAAGAGGTAGAGTAGCTAGGTATAGATAGGTTAATGTAAGCCAGGTAGAAAGTGTTAGTAGCTAGGTCTCCTAGTAGCTAGGAGACAGGTTAATGTTAGTAGCTATGCTGCTTTAGGCTAGGCTGTTGGAGGACATTATTAGGGTCTGTTCCTACTTTCTCTCCTACTTCTCCCCAACTGCATGATGTGCTGTCAATTCAAGCGCTAACCTGTTTTCTCTTAGTCTCTTCCTACAGTAGGTGCTCCTGACCCGCCCTGCTTGACGACCCTGACTAAGATGGCATTGCAGTGACGGAAAGTTCTCCACGTCCTGCAACAAACTTCTGCATCAGTTCTGTTGTTCTTTCTGTGTCTCTGTTTCTGTATTCTCCAAACCACAGACGGTCTCGGCAGATGACCGCTTGTGCTGAGCCTGGTTCTGCCGGAGGTTTCTTCCTGTTAAAAGGGAGTTTTTCCTTTCCACTGTCGCTTCGTGCTTCCTCAGTGTGAGGGATTGCTGAGAATTACAAGACGCAATCTTCTGTGGTTCTCTAATTTCTAAATTAAACATTGTATTGTAATAACTCTTCTTGTAAAGTGCCTTGAGATGACATCTGTTGTGAAACGGCGCTATATAAATAAACTGAATTGAATTAAAGCCATAAGTTATAACCTATATGTTTTAAACACACCATGAATAAGGAAACAAAAGCTGAGGTAGTTCCCTCCAAAGCTACTTAGCATCGATGCTAGCGCTAGGCACTCTTATCTTGTTTGCTATACACGCTGCTGGCTTCAGGCAGCGCTGACTCAGCGCCCTGATACATCCTTCAGCCGCTTCGCTTCATAGTGGATGGCAGAGAAGAGACCTAATATCTCCCTTTATCGTAGGTAAATAGAGGCTTCACGTAGCTCCTCGGCCACATGTCATAGTTCAGCCGTGACTGAGCACACCCGTCCCCCCCCGTCATGCTCATCCTCCAAACTCCATGCCTCGTGGCCCGGCCCACTCGGGTAAATGGTGAATGGACTGAACTTATATATTGCTTTTGTAGTCATATTGACCACTCATTGAAGCTACATTCACCCATTCATACACCGATAGCCAACATGGCTCGATAGGACGATGTAGAATTTTTGGGGTTAAGTGCCTTGCCCAGGGGCACATCGACATGTGACTGGAGGAAGCTGGAACTGAACCTACGACCCTCCGATTGCAAGCCAACTACCACTGAGCCACAGTAGAGTTTTTCAAATGTTGCCTGGGTGCAGGATGAGCTTCTTCATGGTGTTCAGTTACCCTTTAAGTTTGATGCCAATATCAGTCTTGCTGAAAACATTTAATGGTCAAAAAATAATTAATTAATATTACAATTTTTACATTAATAAACAAAAAAACTTTTAATATGATTTTTGGGCAAAAGTCAAAGCCCTAATTCACATTAAAGAGGAATTGGTATCCAAAGTCAACAAATCTCCGTTCGTTCTGTTGTTTGAGAGTCTTAACCAGTCTACTAAAAACAAACAGTTGGATGTGCACATTCGTTTCTGGGATGAGAGACAGGTTCAGTGCAGATATCTGGGCTCTCAGTATATTGGACATTCCACTGCATAGGACTTGCTGTTGCATCTCAAGTAAGGATAACCATTTTTGACTTTGAATGATTAGCAACTTATATCAATAGACTCAGTTGCGCATATACGCTTCTGTAAAGGCAATGTTACTTGACCAATTAGCCAAGACGCTTACGACTGGTTCACACCGGCCACTGGAGCGGTGCAGTCAGGACAATCACTTTCTATCTGCTGCTCCACCTGTTCACACCAGATTGTTATTTCAGTGCGGCAAGCGCTTCTGCTCAGCTGTTTTATATTCAGAGCTATTTTTTATCACAAGCTCAAGGTTTTAGGTTTTCTTTGCCTTATAGGGCCGGGACATAGGTATTACATTTTTATATAAATGGTTTTAAAAAGGTCTTAAAAAGACTTGACTTTGTAGGAACCCTGTAAAATACCTGGGGCACTGCTGTATTTCAACCTAAAGCTTTGCCTCCATAGAAACGGTCTTTTAGCTTTTTTTTTCCAAAGCTTTATTATACTGTAATTAGTTTGTTGTTAAACAACTAATATTGACATTATATATTTTTTTCTTATGGCCCTAAACATCAAACATTTTTAGTTGATCCCTTTCGTGACGATGATATATTACACTCCAGGGAGTTCCAACAGATTCAGATTCCTCCTTGTTGATTGGTGGGCTTCTCTTCCTAGCGGCTGCTTGGTGACGTTCCACCCAGCGGTATTAGCTGACTGGCTGTTATTCCAAGGTCAGAGGTCGTGCTGTCTGCCTGTGCTCTCATCAGTAATCTCCATTCCCTCACCCTTCCTTCATATTAAATCACACCTGACACACCTGGAGCACTGAAGCAACCTCATCCATATTTTATTCCAGCGCCGTTTTTTAATACTGCAGCATTTTTTTAAGGGACACAAACTGATATATTTATTAAGTGACCTGGGCTGTGGAAGTGTTCGGTGAGGGGGAGAAATAATCAGGTTTGTTCAGGAAATAAAATGGAAAGGAGATGTGACAAGTTTATGAAGTAAGCAGAACGGTCCTTCATTACTACCCAAAGACCCCTTCAGCAGTTTTCCATGCTAGGTAGCGCCACTCTGCGACTGCTGCTCAGTGAATTGTCGGGGAGAATCTTTCTTCTGCTTTAACTCAAGCCCTTAAATGCCTATCATTTTTGAAGAGGGCCACCACCAAAACTGGTTTACTGTCATAACTCAGGATAGAGGAGGCCCTTTTCTTCCAGATGGCAGGAGGAAAATGTTTATGCAGGAGCTAAATAATTCAGTTGAGTGCTTTACCATGCAGAGGCCATGCTGTCATGCACTTGTTCTTGGGGTTTTTGTTTTTGGTTGCTTCTCTACTTAACCAGCAGAGAGGATGAGTACAGTTTGCCCTTTTTTGAGCACAATTTAGCAGAATGAAGCCCTTTAAACATTTGTTGAGAGGCAGGGTTAAGTGGGGAAAAAACAGGAAAAAACCCACTTGTGTGGCATGTATTTGGTGCAAAAGGTTGCTCAATTATCATCTGCTCACTTATTCTCACCTGGAGTACTTTTACCATTTTTATTCAATCAAATCTAAATATCTGGTCTCACCGTTTTATATATGTTACCATCTCTGTTTACTGATGAATGTTCAAAAACCTGAAAATGGGAGCTGCTTTCCTTCTCAAAAAGGTCATGTGGATAAGTGAGCTGCCTGCAGTGTTGGGATGTTTAACCTAGCATTCCTTTGTCTACCTCCTGAGCTCTTATTACCTGGATTTTCTTTCCATTCTACCCATGACTGCCCTTTACTGTCCCTTTCCTAAGTCCCCAATCAGTTTTCTTCCGCTTCCTTGTCTTTCTCTATGGGGGGATAGTATCAAATAAGAAATCCATACTGATTCATTAAAGATAACTTCTTTACTTTTTGCAATTTAACACAGAGCTTTTTAAAGGGAAACTGAAAACTTTGCTAGTTATTTTATTTTATATTTTTATTCGATCCAGTTTATACTTTGTAATCAATCATGCTCATAGACAAAGTCTTACTGAGTAGGAGGATCTCTCAATGTTTATTTATATATACACACACACTCACTGGCCACTGTATTAGGCACAGCTGTCCAACTGCTCATTAAAGCACATTTTTAATCACCCAATCACATGGCAGCAACTTAATGCATGTAGACATGGTGAATACCCTCTGTTGCAGTTCAAACCGAGCATCAGAATGGGGAAAAAAGGGATTTAAATGACTTTGAACATGACATATCTGTTGATCTGTTGGTGCTGGACGGGCTGGTCTAAATATTTCAGAAACTGCTGATCTACTGGGATTTTCACCCACAACCATCTTTAGGGTTTACAGAGAATCCATCCATCCATCCATCCATCATCTTCCGCTTTTCCGGCGTCGGGTCGCGGGGGCAGGAGCCTATGCAAAGAGACCCAGACCTCCCTCTCCCCGGCTACTTGGGCCAGCTCCTCGGGAGGAATCCCGAGGCATTCCCAGGCCAGCTGGGAGACATAATCCCTCCAGCGAGTCCTGGGTCTTCCCTTGGGTCTCCTCCCAGTGGGACGTGCCCAGAACACCTCACCAGGGAGGCGTACAGGAGGCATCTTGACCAGATGCCCGAGCCACCTCAACTGGCTCCTCTCGATGTGGAGGAGCAGCGGCTCTACTCTGAGCCCCCTCCGGATGACCGAGCTTCTCACCCTATCTTTAAGGGAGAGCCCAGCCACCCTACGGAGGAAACTCATTTCAGCCGCCTGTATCCGCGATCTCGTTCTTTCGGTCACCACCCAACGTTCATGACCATGGATGAGGATAGGAACGTAGATCGACCGGTAAATTGAGAGCTTTGCCTTTCGGTTCAGCTCTCTCTTCACCATGACAGACCGGTACAGCGCCCGCATAACTGCAGACGCCTTACCAATCCGTCCATCGATCTCCCGCTCCATTTTTCCCTCATTCGTGAACAAGACCCCCAGATACCTAAACTCCTCCACTTGAGGAAGGACCTCATCCCCGACCCGGAGAAGGCACTCTTTAAGTTTTAAATAAAATCATCACAATTAAAATCAAGGCACTACCCTTTTCTGGCTCAAGACCATGGTCTCGGATTTGGAGGTGCTGATCTTCATCCCAGCCGCTTCAC
This sequence comes from Apricaphanius iberus, assembly GCA_028564705.1. Lineage (NCBI taxonomy): Eukaryota > Metazoa > Chordata > Actinopteri > Cyprinodontiformes > Aphaniidae > Apricaphanius > Apricaphanius iberus. The sequence goes on along the minus strand of JAPXFQ010001133.1, from coordinate 497,136 downwards.
ACTCAGCTGCGAACGGCTCCAACGAGAGCTGTAGATCACGTTGAGATGAAGCCAACAAGACCATATCATCTGCGAAAAGCAGAGACCCGATCCTGAGGTCACCAAAACGGATCCCCTCCATGCCTTGGCTGCGCCTAGAAATCCTGTCCATAAAGGGCAACCTCGGCGGAGTCCAACTCTCACTGGAAACGAGTCCGACTTACTGCCGGCAATGTGAACCAGACCCTGACACCGTTCATACAGGGACCTAAGAGCCCGTATCAAAGGGCCTGGTACCCCACACTCCCGGAGTACCCCCCACAGGACACCCCGAGGGACATGGTCGAACGCCTTCTCCAAGTCCACAAAGCACAAGTAGACCGGTTGGGCGAGCTCCCACGCACCCTCCAGGACCCTGCCGAGGGTGTAGAGCTGGTCCAGTGTTCCACGGCCAGGACGAAAACAGTATTGTTCCTTCTGAATCCGAGGTTCGACTATCCGTCGGACCCTCCTTTCCAGAACCCCCGAATAGACCTTACCAGGGAGGCTCAGAAGTGTGATCCCCCCATAGTTGGAACACACTCTGTGTTCCCCCTTTTTAAAGAGGGGGACCACCACCCCGGTCTGGCGATCCAAGGGAACTGCCCCCGATGTCCACGCAATATTGCAGAGCCGCGTCAACCAACACAGCCATACAACATCCAGAGCCTTGTGGAACTCCGGCCGATTCTCATCCACCCCCGCTGCCTTGCCACCAAGGAGCTTTTTAACAAACTCGGTGACTTCAGCACCAGAGATTGGAGAGCCCGTCACCGGGTTCCCAGACTCTGCTTCCAAACAGGAAGGCGTGTCGGTGGGATTGAGGAGGTCTTCGAAGTATTCCATTCCCAACCCAAAACGTCCCGCGTTGAGGTCAGAAGCACACTGCCCCCACTGTAAACAGTGTCCACCAGCGGGTCCGAGGGTTGCCGCCGCAACAGGCTCCGACTACCTTACGGCCACAACTACGGTCAGCAGCTTCGACAATGGAGGCACAGAACATGGCCCATTCGGACTCAATGTCCCCCGCGTCCCCCGGGACGTATTTGAAGTTCTGCCGGAGGTGAGAGTTTAAACCACTTCTGACAGGAGACTCTGCCAGGCGTTCCCAGCAGACCCTCACAACACGTTTGGGCCTGCCAGGTCTGTCTGGCGTCCTCCCCCACCACCGGAGCCAACTCACTACCAGGTAGTGGTCGGTGGATAGCTCCGCCCCTCTCTTCACCCGAGTCTCCAAAACATGCGGCAATGCGATGAAACGACAACCAGGTCGATCATCGAGCTGCGTCCTATGGTGTCCTGGTGCCAAGTGCACACATGAACACCCTTATGCCTGAACATGGTGTTCGTTATGGACAATCAACGACGAGCACAGAAGTCAAACAACAAAACACCGCTCGGGTTCAGATCGGGGGGGGGGGCATACCGCCCAACCACGCCTCTCCAGGTCTCACTGTCATTGCCCACGTGAGCGTTGAAGTCCCCTAGCAGAATGAGGGAATCCCCAAAAGGAGCACTCTCCAGCACCCCCTCCAAGGACTCCAAGAAGGGTGGGTAATCTGAGCTACTGTTCAGTGCATAAGCACAAACAATAGTCAGAACCCGTCCCCCCACCCGTAGGCGGAGGGAGGCTACCTTCTCATTCACCGGGGTAAACCCCAACGTACAGGCGGCAAGATGGGGGGCAACAAGTATGGCCACCCCAGCTCGGCGCCTCTCAACAGGAGCAACTCCAGAGTGGAAGAGAGTCCAACCCCTCTCGAGGAGACGGGTTCAAGAGCCAGAGCCACGCGTCGAGGCGAGGCCGACAATGTCCAGTCGGAACCTCTCAACCTCGCACACCAGCTCTGGCTCCTTCCCCACAAGAGAGGTGAAGTTCCATGTCCCAAGAGCCAGCTTCTGCAGCCGAGGATCGGACTGCCAAGGTCTCCGCCTTTGGCCACTGCCCGTCTTGCACTGCACCCGACCCCTATGGCCCCTCCCACAGGTCGGGAGCTCATGGGAAAGGGGGCCCATGTTGCCTCTTCGGGCTAAGCCCGGCCGGGCCCCATGGGTAAAGGCCCGGCAACCAGGCATTTGCCAACGTGCCCCAACTCCAGGCCTGGCTCCAGAGTGGGGCCCCGGTGACCCGCGTCCGGGCGAGGGAACTCTGAGTCCAATAGTTTTCCTCATCATTGGGGTCTTTGGGCTGCGCTTTGTCTGATAACTCACCTAGGACCAGTTTGCCATGGGTGACCCTACCAGGGGCATAAAGCCCCAGACAACATAGCTCCTAGGATCATTGGGACACTCAAACCCCTCCACCGCGGTAAGGTGGCAGCTCAAGGAGGGGTCCAAAAAAAAGGGAAAATATCCAGTGAGCTGCATTTCTGTGGGTGAAAATGCCTTGTTGATGCCAGAGGTCAGAGGAGAATGGCCAGATGCCGCTCCTGTCAGCTAAGAACACGAAACTGAGGCTACAATTCACATAGGTTCACCAACATTGGACAATAGAAAATGGAAAAATTTTACCTGGTCTGATGAGTCTTGATTTCTGCTGCGACATTTAGATGGTAGGGTCAGAATTCAGCATCAACAAGATGAAGCATCCATCCATCCTGCCTTGTATCAACAGTTCAGGCTGCTGCTGGTGGTGTAATGGGTTACTTGTGGAGTACCGCAGGGTTCTGTGCTTGGACTGATTCTCTTTAATATATATATGCTTCTAATTGGTAAAAATAATTAGTCAACATGGAATGAATTTGCACAGTTATGCTGATGATGCACAAATATGTTTTTCCACAAAACCTGATAAAACCAATCAGTTAGGTAGATTACAAGCATGTCTGGAAGACATAAAAACCTGGATGACTCTGAATTTTCTACTTTTAAATTCAGACAAAACAGGAGCTGTTGTCTTTGGACCAGAACCTTTAAAAGGGAAACTGCTAAATCAATCACTTCATCTGGATGGTATTAACTTGGCCTCTGGTAATAATGTAAAAAACCTTGGTGTAATTTTTGACCAAGACATGACATTTAAATCCCATATTAGACAGGTTCCTAAGATTTATTTCTTCCACCTCCAGAATGTTGCTAAAATTAGAAACATTAGTTTAGAGTGATGCAGAGAAACTAGTCCATGCATTTGTTACTTCAAGGCTGGACTACTGTAATTCCCTATTATCAGGAAGTCCACAAAATGCATTAAAAGCCTTCAAATGATCCAAAATGCTGCAGCAAGAGTTCTGATGAATATTACAAAGAGAGATCACATTTCTCCTGTTTTGGCTTCTCTCCATTGGCTCCCTGTTAAATCCAGAATAGAGTTTAAGATCCTCCTCCTTACTTATAAAGCCCTTAATAATCAAGCTCCATCAAACATCAGATATCTGATTGTTCCATATGTTCCTAACAGAGCACTTTGTTCTCAGAATGCAGGTCTACTGGTAGTTCCTAGGATTTGTTGAATGGGCGGCAGATCTTTTAGTTATCAGGCTCCTCTCCTGTGGAACCAGCTCCCAGTTTAAGTCTGTGAGGCAGATACTCTGCCTGTTTTTAAGACTAGGCTTAAAATCTTCCTTTTTGATAAAACTTATAGTTAGTGGCTTAGGTTATCCTGAGCTATTTTTTTAGTTATGCTGCTAATAGGTTTAGACTGTTGGAGGACAGACTGACCACTTTTCTTCTCTCTTCTATTTTTCTCATCTACTACTCTCCAGAAATATTTTTTCTGCTGTTATTGTTATTGTTAACCCATATTTCTCAGTATTTTTCTCGCCATAGAAGCTCCACACGGTCTGGTACCCGGCTCAACTATAATGCCCCCTGCTGGATGGGGAACATCAGCCCAGATGATGCTCAAAGTCACCGAGCATCCTCCATGCTGTCTCTTCTCTGTTTTCTCAGACCCCCAGTCGGTCGTGGCAGATGACCGCTTGTACTGAGCCCGGTTCTGCCGGAGGTTTTTCCTCTCCACTGTTGCTACATGCTTGCTCAGTATGAGGGATTGCTGAGGAATTGCTTTGGTTGGAGTCTGCATGATCTTGGCACAACCTCACGTCGATGACTCGTCGCAATCTACTGGGATTCCTTCCATAGAAAACTTTTAACTGATTGGAATTTTTTTTATAATTGTATTGAAATGACTTTTGTTGTAAAGTGCCTTGAAATTACATTTGTTGTGAATTGGTGCTATATAAATAAAAGTGAATGAAATTGAACTGAATTGAATTGGTGGTGTGCTTGTATGAGGGACCTATTCTTAGCACACTTTGGGCCCCTTAGTACCAACTGATCATGATTTCAACACAACAACCTCCCTGTTTCTGACCATGTCAATCCCTTTATGACCACAGTGTACCTATATTTTGATGGCTACTTCCAACAGGATAATGATCCATGTCATAAAAGCTCCAATCATCTCAGACTGGTTTCTTGAACATGACAATGTACTCAGATGGCTTCCACAGTCACCAGATCTCAGTCCAAAAGAGCAGTTTTGGGATGTGGTGGAATGGGGGATTCACATCATGGATGTGCTGCTGCAGGAACTGCATGAAGCTATCATGGCAATATGGACCAAAATCTCTGAGAAATGTTTCCAGTACCCTGTTGAATTTATACCACGAAGGATTAAGGCAGTTCTGAATGCAAAAGGGGCTCTAACCTAGTACAAGCAAGGTGTCCCTAATAAAGTGGCCAGTGAGTGTATATCCATCACTTATCTTTCCTCTTAACTGTTTGCGGTTTTAGGTGGGGGGGGGGGGGGTCCTATCTGTGTAGTGGTAGTCCTAACTACATTAAATAAGAATAAAAAAACGATTGTATTATCAAAAAAGACTAATTGATGCAAAATCTGAACGTGCAAAAATATGGGGTACATTGAAAGAAATCATGAGTAAGCATAATAGGTCGACTCCAACTGTTTTGGATGTTGGGGAAATTATCTCACTAAATCAAAGGAAATAGCAAATTATCTAAACCAGTTTTTAACTAAGAAAATTAAGATGTTGAGAGATTCCATGGAAATAGCCATAATGAAAATGTTTCCTATCAACTAATTAAACACAAAATAATGTTAAATAAAGGCTGTCAATTTCAATTTGTTGAGGTGACAGAAGATAAGGTTAAGGATATAATATTAAAAAGTAAAAATAAACCATCTAGCATAGATAATATTGATATAAAATTGTTAAAGTTGGTAGTAGATTGTATTTCATGTCCTATTGCTCATATAATAAATGGACGTTTTAAAGTAGGTATTTTCCCATCTCAGTGGAAAACAGCAAAAATAATTCCTTTAATTAAGAACAACAGAGAACCACTGTCTACCCAAAATACTCGACCTATAAGTTTGCTACCAGCTTTAAGTGAAATCATGGAAAAAATTGCATATGACCAAATTAGAGTTTATTTTTAAGTATACGAATTGAACACAATATATCAACATGCATACAAAACGAATCATTAAACCACTACTGCACTTATTCAAATTACTGATTATTGTTTGGAGAATATTGATCATAATAAGTTAATTAGTTCTATATTTCTTGATTTAAGTGAAGCTTTTGATGTTTTAGATGATTACATTTTATTACAAAAACTTAAATACTATGGATTTCATTCATCTGCTCTTAAGTGGACTAAAAGCTATCTTACTAATGGAGATTATACATTTTATTTTAATGGTAGCTTTTCTGAAAAAAGGTCAGATGGAATTTGGTGTTCCACAGGGAAGTTGTTTGGGACCTCTTTATTTTCTATTTTTATGAATGATTTTCCCTGGCTGCTGCAATATCGAACCACAGCAGTATATGGGGCGACTGTGGCTCAGTGGTAGAGTAGTTGGCTTGCAATCGGAGGGTCGTAGGTTTGATTCCAGCTTCCTCCAGTCACATGTCTCTGAGTAATAGTTGATTACTCTCAGTAATCAACTATTACTGAGAGTAATAGTTGATTGTAAGTTATCATGGACAAACCAGATTAATTATGTTTTTACAAAAAATGGGGAGAAGTATGGGGATAATTAGATTCAGTTGTAAATATATACCACAATGGTTACTTAAAAGCCTTGTCCAATCCTTACTGCTTTCCTATGTAGATCAAGTATCTGTTAATTGGTCCAGCACTAGTGAAAATAATTTGCATAAATTACAAGTAGCACAAAATAAAGCTGCTCGTAGTGTTTTAGGCTGCTCCTACAGAACAAATGTAAGAACCATGCATGAAAAACTGGCTTGCCTTAATGTGAAGAGCAGATTTAAATATTTCCTAGTAATAATTGTGAGGAATATTATAATTACAAAAAATACTAAAAGTTATACATAGTAAGTTACTGTTTTTCTCAGACACTCATGCCTATAATACATGGCAGATAAATGAGATGAAAGGTGTTTTACCACACAGTAGAACTAGTCAAATTCATTGAGCATTTTACTACAAAGCTATGGTTGCATGGAATGCGCTACCTAAATTTGTATTATTTTGAAAGTAATAAAATGTATTTTCAGAAGAAACTGAAAATGTTTTTGTTTACACATTAAATTATATTGTGATGAAGAATTTTGTAACTAAGAATTGTCTAAAAACTTTGTATTGATGGACTATGAAACGAAATGATCGACATGAAGCCACTATTTTATTCTATTCTGTTGTATTTTATTTTCAATATTAAAAAAAAATAAAAAATACATCTACATACACTTAAGGACAATTTAGAGAAGCCAATTGAATGGTAAATTGCCTGCATTTGGGTAGTGCTTTTTCAGTCAGAGGATCACACCGATGTCGGTAAGCTACTACATTGTATCTACAGTTACCCTAGGGTGCACTGACACAAGCAAGGCTGACAGTTAACGCAGTGCAGGAACCAATCAGAGCGTTAACTGTAGTTATGTCACTATACACGTATCTTGAATGAAGCGCGGGATCAGTAAAAACATTTTCAACAAACACAGATTTCAAAAATCAGAAATAAACCTTACCGAAGACAGATGGACAGGCACTCCTAAGGAGGAATAGAGTGCCTGTAGTTGGTGTCCTGGTAGGAGATTTGAGCTCCAATGCGGCCCAGGAGGTCATCAAACTGGGTGCGGGAGAGACGGAAGTACCACTGAAAGCAAACCTGATCCATAAGCAGCTCTTGGAGCAAATGGTTAAACTCCCCAAACTCAGAACGCATCTGACTAATGGGGGGAACCTACAAACAGCGCTGATGTAGCCGAAGTCGACATTGTCTAGCTTTATTTAGCAAATAAAGCCAAGCCACTCTCTCGATACTATCCACCATAGTTCAGAAAAAGCCCCGCCCACGTGTTCTTTTTTCCTCAGATGCAAGCGTTGCATGCTTTTTAGGACATGCGTCAATGTCAGATCACAATTTCGTTCTCATAGCACTGAAATTAAACAAGGCAAGGCCAGGCAAGGCAATTTTATTTCTATAGCACACTTTCAACACAAGGTAATTCAAGGTGCTTTACATGATTCAGTGATAATGAAACCACATGATTACAAAGCATATAAGTTTAACAGTAATCAATCAGTAAGAAAAGATATTGTAAGGAACAAATCCACGTAATTAATACACAATCACTTAAAAATAAAGCTAAAAGATAGAATAAAATATAGAAATTAAAACGACAACAATAAAATAATATAAAGATCAAATGTTTACAATAAAAAAAAAAAAAAAAAGCAGTTACTCATAAGCAAGTTTAAATAGATACGTTTTAATTTTAGACTTAAAAGAGTTCAGTGTCTCTGCAGCTTTACATTCTCCTGGTAGTTTGTTCCAGAGATGAGGAGCATAGAAACTGAAAGCTGCTTCTCCATGTGTGGTTCTGGTTCTAGGGACGATCAGTAAATTAGAGCTGGAGGACCTGAGTGATCTGGATGGTTTGTACCATGATAGCAGATCTCTAATGTACTCAGGTGCTAAACCATTCAATGATTTATATACCAATAAAAGCACTTTGAAGTCTATTCTCTGAGCTACAGGGAGCCAGTGTAAGGACTTTAGAACTGGGGTGATGTGTTCTACTTTCCTGGTTCTAGTGAGAACACGATCAGCAGCGTTCTGGATCAGCTGCAGCTGTCTGATTGATTTTTTAGGTAGACCTGTGAGGATACTGTTACAGTAATCAAGGCGGCTAGAGATAAATGCATGGATGAGTTTTTCTAGGTCTCCTTGTGTCATCATTCCTTTTATCCTAGAAATGTTCCTCAGGTGATAGAAAGCTGACCTTGTTATTGCCTTTATGTGACCCTGGAGGTTCTGGTCTGAGTCCATTATTACACCTAGATTTCTGGCCTGGTCAGTAGTTTCTAGTTGGACCAACTGAAGCTGTTTACTGATATTTAATCGATCTTTTTTGGGTCCAAAGAGAAGCACTTCAGTTTTGTTTTTGTTCAGTTGTAGGAAATTATGGGACATCCAGCTGTTAATTTGCTCAATGCATTTATTGAGGATTTGGATGGGTTCATCATCACCTGGTGACACTGAGATATAAAGCTGAGTGTCGTCAGCATAGTTGTGGTATTTAACATGGTTGGCGGTTATAATCTGGCTAAGCGGAAGCATATAGATGCTAAATAGGAGGGGCCCCAGGATGGAGCCCTGGGGGACCCCACATGTTATTTCTGTGTTTTGTGATGAGAACTGGCTAACTGATACAAAGAAGTTCCTGTTCTTGAGGTAGGATGTGAACCAGTCGAGTACTGTACCAGAGAGTCCGACCCAGCTCTCTAAACGTTCCAGTAATATATCATGATCAACAGTGTCAAACGCCGCACTGAGGTCTAACAGTACCAGCACTGTTGTTTTTCCATGGTCAGTATTTGTACGGATGTCATTAAAAACTTTGACGAGGGCTGTCTCTGTGCTGTGGTATCTACGAAAACCAGACTGATAAACATCAAGGCGTTTGTTTATTGCTAGGAAGCTGTTTAGCTGCTGGAACACAACTTTTTCAATAATTTTACCGATAAATGGGAGATTAGAGATTGGTCTGTAGTTTTGCATCAAAGTGCTGTCTAGGTTCTTCTTCTTTAGTATTGGTTTGATAACTGCTGTTTTTAGGGCTTTGGGGAAAACACCTGATAGGAGCGATGAGTTAACTATTTTGATAAGATGCATTCTGATGGATGGGAGGACCTTTTTTAGAAAATTTGTTGGTAAGATATCTAAGCAGCAGGTGGCAGAGCTTAGTTTGTCAATAATTTCATCAAAGCTTGATTGATTTATTGTTTGGAAGTGAGTCATTTTCTCTGGGTGAGTGTTAGTTGGGCTCATAGTTGGTATTGGGGTTTGAACTGATGTACTGATTGATCTTCTGATGTTCAAGATCTTTTGAGTGAAGAAGGTGGCAAAATCATTACAGGCCCTGGTGGAGTTTAGTTCAGGGGGTATTGTCACTGGAGGGTTAGTTAGTCTCTCCACTGTAGCAAATAATGTCCTAGCGTTATTGCTGTTTCTGTGAATAATCTCAGAAAAGAAGGAATCCCTTGCACCCTTTAAGGTTACTTGATACTTGTTCAGTCTCTCTTTATAAATCTCATAATGAACCTGGAGTCGAGTTTTCCGCCATTTTCTCTCGGCACGCCGGCACTCTCTTTTTTCATTACATACCAGTGGATTGATTCTCCACTGAGACTTCTTTTTGCTAGAGACAGTTTTAACCTTAAGTGGCGCAATCGTATCCATCACGTCTGAGACTTTGGATATAAAATCATCTGTCAGTTTATTTACTGAGTGCGTGCTAGTGGATGTTGGCGATTCAGACAAGGTTGGAGTGTACATCAGTTTAAAGTTTTCAGCTGAATTTTCTTTAAGGAAGCGTTTTTTAACATTGGATTTACTCTGATTAGGTATGTTTTCTTGGATGGTGCTTTGAAATGAGATGCAGAAATGGTCAGATAATGCTAAATCCGTTACAGCAATGTTAGAGATATTTAAGTCTTTGCTAATAAGTAGGTCCAGAGTGTGTCCTCGGTTGTGCGTTGGCTCGTTAATGTGTTGGCTTAGGTCAAAGTTATGAAGGGCGTCATATAGTGCTTTTGTTCCGTTATCTTGGGGTTTGTCAGTATGAATGTTGAAGTCTCCCACAATTGCTATGTGGTCATAGTCTAGACATATTGCAGAGCAAAGGTCATTGAAGTCGTTATAAAAGTTTGTGTTAAGTTTTGGTTTTGGTGGTCTGTATACGTTTACAAATATGACTTTGTTTCATTTGTTTCAGTAGCTAAATATTCAAAAGTGTTGAATTCTCCTAGTGATACTTTTTTAAAGTTTAAGGAATCATGAAAAACTGTGGCCAAACCACCCCCCCTTTTATTTTTCCTGGTCTCACTAATGAAGTGATAATTAGTTGTACAAGTCTCTATTAATACATTTTGTTCTGTATTTTCATCTAACCAAGTTTCTGAGAGAAATAGTGCATGTATATCATGTGTGATGATGTAGTCATTGATTAGCAGTGATTTTTCTGATAGTGATCTTATGTTTTGTATAGCTGCATTAATATTTCTTCTCGAGAAAAAAAGATTCTGTTTGCTAGGTATTATTTTTAAATTCTGTACTGCTCGGTTATTTTTAGTTTTAGTGTGTGAATACCTCTTTTTTATAATAACTGGGATTTTACTTTCAAGGTGAGACTGTGAGTAATCTTGACCAAACACCACTTTCTGGAAAGAAGTTTTTCTGGCTGTGTTCGGTCGGTATCAGATGTCTGATATGGTGAGTTGAATTGGAGAGCAATAATGTTCATAGTTCCTGCTTGGGCGTGGAGTTAAAAGGAGGATTCCTTTTTTTTCTTGAGTTTGAAGTTTTTCAGAGAATTCCTGGAATGGTGAGAGCGTCTCAGAGTCAGGAGTTGAAGATTAAATGGATCTGCTTGTCTTTCCTAGATCAGCTGGTGTGTTGATTGGATGTGCCGTCTCAGGGAGCATCATCTGTACAGTAGAATCAACACATAGAGATACTGGAACTCTGTGTTTCTTTAGAGGGTCATCTGATGGTGTTGTTGCACAGTCAGCTGGCATGACTGTGGCAGGCTTATCATTAGTTCGAGGACAAAGCGGTTTGTTTGCATTGTTTACATTAGATAACAAGTTCCAGAGATAGAGCTTCTGACCTTTTTTGTTGATATGACGTCCATCTTTTGAGAATAGATGCTTTCGTTCACAGAAGATCTTAAAATTATTCAGGAATGGAATAGACCTTTTTGCACAGACAGTTTTAACAAATCTGCTAAAACCTTTGATCCGGCTCCATTCTTCATCAGAAGGCGTTGCTGGAATTGGTCCAGATATGTGAAGTTCTATCTTGTTGGTGTTAAAGTTCTGGAGTAGATCCATGAAGTCCTTCTTTAAAATTTCCGATTTCTTGTGAGCGATGTCGACTGCTCCAGCATGAACAACAATTTTTTCTAGTTCTGGATTGCTCTCAATAATTGATGGAATTATCTCAGAAAGTTGTTTAACTGTCATTTGTGGGCAATTAATGACTTTTGTATTGATGCATAGAAGTTCAGTACCTTGGATCGATCCGTCATGAATAATAGCAAGCGTTTTCCTTTTCTTGCTGTGTTCTGTTTTCTTTGGTTTTCTGTATTCTTGCTGCTGTTTCTTCTTATCAGGAGGAGAGGAGAGGAAAACTCTGTGTGGGTCCGTTGATTCCAGGGAACTGTTTGCATTTTGTTGGCTTTGCTGTGCGTCTGTTAGACTCAAAGAGCTGGGAGATGCCAGCGCTGTGAATCTGTTTTTTAAAGGAATAAAAGAAGTTGTTGGTTGTTGGGGTTTCTTTTTACGTTCCTTATTTTTCTTGTTGGGTGTCTGTCGTCTGAGTGCTGTCCACTCTTCTAATGAGTGGGGGGTCCTTCCGGATAGACGCCGTCTGTTTGGAGGGGAACTCTGTGTTGTTGTTGGCATCGACCTGCCAGGTTGTTGAAAATCGCATGCCATACTCAGAGTAGTCTTGTTTCTGGCGTTTTCTTCCAGGCGTTGGATTTTTAATTCCATGTCCTTCATTCTTTCCAGAATGTTTTGGAGAGTGACATCAGCGTTGAGAGCCATTGTAGTCTTCGTTTCTTTGTCCACAGTGGAAAAGTAGAAAAGGGAATAAAAGTTGTCCCAGGGAGGTCGTCTAGTGTCCTTAGGGTGAGTAAATAAAAAAGAAAAGAAAAGAAAAAGAAAGATAGGTAGCGGGGGGAAGAGAGCAGGAGTAGAGGAGAGGAAAACACGTCCTGCTCCTTCGGCAGTCAGACACAATGTACACAACAAAAGTAGATTTACATTTTGAACAAATAAGAAAGAGGCCTTTTATAAAATGCCAACCAAAGATTTGGCACATTTTGACCAAGCGTTGGAGAAGGTAGACTGGAATGTTCTGAACTCTAATGATGAAATAGGCTCCTGTTATGGGAGCTTTTTTGGATCTAATCAATAATGTTAAGGCAAAATTTATTAAAAAGTGTTTAGTTCAACAAAAGGGCTCATTTACCCTAGCTGACAATACCCATTTAGTAATTGATGAGGAAAAGATAAATTCTACTTCAAAAATTTTTAAAATCCGTTGGATGTGTTGCTCGACGCATCCAACGGATTTGGTCTGAACGCAGCATAAACCCACGTATGTACACGGAGAACATGCAAACCACATGCAGAAAGAGCCTGGGCCGGGATCCAAACCTGCAACCTTCTTGCTGGATGGCAAAAGTGCAACTAACTGCCCCCCTGTTTTATCTATTTATTTCGCATTTATTATTATTATTATTATTATTATTATTATTATTATTATTATTATTAAATATTATTATAATTTTACCTGGTAAAGAACATACAACCTATTGATATACATACAGTTTTGAAAAAGAAAAAACTAAATAAAATAATTTAAAACCATAACATTTCACATAAAAAGAGGACATTTAGAAAAACATGCACTGTTAATAAGACTCCTTTTGAAAATGAATGAAAATCTCGAAGAGACAAAAATATAGTGTAAATCCAGTTCCATTTGTAACATCTTCCAACCAGTTGGGGCGGCATGACCAACGGCCTTTATTACCTTTTTAAGAGCCAACTAAGGTAGGTGGGTAGGTGGCATTAAAAGAAACAATGAGTGTCCTTATGCATGCACAGTGGAGGAAGTACAGCTCTGGCATACAAATCACAGTGAGGAGTAAGGCGACTACAACCAGTAACAAATCTCAAGACACAGTGATAAGCAGAATTTAAGGAATGAAGACATTTTGAGAGGCATTCATATATAAAACGTCACTATAATTTCCCATCCTATTTTGTGAAATATGAAGTGACTATCATCCTAACTTCTATGTATATATAGTGTCCCCCAAGATTCTGTACTTTGCTTTTCACTCTCTATGTTCAACTTTTTGGCCACATCATTCACGGTTATCCATTCTATTCTGCCTTTTTTATTATACTCAGATGTTTCAGATCAGAACTAAATTTAAGATCACCAGGAAAAAGCTGTATTCAAATTATAATTTTGTTTACTGAGGAGAAAAAAAGCTAACAAAAACATACGAAAAAATAAAGGTAAGAACTAATATCCAGAAAAACAACCAATCTAAAAAACGTTTCTGCTTCTAAGATAGAGGAATTTGATTCTTTAGTAGACTTCTATCTGAACTCTGGTTTTACTCTGCCACTGTGGTACACAATATTGGTTTTATTGACAATTTAAACATTTTCTGGGTTAGGAGTCAATTTTTGGAGCTGATGGACTACATAAAAACAGACAAAGCTGGCAAAGATATACCCTCATCCCCCTTGTCCACCACATCAGCCCCAGCTGCCCCTTCCCTCTCTGCCCCTTGCACCACATCCTGATGTGCAGTTGTTCCTATGAACTAAGCATTGATTTTAACAGTAACTCACATATCAGACTCGGACCTGGCGCTACTTCATTCATACCTTTATTATCAGCAGAGAGTGGACAATTAGTGATAAACTGAACAAATGCAACCCAAATAATCTCAAACAGTTACTAAAATTCCCATCCATCCATCCCTCTTTTTCCACTTCATCCAGGATTGGGTTGCGGGGACAGCAGCTTAAGCAGAAAGACCTAGACTTCCCTCTCCCCAGCTACTTGGACCAGCTCCTCAGGAGGAATTCCAAGCTGTTCCCAGGCCAGCCGAGGGACATAGTCCCTCCAGTGTGTCCTGGGTCTTCCTCTTAGTATCCTGACTAGATGCCCAACCCACCTCAACTGGCTCCTCTCGATTTGGAGGAGCAGTGGCTTTACTCTGAGCCCCCTTCAGATTCACACCCTATCCCTAAGGGAAAGCCCAGACACCCTACCGAGGAAACTAATTTCAACTTTGATTTTGTTCTTTTGGTCACCACCCAGAGTTCGTGACCATAGATGAGGGTAGGAATGTAAAACATTTACAATAAATCATTCAATTTTAGACCATAATCTTCAGAGTTTACTTTTAACAGAAACATGGGTGAGTTCAGATGCCCCTGCTGTTCTTACAGAGGCCTCCCCACCAAAATTTAATTTCACTTACTCAAGTAGGAACAGTAAATAGTGAGGGGTGGGGTGTGGATACTTTTATAAGTTCATCTGTCACACCTGTTTTATTTTATAATTTTACCACTTTTGAATATACTGCATCTGTTTTTAGCACTCCTCAGATTTTATGTGTCACAGTTTATAGTCTTCTGAAAAAGAATGCACTCTTACAAAACGATACTTTTAGCTGGTGATTTCAGTCTACATAGAGATAACCGTCTAGATTCTTTATCAATAGATTACTAAAAAATATTTTAATTATATAGATTTTAGCCAACATGTCATGCAGCCAACTCACAACAGAGGACACACCCTGGATTTGGTCATCACATATGGCCTGTCCACCAGTGTGTCCTCTGTTGTTGACTTGGCTGTCTCTGACCACTACGTTTCCTGATAGGAACTGTCAGGAAACAAAATCTAACCCCTGAAGTGGCTGCAGGTTTTCTTGAAGTTTTTAAAAAGTTTCCTCTTATACCTTTACCTGCCCCCTGTGATTTTATCGTGAATGATTTTAACAGTAGGCCTCAATCTGCTCTCAACCTGCTGGCTCCACTTACAGTTGTAAACATACATTCAAAATGTACAGTACCGTGGAGAAATGAAGACCTTAAAAATTTAAAGAGGAATTGAAGGGCAGCAGCAAAAAAATGGAGGAAAAATAAAATCAAAATAAATCATCAAATCATACAATAACCCAATCCTAACTTTGTTTTTTAAGCAATTTTATGGTTCTTTTAGAGATGAGATTTTAACCTTTATGAATTGCTCCCTTCAGACGGGGGTTTTTCCTGCCGCCTTTAAAGCGGTGGTAGTGAGGCCCCTGTTTAAGAAGAGAAATTTAGATTTTAATGATTTAAACAACTTCCAACCAGTATCTAAATGTACGTTAATATGTTAACTTAGGTTCGTGAGCTGGACCACGCCTCATATTCAGTATTCTCTCACTAATCTACTCGGATCCGACTCACCTGGCATCTCACACCTGAATTCCATTCCTAATTACTCTGTGATCTATTTAAACCCCGAGCACCTAGCCATCAGCATCGCTCAGACTGTGGTCTCGTAAATCCCACTTTCCCTCCCCCTGATCCTTTATCTCGTCTCAGTATTACATCCTCATTTTATAATTCCCTCATCCCTTCATCCCCTCCCTTCATCCCCTCATCCCTTTCATCCCCTTATCCCTTTCATCCCATTATCCCTTCATCTCCTCCGTCATTCCCTCTCTCATCCCCTCATCCCTTTCATCCCATCATCTCCTCCGTCATTCCCTCTCTCAACCCCTCCCTCATCCCTTCACCCCTCTCATCTCTTTCATCCCACCCCTCATCCCCTCACCCTCCATCCCTTCATCCCCATCATCATTCCATCCTCTCATCCCTTTCATCCCATCATCCCTTCATCTCCTCCATCATTCCATCTCTCAACCCCTCCATCATCCCTTTACCCCTCTCATTCCTTTCATCCCCTCCTTCATCCCCTCATCCCTTCATTCCATCATTCTTCCATACCCTCATCCTTTCATCCCCTCCCTCATCCCTTCATCCCCTCCCTCATCCCTTCATCCCCTCATCCCTTCATCCGCTTATCTGCTCTTTCAAACTCCAGCACTAAAATCTGTTTCTTTCGGCTTCTTCGTCTGGGGGGGGTCCTGAGCAGGCTCGAGAAGAAGACGGACTTCCGAAGACTGCACCCCCACACACAGTCTTCAAGCCTCCATCAGTGCATCCTTCCAGACACACCATCTGTCGAACCTTTTTTGTCAATAAATGTTCGAATCTAAACAAATCTAATCTCTGTAAGCGTGCTCCATGCTAATGAACTTGCAATTTTTAAGCAAAGTTAAAGAAAAGCTTGTTTTAATTCAACTGAATGATTTTATTAATGCCCATAACGTCCTGGAGAAATTTCTGTCTGGTTTCAGGATGAACCACAGCAAAGAGACAGCATTTCTGAAGATTTTAAATGATTTTAGATTAAACTATGATGCTAAAAAGGTGACAGTGTTGGTTCTACTGGATCTAAGCTCACCTTTGATACAGTAGACCACACTATTCTTTTAACTCGTTTAAAACAGATCGGCCTCTCTGGTGCTGTTCATAAATAGTTCACATTATATCTCACATTCAGGACTTTTATGATTAATAATTGTGATTACAATATTGATCAAAATAATCGTGATTATTATTTTGGTCATAATCGTGCAGCCCTAGTTCACATCCTACCTCACAGACAGGACTTTTATGGTAAGTTTAGATACCTGTTCATCTAAGGTCCATACGATTACATGTGGTGTGCCCCAGGGTTCAGTTTTTGGCCCAGTGCTTTTTAACCTGTATATGCTCCCTCTTGGCAGTCTCATCAGAAGACATGGCGTTAACTTTCACAGTTATGCTGATGATACACAGTTGTACATCTCCATGTCTCCTGATGACACACGGCCAATGGATTCACTTTTTAACTGCATTTTAGACGTCAAAGCCTGGATGGCAGAAAACTTTCTCCAGCTCAACCAAGACAAAACTGAAGTTTTAGTTATCGGTCCTTTACCAAATGTCATGCTGCCCTAAATCACTCACTCTCCTCATCATTATCTGCACCTGTGTCATCCTGTCTGAACCTCCTCACCTGCTATTGTTTTCACCGGTGTTCCCTGAGTGTCTTCACCTGTTCCTCCTTGTCTCCCCCTTTTTAAGATCCAGCGAGCGCTTCAGTCCTCACTGGATCATTGTCGTACCTGTTGCACATTTGTTGTTTATCGTCTCACCTTATGTTGCTGCACCATAAATAAATTATCACCTCACCTAGAACTCTGCTTCTGCGCCTGGGTCCTTCGTCCATCCCTGACAGAATGATCTAACCCGAAAAAAAGGACCCAGCAGAATCGTCGGACCCTGACCTCCTGCAAGACCTCTGGTCACGTCTGGATGACATCTGCTTGGAAGCACCAGCTTCTCAGCCGCGGCTGCACCTGTCCTCAGCCGCCGCTTCTCAGCCGCCGCTTCTCAGTCGCCGCTTCTCAGTCGCCGCTTCTCACAGCCGCGGCTGCACCTCCTTCAGGTTTCTACACCTGCTCAAACATGTTGATGGCACAATCCAGCAAGACACACATGACTTGCCAAACAGCATCCGTGCACCTTGGCAGCCATCTTAAATTTCTCCTCCATCTTGAATCTTCGACTTCAGATTTTTCAATTAACTTTCAATTCATACACTGTGAAAAAGCAGGTGGTAGATTTGCACTAATTTACTGCTGCATGCAAATACAATGATTTATTTTATTTATATACATGTATGTAATCAAATATGTCTGTACTTCAAATACAATAATTTTTTGAGCATATACTACAGTAATAGCTAAGTCTGGTCTTGTTTTCATTTTCCTCTCAGTCCTCACCATGCACACCTGAAGGTGACTCATCAGTTAAAAAAATTCCCCCATACGTGTAGCTGACAGCCAAGCTGTCTATGAGGTCCGCAGGGGAGTTGGTCCCGACCAACCGTATCTGGGATGAATCCTTAGCCCTGCCTTTTCTGCCACCGTCGTTAATCAGCAGGCATTGATTAATTGGATTAACCCAAAATGATCTTAATGACTGATCAATTTCCATTAGACATCCTTAAATACATCTAAATGAGATTGGAGGATCGGGTGGGTTTCAACAGCTTTGTGTGTTGATTTTTATTTGCAATCCTTTGACATTCTCACCTTAACTTTTATTATTATTATAGTCCTTGTGCCTGTAGATTCCAGGGGTGGGAGGAGAGAAATAAGCTGTTCAAACCAGCTTGACTCTTTGTGAAAAAGTAATCCTCCCCTATGTGCTGTATCTGCCATCACTGGCTGCAACAACTGCCAACAATTAGGTGGAGGGCATTTTTGGCCACTGTCCTTGACAGAGTTTTGTGATATTAGTCCGACTGGAGGGTTTTCAAGGATTATTGAATCGTGTTTAAAGTCCCGCTTGTCATCTCCGTTGGACTGAAGTCAAGACTTTGACTAGGTTTCTACTGCACATAATTGTATGTCCCTAGCAGGTCCTTATGGTCATGTGTTCAAGACCTGCTGGTTGTGCTATGCTAGCGACTAAAATGTAAAGGTAACTACCGGGTAAGCCCTGACACTCTTGTTTGAGGTCAGAACTCTTTGGAGCTTTTTAAACAGCCAGTAAACACTTATCATCAAAATTTCCTGTAATTATCTATTTGATGTGCTTCTGCTTGATGTAATAATTAGGGCTGTTCCATCAGCATTTTAGGCCTCCCAACCCGATCTGATCTTATAACCTCAAATCCAACCCGATTTCCATATCTGATATTTTTCCCTCAGTATGACAGCAGGAATGTCAACCAGATCTGTTGCTCGTGCATTGAATGTTAATTTCTCCTCCATAAGCCGTCTCCAAAGGCGTTTCAGAGAATATGGCAGTACATCCAACCGGCCTCACAACGGCCGACCACGTGTAACCACACCAGCCCAGGACCTCCACATCCAGCAGGTTCCCCTCCAGGATTGTCTGAGACCAGCCACTCAGAGAGCTGCTGAAACAATTGGTTTGCATAATCAAACAATTTCTGCACAAACTGTCAGAAACTGTCTCAGGGAAGCTCAACTGCATGCTCGTCGTCCTCATCGGGGTCTTGACCTGACTCCAGCTCGTGCGAAGAAGATGTGTTGCACTGAATGAGGCAAATGGTGGTCACACCAAATACTGACCGGTTCTGAGTCCCCAGACCCCCAATAAAGCAAAAAACTGCACATTCCAGGGTGGCCTTTTATTGTGGGCAGTATAAGCTACACCTGTGCACTAATCATGATGTCAGATCAGCATCTTGATGTGGTACACCTCTGAGGTGGGATGGATTATCTCAGCAAAGCAGAGCACAATTTGGGTCTTCTGCTACATAAAACGTCATGTAAAACCACGTTCATTTTATGTATCTTTATGTATATTTCACATACATACCTTGTTTTGTAATATTTAATATGTGTAAATAAAACAAACAAACAAAGAAATATAGAGAGCTCTACACCTGTCTACTTACATCAGAAACAGGAAGAGAAAATATAATAAATGTGAGGAATAGATAAATATGTATTGTATATCAACAGTATATCTACCTCAGACTCTACTGCCACACACTCTCTCTCTCTGACTGCATGTGTCAACAACGTATAAATTAAAGAAATGTACAAACTTCCTGGTAACAGAAACATGGCTTAATGATTTTATGAGGTTATTTACCTACGCTTGATGAAAGAAAAATAGCTCTGAATAAACAACAGCTGAGCAGAAGCGCTTGTCGACTGCTGCAGAAAAAATATGTCTGTTGTAAACAGGTGAAGCAGCAGATAGAAGGTGATTTTCCTGACCACGCCACTGCTGAAGCCGGTATGAACCAGGTGTAAGCGTCTGAGGCTATGGTCGTGGCTCTACTGCTCCTGCTCCTTTCACCGGAGCCTCTGGAGTCGGCGTTGGGTTACCTTGTACTGTGTTCAATGTTATCGGAAAAATTAGCTTTAATTGCTTTTTGTTTCTTTTTTTGCCTTATAAGTGGGGATCTATCTGAATCTTGGCTGGACAGATCCCCCCGTCCCCCACCCCATCTGCGCTCATGCACCGAGGAGGGCTTCACTTAACCTCTGATCCACAGAACAATCCCTCAGTGTCACTCAACTGTGAGTAAAGTAAGAATTCACGCTGGAACCAACAACATTCATAAACAGCAGTCCAAGCTCCTGAAGTGGGATTTTATTCACTTCAATCTTTTAAAACACACACGTGCCTGTTTTTATTTCTGGCCTCCCCCCACCAATCGACCAAGGCATTAGTTGTTTTCATAGGCTTTTATCTCTGAACACTTGGCTTTCTTCTGCTACTGTGATGGACAATATTAGCTTTATAAGCTATTTTAACATTTTCTTGGCAGGAGTAATCTGTTTGGGTCGGATGGACTACACTTCAACAGAGAAGGCAAAAGATGTTGGAATAAGCACGCCGGCCGCAGCTGCCCCTTCCCTCTCTGCCCATTCCACCACATCCTGATGTGCAGCTGGTCCCTGTACCTACAGCATGAAATCAGTGCTGATTTGGACTTGGACCTTTCCCTACTTCATTAATACTTATTATTATCAACAGAGAGCAGACAAACAATCATAAACCAAACAAATGCAACCCAGAGAATCTCAAAGAGTTACTTAATGTAGCACTTTTTGTAAGCCATACAGTCACTCCATCTCCAACCACTAATAATATGGCACTTTTAAATGGTCTCTGCTGAACAGAACGTTTAAGATAAACAATTGGATTTTTTGACAATAATCTTCATTGTTTAATTTTAATGTAAACACGGCTGAGTGACGATGCCCCTGCTGTTCTTACAGAGGCCTCCCCACCAAATTTGTATTTCGATTATTCAGTGAGGAGTACCAAAAGGGGAGGTTGAACTGTTTTTATAAGTTAATCAACCCTTTCCCCCAAACCAGTTTTATTTGATAATTTTAGCACTTTTGAATATACTTCAATTATTTTTAGCAATCCTTAGATTTTATGTGTCACAGTTTATAGGCCTCCTAAAAATAATGCACTTTTATACTAGAATTTTCAGAGTTATAGTATTATCGATTCAGTACAACTCGTTTTAAAGGATAGTTTTAGCTAGTGATTTTAATCTACATGTGGATAAACTTTTACATCCTTTTTTTTCGACCTATTTTTTTAAAATAGCCTGATTTGTATTGTAGTTAGCATGTCACGTAGTGACACCACCTGGACTTTGTTCTCACATTAGGGCTGACCACCAGTGTGTCCTCTGTTGATGATTTTGCTGTCTCCGACCAAGACTGTGTGCGTTTTTAACATAACAAATTTTATCCATCAGGAGACCTCTGTGAGAACTTTGAGGAAGCTTTAACTAACCCATTAAGTGGCTGCAGGTTTTCTTGAAGTTTTTGTTAAGATACCTCTTATTGCTTTATATGCCTCCGAATATTGTCAATGATTTTAACAGTAGGCTTCAATCTGCTCTTGACCCGCTGGCTCCACAACTAGTTTAAACTATACACTCTAAAGTTGCATCACCCTGGATAAATGAAAACCCCTCAAAAATAAAAATTATTAATTGTAGGGTGGCAAAGAGTAAATGGAGGAAAAATAAAACCATGATAAACCATCAAATATACACATAAATTATTAAATCATACAATAATACTGTAAGAAATTCAGGAAATACATACTTTTCCAAAATCATCTTAGAACATAAAAACAATCTCAAAATTGTTTTCCCCACAATGGACATGATTTTTAATTCTGCTACTAATGCATATCAGAAAGCCCCCTCAAACACTGTATGTGATGATTTTGCTGAACACTTTAGAGGGAAGGTAGACAACATCAGATGTAATAGTTTCTCTATCATAGCTTTAGACAAATCTGAGTGTCTGCCTTTACCAGAGGAAACACTGAATAGTTTTGTCCTGGTAAAAGCTAGGGCTCTTGATAAAGTTTTCTCCTTAGCGAGGCCCACCGCATGTGTTTTTGACCTGATTCCCACTCGTCTCTTTAGGAATTTTATGGATCACTTAGAGATGAAATTTTATACTTGATGAATTGCTCCGTTCAGATGGGGTTTTTTCCTACTGCCTTTAAGCAGGCGGTAGTGAGGCCCCAATTACAGAAAAGCAATTTAGATTTTAATGATATAAAACATTTTCGACCGGTATCTAACTTACCATTTTTAAGTTAGATTTTTGGACTACCTTTTATTCAACTGAATGATTTTATTAAAGCTCCTAATGTTCTGGAGAAAATTCCGTCTAGTTTCAGGATGAACCACAGCACAGAGATGGCCTTTCTGAAGATTTCATATGATTTTAGATTAAACTATGATGCTAAAAAGGTGACGATGTGTGTTCTACTGGATCTAAGCTCTGCCTTTGATACAGTAGACCACACTATTCTTTTAACTCTTTTAAAACAGATCAGCCTCTCTGGTGCTTTTCATAAATGGTTCACACTAGGGCTGCACAATAAATCCGATTTTGATCATGATCACGATTTTGGTGGCCACAATTAAATGAACCTGATCATCAACGATATTTACATTCAAAATGCTAGCTCTTCTGCTTTGTTCTTTATCACACATCGACTCAATCAATATTTTACATGCCATCAGGGGGCAAACGCATGGCTAAAGCTTCATTAAGCTGCCCAAATAAAAACCGTGCACATGCCACTCAGCACTCATAATGGCTGCACTACGCTTGCTACGTAGCAGATGAAGAACAGTATTTGAGCAATGTAGTAGATCCAAATCTCCATTTTAGATCTGACTAGTAAGAAGAAAGTTCCCGAAAGTGTATTACCGCCACAGTAAGCAGCCGGTGGATGCTACGCTATCCCACAATGCAGCGGACGCCCCGAAATCATAGAAGAAATAGGACCTAGCTAAAAATGGCTACAGACGAACTGTCAACCATTGACACCGCCACAGTTTCAGCGGATAAATGTACGTGAAGCAATGTTACTGATTAATGTAATAGTTTTTTGACTGATCAAACATTTAAGTTGTTAAGTCATACCAGACAAAATAACGGCTAGAGGAGGCGGGACCACAGGCGAACGTAACGTGATTGTTTGCTATGCAGCATTTACTACATTAATGGGCGAGTAATAGTTGCTACGTAGCATATAGTAACTACTAACTATTTGGATGCAGGGAATGTCAAAGGTCTTTTCTGTATAAACTGTAATTGTTTCTCTTAAATTGCACTTTGAGATTGCACTCTGAAGTAACATATTTAGCTTGTACATACATACATATATATATATATATATATATATATATATATATATATATATATAAAGTATTGGAGTTTGTTTTTTGCATTTTTATCATCTATTCTAATCTAAAGTTTTATTTTTTCGCACACAAATGTTGCAATATTGTACGTTTATAATTGGTGCATCAAACATAGATATTTTACAGGACTGGATGAATGATCGTGATTAATAATTGTGATTACAATATTGATCAAAATAATCGTGATTATTATTTTGGTCATAATCGTGCAGCCCTAGTTCACATCCTACCTCACAGACAGGACTTTTATGGTAAGTTTAGATACCTGTTCCTCTAAGGTCCATAAGATCACATGTGGTGTTCC
The DNA here is from genome assembly GCA_028564705.1 of Apricaphanius iberus. Taxonomy (NCBI): domain Eukaryota; kingdom Metazoa; phylum Chordata; class Actinopteri; order Cyprinodontiformes; family Aphaniidae; genus Apricaphanius; species Apricaphanius iberus. The sequence continues at coordinate 473,425 of JAPXFQ010001133.1, read as the reverse complement.
GCAGAGTTTAGTTTTAGGCCCAGAGCTTTTTTAACCTGTATATGATCCCTCTTGGCAGTGTCATCAGAAGACATGGAGTTAACTTTCACAGTTATGCTGATGATACACAGTTGTGCATCTCCATGTCTCCTGATGACACACGGCCAATGGATGCACTTTTTAACTGCATTTTAGACGTCAAACCCTGGATAGCAGAAAACTTTCTCCAGCTCAACCAGGACAAAACTGAGGTTTTAGTTATCGGTCCTGAGGCTCAGAGAGGGAAACATTTAACAAAACTATTAATAATAATTAACATTGCTAATAATTTTCTTTAAATCCGTGAACCAGAGACATTCCTGGAAGTACCTCGCTCCACCCGTCTCTTCTTTTTTTTTCTTTCGTTTTTGTCTGTTGCTGTCCTCTCTCCTTGCCAGGTCCTCTGAGATCCCACTGTTGTTGTTCTAAACAAGCAGCAGGGGGTTGTGGGAAGAGGCCTGCACTCATGCTGAGGTGTGAGTAACCCAATGAAGGGAGGACGTGTCCCTCTTCCTTCCTTTCTTTTTCTCTTTGTGAACTCGGGGTCGACCCCTCAGCGGAGGAGACTCTGCAGGTTGGCTGATTCATACACAGATAAAAAAACATCCAAATGAATGCTGTTAATTCGCAATTTCATTGCACATCACAGCAGTACATTAGAACAGCAGCACTCCAATGTGGCACACACATTCAGCAGAGAACCATAAAGCACAATAAAAGCAAACGTGCACATAAATCTAAAACCCTGGAAGCAGCAGAGCGTACAAAACCCTTGCTCTCCAGCGAAAAAAAAAATCATATGGCATAACTCATAAACATGTAAACAAACACCCACACAGCCAGCATTATAAATAGTGGTACACTGAATGCATATGTTCACATGTGTTGAAGTGTGTTTTGAATACACTCTGGACATCTGTCAGCGACTAGAAATCATAAGTTTTATTAGCGGGGAAAGATGCCTACTGATGGAAGTGGAAGACAGGTAGCATAAGGATAGTGAATGAAACGGCAGCGGTGGTGAAGGGAGGGGTTGGTGAAGGTATTTCACATCACATGGATTGAGATATATAGCTATATCAGAGCTTTCTATGTACAAGCAGAGAGGAAATATGCAGCGTGGATCCCCTGTTGTACGCAGCTGTACGGTCCACATCTCTGGTGGAATACTTAGCCGAGGGATTGTGGGGCCTCCAGCATTTGCATAACTCTATTAAGACATCTTAGGCTCCTTTTCTGTCTATATCAGGTATGCTCACGCAGAGACACCTGTGTAGGAGAGGCCATGAAGATGCTCCCCCTGTGAAAAGCAGAATTACATTTTCCTTTTCACATTTGTGGAAGATGTAATCCATGGTGGAGCAGGGAAAGCATAGCAGTGATGTGATGTAGTGAAGAAATTATGAAGAGTGTACATTATGCTTCTTGACTTTGAAATCAAATGGGAATCCTTCAGGGAACATTACAAGGTTCATGTTCAATTCAAGTCCATGGGCTGAAGAAGATAAACTGAAGCATGTAAGTGTCTTTTTGCCAATAGAGAATATCTGGTTGGAGCTCCAGACATGGATGGATGGATGGATGGATGGATGGATGGATGGATGGACGGATGGATGGATGGATGAGTTCATGAACAATTTTAGAGACCCCAGTTTGGACCAACTTAAATCCAAATCAATATAAACCTTTTTGAAACACCCAAGTGATTGAGAAGACATGCCTGTCGCAGCATCAGTCTCTAACTGTCTACCATTAACATTATCAGGCATATGAAGGCAGAAGTGAATTTTAATGCACAAGATGAATAATGTCTGTAAATTTAGAATGGGTGAGCTATAATTAGTTTGACAGTATGCATGCCTCCTTGGGTCAGCCATGTTTTCTTCCTCTAAGACAATAAGATCAGTCGCCCTGAGCTCTCCAGCTATAGATAGGCCGACTGTGTGTGGTGCTAAGTAGAGCGATGACCCAGAGGTCACCTCCGTTTTCTAGTGTCTTTATATCAGCGGCCCCCGCAGTGTCCCCCTCCTCCCTGCCACTTTCTCTTCCCTTTCCTTCTTTCTCTTCTTCAGTGGCGTGAATCATGAAAGCGAGCCCTGTGAAGTCGATGGGCCTTTTTCCTCTGTGGCGTCTTCTTTTTTTTTCGCAGTGAGAAACAGAGAGATGAGGTATTGATTTGAGAGCCTCTGGGAGAACAATAGGTCCCACACTGAAGCCACTCCGTAGCACAAACACCTTCCCTGAAGCCTCTCAGTGCCAGAGCAAGACCTGGGAGGAAGAGAAAAGCAGCTTTGCTCTCTGTTGTTCCATCTTCCTCCACTTGCAGCTGCTCGGTGATAGCCTGCAGGGGTGGAATGATGAAGAAGAAGAGGCCAGACCTTAGTGCTTTTTTGGTCCCTGCTGATCAACTAGCTTCATAGGCCAGGCCCTAGAACCCTCAACCAACCGTAAAGGAGAACCTCTGAGAACCAACACCCGGGAGGTCACTGGTTCAAATCCGCCTGAAGCTACTCTGAACTTTGTGGGCCTGTAAACTGTACCCAGCCTGAATCACCCTGCCCTTTTTCCTCTTTACCACCCACCCTCATGCAGCTTGAAGATGGTCCTGGGTCGATTGCTTGCCAACATGTTGGATAACAGCTTCCAGATTGGAATGATTGATGACCGCAGAGGGTCTACAATGATGTCATTGCCAAAACTGCATGAGCTCATTAACAGAAGACAAAAACGCTGCATCCATCTTGTTAGTTTATGAGCCTGTAGTCCAGGCAAGAAACCGGACATAAACAGACAAAACAATTATGAGCTGTCACAGTCCAGAAGGGGAAAAGTAAATGTATTTACTCCTATCAGCGTTTAGAATCACTCCAAACATAAAACTGGTCAAAAAGAAAAAGCAAAAAAAAAAAAACAACACAAAAGCTATTATTCATCGCCATCATCAATTATCAGAAAGATATTTCTCATAGTGACGTACAATTCTCAAAGTTTTGGGTTACGCTTAATCTTTCTTCCTCGCATGATAACCAACCGGTGCCATCTCTAGGTACCTCTGCTTGTCTAAAATCTCCACCAGATTGAATAAGGAGGAAGGTTATAACCGTCAGCTTCACCTTCTCTGCTACACAATCCTAGGCCAGCCCAGACAGGGTTTAGGGTCAACGCGCTTAGCTCATACTCAGGCTGTTAATTTCATTATGCAGAGCAACAGAGAGATGCTAGAGGCCGCAGACTGGAATAATCTGTGGAGTTTCCATCATTATATATTAACAGATTGCTTGTATTGATTTGCTTTTGAAGAGATCCTCATGAATTGGAGGATCAGGGTTGAATTTCATATTTTATTGACTGAATATTTCCAGAAAGGTTTAGCTTCACCACAAGACTGATAAATAGCTAGGCATATTAAAGGAGGATGTAAAAATGTACAAACTATCTTCAAGAAATTTCTTGGTCCTTACCTTCTGGTTGTGTTGTTCACTTGAAGATGATTAATGACCTTCTGCGATTCATATCACAAAGGCTTCTATGTATGTTGCCAACAATGCACTGAAGTCCTCAACAGGAAATGAGAAAGGTTCTTCACCGATGGCAAGCTGCAACCAAATATATGATATCCAACTGTTCAGTGCTTTTTCTCGCTGTAGTTTACTGGTCATTTCTCCAGGAGAAAGATGTCAGAACTCATGATGAATGTTTCATTAGAAGATATGAAAGTGTGACTGCTGAGGCTTTCAGACAGTGTTGCTTCGATGTGTCTTAACCCTTTGATTTGGCTTGAACAACCTTCCTCCGTCCTACGTTTTAGGTTTTGAAATTTGGCTTTCCTGCAAGACGTTACTGATGTTCCTAAAGCCAAGCGACATACTTAGGGTGCTAAGTAACTCTAATTTAAACTCGCCCAGGATGAGCTTCTCATTTTTTTTTTTTCAAGGAAGATCCTTTCCCCTCACAGAGAGAGCTCTTCTAGATGCTTCTACCCAGAATCTCTCTTGGTCTTCTTTGGTATCACAGAAAGGTTGTGAGATCAGATTAAAATGGATATTGTGCTGTATGGAAGAAAACAAGTTAGAAGTAGTAAAGTGGAGGACAAGTCAGGATTATTGTAGGGAAGTGACATGATGCTTTTGGTGCTTGAGAAGCTAACAGTTATGTTCATATAATAATTTTGTGATTAGAACCAACATATACACAAAGATCGTTGAAAATAAACTACTGTGATGTATGAATTTACAATCCACATATATGATTTGAAACTTTTTGATAGGTCTTGTAATGCTCTCTCTGAAACAATTTACAACTTTTAAACAGCTAGGATAAAGTAAACATGCAAAATATTATGGATATGTCATACCTAAATATCTGCTTTTGCTGAATTTGACTAGGCAAGGCAAGGCAGTTGTATTTCTATAGCACACTTTCAACACAAGGCAATTGAAGGTTCTTTACATGATTCAGTGGTAATGCAACCAAATGCATGATAAAAATATGAAAATCAAAACAGATCGAAGCATAACAAAAAAAAATTATGTGAAATGCCAATGCATGAGTATCTAAGCTGATCACAAATTTTTATGTATTACCTCTTTGGGAATGATCATCTTGCAGCTAATGCCCCAGCTTTGGCACTTGCAATAGATTCAAGTGGAGCAATTGGAACAAATCTGTCTTTGAAATAGGCTACAAGATAAGTGTCCAACAGTCCTGTTTAGTTAGTTTATCCTTTAAGCTTGGGAATCTTCTCAGGTAGTCAAATGGCAAAGTAAGAGTTAGAATAGTTTGAAAGAACATTGAACAGCCATCAGAAATCATTGCAAGTACTGTCCAAGATCACCTTGAGAGTTCACCAAAAAGTCCAGCAGCAAAACAGAAATAAATAAAGGGATTATTCAAGACTTATGCATCATGATATATCATTTGTTGAGGTTGTGTTCGAGTCCCTTACCATGCTCTCTGCCTGTTTCTTATAGGAAACCCAATGGTCCATTAAATGGACCTTCTGGGTCATTTTCCACTCTGTGAAGAGTGTGTCACCAGCATTGCTTTCTCTTTATTTCTACTCGCTTGTGGCTACATACCAACACTGAGGCATGGGGGTAATTTGAAGCATTCAAGATGTGTTGTTTGTCTTACGTTAGGGAGCCAAGCTGGAGACAAGAAGAAAAGGTGTCTGCAGCAGGAAAGAAAGCTGAATGCTTCTCTTCTTCCCCCTGTCACATAAAGCCCAGAGTGGGTGGCAGAGTTGGGCTTCACTGGGGCAACGGTGAGGCAGGAATGGATGGTTGGGTTATTAATATTCACTATGCAGAATCATGCAGCTGGTGGCTCCAAAGCGTGGTTTGGCGGTAATGAAAATGGTCCAATTGGAGGATTACTGGCTCATAAAGACAGAGAGTTTAGAAGAGACAACCGTCTCAACCTGGACAGCGATGACTAATCACAATGAATGCGCACATAAACCCACGTATAGCCACCCAGCTACACCTCTCTGTGTTACATCACCTCTCTCTCCCTCCTTTCTCCCACTCTGTGTCTCATGTTGGTGTGAATTGTGGTGAGGTCAGAGCTCAAGGCATGCAGAGAATGATTTTGATTTATGCCCTCTGAGCTCAGCTATGGCCGTGCTGCATGGTGGGGCAGGTACTCAGAGGAGCCCCCCATTCACTAATGGTGTTGGCAGGCCCACCGCATCATCAAGCCAGACAAATGGGCTTTCTGCTGGCCTGAAATTTTTCCTTCTTTGAAGCTTAAGGTGCATCATATATCTCTAAAACCACCCAATAAGGCTGTGAGAAATAGGTTTTGAAAAGAAATCGATTCAGATGCTTTACAGCAGGCACGTGTGTGTCTGGGCCGTTGAGGTAGACGTGGTTTCTGCTGTCATGGTTTCAGCACCAGGGAGTAAATGGTAACACAGGTCATAAAACAAGTGATTTTCATCAAGATAGAGAGAAAACCCTGTTTAAACTATTAGCCTGACATGTAGACACACACCATAAAAACCTGGTGTGGGTCCAGAGCTGCAGTTTGACACACTGAAGCTGTTATGGAGGTTTTTATCATGTCAGCTATGGTGTCAATTACTAACCGACCAGCCTGCTTCTGTGGCATCCAACCATAACATGCAGAAGTCAGAAGCAGATTTGGTTACTGTGCTTGTAGATATGTTAACAGAGGTGAAATTCAATTCAATTCAGTTTATTTATATAGCGCCATTTCACAACAGATGTCATGTCAAGGCAAGGCAAGGCAAGGCAATTTTATTTATATAGCACACTGTCAACACAATTCAAGGTGCTTGACATGATTCAGTGATAATGATACCAAATATATGGTTACAGAAGCATGATCAATCAATGACACAATTGATTGACACAATCAATCAATAAGAAAATATGATGTAAGGAACAAATTTATGCAATATAGATAAAAAACAGATAAAACACAATTTTGTGCAATATATAATACAAACAGATAAAACACAATAGATTAAAAATTAAATAAATAAATAAAATAAGAGTAAAAATTAAGCCACAAGAATCAAATAGTGATCAGAAAACGCAATTTAGGGCTCAAAGGCAGCTCTGAATAGTAAAGTTTTAATCTTAAATTTAAAAGAGCCTAACGATTCAGCATTTTTGCATTCGTCTGGAAGTTTGTTCCAGATGTGTGGAGCATAGAAACTGAAAGCTGCCTCTCCCTGTTTAGTTCTGATTCTAGGAATGTTAAGTAAGCTAGAGTTGGAGGACCTGAGTGGTCTGTTGGGTTGGTATAGTGACAGAAGATCTCCAACATACTTTGGTGCTAAACCGTTCAGGGATTTATAAACTAGTAGGAGTATTTTAAAGTCTATTCTCTGAGCTACAGGGAGCCAGTGTAAGGATTTAAGAACTGGGATGATGTGTTCTACTTTCCTGGTTCTAGTGAGAACACGGGGAGCAGCGTTCTGGATCAGCTGCAGTTGTCTGATTGCTTTTTTAGGTAGACCTTTGAGGACGCTGTTGCAGTAGTCAATCCGACTAAAGATAAACGCATGGATAATTTTTTCAAGGTCCTTCTGTGACATCAGTCCTTTAATCCTATAAATGTTCCTCAGGTGATAGAAAGCTGACCTTGTTATTGCCTTTATGTGACCCTGGAGGTTCAGGTCTGAGTCCATTATTACACCTACATTTCTGGCCTGATGAGTCGTTTTTAGTTGTATTAGCTGAAGCTGTGTGCTGACTTTGGATCGTTCCTCCTTAGGTTCTGTTTTGTTTCTGTTTAGCTGGAGAAAGTTACGGGACATCCAGTCATTGATTTGTTCAATGCATTCATTTAAGGTCTGGATAGAATCAAAGTCACCCGCTGACAATGTAATGTATAGCTGTGTGTGATCTGCATAGTTATGATAATTGATCTGATTGGCTGCTATAATCTTGGTTAGTGGGAGCATAGAGATATTCAACAGGAGGGGTCCCAGGATGGAGCACTGGGGGACTCCACATGTGATTTCTGTTGGTTCTGACGAGAAATTTCCAATGGACACAAAGAACTGCCTATTTTTGAGGTAAGACTCAAACCATTGAAGTGCTGTACCAGTGAGTCCGATCCAGCTCTCCAGTCGTTCCAGTAATATTTTGTGATCAACAGTGTCAAACGCTGCACTGAGGTCCAACAGAACCAGAACTGTGGTTCTGCCGCTGTCTGTATTTATGCGGATGTCATTGAAAACTTTGACTAGGGCATTCTCAGTGCTGTGATGGGCACGGAAACAAGATTGAAAATTATCTAAGGAGTCGTTCATTGTCAGGAATGTAGTTAGCTGTTGAGATACAGCTTTTTCAATAATCTTACTGATGAATGGTAGATTAGATATTGGCCTATAATTCTCAAGGCACTTTACAAGAAGAGTTATTACAATATAATGTTATATTTAGGAATTAAAGAACCACAGAAGATTGCGTCGTGACTTCTTAGCAATCCCTCACACTAAGCAAACATTTGTGATAAACCCTTCCAAATTATGCTATATAAGCATTATTTTTGAGAATGTGTGTCATATATATAAATGTTGTGCTTAGAAACAACCGGACTAAAGCGGTTTCAATCTTTAGATGTGAAGCTAAATGTCGTTCATTAGATTTCTATTTTCTCGTGCCCCCCTCTAGAAATAGATTACATCCCTATCTGATCATCCTATCTGCACTAGTTTTTATAAAAGAAAGAGAGCAGTACCAAGAGTTTTAACGTGATGTAAGTTAATATGTTAACTTAGGTTCGTGAGCTGGACCACGCCTCATATTCAGTATTCTCTCACTAATCTACTCGGATCCGACTCACCTGGCATCTCACACCTGAATTCCATTCCTAATTACTCTGTGATCTATTTAAACCCGAGCACCTAGCCATCAGCGTCGCTCAGACTGTGGTCTCGTAAACCCGCCTTGGTTAGCGAAGACAAGCTCTATTTTCATGGATGTGCTTACCCTTTATCCTTCCGAATCCGATGAGGAGCTTTTCTCCAGCGAGACTTCCATCATTGGACCATCACCTCCATCCGTGGTCCGTCAAGTCTCTCGCTGTGCCAGGCTTCCATCGGCTCATCGGGATTCCAGCCAGTCCTCTCAGTCAACCAGAGCTCTTCCATCTCGCTCCGCTCCCTCTCCAGCGACTTCCGCACCTCGAGGCCGTACACTCGTCCGCCTAGATCGGCGCCCTTCTCCATCTCCTCCCCGCACCTCTAACTCCCTTCGTTCTCGTCTCGAGGCTTCGGCTCCCCGTTTTTCTTCTCTGGCTTTGGGCCGCTCGGTCCAAGTTTCCTCCCATTCCCGCAGTGCGTCCTCGTCGTGCCCCGGGACTTCTTCTGGAGTTCAGCGTTCCTCAGTAGGCGCTGCAGTCCGATCCTCTCCAAGCTTCTCTACTTCCCGATCACTTCAGGCTCCCTGTTCGCCACAAGCTCAGCTTTTTCATAGTTTCCCGATCTCTCTGGCAGTCCAGCTCGGAGGGCTTCTCCTCCCCGTTCCCGTCCGGCTTCATTCCGGATGAGGAACTCACCCAGAGTTCGTCGTTCTTCCGCCTCCGTCTCCAACCGTCCAGACATGTCTGGCTGGACAGTAGCCCGCTTGCAACCTTCACTCAGGGAAAGAGGCATCCCCTTTAGCCGTTCTGCTAATAAATCTAGCCTCTTCAAGCTCCTTTTTCCCTCTACTTCACCGTTAACCCAAACTTCCTCCTCTCATAATCCACTTCCTATTTCAGCCTCAGTCCCCACTTCCTCTCAGGGCATATCTCAGCCCTCAGCTGCCGGGCCAACACCTACAGCTCCCCCTGCTGGCGGGGAAGCATCTTCCGTCTCATTTCCCTCAAAAAGTTTGCCTCATTCATAACTCATTTTTTCTCTTTCTTAGCCTCTCAGGACGCATCTTCATTAAATCAATCAATTCTTCTCCCCCACATTCCCCCTTCTATGTTTCCTACAGGTTCAATTCAGGCTTCCATCCATGCTCCAGGAACCTCTTCTAACCCTTCCGTGTTAACAGCAGGCTCAAAGGTTCAACAACCTATCGCCGCATTACCTCAAAGTTTTACTGGTCCGCTGCAGTTGCCATCTTCGTCTATTTACACTTCAGCCTCTAACCATTACACTCTTTCTACAGCAGTACCCCCCATTCGGCCACCCTCTTCCATCAATCGCCTTTCCCCAGTTTCACCCGCTCTCCGGCACAAATTCTGAATGGTAATAACATCGATTTAGGTCTCCTTCACCAACCCTCTCTAGGTCTCTTAGGTCAGCCCCGGGAATTGCAGACCAGAATGGGGCTGATGCAGCTAGGTTCAGCTCTTAGCTATAGTTCCAAAGATCTGACCCCCACAGAGTTTGCTTTTGCATTCTCTCTTTACAGGGACATCATTTGCTCAGTGTTTCCTGACCGGCGGACCGAGTTAGACGATTATTTGTCTATTGTCCTTGACATGGCCCTTAGATTTGGAGGAACAGGGTTTTTATCAATATCACGTCCTTTTCTCATCCCAGGCAGCGGGCCGTCTCGCCCAATACAATCAAGGTACATACTGGGGTTGTCTAGACTCCGAGTTATATTGCCGCATCTTTGAGACCCAGGCATCCCTATCTTGCAGACTCTGCGGCGCTTCCTCCCACCCTGCTACTGCATGCACTCTTGTCACTCCTCTCTGACCTCGGCCATCATCATCATGCTGCTCATCAGTCCCCAACTGTTCGTCCTCACCTGCCCCCCCCCTCAGTGATTCCTTAATCTCTTCTACCAGAGTCTAAACCTAATGCCCCTGTCTCCGAGGGCATGGATAAGCGCGGCCGTCCAATCCTTTTCCAAGGTGGCAGGATGGTGTGTAACAATTTCAATGACCTTGGCTTCTCAGCCTCCAGCTGTAGGCTTTTGCATACTTGCTCTTTCTGCGGAGGGGCACATGCTAGGAACACCTGCCCCCATAACGCCACTTCCAAAACAGATTGACTATCACAGCACCTCGCCACTCCCATTAAGGGGATATCATTTATTTCTCACCTGTCCACCGCCGCCAACATCCTTTTGCTTCATGTTCTCGCCATTGAGAACCTCGCCGGATGGAAATGCGCCTTTCGGCAAGAATTTCTTTCATCTTGGAACGGCATTTAATTCTTCTACAATGACTTTATGAATTTCTCATCCAGATGACATCTGGCTATTTACCGATGCAGCACCCTCCGCAGGCTTTGGTGGTTTCTACAATGGAAGGCGGTTTGCTTCATTATGGCCCCCGAGTTTGAACGTTTGCAGCTCCAGTCGGCCTCTCTCTCATCCGCTCATTATGAAATAGATCCCATTGTGAATACAGCCCCTTTTTTTTGGGGGGGGGGGCATGAATGGTCTCAACACTGTATCCTTATTCATTCAAACAACTCTGCCGTTGTCGACATCATAAACAAAGGCCGTTCACTTTCATCCTGCATCACGCAGTTTATTCGTAGACTCACTCTGGCGCCAGCCAAACTTCAGTTCATTCTCCGTGCTGCTCATGTATCTAACCATCGGAATTCCATCGCTGATTCACTCTCTCGCCTCTCTTTCCAGAAATTCAGGTCCTTGGCTCCAGACGCAGATCCTCATCCAACTCTGATCCCACCGTTTTCAGTAACAAACTACACAGCTTCAAGACCTCTCCATCATTTCTCAGAACGCTATCATCAACAGCATTGCTCCTAGAACTCTCTCATCTTTCAAGATGGAACAGTTTTTAAAAGTTTCTATGTAACGTATAACCTTCCACTCCCTTCACTAATCCCGTCTTCTATTCGCCTCTTCATTACCTGTTCACATACAATCCTATAAATCTGCGTTTCCACTATTCAATCATACCTTTCTGGCATTAATTTCTTAACTCCCGTCCAGCTCTCTCCCATAGCCACATATCCATGCTGCTCAAAGGTCTTAAGAATCAAGAAACACCTTAACCTAATCACAGATTCCCTATAACCTCTGACCTCCTTACCCGCTGCATCCACACAATCTGTTACGGTTACTCTTCTCCTCTAATCAATCCCGTTAAGATCTGGCATCAACCCTGATAATTATTCAATCCACTCCATCCGCATGGGCGCAGGCACTTCAGCTTCTCAGTTAGGCATTTCCGACAAGACTATTCAAATCCTAGGTCGTTTGTCATCCGTCAGCATACCGTTCTTACATTAATAATAATCTCGACGATCTGCACCATGCTCATTCCTTGCTTTGTTAAATAATGACCAACTTTGGGGGTACTGAGCAGGCTCGAGAAGAAGACCGACTTCCGAAGACTGCACCCCCACACAGAGTCTACAAGCCTGCATCAGTGCATCCTTCCAGACACATCATCTATCCAACCTTTGTCAATAAATGAACTATTCAAACCTAATCTAATCTCCGTAGGCGTGGTCCATGCTAATGAAATGTAAGTTAATATGTTAACTTAGGTTCGTGAGCTGGACCACGCCTCATATTCAGTATTCTCTCACTAATCTACTCTGATCGGATTCACCTGGCATCTCACACCTGAATTCCATTCCTAATTACTCTGTGATCTATTTAAACCCGAGCACCTAGCCATCAGGATCGCTCAGACTGTGGTCTTGTAAACCCCACCCTCCCTCCCCCTGATCCTTTATCTTGTCTCAGTATTACATCCCCATTTTACTATTCCCTCATCCCTTCATCCGCTCCCTCATCCCTTCATCCCTTCATCCCCTCCCTCATACCCTCATCCCCTCCCTCATCCCTTTACCCCTTGCCTCATCCATTCATCCCCTCCCTCATCCCTTCATCCTTTTCATCCCATCGTCCCTTCATCTCCTCCGTCATTCCCTCTCTCAACGCTCCCTCATCCCCTCATCCCTTTCATCCCCTCCCTCATCCCTTCATCCCCTCCCTCATCCCTTCATCCCTTTCATCCCCTCCCTCATCCCTTCATCCCCTCATCCCTTTCATCCCATCATCCCTTCATCTCCTCCGTCATTCTCTCTCTCATCCCCTCATCCCTTCATCCCCTCTCTCATCCCTTTCATCCCTTCATCCCCTCATCCCTTCATCTCCTCCGTCATTTCCTCTCTCAACCCATCCCTTTCATCCCCTCCCTCATCCCTTCATCCCCTCATCCCTTCATCCGCTTATCTGCTCTTTCAAACTCCAGCACTAATGTCTGTTTCTTTCAGGTTCTTCATCTGGGTGAGTCCTGAGCAGGCTCGAGAAGAAGACCGACTTCCGAAGACTGCACCCCCACACAGAGTCTACAAGCCTCCATCAGTGCATCCTTCCAGACACATCATCTATCTAACCTTTGTCAATAAATTAACTAATCAAAACTAATCTAATCTCCGTAGGTGTGGTCCATGCTAATGAACAGATGTTTAAAAAAATTACGTCAAAAAAGTATTTCAGTCCTAGCTTACCATATTTTTTGGAAAGCCCCATTAATTCTCACAGATAGACCGAATTCACCTGTAAAATGAAGAACTCATTTGCAGAGATGGTGTCAAACAATATGAGGAGGACTAAAATATATTTAACCAAAAACATCATGGCTAGATCTAAAGAAATTCAACAACAGACTGTAAATAAAGTCAACAATCTTCATCAGTCCAGTAAGGGTTACAAAGCCATCTCTAGTGAACCACACAGAGATCAACGAGTGCAGAGAGCATGGGACAGCGGTAAACCTTCTCAGGAAGGGTCAAACGACCCAAATTATGAAAACCATCACTGACTTATCCTAGAAGACCACCGGACATCTCCTGAAACACTGCAGGCCATTTTCATATTTAAACAATAAGAACTTTTAAGACAGCGGGGACTTTTTTCTAGTGTAAAACTGACAAAGCAATTTAGGCCAAAAATCGTGTTAATTATAGTCAAAGATTTGTTTTTGGTTTCATAATGACCTAGTCAAAGCCTGTACTTACATTTTATGCTTAAATGACTCAAATGGGTAATGGCAGTTATCCATCTTCACTTATTAGCTTTAATTCAATTCAATTCAGTTTATTTATATAGCACCGTTTCACAACAGATGTCACCTCAAGGCACTTTACAAGAAGAGTTATTACAATACAATGTTTAATTTAGGAAGTAGAGAACCACAGAAGATTGAGTCGTGAATTCTTAGCAATCCTTCACAATGAGCAAGCATGAAGCAACAGTGGAAAGGAAAAACTCCCTTTTAACAGGAAGAAACCTCCAGCAGAACCAGGCCGAGACCGTCTGTGGTTTGGAGAAGGCAGCAGAGACACAGAAAGAGCAACAGAACTGATGCAGAAGCAGAAGTTGGTAGCAGGACGTGGAGAACGTTCCTCCACTGGAATGCCATCTTAGTCAGGGTCGTCAAGCAGGGCGGGTCAGGAGCACCTACTATAAGAAGAGACTAAGAGAAACATGTTAGTGCTTGAACTGACAGCACATCATGCACTTGGAGAGACGTAGAAGCGAAAGTAGGAACTGACTCTAATAATGTCCTCCAACAGCCTAGCCTAAAGCAGCATAACTACTAACATTAACCTGTCTCCTAGCTACTATGAGACCTAGCTACTAACACTCTCTACCTGGCTTATATTAATCTATCTCTGCCTAGCTACTCTACCTGACTACTAACATTAGCCCGTCTCTTCCTAGCTACCTGTCTAACCTGTCTGTAACTGTAAGCTTTGTCAAGGAGGAATGTTTTAAACCTAGTTTTAAAGATAGACAAGTTGTCTGCTTCACAAACCAACCCTGGGAGCCTGTTCCATAGGAGAGGAGCCTGATAGCTGAAAGATCTGCCACCCATTCTACTTTTAGAAATCCTAGGAACTACCAGTAAACCTGCAGTCTGAGAGTGAAGGGCTCTGTAAGGAACATATGGAACAATCAGGTCTCTTATGTATGATGGAGCTAGATTATTAAGAGCTTTATATGTCAGAAGGAGGATCTTGAATTCTATTCTAGATTTTACTGGGAGCCACTGAAGAGAAGCTAAAACAGAGGAAATGTGATCTCTTCTTCTTTTATTCATTTGAACCCTAGCAGCAGCATTTTGGACTAACTGAAGACCTTTAATTGTATTCTGTGGACTACCTGATAATAAAGAGTTACAGTAATCCAGCCCTGAAGTAACAAGGGCATGGACTAGTTTTTCAGCATCACTCCTGGACAGGATGGTTCTAATTGTTGCAATATTCCTAAGGTGAAAAAAGGAAATCCTAGAGACTTCTTTAATGTGAGATCTAAATGACATATCTTGGTCAAAAATACCACAGAGGTTCTTTGCTTTATTACTGGAGGCTAATTTAATGCCGTCCAGGTGAAGGGTTTGACTAAGTAGTTTCTTTTTCAGAGCTTCTGGTCCAAAGAAGACAACTTCTGTTTTATCATAATTCAAAAGCAAGAAGTTTAGAGTCATCCAAGTTTTTATATCTTCCAGACATGCCTGTAGTCTATCTAACTGATTGGATTCATCAGGATTTATGGATAGATATAGCTGTGTATCATCTGCGTAACTATGGAACTTTATCCCATGCTGCCTAATGATTTTACAAATAGGAAGCATATATAGAGTAAAAAGAATCGGCCCAAGCAATGAACCCTCTGGTACTCCGCAAGTAACTATTGAGGTTGAGGAAAATGTATCATTTACCTGAAAAAACTGAAATCTTTTGGACAAATAAGATTTAAACCAGCCTAGTGCTGTTCCTATTATATCACTTTGAAGCCTTTCTATGAGAATATTGTGATCAACAGTGTCAAAGGCAGCAATGAGATCTAACAGGACCAGAATGGTCACCAGTCCATTGTCTGAGGCTATGAGAATATCATTAGTAACCTTCACCAGAGCTGTTTCAGTGCTATGATGAGCTCTATAGCCTGACTGAAACTTCTCAAACATCTCATTATTGTTTAAATGCTCACAGATCTGGTGTGCCACTTATAAGGATAGATTCATTATATCTAAAATTGGAGCAGCGATCAGAGGGGAATACTTCTTTTAAGAGTTTAGTTGGGATTGGGTCTAACATGCAAGTTGAATGTTTTGATGAAGCTAATAATTTTTAGTAGATCTGAAAGTTCGGCTCCATTAAAGCAGTTCACGCATATATTAGGTTCAACCATTTTTGATGCTGCCTCATTAACTAAGGAGGAAGCAAGAATATTGGGAAGGTTCACATTTATCTTATTTTTTATAGAGTCCAGTGTATAATAAATATATATAATTTATATAATAAATAATACCCGACTGCAGCTGCAACACCTCCACGTCTTCCTCTTTCTAAGAAAGCTTGTTTCTGCATGACAGCAGGGGGATATTTCTGCAGGCAGAGAGTTTGCCTGATGTTTGGATTTAGTCCTCAGCCAAGCGCAAGCGGGTTGGGATATTAAACTGTTTTTCCGGGTAAGGAGGAGGAAAGCGGGAGAAACCATAAGCCACTGCAAACATGGGCATACTTGCTAGGGGTGTGCGATTTGACGATTTAAGACCGTGAAGCGATCTACACGTGTGACGATCTGTCATTTTTGAGAGATCGTTTTATCCCGATTCTCAGTTCTGCTGCTGTATTTCTGTCTCTGTGTGCGAACAAAAATCCTCCACTCTCTCCCTGCTCTAAGCTAATTACCCCCCGCCCCTCTCCTCCCTCCCCCTTTGCATGTGCGCAACCTGTAAACAAACATGGCACTGCCGCGTCTATGAGCGTAATTTAAGTTTTCGTTCCGAAGTCGACGTCCTCATCCGTTGAATGGAACTGGTTTGGTTTTTCACCAGACGACAAAGAGGAAACAAACAATATTTGCAAAGTTTGCAAGGAGAGCATCAAGGCAAGTTATTCCAACACCTTAAACTTGTTTAATCACTTGAAGAGAAGGTATCCCAAACAATACAATGAGCCGTCTGACAGCTAAAGCTATAAACCCGACTGCAACAGCAGTGGCTAGCGTTTCTTCTTCTTAGTTCAGCAAGCGCTAGAAAAAATAATCATAAAACTTACCCCCTACGACACAGACGGCAAACTATCCATGCAGTTGTCCAGCTATCTTTTTTCCCCAAACACCACCATAACACGCATGTACGCTGAATGCGCAGAGAGTTGCAGGGAATATTAGCAATATGTTTGGATGGATGGAAGAATAATTATACCTGCTTACACTACAGTCTACCTTCATTATTTTCTGTAGCAGCAGCACTTTTTATACCGTTGTGTTTTTACACTACATTGTTATCACTTACGTTTTTATTAGGAAGCTTTATGTGTGCCTGTTTATAATATCAGCATTCTGCCAAAAACATTTGAACCAGTTAAAGCTGCATTTACCCCGTTGTATGAGGATTATTAATTGGTGTATTATGGATTGCACAATACATCTTGCACATATTTGAAGCTACATACTAGTCTTTTATTTTAAAAGATTAGATTTTATTATATTTTCTGAATATCATATTTTTAAACTAAAGTAAGTTCATGTTTGATTTCTGTTTTAGTAGACGAGTCAAGATTAAACTTTTATATAATACATTTAAATACGCTTATGATTTAGATGTATTTTTCGTTGAGGTTATTTGAAAAAATGAAATATATATACAGTGTATGTATAGTTACATTCAGAACTTTCTGTGCATTTCTATTATCTTTGGTGTGGGAAAGACATATCAGTATTTTAGCCCTGTGTTGGTTATGCCTAATTTGAATTAATGTATTTATTTAATGTTTATCTTCTTTAATGTGTAATTTAAGATTTTTTGGTGATCATAAAAAAAAAATCATGATACATTGTTGTTGTGGAATGTTATTTTGTAAAATAAATAAATACTGTTAAATTCTAGTTAAAATTCAAGTATTTAAAAGTATTTAATATTTATTTTTTAACCTCCATGGCCTGTTTGAATGTCTCCCTAATTCTGAGGTCTCAAGGTTGCAAGTATGCTTGTAACACACAATCACAGTTTAAAAAGTTCTATAAAACATTTTATTCTGAATACAATAGTTTCATGGTGTTGATGTTACTGTAGGTCCCGACCCTTGGCAAACAAGCGATTGCGCAATCTTTAGAAAGTTAACTATAGTCACAAGTGTGCGGTAACCCCACCACCACACATTGCTTTCAAATCTGTGAGAAACACTGGAGTCTATTTTATTTATAAAAAAATCATGAAGTCGTCACTACTAAGACCTGGGGAATGGTTGGCTCGACAGAACTATGATCCTGTGTGAGTTTGGCAACTGTATTAATAAGAAACCTAGGATTGTTTTTAATATATTTTTTAATTATATTTTAGTATATATTTTTTAATTATATTTTTTAATTATATTTTTCATTAGGCCAAGTTGGTTTGGATATTCCTTCTTCCCTTTATAAATGAAATTCTCTTAGATAATTCAGGTTAATGTTTGTCTGACGGTGAAATTGGTGTGATTGGTGTAAAAAACTAGATAAACAAATCTGTAAGAAGGGAAAGGTTTTTCACACAACTCAAACAGAATTTTAAAGACAGTTTTCAAGTTTTTTCACAAGCTGGATATGCAGACGTTTGTAATGTATGAATCTCAGCCTTCTGGATTTGGTAGGTGTCACTTAACTTTGGTTTTGGTCTTTTGGGACAAGCTGCATGTCTTAATAACAAAGTGTCAAGAATTTGAGAGGTAAAAACATAGAAAGGATGAGCAGCAATGAAAAAAAAACATGAATCTGTTTTGGGTTTGGAATTAGTGTTTGCATATGGGACGAGAAACAACAGAGTCTTAGAATGGAGTATGATCGGTTGTCTGAAACACCAGACCTCATTTATTCCTCCAACTCAAACATAAATACTTTTTGCTGAAGAGACAAGTCCAACAAATAGCAAAGAAAATCTTACCGTAGGGAAAAGACAGAGGAATTAAAATGGAAAGGATTAGGCTAATAAGATCGCAGACTTTTGTCAAGTTAAAGAAGAAACTAAAATGAATATCAATATCGGAGCCAAGATGGTTCCTGGCCTTCAGGTCTTTTAAGATCACAGTTTTAGGCTGCATCAGCAGGATGGAGCCCAACAAGTTAAATCCTTAAAGGAAACTCAAATCCTAATGTCCTGGTACCACCCAGCAAACGAGATATTATCAAGCTGTTACACTTCTTATACATTATGTTTAGTAGATGGTGTGCAGTGAATAAGTTCAATACAAGGCATCGGAAGTGCAAATAAGGTATCAGTTTGTATGGGTGAGGCAGCCATTTTGGATTCTTGAGTTGGTGGTTGGTTAGGAAACTGTTAACTATTTACCTCTGAAGACTTTCCACTTGGAACTGCCATATTCTTACTTTCACATTTAAATTTAATGAACATTAAGGAAAACATAAACAATTATTGAAATATGACAAAATAGTTTATTTTTTATCTTCTAGGCTACACTGTAAGACATCAAACTGCTTTATCAGCTTTTTTACTTCTAAAAATAAAAAGGTTAGGGTTAGGATTTTCATCTTGTGTTTGACTTGTTAAAACTTTTAGTTTTTGTGTTTTTTGTAGCAGTGGATACTCTTTAATGATGGAGCTTTGGCAGCATTAATATTGGCACATTTACAACATTTTAAACCTTTTTATTGTTTTTGCTGCTAATAACTAATATAATACTCTACTGGTAGTTGGTTTGGATTAGCTTTGTCAGCTGTTTGATAATTAGCTACAAGCTTTTTCGCTTTTAATAAATGATTCTTGTCAAAACAAAGACTGACTTAACAGTAGCTGTACATTTAATTTCCACATTATCTACTCTATGCCCAGACTTTATTGTTATTCTCATTGTTAGCTACAAGCTACAGTAATCTCTAAGTAGACTGAGTTTTTCCAAATATCTGGGACTGCAGCCTTCGAAGGATCACAGTTGCTTTAAGCTTTTCTTTTTTGCCACATAATATTTAGCTTATAGTTAAATATTTAAACCATTGAAATGTGTGTAACTATAAAGTGTGAATGTTTGAGACTTAAACACAACTTGCAGCAGGTCCACATTTGGTCAGAGTTGCATCTTAAAATCTGCATTATAGTTTGGTGACATAAAGAAACTGATACACTGGCAATATGCTAATTTCTAATGCATTTGCACAAATAAAGAGTCATGATCAAATCTTTCGTCTGATTGGCAGTTCAAACTGTTTTCATGTAATCCAATCATGGGGCAGAAATCGGATTTTCAGATTATCCACACAACTACCTCAGACACCTGTCATCATGATTCCATCTGTCAGCTGCTTGTGTTTGGTTGCGTATATTTCTTCGGAGACTCTTCCTTCTCCATCCATCGCCATCCTTCGCTGTCCTTTGCCGTCCATCGCTATCCTTTGCCATCCTTTGCCTTCCTTTGCCGTCCTTCACCATCCCTCGCCATCCTTTGTCATCTTTCGGGAACCTTCGCCCTCTTTCGCCATCCTTTGCCATCGTTCGCTGTCCTTCGCAATCCCTCGCCATCCTTCACCATCCCTCGCCATCCTTTGCCATCTTTCACCATCTTTCATCTTCTACAGAAAACCTTACCCTGCAGGAAGAGGAGGGTGGAGGTGCTCAGGGTGCACAGTGTGCCTATTTACTCCTGCTTTATACTTCTTCATTTACTTTGAGGCTGTTCAGCTGCTTTAAAGGTGCAGCGGAGAAACAGGGATTTTTCTGTGCTAATTGAGAAAGAACAAGAAGGCAGAATGGGAGGGAATGCTGACTCAGCACCACAGTATGGATTTCCATCCCTTCAAAGATTTCTCCTCCACCTAAACTGAGAGACAGAGCCAGTCTTGGCATATGTAGTTCCCAGTTCACAGATATAATTTCTCCTCTTTTCCAAGAGAAAAACCTATAGAAAGGCATTAGATTTTTCTCTGCCACATAATATCCAGCAGGCTGTGGCTCTTCTTCATAAACAACAAATTGTGTTTTGGTGCTGTGGCATGAAGACAATTCCACATTTCCTGGGAAAAAAGGGCAGAGGAGGTTTAAATTCCCACACAGGTTTTATTCATGCAGAAACAACATCCACAGGTCTGTAAACATTTACATCAAGAGTCGCTGAGCGCATTAGAGATCCTCGTAGACGCTTTCCCCCTGCAGCTTCCAAAGCCCAAGATGGATAAGGCCCTGCCGCTGATAACAGAGCCTGTGTGGAGCTGGAGACTATGCTGTCTAATTACTGTGAGCAGGAGCAGCAGTGGGTAGGGCTATTCATTTCCATAGTAAAAAAGCCCAGATCCTCCTCCTCCTTTTTATTTTATTTTTTGCTGTTGTACAGTATCACAGGGGCTAGTGATTGAATTACAGAGCATCCCCTCGGTGACTGAGAGGCGGTAATTACTGCGTAATTTAAGATTACATTATTAACTGTATGACTTTATTAGAATGTAACTTCACCTCCGCAGTTAGTTACATCCTTATCACAAAAAAGAGAAAGATGATTAAGGGAAAGAGGAAATTGCCACAATTGTCGCTGTGTAACTGCAAGTGTGTGTGTGGCTTATTAGCAGTGCCGCATCGAGCGGGGACAGAGCCACAGGAGGATTTCACGGCTGTGTTTTGACAAGGAAATACAGAGAGGCTCTTGTTTTCTCTGGCTGTCGTTGTTTAATGTCAGGAGACAAGCTTCCGATAAGGCTGGAGAAAGATTTCTGGGCCACTTAGCTTGTTTTCATATCACACTGTCTATATGAAAAGGCCAACACTTTCTTTTTGTTTCGCTGAGGTTTTAACCTCTTAGTTTAGCCACCTGTCACTAATGTAGTTCCTTTTTATCAGTTCATTAAAAATAACAAACAACAGCATCTCAATCAGTTCAGGGTCACAACAAACCTTGGGTCTTTACTTTTTCAACCAACCTATTGTAGAGTTGTTGTGGTGATGTTAGGGGTCATGGTCACAGTAACGACCCAGTTTGGACCAGGCTTCAGCAATCAGACAAATTAGCTTACATCTGACCCGGGAATACTCTTGGTATGTGGAGAAGTCTAAGGTGCAAAACTAGCCCATATCATCGTACCATCTCCTCTTTGCTTGACAACTGGTGTGAGGAATTTCTGATGATTTGTTTTTCATTTTACAGGGCATTATAATCAGACATTTTCACACAGGTATCATCTAGTGACAGATATTGTTCTAGAAGTCTTTTCATTGACAGATGGTAATTGGAAAAAGCCCTGTACTGTCAGAGCCTCCAGCACTCTGCCCCTCATTAAGAATTATCACCTGGTGTGCCAGTCACCCTCAACTGATTTTCATTTCCCCCTCTTACCTTGCATATTTTAGTCTGTCTCGTCTCCTAATTCCCCGCCAGTTCATTGTGGATTGGCATGTTGTATAAATGGAGTGAATTTATAAAGCGCTTTTCTAGTCATGTTGACCACTCAAAGCGCGTTACACTGGAGCCACATTCACCCATTCCCTCTCACAAATGCGCACCCATTCTTACACCGATACAATTATCAGTAGGCAATTTGGGGTTAAGTGCCTTGCCCAAGGGCACAACGACATGTGACTGGAGGAAGCTGGAATCTAACTTACGACCCTCCGATTGCAAGACAACTCCTCATAGATAGTATAGACTGTTACCAGATCCTCTTGTGTTCTAGCCATCCTCTGTCTTCAATAAATCACTTTTTGCACCTTTTAATTTATGTCTGTGCCTGGTTCCTTCCTCCAACTGAAGACAAAACCTATTGCTTATTTCACTCCTCTCAGAAGTGGTTTAGCATTTGAGTCCTACGAGCTGTCCTGCGGACATTATCCCCTCTCGCCTCCATAAGCAGGTCTTTTACTCAGTTGGTCCTTTTTTTGCAATTTATGTATGAATAACTGCCTTGCTTTTGATTTTGTGCCGATAATTTTTAAACATTCTGTGGTTAGACCTCTTCTTAAAAAATGTCATCTTGGCCCCACTGTCCTTTCTAATATCAGACCAGTTTCTCAACTGTCCTTTTAATCTAAGGTTTTAGAAAAGGATGTTTTTATCCAGCTACATCCATTTCTTGTAACTAACCATCTCCTTGAGAAATTTCAGTCAGGTTTCAGAACTAGGCACAGCACAGATTCTGCCTTATTGAAGGTCCAGAATTTATATTCTTTTATGTCTCAATTCTAAATGTCCTGTGTTACTGGTGCTGCTGGATCTTACAGCAACTCTTGACACTGTCGACCACTCTGTTCTTCGCGAACGTCTGGAGCAGCACGTTGGTCTGCGGGGCTCCGTACTCCAATGGTTCCGCTCCTACCTTAAATATAGAACCTTTTCAATAAGAATCAATGATTCCTCCACCACCTCAGCTCCTTTAATTTCTGGTGTTCCCCAGGATTCCATCTTCCATCAGGATTCCATCTTAGGGCCCATAATGTTCTCTCTTTACATGCTGCCATTGGGTCTACTGTTCAACCAACAGTCTTGCCCGTCTTCCCCAACTCAATCAGTGCAATAAACTCAATCCATAGCTGTTTGAAGGACATTAAGCACTGGCTGTCTTCAAACTTCCTTTGCTTAAATGAAAGTAAGACCGAATGCAATTCGTTCTCCCCTTCCAATTTGTCCAATAAACAATTGCTCTCTTTAGATTTAGGCTCTCTGGCCCCTCATCTGAATCATACAGTAAGGAATCTTGGAATCTTTCAGTAAGGGCAAGCTTCTACAAACTCTGCCTCCTCTCAAAGGAGTCCCGCAGTCATCTGGAAAAGGCTGTTCATGCCTTTATCAGCTCGAGGCTTGACTATTGTAACACCCTATACTTTGGAATTAATAGAACTTTACTAAAATGCCTAGAACTCATCCAAAATGCTGCGACTCATCTGTTAACTAACACCCGGAAGCATGACCACATTACTCCAGTTCTATATTCTCTGTATTGGCTCCCGGTTGAGCACAGAAATCACTTTCAACATTTGTTTTTACTGCATTTTATGGTCTTGCTCCATCTTGTCTGTGTGAGATTTTACTCTTTTATCTGCACAGCAGATATTTGTACTCCAACGGACAACGCCTGTTGGTGGTTCCTCGAACAACTTCTAAAACATGGGGTGAGCGCTCTTTTGGGATTCGTGGCCCACAGCTCTAGAATAACCTACCTGAGCATCTTCGAGGAATCACCAACTTGGCCAGTTTTAAATCTGAACTAAAAACCCATCTGATTAATTCTCCTCAACCTTTTTATGTTTTATGTTTCTTAATACTACAAAGCACTTGTGTTCACTTATAGCTATACAAGTGCTATACAAATAAAGATTGTATAGATTGAAAACCTGACATGTAATTGTACTCGATCCAATCTGTCTTTTAGAGAGGAGACCTCCTCTTGGTAACTCTTCAAATAACCCTTAATATTCCTGTAACTGAGGCCTGCACACTCTGACATGGTGCTCTAATCTTATATTAGTCACAGTTTTCCATCTGTGACTTGGACAGGTTTGGGAGACGTATCGCGTTGGTAAGACGTATCGCGTCATTTCCTGTTTTGTGACTAACTCGTTTGTAGCAAGTCGGTGTTTCTCTCTCTCTTGAACTGATCTAACTTTCTCTGTCAATAAGTTTTTTCTGAGTTGCTTTAACACACAAACACATTAAAACGTTAATTTTCTTCACGGTTTGGTACTCTTTAAGCGTTTCACTGTTGTTGTTTTTTTTTTTTTTTTTGGGCTTGGTAAGGTACCGCTTGGTTAGCTTAGCTTCACGGCTAGCATGGCTTCGGCAGCTTTCTCTCTTGTCCCTACATCTCTATCTACACCTCCTCCTCTTTCCTGCTCTCTCTGTCAGATGTTTAGTTACTCCTCCGCCTCATTTAGTGAAGTTGGTAGGTGTAATAAATGCAGCATTTTTGTAGCTTTGGAGGCGAGGGTTTCTGAGCTAGAGGCCCGGCTCCGCGCTGTAGAACAGCCAGGCCCAGCAGTAGCTAGCGCGGAGTCAACTAGGACAGGACCTAGCCGTCCTCCAACAGCTCCCGTGCAGCCGGGACCTCAGGCGAGCTGGGTGACTGTTCGTAGGAAGACTAGCGCCAGACCCCAGTCCGCGGCCAACCTCCAGCCCCTTTCTCTGAACAATAGGTTCGCCCCGCTCAGTGACGCACCCGCCGAGCAGGAGAGGCCGATTCTTGTAATTGGCAGCTCCATAGTTAGGAATGTGGCTCCAGAGACACGAAAGACCACCGTCAAATGCCTTCCAGGGGCCAGGGCTGCGGACATTAGGTCCCATCTGAAGCTTTTGGCCAAGGACAAACGGCGGTATAGCAGGATCGTTATCCATGCTGGTGGCAACGACACCCGGCGACGGCAGTCGGAGGTCACTAAAATTAGCGTAGCTTCGGTGTGTAGGGCTGCCAAAAAGATGTCTGACTCTGTAATTTTTTCTGGTCCCCTGCCTGATCGTACTAGCGATGACATGTACAGCCGTATGCTTTCGTTCCACCTTTGGTTGTCAAGGTGGTGTCCAGAAAACGATGTGGGCTACATTGATAACTGGGGGGCCTTCTGGGGAAAACCTGGACTGTTACGTAGAGACGGCATCCATCCCACCGAGGACGGAGCTTCGCTTCTTTCCAGGAACATTGATAGGGTTATCTCTAGTTCCCCAAAGCCGTGACAACCCAGAGTCCAGCTCAGGGAACCCAGAGTCCAGGTCAAGGAACAGGGACTGCCACCCACCCACTACCCTATAGAGATAGTTTCCCGTCCACTACCCAAAACTAATGAATTAAAAGTTAATGCTACTAGAGCAAAGTATAAAAATCTCATAAAGATAAATAAAACTCGGACTGAACATAAAAACAAATCAATTAAATGTGGTTTACTAAACATAAGATCTCTCCCCTCAAAAACACTCTTAGTAAATGACTTAATTTGTGAAAATAATATTGATTTGTTTTGTCTTGCAGAGACATGGTTGCAGGAAGAGGACCATGTCACAATAAATGAGTCAACTCCCCCTAGCTACTTAAACTTTAGTGTCCCTCGAAGTACTGGTCGAGGAGGTGGAGTAGCAACTATCTTTCACTCCGATTTACTAATTAATCTCCAAAAAAATAATAGTTACAGTTCCTTTGAGCATCTAGTTTTTAGCCTTCCTCATTCACATAACAAAGCAGTAAAGCCACTTTTGTTTGTGGTCTTATATCGTCCACCAGGACCTTATTCTCAATTTTTAGATCAGATTTCAGATTTTCTATCTGACTTAGTTTTAAACACTGATAAAGTCATTATAGTCGGAGACTTCAATATTCATGTTGATAATGAAAGTGATAGTCTAAATACAGCTTTTAACACTATCCTAGACTCAATAGGCTTTACTCAAAATGTGCAGGGACCAACACATTCTTGTCACCACACTTTAGATCTTGTGCTGACTTATGGCATTGACTGTGAAGAAATAACAGTCTTTCCACATAACCCTATCCTGTCTGATCATTTCCTTATCACTTTTAAACTTACTCTAATGGATCATATCAAACCTGAAAGAAAACTTCATTATACCAGAACGTTATCAGACAACGCTGTAGCAAATTTTAAAGAAGCTCTTCCAACTTTAATTTCCTCAGTTTATAAATGCAGAACAGAAAACAGTGATTTAACTCGTGACCCCTCACAACTTGACATTTTAGTTCATAGCGTTAATTCCTCCCTGCGTCGGGCAATAGACAAAGTTGCCCCCTTGAAAAGGAAGGTGGCTAGCCATAGAAGATTAGCTCCCTGGTTTAATTTAGAGCTACGTACCCTAAAGCAGAATGTTAGAAAACTAGAGAGAAAATGGCGCTCCACGCATTTACATGATTCCTTTTTAATATGGAAAAATAGTTTATTGCTATATAAAAAGAGCCTTCACACAGCTAGAACAGCATATTATTCATCTTTAATCGAGGAGAATAAAAATAATCCTAGGTTTCTTTTTAATACAGTTGCCAAACTCACACAGGATCATAGCTCTATCGAGCCAACCATTCCCCAAGCTCTAAGCAGTGACGACTTCATGCAATTCTTTATAAATAAAATAGACTCCATAAAGAATAAGATAATTGGGAACCTTCCCAATATGCTTGCTTCCTCCTTAGTTAATGAGGCAGCCTCAAAAATGGTGGAACCTAATATATGCTTAAACTGCTTTAATGCAGCCGAACTTTGTGATGTACTAAAATTATTAGCTTCATCTAAACCTTCAACTTGCGTTTTAGACCCAATCCCAACTAAACTCTTAAAAGAAGTTTTCCCTCTGATCGCTGCTCCAATTTTAAATATAATGAATCTATCCTTAGTCAATGGATATGTACCACAGGAGTTTAAGATTGCTGTAATTAAACCTCTACTTAAGAAACCCTCTCTTGATCAAAACGACTTAATTAACTATAGACCGATATCTAATCTTCCCTTCTTATCTAAAATTCTTGAGAAAATAGTTGCACACCAGATATGTGAGCATTTAAACAATAATGAGCTGTTTGAGAAGTTTCAGTCAGGCTTTAGAGCTCATCACAGCACTGAAACAGCTCTGGTGAAGGTTACTAATGATATTCTCATAGCCTCAGACAATGGACTGGTGACCATTCTGGTCCTGTTAGATCTCAGTGCTGCCTTTGACACTGTTGATCACAATATTCTCATAGAAAGGCTTCAACGTGTCGGTATAATAGGAACAGCCCTAGGCTGGTTTAAATCTTATTTGTCTAACAGATTTCAGTTTGTTCAAGTAAATGATAAACCCTCCTCAACCTCAAAAGTTACTTGCGGAGTACCACAGGGTTCAGTGCTTGGGCCGATTCTTTTTACTATATATATGCTTCCTATTGGTAAAATAATTAGGCAGCATGGGATAAATTTCCATAGTTACGCAGATGATACACAGCTATATCTATCCATAAATCCTGATGAATCCAATCAGTTAGGTAGACTACAGGCATGTCTGGAAGACATAAAAACTTGGATGACTCTAAACTTCTTGCTTCTAAATTCTGATAAAACAGAAGTTGTCGTCTTTGGACCAGAAGCTCTGAAAAAGAAACTACTTAGTCAGCCCCTTCACCTGGACGGCATTAAATTAGCCTCCAGTAATAAAGCAAAAAACCTCGGTGTCATTTTTGACCAAGATATGTCATTTAGATCTCACATTAAAGAAGTCTGTAGGATTTCCTTTTTTCACCTTAGGAATATTACAAAAATTAGAACCATCCTGTCCAGGAGTGATGCTGAAAAACTAGTCCATGCCTTTGTTACTTCAAGGCTGGATTACTGTAACTGTCTATTATCAGGTAGTCCACAGAATACAATTAAAAGTCTTCAGTTAGTTCAAAATGCTGCTGCTAGGATTCTGATGAATATTAAAAGAAGAGATCACATTTCCCCTGTTTTAGCTTCTCTTCACTGGCTCCCAGTAAAATCTAGAATAGAATTCAAGATCCTCCTTCTGACATATAAAGCCCTTAATAATCTAGCTCCATCATACATAAGAGACCTGATTGTTCCATATGTTCCTAACAGAGACCTTCGCTCTCAGACTGCAGGTTTACTGGTAGTTCCTAGGATTTCTAAAAGTAGAATGGGTGGCAGATCTTTCAGCTATCAGGCTCCCCTCCTATGGAACCGGCTCCCAGGGTTGGTTCGTGAAGCAGACAATTTGTTTATCTTTAAAACTAGGCTAAAAACTTTCCTCTTTGACAAAGCTTACAGTTAGAGATATGTTTTTAGGTAGTTAGAGTCAGGTTAGACAGGTAGATAGGAAGAGACAGGTTAATGTTAGTACTCAGGCAGAGTGTCAAAAGTTAGGAAGAGATAGGAAGAGGTAGAGTAGCTAGGTAGAGATAGATTAATGTAAGGCAGGTAAAGATCCGGAGCCGGTCGCGGCTTACCGCCGCGGAAGAAATGCGCCCCACGGGGGCCAGCCAGCGCCGGAGAGAGGTCCCTCAAGGGGATCCTCCCGCACAGTGCGGCCGCCCATAACCCCGGGCAGACTGTGCGGACCCCACCCGTTTATCTCTTAAACGTTTCTCGCCCTCTTCAACTCTGTCCTCTCAGTTCTGTCAATTTTTCCTTAAGATAGTTGTCGACTATCGGTCTCGTGCCGGTATTTAGCCTTAGATGGAGTTTACCACCCACTTTGGGCTGCATTCTCAAACAACCCGACTCCGAGAAGACCCCGGCATGACGGGGGCCGTTACCGGCCCTACACCGTCCACGGGCTGAGCCTCGATCAGGAGGACTCAGACAGAGTGTTGGTAGCCAGGTCTCCTAGTAGCTAGGAGACAGGTTAATGTTAGTAGCTATGCTGCTTTAGGCTAGGCTGTTGGAGGACATTATTAGGGTCTGTTCCTACTTTCTCTCCTACTTCTCCCCAACTGCATGATGTGCTGTCAATTCAAGCACTAACCTGTTTTCTATTATAGTAGGTGCTCCGGATTAGCCCTGCTTGACGACCCTGACTAAGATGGCATTGCAGTGACGGAAAATTCTCCACGTCCTGCAACAAACTTCTGCATCAGTTCTATTGCTCTTTCTGTGTCTCTGTTATGTATTCTCCAAGCCACAGACGGTCGCGGCAGATAACCGCTTGTGCTGAGCCTGGTTCTGCCGGAGGTTTCTTCCTGTTAAAAGGGAGTTTTTCCTTCCCACTGTCGCTTCATGCTTGCTCAGTATGAGGGATTGCTGAGAATTCCACGACGCAATCTTCTGTGGTTCTGTTATTTCTACACTAAAAATTGTATTGTAATAACTCTTTTTGTAAAGTGCCTTGAGATGACATCTGTTGTGAAATGGCGCTATATAAATAAACTGAATTGAATTGAATTGAATAAAAAAAAATAATAATAATAATTAAAAAAAAGACTATCTAGACTGACAAAAAAACCCATCCGTCCAACCAATCTTAGCTGGCAGAAGTGTCACATACTGTAGTCTTTTGCTGCCGTAGCACATCTGCTTCAAGGTTCAACATGTTGTGGATTAAAATATTGTATTCTACGTACCTTTACTGATTAGTTGAGTACCATTGCATTTTACCACCTCTAACCACCCTGCCTATTCTCATGTTATACAAACAATGACTATATTCAAGTCAACTACTGCACTGTTGACATCTTTGTATCTTTGTGTTAATGGAAATGGGTATGCTCTGCATCAGCAAACTATAAATAAATCTGCTTTTTTAGCCAGATTTGGGTAAAGTAGCAACAAATAGTACTCAAGTTCAATTCAATTCAATTCATTTTTTTTATATTGCCAATTCACAACAAATGTTATCCCAAGGCACTACAACAAAAGTCATTTTAATACAATTATACAAACATTCCAATCAGTTAAAAGTTTTCTATTTAAAGAATCCCAGCAGATTGTGCTGATTCATCGACATGAGGTTGTGCCCAGATCATCCAGACTCCAACCAAAGCAAATCCTCAGCTAACTGGGTTAACAATCACAATAACAGCAGAAAATACATATCTGGAGAGTGGTAGAAGTAAAAAGTAGAAGAGAGAGGAAAAGTGGTCAGTCTGTCCTCCAACAGTCTAAGCCTATAGCAGCATGACTAAAAAAATTAGCTCAGGATCTTAAACTCTATTCTGGATTTAACAGATAGCCAGTGGTGAGAAGCCAAAACAGGAGAAATGTGATATCTCTTTTTAATATTCATCAGAACTCTTGCTGCAGCTGGGATGGACTGGCTATCTGTCCAGGGTGTACCCCCCATCTCACCCATTGATAAGCCCCCCCCCACGAACCCTTGAGGAATAAGCGGTTCAGAAAATGGACGGATGGACTCTTGCTGCAGCATTTAGGATCAACTGATGGCTTATATTTAAATGTCATGTCTTGGTCAAAAATTACACCGAGGTTCTTTACATTATTACCAGAGGCTAAATTAATGCCAAATACAAACTGCTAGGTCAATCCAATGGCTGCTGGCTGCTCTGCTTTGTGATTGCATACCCTGGATGGGGTTGCTGTAGTACCTCCATTTGACCCCATTGAAAAGCATTGGACTTTAGACACGTTAAAAACAACTTTAATGCCTGTTTTCAATTTTTTAAAAACTTTATATGGCTACATATTCCTCCTGAGATAACGCTGGGCAAGTAAAAAAAAATAGAAACCAGGCTGGTTTTCGTGAGAATTTCGTAAAATTTTTTGAAATCTTGCATAATTTGATGGGGAGCCTAAGTCACGCCCTTCTCTTCCAGTCCATGGGTCCCCAAATGCCAAAAAAAATTAATGAGAGTCAATGGAGCGATTAAAGTTATTTTCTGATCCAGTTTGAAAATCACCGTGGATCGAACATATGATGTCCATGAATTTTTAAAACAAATTTTGATAAAGAGAAAACGCTCATTTTCGACCAGAGGTAAAAGTCACTTTGGGTTTTGTGTAAAAATGCTTAGCGGACTACAACTACAGAAGAAGAAGGAACGTGATGGCCGTAGCCTCCACAACTAAGAAAGTTCTTTCACCTGGCTACCCATCCATCCACTTTTATTCTGAAATCATGAATCATAGAAAACAAAAATAAAATATGAGGTTCCTTAGGGCTCCATTGTCTCTTTAATTCAAGCTCAGTTTATAGAGTTTAGCAACATTTCCATTTATATTTATGTGTTACTATTTGTTACAGAAACATTTTTGTTTTTTGGAAGCAAAACTAAAAGCTGCCTAATGACACTAGAGGCTTGGGTATGTGATAACCCTGGATGTAAATTATAACACCTCAGTCTGGGCTGACACCTGGAATATGGATCAAATTGTTCCAGTTCATAAACCACTGTATTGGCTCCAAAAGGATAGAATTTCAGATCTGCTTGATGGTCTAAAATACATAAATATATTTCAAACTTATCATGTCTTCACTGTTACTTTTTTTTCTTTATATTTGCCCTCCCACAAAGAATTGCCTGTGAATTTGTAGGAAGCCTTGATAATGTACATTTTGTTTCAATGATACATTCAAATTTATTCAGGTGTGTTGGAGAAGCCGCCCGCGAGAGGAACTCTGCTGCCGGGGATTCACCGTCCTTCCTGATAAGAGAATATAGTACTCTCTGTCCCGGGAGATCCGAGACCGAAATATAAATATTAAAAAGGGTGTTTCTGAGAATCTTTCAGCCCCAGTACCGAGGCGCAGTTACCGCACTCCGGTCACAGGAGGAGAGACACGGAGGGACTTCTAGATGCCACCAAAAAAAGTATCCAACCGCCGCAATGGAGGAAGAACTGGAGGGAACAAAAAATGGCATTGCAATCCTTGACTGCCCAAATGGATAAAGTGTCAAAGCAAAAACAGACTATTGTGAACCTTGTGGAGGAAGTCAAGGTCCTAAGTAAACTAAACGATGAAAAAGACTGTAAGATCATAGCGCTGGAAAGGCAAGTAGCAGACTTGGAGCAGTAGTCGAGATTAAATGACATCATTGTCACTGGTTTGGACATTAAACCCAGAAGTTATGCTACAGCTGCGTCCTCAGAAAACGTCGAGCACAATGAACAGGACTGGGAGTAAACGGAGCAGCAGGTGATTAAATACATGCAAAGCAAAGGAATTACCATGGCAACACAAGACATAGAGGCCTGTCACCCGTTGCCCAGAAAGGACAAACAGACGAAACCAGCGATAATAATCCAGTTCACCAACAGAAAACGGAAAGTAGAGGTGCTCAAACAAGGAAGAAAGCTCAAGGGGACATATGTTTACATGAATAAGCATCAAACAAAAAAACAAAAAAACGCGGACATCGCAAGACAAGCTCGTGCACTGAGGAAACAAGAAAAGATACAATCGACCTAGACGACAAATTGTAAAGTGTTCATCAAACTCAAAGGAACTCCCGAAGAGGGCAAGGTAATATGGATCAGGGAGGAAGGAGATCTGGAAAACTATAAGTAACTGTAAGGTAGTGCAAAGTAACTTTTTTCACTCATGAACAACATATACAGCGATGCTTCCTTATCCGAAAACGAAAATGAGGACACAAACTTGGTATAAGAATTTGACACATTTACTTATGAAAACTAACTGACATCGATCCAGATATTCAGTTTTATAACAATCTGACTAAAAAATGTAAGTATTTTCAAGATCAACAAATGTCTTTATTGGAAAATGTGGAAGATACTTTGTCAATTATACACTTTAATAGTCGGAGCCTGCAGACCAACTTTGATAATATAAAGGAATATCTTGATAACCTTAGCTTTACTTTTAATGTTATTGCTATTTTGGAGACATGGTTAAATAGTGATTCCAATTTTAATTTAACACTTGAGGGTTATGAAATGTTACATAAAAACAGAGAACATAAAAATGGTGGAGGCGTTGCATTCTATGTGGATAAAAACGTCAAATACAGGTCGTAGAGCACATGAGTTTAGCAATTGAGCAAGTAATGGAGTGCATAACTGTGGAGATTGTTTTTGAGAAAAGAAAAAATGTACTGTTATCTTGTGTATACAGAGCTCCTGGTACAGATTTACAAGTATTTACAGAGTGCATGGAAACTATGTATGTGGACCAAACGAAGGAGATCATTTTTTGCGGTGACACTAATATTGACTTATTGAAACATAAAAGTCATGGACCAACAGAAAATTTTTTTAATGCAATGTACAGTAATACATTTTATCCATTGATTACACTACCTACAAGAATAACAGCTACGACTGCTTCTCTAATTGATAACATATTTACCAACATGTTGGAGAGTGTTCATCAAAGTGGGATTTTAATAAATGACATAAGTGATCACTTACCAATATTTACACTAGTCAAGGTAAAACAGGACCGCCCTTTGGAGACTAAACCCAAAAAAGTTATCAAATATAGACCCAGAAGTGAAAGTTCAATGAATGGCTTTCAACAAGGCTTATCAAGACAAAGCTGGGATAAAATTCTTGGTCAAAATGAGGTAGACCATGCATACAGTGAATTTCTGAAAATATTTAAATTTCTCTATGATTTACACTGTCCAACAAAAACATACAAAATATCAAAAATGGAGGAGAGGCCATGGATAACAAGAGGGATAATGAACGCATGTAAAAAAAAATTACTCCGTACAAAACATTTCTTAGGAAAATAACCTCAGAATCTGAAACAAAATATAAAAGGTTTAAAAATAAACTAACCAATATAATGAAAGAAAGAATATCACACAAATCAGCTTGAGAAAAATAAAAATAGTATGAGAGGCCTATGGAGTACATTAAATAGTGTTATAAGAAGGAACACTGGGAAAATCCCTGTTCCAGATTATATCACACATAATGGAAAAAAAGAAGCCAAACTGGGCAACATTGTAAATATGTTTCTTGACTATTTTGTCAACATTGGGCCTGAAATGGCAAATCAAATTAATAATTTGGACAACGTAAATGTTTTAGAAAATGTATTGGAAAGCAGAGATTCATTGTTTGTGACTCCTACAGATACAAAAGAAATTATAGATTTAGTTAAACAATCTAAGAGTAAAAAATCCAAGGACTATAATGAAATTGATAAGACTCTTATCAAAAGGGTCATACATAACATTTCGTGCCCATAACCTATATCTGTAATCTATCTTCCAGACTGGGAAATTCCCAAGTCAAATGAAAATTGCAAAAGTTGTGCCCATATATAAGAATGGTGACAGTCATGAGGTGCCACATTACAGACCTGTATCTATTCTACCTCAGTTCTCTAAGATCCTTGAAAAACTTTTCTTAAATCATCTTGATAAGTTTATAGAACAAAACAATTTACTAAATGAATGCCAGTATGGTTTTAGAAAAAATAGAGGAAGCCTAGCCTTAACAGAAGTATTTGAGGATATAACTAACAGTAATGATAAAAAGTTATACTCTGTAGGAATATTTATAGACCTTAAAAAAGCATTTGACACAATGAACCATCAAATATTACTGCAAAAAAAACAAAAAAACAAAAATGGCATTCGTGGAGTTGCACTGAACTGGGTCAAATCATACCTCTCAGATCAGAAACAGTATGGTCAACTGGAGGAACGCATGTCTGAAATGCGAATATTACTTGTGAGGTGCCACAAGGATCGATCTTGGGTCCTATGCTGTTTTTATTATATATAAATGATCTTTGCTATACCTCTTCTAAACTGAAATTCATACTATTTGCTGATGATACAACAATTCTGTGCTCAGGAAAGGATTTATAGCTTCTTATGATGGAAATCTCAACAGAAATAAATAAGGTAAAACGATGGTTTGATAATAACAAATTGTCATAAGTCATAATGAAAGCTTGAAACCCCATATAACAAGCTTACAATAAAAAATGGCAATGAGTATATCGGTAATTATACAGAAATAGATATCTGTTAAAATATAGAGCCTTACATATTATATATTGTTCAGAATCAGAATCAGAATCAGCTTTAATGGCCAAGTATGTTACATACAAGTATGATGCATACAAGGAATTTACAGGAATTCTTCAATTGTCCCATATATCAGCTACTGTGTGGAGGTCTGGGGTAACACTTATAAAACTAATTTAGATCCACTTCATAAACTTCAGAAAAAAGCCATAAGAATCGTCCATAATGTTGGTTTTAGGGACCATACAAATTAGTTGTTTTTAGCATCTCATATAATGAAAATTGAAGACTTAATTAAATTTAAAACTCTTGTGGTAATGTAAAAAGCAAGTAATGACCTTCTCCCCAGAAACATCCAAAAATTGTTCAGCAGTAGGGAAGGAAATTATCATTTAAGAGAATAATTTGTGATGAGAAAACATTGTGTTCACACCACCCTTAAAAGTATGTGTATCTCCCAAGCAGGAGTAACATTGTGGAATGACTTAGATAAAGAGACAAAACAGAGCAAAACACTAGGAAACTTTAAAAGAACATGTAAAGACATTATCTTTAAAAAGTATGCTAGTGAAGTATCATAACTACTATCACCTTTACAGGCAGGCACACACTCACGCTTTTTGCTGATGTTGTGGAGCTTGCCTGGATATGAATATGAATATATGAATATGACTATGGACAAAAAAATATACATTACCAATGTTAATTATCATAGATTACATATATGTATGTATACTGTACAGATGTATACAAGTCATTTTTCTTTTCTTTTATTTTTTTACTTTAAATTTTCTTTTTTTAAGTGTATTACTATAGGCAGATGGTTATGTCTACATGGTTATACAGAGCTTGTACTTATGGGAAAATTTGGTAGAGTAGGGCTGAGCGATATTGTTGTGTGTATATTTTGTATGATCCCAATGAAAGAGAGCTGTGCCCTGGTATAAGTCTTAAGTACCATATAGTGTATTTATGTTGTACGACCGTAATTAATACATTTTTTATTTTCATTTAACTGTATTTGAAAAATCCTCTGACATTGTAAATGATAAATGACACTTGTACGATCGTAAATGATTTATACTTAAGAATAATGAATAAGCAAATGCATGAGTATAGACTCATGCCTTAGTTTCTTGCATGAGTGTATGTGATTGTAATTTGACCAGAAATAAAGGGTAGGTCTATTATAAGTTCCTTGAACTTCTTCCTACTTGTTTTGAGCACAACGTTTTTGTTTTCCAATGTAAAAAAAATGTTTGAAATACTTTTCTGCTCAAATGAATAAAAAATGACAAAAATAAAAAATGTTAAAGAGCAGTGAAACAAAAGCAGGATTAACTTTTATGAAACAAAAAATAATGTCATAAAAAGTTTGACTGAGTTGAGTTTCCAAACCTTGTTACTAGAAAAGGGTTTTAATGAAGAATTTAAACCAAGTATTTAGTTGCATAAAAACAGAGAATCAAGCTTAGTTTTAATACATGTAAAGAATATGCCCTTATTGCTGTTCTAACCGGTCAAAGGACCAGAGAAGGTGCAGAAATCATACATATAAACAGGATATTTGCAACAAGCTTGCATAAAAAAACAGTTTTAAAGTTAAAAATGCAGAATGGAATGTGTAGTTTTGGCCTTGATCTTTAACATATATGCTCTGACTCACTATTCTGCAAGAATTAGCCGCTTTCAAGGTAAAAGGTTAAGAATCAAAGGAAATTCAACATCTTGACTCTCTGTCAGAGTTGTCAAACAGCTGCTTGTAAAATGCGTTCCCACATTTGCGGATAAGCTTTTATTTGCAAATGTTGTCTTTGAGGGAAGCAGAGGATCTAAAATTCTGACCTGAAAATACATTAACCCACTCCCAAACGTACGGATAACATAGTCTTTTGCCCTTCCACACAACTGTTCAATGGCGCACACACCAAGCGGCGCAACCAAAGAGAAAAGGCGCCGTTGTGTAAAAAGTTGACCTGAAAGTGAAACAAGATTAACCCCCAATTGCTGGATTTGTGCTCAAATCCTCTCAGAGAGCAAAAACACGGGCTGGGCCATGGATAATGATTACACATCCCTTCATTAGCATCATATCAGTTCTATGGATTAAATTTAACAATAGCAGTCGTTGTTGAAGCTCCTATCCAGAATCTCACTCATGAGAGGCTGAAGACAATCCTCGCTTGTGGGGCAGAAGTCACAGGATGCAGTCACAGAAAGAGACGATCATTTGTTCAGTGATGGAAGGTACCTTTGTTTTGGCATAAATCAAAAATTTAAAGCGCAACATTTCAGACATTGACTGCATTCCTCCATATGAAAAGGGAGGACTAGTCTAAGGAGAAAATTTTAGGGGTAGCAGCTAAACAGAGATGTAAAGAGAGAACAGGGAGGAGGAGGAACTGCAGAACTGAGGGGGAACCAACAGGTCAGGTAGTGTCAATAACGCAAATCGGAGTTCCGCTTGTGTAAAGCAATCTTTGACAATTTCACCTTGTGACAGCCAGAAAAATCATTACAGAGGTGAAGGAGAGGAAAAGATGCTCAGTGTTCAGTTGAGGCTAAAGATTGGGATGATGAGGCAAGAAAGGGAAGAGTAGGAAAAGCACCTTTGTTTTTTTTCCTGCTATTTCAACTGTTAACCTTGTTTTTCTTCTCTCAGGGTTTTGCTCTCCATAGAAGCTCCACATGCTCTGGTATCCTGCTCCGCTGTGATGCCCTGTTAAAGGGAGGTATCAAATGAGATGATGCTGACAGAACCTCACCATTCTCCATGTCCTGTTGACAACTTTTTAATTACTTTATTAACCCTTTCTTTCATGCAGTATGAAAGAAATTGTCTAGATTATTTAAAAATATTGATTTCTTACTATACATGAGCCTAAACCTGAAAAGCATTTTGAGTTTAAAAAAATATGACTTTATATAGAAGTTATTTTACTGTCCATGTATGTGGACAGTGTGCAACAAAGGGCTAAAAAACAGAAAGGAATAAAGACAGAAAATATGGCCCATTCTCTGACTTCGATGTAAAATGAAGAACAGATTTGTCAAGTACCTCATACAAGTCATGATTTTAAAGGCAAAGTTGGCTCTTTTAAAGATGTTATGGAACACTACACTCTTAAAATGATCTCCAACCTGGAAATTACTATCAAGCATGTTGGTCATATTTGTAACACCATTTGAAATTTTTTTAATGATTTAAAAGTAATTTGTCAAGTTGATTTTACAATCATATCATTTTTGTTATATAATTAACTGCATAAAATTATTGTTTTACTATGTCTTTTAGAATATAATGCTTACAAACATCTAAGAAAGATTTCTAAACTCTTTTAAGTTTCCAAAACCGATTGATCTTACAGTCATAATTTTATGAAGAACATCATATTTTTGTAGCATGTAACAGATTTTTTTTAAATAAGACCTCTGTTGCACAACGTCCACATGTATGTAGACAGATGGTTTTTAGGGTCTGCAAACTATATTTTACATGAAATTTAATTTCTAAAAACCTAGAATTTTTCAACATATTCTACTGTACACCATGTTATTTTCTTTACCTGATTTTACCTTTTGAGTAGAAATGTTTTTACCAATATACTCAGAGCATTCAGCACATGACCATTATGGTCAGGCATGATTAATATCAATGTTCAAAAACATAAGATGATACATACTTTTAATATATTGCAAAAGACCTACTAAAACTGTCCTCTAGTGTACTGGAGAATATCAACATGATAAACAAATACAATACAGAGTGAAAGTTACTGTCCACAGATGTGGACCTTACACATGAAAGGGATATAGAAAGTTATTTTGTTCTTTCTGTGTCTCTTCTCTGTCTTCTCGGACCCCAGAAGGTCGTGGCAGATGACCGCTTGTAATGAGCCAGGTTCTGGTTCTGCTGGAGTTTCTTTCTGTTAAAGGGGAGTTTTTCCTCTCCACTATCATTACATGCTTGCGATCTACTGGGTTTTCTTAATCTGAAACTTTTAACTTATTAAAATGTTTGTATGATTGTATTGAAATGACTTATACTGTAAAGTCCCTTGAGATGATATTTGTTGTGAATCTGTGTGATGTAAATAAACTGAACTGAAAATTGAATTAATGTAATTGTTAGCAGGCAATGAGAGGGAGAAATGTACCTCACTTTCAATTTCCTCCAAAATCTGTCAAAGAAGGAACACAATCCTGTAAAAGTTGTGATTTCTCAATTGGTGGAACATGTCTCTACTAATTAGGCCAAACACCAAAGGTCAGCATGGTGGGGTGACAAATAAGCAAAGGAGGAAAGGTTAAAAGAAATTTGGGATAATTAGCTATTGCTGATTACTCTGAAAGTTAAATGGTTTTACTCAAGTGTTGTAGAGCATTTCAGTGTTGAGTAGTGTGATTTTCAACTCAGTGTAATTTATTAATATATTGCCAGTTTACAACACATGTCATCTCAAGGCATTCTACATGTCATTTCAATTAAATCATACATACATTCCAATCAGTTTAATGTTTTCTACCTAAGACAACCCAGAAGATTGAATTGACTCACTGACTTGCAGCATTCATTCCTGGATGAACATGTAGCAACTGTAGACAGTCGCCTATGATGTTAGGATGAGAATGAGCTCCAGTGAAGGATAATATTGTTTATGAGCCTTTGTGGTGCCAGCGTCATTTATAATTCCATAGTATTTTGTTTATGTAAAGATGCTGGCCTTATACCAATAAATGCTAACATTATGAGGGCCACGTGATATGTAAACATTACCTCATCTCTGTCATACAGTGGGGACCTCGGCCCCCCATCAGGCCCCAGGTCTGTGGGAACTGAAGCCCACTCTGCTGGTAGGAACAAAGGGCAGCCCTCGCCCCCTGCCCCAGCCACTGCTGCCCCAGCCCACCCGACAACAAAAGGGGCCACAGGGCCTTCATTCCCAGGCAACGATATAAATGGTGGCCCCCCGACTCCAGAGGACGGAGCAGGGTCTGTAAACTGAAAGGGGTTTTGAAGGGGAGAAAAATGGCAAAGGAGTCATGAAAGAGCTTTCCTCCACCACCCCCACCTCCTCCAAGAGGTCCTTTTGTTGGATATGGCTGAGGGGACATAGAGGTGGGGGGGTAAAGGGACCAGGGTGAGAAGAGACAAAGGACAGGTCAGAGAGAGTTGCAGGGGTCAAAACTGCCACACACCCCTTTAACACATCCATTGAAAGTACCTATCAAACCGATATCCCATCACATCCAATACCGTTCCATCCAGGAGGGTTTTTTTCCCACACATAACACATACAGAGCCGTTCACATCTGATGTAATACTAATGGTCCCAAAAAAATATTTTTAGACCAAAAAACTGCATGAATGACTCCACATGTAAGGAGCTGCAAGCATGTGTTTTTGTTATTTCTGCTGTTCTGACGATGTTGAAAATAGAAGAAAATTAAGCTTTTAGTCTATCATTTACTGACAAGTTTCTCTAAAACTCAATGTGATCATTTTTTATCAAAATTTAAAATTAAAGGGATTTGACTACTTTAATACTAGTCTCTAAATGTGTCCAATTGGGTTTTTGTTCTCAGAGACAATCATGGTGTCTAGGGGATATCCTTAACTGTATGAAGGAACTACTTTTTGAGGCATGTATTAGACCAGGATTAAGCCAGTAGACATCACAGTTGGAACTTGGATCTTGCACCCAACTTCATCCCATTCAATCTGCAAGTCTTAATAGATGGGTTACATTGTAGTAATGGGATATTCAGAGTTCCACATATCATGATTCAAGTCCAATACCATCTGGTCCTTACAACCACCAACCCTTCTCAAATAAATGAAAGTTCCCAGTAGCGTACACTTTTCCAGACATAGCAGAAGTTATACCTGCAGTTCTAAACTATGAAAATACAATCCATCCATCCCACCAACTTTATGCAGGAACAGAGAACAGGATAACCAAATTTTCCTCTCTCCATCCACTTGGGTCAGCTCTGGGGAATCCCAAGGCATTTCAGCTGTCTGTATCTTGTTCTGATCTTGTTCATTTGGTTTGATGATAGATTAAAGTAGTGGCGTAGATTGATCAGTAAATTGAGAGCTTCGCCTTTAAGCTCTGCACTCTCTTCACCATAACAGACCGGTACAGAGCTCGCTTCACAGCAGATACTGAACCAATCCACCTATCAAACTATTGTTCAAGACCGCTTGATACTTGAAGTCTTCCACTTGGGGTAGGACCCCGTCTCTGACCTGGAAAAACACTCTACGCTTTTTTGACTCAAGACTATGATCTCAGATTTTGAGTTGCTGATTCTCAACCTAGATTTGGACAGAATTGGTGACAAAGGGCAGAATTGAGAGAGTCCAACTCTCATTTGAAACCAGCAATGTGAACCAAGCTCTGACACCAGACGTACAGGGATCTAACAGCCTGTATCAAGGCGCTTGTACCCCATACTCCCAGAGTAGCCCCCCACAGCACTCCCCGAGAACCATGATCAAACGTCTTCTACTAGTCCACAAAACACATGTAGACTAGTTGGTTGAACTCCGATGCACCCACAGGACCCTGCTGAGTGCGTAGAGCTGATCCATTGTTCTGTGACTGAGATTAAAACCACATTGTTCCCCCTGAATCCAAGGTTTACTATCCATCTGACCCGCCTCGCCAGAACTCCCTTTTAAAATAGGGGGACCACCACCCCAGTCAGCAAATCTAAGGGAACTGCTTCCTGATTGGAAGGATTGATGGGACTGAGGAGATCTTTGGAGTGCTCCATCCACCAATCCATGACCTCCCAAGTTGAAGTCCGGAGCACACACTCCCCACTGTAAACAGTGTTGGTTGTGCATTGTTCCCGTCTCGTCATTGTAGATCAGAATCACCTCGAAGCCATGTGGAAGTCGTTTTCCATGACCTACCAACTTCTCCCACATCCAAGTTTTTGCTTCAGCGTCCACCCGAGCCACATCCAGCTTGGCCTACCTGTACCTATCAGCTGCTTCCGGGGGCCCACAGGTCAAAAAGCCCTGATAGCAGTCTTCTTTCAGCTTGATGGCAACCTCACTGCTGATGTCCACCAGCGGGTTCAAGAGGTTGCTTCCACAACTGGCACCAACCACCATGTGGACACAACTCAAATCAGCCAGCTCAAAAACAGAGGCACAGAACATGGACCACTCAAGCCAAATGTCCGCTGCCAACCCTAGGACATGTTCAAAGCTCGGCCAGAGGTCAGAGTTGTAGCTTCTGCTGACAGGAGACTCTGCCAGACATTTCCAGCAGACCCTCACAACACATTTGGGCCTACCAGGTCTGACCGTCATCCTTCCCCACCATCTGACACCATCAACTCACCACCTGGTAGTAGACAGTGGACAGGTCCACTACTAAAAGAGTGGTGGACCTGAGTGTCCAAAACATGGAGTGGCAGATCAGATGAAACAATAACAAAGTAGGTAATCGGGCTGTTTGACTATTGACTGTTTCAACATATGCAGTGCAATAATGTCTGGTTTATATATCCATCAAAGATTATTAATGAACAGTTTGGGGCACCATTCCTTAATAAGGTCATGAAATAGTCTGTCATGAATTAATAAGTTCAGATTTAATTGGAATAATCGAATTGCACATATGCACAAGAATGAGACTGTTTCTCTCTATAGAATAATAATTAATTAATTAAATTGATTTAATTAACCTTACAGGCAAAACATTTAATCAATAAATCCTATCCATTTTGCAAAAATGCAAACTAAACTATAAACCAACAGAAAATCATAACAACAGCATCTTATATGTGATGGGTGGGGTGCTTTTGTGCGTGTTAAAAGGGACGTGGTTCAGCACAAGAGTGATGCTATGCAGTTAGCTTCTCCACATAGGTAGAAGCTAAGGCTCAGCATTGATAGAAAAAGGGGGCTCATGTAGAAGCAACAAGGTATGTATGCCAAAGGGGTTAGCTCTGCCCGGGGCTGGACTAAGCCCCACTTCTGGGTAGTGTGAGCAAAGGAAAAACACTTCGAGAAGAAAGAGCACTGAAGTTAGCTCAGGGAAACAATGGAAGGGCGTGGGGTTCAGCTATGTGGGGTTCAGCCACAGGCATAGAGCATCTGGGCAGAGTCCATAGAGAGTGAAGAGTTAGGGCATGCCCTCTGGATTTAACCGGTTTAAAACACAGCACAATCAGAAGTTCACGAAAAAGCATTCACAGTAGGGAATAATACGGTTTTAGCATTCAAAAACACATGAAACCAGCAATTAACAATTTCTAAACCATTCTGACCTATCTCTGCCCAGACACATACAAAGGTAATAAAATGACCAGGTTTTATTCTACTTTGAACCACAGTACCGTTTGCAGCCCACAAGGGCAGTGAGTTGATGTCGGAAGAGGGTGCGGGCCATAATCTTAAGAACTGCCTTGGAGTTGGGCTACCAGCGAAGCTTTCCCTGGATTGATAAAAATGGAGCCTTGAAGCTGTTCAACTTGTCCTTCAAAGGTTTAAAGGTGAGTTATTTCCTGCTCAACAGGTTAGCAATACTTAGGAATTTAGTAAGTAGGTAAATAAGTAAGTAACATTATTTTCTTGAGCACTTTTCATAGATAAACTCACAAAGTACTATACAAAAGAAAGGTAAAACAAAACGATACAAATATAAAAGCATATACAATTCAAAGTGACACTAGTGGTAAATCATCAACCAAAAGCTTGCCGCAGAGTCAGGGTCAGGGCATTCCACAATCTGGGAGCGAGAGACTGAAAAGACAGTTCCCCCCTGGTCTTATAACAAGTCTTGGGGACTACTAGTAGTAACTAGCCAGAATACCAGAGAGTGCAGCTGGTGGAGTATGAGGTCAAAAGGTCCCGAAGATACTGTGGGGCCTGACTATTTAAGGCTCTAAAAGTGAGCACTAAAATCTTAAAATCAATCCTGAATTTAGCAGGCAGCCATATCACTCCCGTCTTATCGGGAGTAATATGAGACCTGCAAGGGGTACTTGTTAAAAGTCTAGCAGCAGGATTTTGAACAATTTGTAGTTTGTTCATAGCAGACTTATTCAGTTACTATAGTCA
This sequence comes from Apricaphanius iberus, assembly GCA_028564705.1. NCBI lineage: Eukaryota > Metazoa > Chordata > Actinopteri > Cyprinodontiformes > Aphaniidae > Apricaphanius > Apricaphanius iberus. The sequence continues at coordinate 429,550 of JAPXFQ010001133.1, read as the reverse complement.
AGTCTTGTTTATATAAATGCATGAATAATAATTTCCAGATTCCAGATTTTAGAGAGATTTCTACGGTTTTAAAACAGTTTCTGATTAACTGTTTTGAGTGTGTCTCCAAAGACATGGCCTAGTTAAAAAACAGTCCCAGATTTCTGAGACTGGATTGGACAGAGGAGCCAAGAGAGAAAAGTTGCTGTTTAATTAGTGGGATTTTATGGTCACAAGAATCAGCATTTCAGACTTGCTTGGATTTAGTTGCAAGTACTAAATGGTTAGCCAGTCTATGACAGAGGACACTAAGAACAGTGAAAAGCGATGAAACTCAGCATCATAAAAAAAAACAATGCAACTGCACATCATCTGCATAAAGATGATATGATACATCATTGAAATGACCTATAATTTGACCAAGTGGCAAGATATACAGTAAAAACCCAATTGGGCGAAAAACTGACCCTTGTAGCACTGCGCAAGACAAATTGGTAAGCTCTGATTTTACATTGTTTACGGCAACGTTAAAGCTTCTGTCAAGAAGACAGGAAGAGAACCACTGGAGGACAGAACCAGATAGTCCAGCCTCATTATGAAGTTGGTTAATCGATATACTATGATCTAAAGTGTCAAACGCAGAGGTCCAAAAAAGGAGTAAAAGGAAAATGTAGTGGCCAGAGTCCGCTGCCATCATCACATCAATAGAGACTTTGATAATAAATCAATCAATCAAACTTTATTTATAAAGCGCTTTTCAAACAAACAAAGTTACTCAAAGTGCTTTACAGATGTAAAATAACACCACAACCCCCACTTCAAAAATAAAATAATCAATGCAAATACAACCCCCTCCCAACCCAACCCATCAGCCATACTAACAGACACACACACTTAGAATCTACAAAAAGCGGGCTGAGTACAGATGAGCCAGGAAATGCCATCATGGGAGCCAGCTGCATCAGCAGCAGCAGATCAACAGCAGCAGCCAAGGCTCCAACCCGGGGAGACCAGAGGAGGGAGCCCTGGGTCGTAATAATGTAGTAATTTATGAAAACCAGACTGAAAAATATCAAACAAGTCGAGCTGCTTCCATAAAAATTGTTATGTCACTGCTTTTTCGACAATTTCTGAAATAAATTGAAGTTTAGATATGGGCCCATAGTTTTAGATGGTACAATGACTGATGGGAGGGGGGGGGGGTTACTAATGGCCCTTATGTCTTGTACTTTGGTCACAAAAAACAACAACGAATTAGTACAGTCATCATATGATTGAACAAGCACAATAGGTACTGAAGGTGCAGTTAGATTTTTAATGAGGTCAAACAAGACTTTACGATTTTTCTTATTACCTAATACAAGGAAAAATAAGCTGTGCGAGCCTGCTTTATTAGTTAATTTAGGTCCAGCATCAAATCTTTTAAATCTGCCTGGCAGCACGCATACCTGACAAGGGCGGGTCTGGGGATGGCATGTTCCGGCTGACAGGTAACCGGGCACAGGACACATTGTCGGGTGCGCAATAGGAAGTAGGCCAGTTGGGAAAGACCCGGTCAGAGGTACTCCACGCAGGTGATGATATGGTATGTTGATAGGGTTGACACAAGAAAAGTCAGAAGGAGGATTAGAAATGTACAAAAGAGTAAAGAGTTAACCGACGCACAGCCACACACAGGTGCCATCTTTGCCAACCAACCATTTACCTGTTAGGAACGTCTCTGTCCGCCAGCATAGCAACGATAAAAAGATCAAGATGTCATCCCATCAATCCATCAGGGGTTTTATGAGATTGGTCTGTAATGTCATCTATGATGTTATTGCTGTGCGCAGATGCTTAGGAATGCTGGGAAATGCAGTTCATTCAGTTCACTTGCGCAAAATTATTCCCAACAATGACCTAGTGCCAAAAGCACATCCGAGCACCCTAATGCTTGAATACGATGTTCGTTATGGACAATAAAAGAAGAGCTCAGAAGTTCAAGAACATAACTGTGTCTCTACACCTCCTCCTCTTTCCTGCTCTCTCTGTCAGATGTTTAGTTACTCCTCCGCCTCATTTAGTGAAGTTGGTAGGTGTAATAAATGCAGCATTTTTGTAGCTTTGGAGGCGAGGGTTTCTGAGCTAGAGGCCCGGCTCCGCGCTGTAGAACAGCCAGGCCCAGCAGTAGCTAGCGCGGAGTCAACTAGGACAGGACCTAGCCGTCCTCCAACAGCTCCCGTGCAGCCGGGACCTCAGGCGAGCTGGGTGACTGTTCGTAGGAAGACTAGCGCCAGACCCCAGTCCGCGGCCAACCTCCAGCCCCTTTCTCTGAACAATAGGTTCGCCCCGCTCAGCGACGCACCCGCCGAGCAGGAGAGGCCGATTCTTGTAATTGGCAGCTCCATAGTTAGGAATGTGGCTCCAGAGACACGAAAGACCACCGTCAAATGCCTTCCAGGGGCCAGGGCTGCGGACATTAGGTCCCATCTGAAGCTTTTGGCCAAGGACAAACGGCGGTATAGCAGGATCGTTATCCATGCTGGTGGCAACGACACCCGGCGACGGCAGTCGGAGGTCACTAAAATTAGCGTAGCTTCGGTGTGTAGGGCTGCCAAAAAGATGTCTGACTCTGTAATTTTTTCTGGTCCCCTGCCTGATCGTACTAGCGATGACATGTACAGCCGTATGCTTTCGTTCCACCTTTGGTTGTCAAGGTGGTGTCCAGAAAACGATGTGGGCTACATTGATAACTGGGGGGCCTTCTGGGGAAAACCTGGACTGTTACGTAGAGACGGCATCCATCCCACCGAGGACGGAGCTTCGCTTCTTTCCAGGAACATTGATAGGGTTATCTCTAGTTCCCCAAAGCCGTGACAACCCAGAGTCCAGCTCAGGGAACCCAGAGTCGAGCTCAGGGAAACCAGAGTCCAGATCAGGGAACCCAGAGTCCAGGTCAAGGAACAGGGACTGCCACCCACCCACTACCCTATAGAGATAGTTTCCCGTCCACTACCCAAAACTAATGAATTAAAAGTTAATGCTACTAGAGCAAAGTATAAAAATCTCATAAAGATAAATAAAACTCGGACTGAACATAAAAACAAATCAATTAAATGTGGTTTACTAAACATAAGATCTCTCCCCTCAAAAACACTCTTAGTAAATGACTTAATTTGTGAAAATAATATTGATTTGTTTTGTCTTGCAGAGACATGGTTGCAGGAAGAGGACCATGTCACAATAAATGAGTCAACTCCCCCTAGCTACTTAAACTTTAGTGTCCCTCGAAGTACTGGTCGAGGAGGTGGAGTAGCAACTATCTTTCACTCCGATTTACTAATTAATCTCCAAAAAAATAATAGTTACAGTTCCTTTGAGCATCTAGTTTTTAGCCTTCCTCATTCACATAACAAAGCAGTAAAGCCACTTTTGTTTGTGGTCTTATATCGTCCACCAGGACCTTATTCTCAATTTTTAGATCAGATTTCAGATTTTCTATCTGACTTAGTTTTAAACACTGATAAAGTCATTATAGTCGGAGACTTCAATATTCATGTTGATAATGAAAGTGATAGTCTAAATACAGCTTTTCACACTATCCTAGACTCAATAGGCTTTACTCAAAATGTGCAGGGACCAACACATTCTTGTCACCACACTTTAGATCTTGTGCTGACTTATGGCATTGACTGTGAAGAAATAACAGTCTTTCCACATAACCCTATCCTGTCTGATCATTTCCTTATCACTTTTAAACTTACTCTAATGGATCATATCAAACCTGAAAGAAAACTTCATTATACCAGAACGTTATCAGACAACGCTGTAGCAAATTTTAAAGAAGCTCTTCCAACTTTAATTTCCTCAGTTTATAAATGCAGAACAGAAAACAGTGATTTAACTCGTGACCCCTCACAACTTGACATTTTAGTTCATAGCGTTAATTCCTCCCTGCGTCGGGCAATAGACAAAGTTGCCCCCTTGAAAAGGAAGGTGGCTAGCCATAGAAGATTAACTCCCTGGTTTAATTTAGAGCTACGTACCCTAAAGCAGAATGTTAGAAAACTAGAGAGAAAATGGCGCTCCACGCATTTACATGATTCCTTTTTAATATGGAAAAATAGTTTATTGCTATATAAAAAGAGCCTTCACACAGCTAGAACAGCATATTATTCATCTTTAATCGAGGAGAATAAAAATAATCCTAGGTTTCTTTTTAATACAGTTGCCAAACTCACACAGGATCATAGCTCTATCGAGCCAACCATTCCCCAAGCTCTAAGCAGTGACGACTTCATGCAATTCTTTATAAATAAAATAGACTCCATAAAGAATAAGATAATTGGGAACCTTCCCAATATGCTTGCTTCCTCCTTAGTTAATGAGGCAGCCTCAAAAATGGTGGAACCTAATATATGCTTAAACTGCTTTAATGCAGCCGAACTTTGTGATGTACTAAAATTATTAGCTTCATCTAAACCTTCAACTTGCGTTTTAGACCCAATCCCAACTAAACTCTTAAAAGAAGTTTTCCCTCTGATCGCTGCTCCAATTTTAAATATAATGAATCTATCCTTAGTCAATGGATATGTACCACAGGAGTTTAAGATTGCTGTAATTAAACCTCTACTTAAGAAACCCTCTCTTGATCAAAACGACTTAATTAACTATAGACCGATATCTAATCTTCCCTTCTTATCTAAAATTCTTGAGAAAATAGTTGCACACCAGATATGTGAGCATTTAAACAATAATGAGCTGTTTGAGAAGTTTCAGTCAGGCTTTAGAGCTCATCACAGCACTGAAACAGCTCTGGTGAAGGTTACTAATGATATTCTCATAGCCTCAGACAATGGACTGGTGACCATTCTGGTCCTGTTAGATCTCAGTGCTGCCTTTGACACTGTTGACCACAATATTCTCATAGAAAGGCTTCAAAGTGTCGGTATAATAGGAACAGCACTAGGTTGGTTTAAATCTTATTTGTCTAACAGATTTCAGTTTGTTCAGGTAAACAATAGATCTTCCTCAACCTCAATAGTTACTTGCGGAGTACCACAGGGTTCAGTGCTTGGGCCGATTCTCTTTACTATATATATGCTTCCTATTGGTAAAATAATTAGGCAGCATGGGATAAAATTCCATAGTTAGATGAATCCAATCAGTTAGGTAGACTACAGGCATGTCTGGAAGACATAAAAACTTGGATGACTCTAAACTTCTTGCTTCTAAATTCTGATAAAACAGAAGTTGTCGTCTTTGGACCAGAAGCTCTGAAAAAGAAACTACTTAGTCAGCCCCTTCACCTGGACGGCATTAAATTAGCCTCCAGTAATAAAGCAAAAAACCTCGGTGTCATTTTTGACCAAGATATGTCATTTAGAACTCACATTAAAGAAGTCTGTAGGATTTCCTTTTTTCACCTTAGGAATATTGCAAAAATTAGAACCATCCTGTCCAGGACTGATGCTGAAAAACTAGTCCATGCATTTGTTACTTCAAGGCTGGATTACTGTAACTGTCTATTATCAGGTAGTCCACAGAATACAATTAAAAGTCTACAGTTAGTTCAAAATGCTGCTGCTAGGATTCTGATGAATATTAAAAGAAGAGATCACATTTCCCCTGTTTTAGCTTCTCTTCACTGGCTCCCAGTAAAATCTAGAATAGAATTCAAGATCCTCCTTCTGACATATAAAGCCCTTAATAATCTAGCTCCATCATACATAAGAGACCTGATTGTTCCATATGTTCCTAACAGAGACCTTCGCTCTCAGACTGCAGGTTTACTGGTAGTTCCTAGGATTTCTAAAAGTAGAATGGGTGGCAGATCTTTCAGCTATCAGGCTCCCCTCCTATGGAACCGGCTCCCAGGGTTGGTTCGTGAAGCAGACAATTTGTCTATCTTTAAAACTAGGCTAAAAACTTTCCTCTTTGACAAAGCTTACAGTTAGAGATATGTTTATAGGTAGTTAGAGTCAGGTCAGACAGGTAGATAGGAAGAGACAGGTTAATGTTAGTAGTCAGGCAGAGTGTCAAAAGTTAGGAAGAGATAGGAAGAGGTAGAGTAGCTAGGTAGAGATAGATTAATGTAAGCCAGGTAAAGATCCGGAGCCGGTCGCGGCTTACCGCCGCGGAAGAAATGTGCCCCACAGGGGCCAGCCTGCGCCGGAGAGAGGTCCCTCAAGGGGATCCTCCCGCACAGTGCGGCCGCCCATTACCTGCCGGGTTGAATCCCCCGGGCAGACTGTGCGGACCCCACCCGTTTATCTCTTAAACGTTTCTCGCCCTCTTCAACTCTGTCCTCTCAGTTCTGTCTATTTTTCCTTAAGATAGTTGTCGACTATCGGTCTCGTGCCGGTATTTAGCCTTAGATGGAGTTTACCACCCACTTTGGGCTGCATTCTCAAACAACCCGACTCCGAGAAGACCCCGGCATGACGGGGGCCGTTACCGGCCCTACACCGTCCACGGGTCAGGAGGACTCAGACAGAGTGTTGGTAGCCAGGTCTCCTAGTAGCTAGGAGACAGGTTAATGTTAGTAGCTATGCTGCTTTAGGCTAGGCTGTTGGAGGACATTATTAGGGTCTGTTCCTACTTTCTCTCCTACTTCTCCCCAACTGCATGATGTGCTGTCAATTCAAGCACTAACCTGTTTTCTATTATAGTAGGTGCTCCGGATTAGCCCTGCTTGACGACCCTGACTAAGATGGCATTGCAGTGACGGAAAATTCTCCACGTCCTGCAACAAACTTCTGCATCAGTTCTATTGCTCTTTCTGTGTCTCTGTTATGTATTCTCCAAGCCACAGACGGTCGCGGCAGATAACCGCTTGTGCTGAGCCTGGTTCTGCCGGAGGTTTCTTCCTGTTAAAAGGGAGTTTTTCCTTCCCACTGTCGCTGCATGCTTGCTCAGTATGAGGGATTGCTGAGAATTCCACGACGCAATCTTCTGTGGTTCTGTAATTTCTACACTTAACATTGTATTGTAATAACTCTTTTTGTAAAGTGCCTTGAGATGACATCTGTTGTGAAATGGCGCTATATAAATAAACTGAATTGAAATAAACTGAATTGAATTGAGATCCCGTGTGTGTGTGTGTGTGTGTGTGTGTGTGTGTGTGTGGTTACTGACCTCCTTCCTGGTGCACCCCTTACTTCCCGCTGCCTTTTTAACTTGTCCCGCAAGGAGCGTGAGGCTATGGAGTCTTATATTAACGACTCCCTCACAGCAGGAATCATTCGTCCCTCCTCTTCCCCCCTTGGTACTGTTTTTTTCTTTGTTGAGAAGAAAGATAAGTCCCTCAGGCCCTGTATTGTTTATAGGGGGCTAAACGACATAACGGTTAAAAATAAATATTCCCTTCCTCTCATCACCTCAGCTTTTGAAGCAATGCAGGGGTCCACTATTTTTACTAAGTTAGACCTCCGCAATGCCTACCTGGTCAGAATTAAAGAGGGGGATGAGTGGAAGCCTCACCGTCTGTTTGTGCCATCCTCCGTTCGATCCCAAACCATAAGCTGGGCTCATGCCTCCAAGTTTTTGTGCCACCCAGGGGTATGCCGCACCATCGCCCTCCTTCGCCAGTACTTCTGCTGGACCAGATTGAATGAGGATGTTCAAGAATATGTCTCTGCCTGCACCGTTTGGAACCAAAACAAGAATAGCCACCAACCCCCTTCATGCCTCCTTCAACCACTCTCTGTCCCAGCACGGCCATGGCCCCATATCGCACTGGACTTTGTTACAGGACTCCCAGTCTCCCAGGGTAAATCAGTCATAATCACCATCATCGACCGTTTCTCCAAGGCCTGCCATCTAGTAGCTCTCTCTAAACTTCCCTCTGCAGCCTTGAAAGCTAAGCTATTATTCCACAATGTCTTCCGACTCAATGGGGTCCAAATCGAAATCCTCTTAGATCGCGGTCCACAGTTCACTACAAGAGTCTGGAAGGAGTTCTGCACGGCCCTAGGTGCCAAGGTTCAACTAACCTCTGGTTTCATCCCCAAATGGGAGATGCCCTTCGCTGTGTATGTACAACCAACCCCGGTTCCTGGAGTTTTCACCTCCCATGGGTGGAATATGCCCATAACGCCCATGTCTCTGCAGATTCTGGGCTATCACCGTTTGAGGCATCCTTAGGATATCAGCCCTCGCTCCTCCCTCTTTCCATCCCCGACCCGGTAATCCCCTCAGTCCGTTCCCACATCAGGGCCTGCAAAAGAGTCTGGAGTCTGGAAAAGAGACACGGACCGCCCTTCAACGCTCCTCAGATCTCAACATACGCTATGCAGACCGCCACCGTAGGCCTGCCCCTTCCTGTATTCCTGGCCAGTTGGTCTGGCTCTCTGCAAAGGACTTTCCCTTAAAGGGGGTCTCTGGGAAACTCTCTCCCCGTTTCCTTGGCCCATTCTCCATCGAGGCCGTCATCAGCCCCTGTGCCCTCCATCTCAAGCTTCCCGCCCACTACCGGGTACACCCGGTGTTTCACGTCTCCCAAGTGAAGCCGGTTTCCTCGAGTCCTTTGAGTGCTGAATTCCCCTGTTCCTTGTCCCCGGGGGTAGAAGAGAAGCCCGGTGAAAGCTCTAAGTTCTCCCAGGTCCTGTGATAATAATATTGTGATGAATAAAGAAACGCTCACTCACTTCCTTGGTTGTCGTTGGTGTGTCTGCTCCAGAATCTGCTTGTTGAAACCATGAAAAACTGAGGTGAAGCCCAACAAATCAAAATCCCTCCTGATCTGGTCTCACCTCATCTGCATAGTAAATTTAACCATGCATGCACAAATTTTTCATTACATATTTTGTCCTCATTATGTAATATCATTATATATATATATATATATATATATATATATATGTCCACATATGTCTATATTCTCTATACATTTATACAACTACTATAAAATACATTTAATTCCAGGCTTAATTTGTGTCTGTTTTGTTTGAATATTTTACAGTTCATTTACAAATCTATCTCTGATCAATTTGAAAAGTAAGGTTAAATAATAATAGCTTTTGCACAGAATCCATCCAGCCTAACATGCTTATACCAGCTCAGGCTTTTTCCTCATCAGAGAAGTGTCATTCAGTGTCCCAAAAGCCAGCTTTTGCAGCTGAGGATCGGACCACCAAGGTTCCTGCCTTCGGCCACCGCCCAACTTACACAGCATCCAACCTCTGTGGCCCCTCTCACAGCTGGTGAGTTCATGGGAATGGGGGCCCATCTTAGTGCTTCGGGCTGCGCCCAGCCAGGGCCCGTGGGTAGAACCCCAGTCACACAGTGTTGTTCCTGAACAACTAAATTGAACGTATCATATTTGTTGTTAATGTGAACTAAACTCACTTACTTTTGGTCTGATGAACGATACAGTGAACGCACTCTGGCATTTGTGAACAATGCTCTCTCGCTGTTCGTTTTTTTCAAGTGATGCCAGATTTTATTCAACTTTCCTGAAAAAAGCCGGGCTAAAGCCATGGTTGTTAAAATGGGAGAAAGATCAAATCTAGCAACACTAGTCATCGAGTTGCATGGAGTATGCTTCTGATGTCAAACTGTGAAGTATGCAGGCAAATTCCAGTGATTAGAGCAGCAGTAAATAAACATCAATGAATGAGGCGGCATCTTCATATGACCACCTTACATATTTTTTTAAAAGGTTTGTGATGATCCAAGTGGAAAAATTCTTACATTTTTGTGTAAACTTTGCTGGTCTCAATAAGCTGAGCCACACATCAACAACGTCAACAGCTAACTTGAAACGTAAAGCACCTGACTGGCTAGCCTTCCAAGGTATGTGCAAGTCACTTAAAAAATTAAAAGACACGGAGACGATGCAAAATGTAATGATCAGCTCTCATAAACTTAAGTAAGGAATTGCAAACTTACTTTTTCATTCGGGCTAACTGTTGCACTTTATAGCCCAAGTTCCATAATTTTTCTTTGAGCAAACAAGTTAGAAAATAAATGTACAGAAATAAATAAAAAATAATAATTCCCTGCAAAAAAGTCCCTGCAGCATGATAAGGTGGTTCAGGTGTTGAATTTAATTTTTTCAATACTTAAGACACGATTTGGCAATCTTTTCGTTTTGTTTGGGGTTCCTTGGATTAATTTTTGTAGGCCGGCCCTTACTTGAAAGGTTCTCCAGTATTCCATATATTTTCATGAATTTTGGGCAGTGACTCTCAGGTTAAAAAGTCTTTCCAGACTGATAGAAAGTGACGTTTTTAAAATCTGTTCTCATATTTCACTAGAGGGAAAAAAAACAATCTTCAGGCCACTTAATGTGGTCAGACAAGTTCTTATTAGCTGTTTAGCTGTGGTTGGAGTCTGCATGATCCTGGCACAACCTCACATCAATGACTCGTCGCAATCTACTGGGATTCCTTGCATACACAACTTTTAACTGATTGGAATGTTTGTGTAATTGAATTTAAATGACTTTTGTTGTAAAGTGCCTTGAGATGACATTTGTTGTGAATTGGCGCTATATAAATAAAAGTGAATCGAAAATTGAATTGAATTGGGTTCAATAACATAAATCTTTTAAATGTGACAAAAACTGCATTGTACACTTGTGCTGATTTTTTGTCTGCATTCCATTGGACACTGATCTGTTTAAAAAAAAGCTTCATGGTATCTTCAGTTCCTTTCAAACTATGGTGGAGGAAGGTACAGTAGGACAAAATCACAGATTTTGCTAAATATTTTTTTCCTGATTGTCAGGAAAATTGGGTTCACTGATCCAAACAGGGACCAGAACTTAAGTCACTGGGAGCGTATATATCTCAAATTACCAGCAGTGGTTAGAGGCAGCCAGTAAAGTGACTGGGTAGACTGTTTTTATAACTGGTGCCCAGCTCAATACTGTGCCAAAGGTACTTCAGTGTTGGGGTTCAGCTACCAATCCTTTTAACCCCCTTGCCCCCACATAAACCCTCTTGGGACCAATTTCTTTGGTGCTACAACAGGACTCCAACGCTGAGTTTTTCATAATTGTTTTTTCTGAAAAAGCCTTACCAATTAGATTGAAATGACTTCACTCAGATGGCTTTAAGTCTGCAGTCGGTGTATTTACACCACACAGATTTTCTCCCCAAATTAAAGACAACACGTTCCTGGGATTTAGTCAAAATTAAATTTAATGTTGTGGCTCATGTTTAAACTACACATTCTATCAACGCAAATGGCAATAAAGACAATTTCAAAGACATTTGTGCTTCATTTCAGTGCGCTCGCTCCCAGGCAAGGGTTTACTGAGGACCAAACCCCCCACCAGCAAGCCCCCTACCCACATTAACTACTTCTTCTCCATCCTCTGTGCAACATTGTGGCCACAGATTGTGTGGAATGCAATTAGAGAGCCTAAATTAAGTAGTAATAGAGGACCTGTTCTCCCCACCAGTGTTGCCATCGCAACACCGCCTCTAGTAGTTTTTGCTACTTTATCTACAAAATGCACCATTGAGCTATAAACTGCCTCTGTATGCAAGGAGGGGAGGATAAAGGAGGGAGGTGGAGTAGGGTGGGGGCCAACAGCTGCATGATCGGAGGTTTCGCTCTGCATCTTGTGATTTTGCCGGCCGTCAAATATTTACCGCCTAATACAGCATGATGCACTCCTGTGTGAGGATGAGGGGCCAGATTTCAAAGGCCCCCTCGAAGGGTGACGTGTGTTCGGCAAGCTTTGATGGCGCCGCTCCCCTCCGGTCGCTGTGGCAGCTTGGCTTTGTAAACAGCCTGTAGTCACAGGGTCTCGTTGACTAATGTGACAAAAGCTCTGTGGAGGATTTTCATCAGAAGCTGGTGATATTTACATTTTCCTCAAAAATGGGATTAAAACTTTAATGAAGTTAAAGGTGCAATCACACCTGCAGACAAAAAAGTTTACTGTGTCGCATTTTTATAGTTGAGTCTAGTAGGTTTGCATTTCTGAATTTGCAGGAATATGCAGGTGAGCCCAGACTTGTTAAAAATCACATCAAGTGGTTAACACAGAATTAGAAAATTATATTTCACAAGATAAAAAAAAAGGTTTTGCTGCAGAAAAAAAAAGAAAAGTTACTTCTAGCATTTATTCATCAACTCAAATGCTCAATTGATACATGGAATTACTCAAACAAAGCCTCCAATAACAACATGATTTTTTTTAAGGTTCTTGAAAATGTTTCTTGAGTTCAATTCATTTCAGTTCATTTATAAGCACCATTTCACAACAGATGTCATCTCAAAGCACTTTTAAAGAAAAGTAATTTTAATACAATCATATAAATATTCCAATAAATTCAACGTTTTCTATGTAAGGAATCCCAGCAGACTGCATTGAGTCGTTGACATGAGGTCATGCCCTGGACATGCAGACTCCAACCACAGCAATCCCTCAGCAATCCCTCCACATTAGCTTGGCATACAGGTGGATTTTAACTAATCAGTAATTACATTCATGGGCACCTGACTATGTTATAAAATGGGAGTGGGAAGCCTTGTAGATTTGGAAAATTCCTATTTACCAAACCAGTGTCCTTGCAGCTTCCCCCATACGATGAAAAAGAGAAAGTAGAGGGTGAATAATACAACGCCAAGACAGAAAGACTTTTGTCTTTACCCTCATGGGCACCAGTATATATGATAAAATAACAGAGTTGTTTCATAAGATAAGGAATATACAGTATACATACCCAACTCTTACAATTCTTTTTCACTCCGTACACCTCAGACTTCCTGTAAAAGACGGAGACCAGTTATCTGCAGAAATACTCTGCAATTGTCGGGTGTATCAGAGATGGAGAAGAAGCTGAATACAGAGAGCGGGTGGAGTGCTTTGTGGCATGGTGTGGAAACAATCATCTTACCTTGAATGCAAACAAGCCTGTGAATATTCTCATTCATCCAGTTCATGGTTATCTCAACGAAATTTCAATCGAACGCAACTGGACTTGGTCATTTGTCTTGGAAGACGTTTCACCTCTTATCCAAGAGGCTTCATCAGTTCATGAAACGTCTTCCAAGAAAAATTACCAAGTCCAGTTGCCTTCGATTGAAATTTCATTGAGATTGAATGTGAACAGAACAAAGGAGATGATCGTAGATTTCAGAAGACACGGGGAGAAGTCAAAGACTGTCATGGGAGAAGAAGTGGAGGTGGTTGAGGAGTACAGATACCTCGGAGTTCACTCGGACAACAGACTGGACTGGAGAATCAACATTGAAGCGTCTACGAAAAGGGACAGAGCAGACTGGACTTTTTGAGGAAGCTGAGATCCTTCAAGGTTTGCAGCAAGATGCTGCAGATCTTCTACAGTCTGTGGTGGAGAGTGTCATCTCTTCATGGATCATCTGTTGGGTAGCAGCATCAGAGCCAGGGACTCAAAACGGTTCAATAACCTGATAAAGAAGGCTGGTTCTGTTCTGGGGACACCTGTGGAACAACTGGTGATAATGATGCAAAAAAAGACTCTTCATAAAATAAAGTAAAAATTATGGACAACCCTGATCATCCTCTTTAAAAGATTATCCTACAGCAACAGAGCATCTTCAGTCAGAGGCTTCTTCAGTTTCGCTGCAACACAGACCTCTACAGGAAATCCTTTCTCCCCACAGCCATCATGGTCTACAACAACTCCTTGAAAAATGAATTAGTAATTAGCTACAACAACTCTTAATTTTGCTCTGGGATCAATAAAGTATTTTTGAATTGAATTGAATCATCCAACCCAACTTGCTTCCAAATAACTTTAAAAGCTACAGCACACTACCGGGACAGAAAGATGCACCAGTGACCTCCTTGGGCACCTAATTATTGTATAAAATGTAAGATAAAACTGAAAGGATGAGAAAGAGGCAGAAAATACTGTCTGTCATCAAGATGGCAATTAAATAATCTCTATATAGGTTTATTTATATAGCCAATTTACAACACATCATCTCAGGGCTTTTCACAAGAAAAGTCCTTTCAATTCAACTGTTCTGTTGAAGTTTTATATCTAAGAAACTTGTTACACAATAGGTAGGTCTTGGCTTTGAATAATTCATGAATGATTGCATAGGACAATTTTCAATAAGTTCAAAACTTTTATGTTAAAATTCCCAAGTTTAGGTCATCATCCTGGGATCCAGGAAAATAATAATAGTCAAGTAGTTCAGTCTCAGTTAATGTTTATGATTACCTGCCTGATAAGGCTAAGGTAAATGAACAATAGATGACAGAATGGCGTTCTTTAAGCAGCTATTTCCTACATATGTATATGGAATAAAAAACATCAACTACAGTTTCTTAATAAACAAAGTGCTTTAATCAACAAAATCAGTAAGCTATTCAATTCAGTCTATTTCTATAGCGCCGTTTCACAACAGATGTCAATCTCAAGACACTTTACAAGAAGAGTTAATACAATACAATGTTTAATGTAGAAATTAGAGAACGACAGAACATTGCGTCGTGTAATTCTCAGCAATCCCTCACACTGAGCAAGTACTGAGCGGCAGTGGAAAGGAAAAACTCCCTTTTAAAAGGAAGAAACCTCCGGCAGAACCAGGCTCAGCACAAGCGGTCATCTGCCGAGACCGTCTGTGGTTTGTAGAATACAGAACAGAGACACAGAACAGAGACACAGAAAGAGCAACAGAACTGATGCAGAAGTTTGTTGCAGGACGTGGAGAACTTTCCGTCACTGCAATGCCATCTTAGTCAGGGTCATCAAGCAGGGCGGGTCAGGAGCACCTACTGTAGGAAGAAACTAAGAGAAAGCAGGTTAGCGCTTGAACTGACAGCACATCATGCAGTTGGGGAGAAGTAGGAGAGAAAGTAGGAACAGACCCTAATAATGTCCTCCAACAGCCTAGCCTAAAGCAGCATAGCTACTAACATTAACCTGTCTCCTAGCTACTAGGAGACCTAGCTACTAACACTTTCTACCTGGCTTACATTAACCCATCTCTACCTAGCTACTCTACCTCTTCCCATCTCTTCCTAGCTTTTGACACTCTACCTGACTACTAACATTAACCTGTCTCCTAGCTACTAGGAGACCTAGCTACTAACACTCTCTACTTGGCTTACATTAAACTATCTCTACGTAGCTACTCTACCTCTTCATATCCCTTCCTAGCTTTTGACACTCTACCTGGCTACTAACATTAACCTATCTCTTCCTAGCTACCTGTCTAACCTGTCTCTAACTGTGAATTGTGTTCCAGGATTAATTACTCTTTCTTCAGGTCAAGAACCCATGGAAAACACTGTTATGCCCAACAATTGAAGAATAAAAGTATTCAAATGCAGTTAAAAAGTGAAATAGTGAAAAAAATCCTTAAATTGTTATCCTAAGCTAATTTGTCTTTGTCCAAACACAACCTTACTGAGAACTCAATTGAAGATAAATTCATTGGTGTAGGAATCTCAGACACAAATGAAAGAAACCAACCATTAGTCGGTCAGCTAGCAGGAGCTGCATGTGGTCATGGCTAACAGCGAAGCTTAGGGATGTGGGGATTGCTAACCACTGTAAGCCGGAACTCAGGTCATCCTCTCAGCTAGGTTTGGCTCTGCAATCTTCTCCCAAAAACTGGTCCCTTTTCATGGGCAGCTTTCACCTAATCAGCATCGGGTGAGCAGCTCCTGGTGAGCAGCTCTCAGCTCAGCAGTAGGGCAGCAGAACATCAGCAAAGAGAGGTTCTCTCTTTGATTGATTCTATAATTCAAAGATTCCTTCTGTAGTGTTTTGAAGAAGTCGGGTTCAAGATGTAGTCCATTAGCCAGATACAGTTACCTGATCAACAATCAGCAGCCTGTACATGTATATTGGATCCAAAAGGCTCCTTCCAGAAGCTTGATTTCCCCTTGCCAGCAAAGGACGGAAGTTTAGTGCATTTCTTCTCCAATGTAAGTTGGTTGACGACCAGAGGACAGAGAGGCTAAGTTTAAGGCAGCATCTAGTTTCTTTGAGGTGCTGGTATTCAAAAAGCCTCCTCTTCCTATTGAAACTAAGAGTGAATTGTGTGATTGTCAGTCATTATGGATGGAGGTTTGGGTCTGGTCCAGTAATAACTGTTGTGACCCAAAAAAAATCCCAGCAGATTGAGTCGAATTATTGACTTGCAGTATTCCCTCCTTGACCAACATGTACCAACAATAGAAATGTGTCAGAATATCAGAGCAGAAAAATATCTACTGGACATTCTAATCTTGAGAGACTGCTTCATGCTTTATTCTCAGATTGGCATGAACCAGTTCTTCAGGAGTTGAACGAGAAGATTGAAGAAGACATGCCGGAGAGATAAACAGTAATTTCTAAATACTATTTATGGTGTTAGTCAAAAGGATTGGGAATAAATGTGAGAGTTAGCTTTGACCTACCATATTTTGACCAAACATGTTTTCATTAAATACTTAAAACACCTTATCATTGCTGCAATTTCTGTTTTTTTAAAAAGCGCATACCCAAATTAAAATTAAAGCTATTCTTGAACATTCTGAGTACAGACATGACCGGGGTCTCTTTAGAAAGCAAACACTGAAATTTCTTCCAGAACAGTGAAAATAATTGTTACCCAGCAATATGATTTTGAATACCATGAAAAAAACATTTTATGTCCACCTATTTTTAAAGAATACACACTTCTTCACAATCAGGGGTTACTTGTGGAGTACCACCAGGTTCTGTGCTTGAAAAAACTAGTTTTACTCTTCATATGCATCAAATAGGTAAAATAATTAGACAGCATGGTATGAATTTCCGCAGTTATGCTGATTATACACAATTTTATTCACACATAAATCCAGATTAATCCAATGAACGAACATCCTCCCCGTCTCTGAGCTGACTTTTATCCTGCACATTAAAATCATCACTAAACTAGGTTTTTGTTGGGTTCCTGTATCTGGGTGCTGGGCAGTGGGTGTGTTTGTGTTCCTTCTCCAACATTCTCTGCAGGGCGTGGCAGGCAGCACACTCCAGGACGCCATTTAGTTGTCACCACTAGAGTGTCAAAGGGTCTTCAAGTAAGAAGAAATTATCTTTTGAGTCTGTATCACGACTTACCTTCTGTCTTCTGCAGATCCTTCCTGGAAACCTGTGGCAATCCTCCAGATCCTTCCGAGTCAATTCCCTCCTTCACTCTGGTTTCCTGCCTGGTTAGTCTCTGCACCGCTCCCTCTGTTAAACACTTCCAGACGCACCTGCTCCTCTGCAACCCGCCTGTCCGCCTTAACAAACTCACCATCTGCAAGATGACAGGAACACCCATTCATTCCCTACTACCAACTGGACTCCCATCAAGTTCTCATTCACCTGCTCGTTGTATGCTCAGCTGGATCTCCTTCGAGCTCTTCGCCCGCAACAGAATTTGAGAAAGTCAGGATTCACACACACACCTTCAGCCAAACTCAGTCCACAGAACTCAACATGCCTTCCTTCAAGCTGCTCTTCCTACTATTGAAAAAGCTGTATTCCAGCATTTAAACAGCTTCCTAAAAATGAACAAACGCTTTGATATTTATCTGTCTGGTTTTTGTAGGTACCACAGCAACGAGACAGCACTCTTCAAAGTTTTCAATGACATCCGTTTAAATACTATCTGTGGTAAAACAACTGTACTGGTAAATTAGACCTCAGTGCGGTACTTGACAGTGTTGATCATGATATATTACTGGAACATCTAGAGAAATGGGTCAGACGAATCCTACATCATAAACAGGAATTTCTTTGTGTCGATTAACCAATGCTCCTCACAAAACACAGAAATCACATGTGGGGGATCCCCCAGGGCTTCATCCTAGGGCCCCTCCTATTTAGCACTACATGCTCCAATTAAGCCAGATTCTGACAACAAATAATATCAACTACCACAATTATGCTGACGACACTCAGCTTTATATCTCAATAACACCAGGTGATGTTTAATCCGTCCAAATCAATAAATGCATTGAGCAAATTAACAGCTGGATGTCCCATAATTTCCTCCAACTGAACAAACACAAAACTGAAGTATATATCTTTGGACCCAAAAAAGATCGACTACATATCATTAATCAACTTAAACAGGCCCAAGTAGAAACTACCAGCCAGGCCAGAGATCTAGGTGCAATAATGGACTCAGACCTGAACCTCCAGGGTCACATAAAGGCAATAACAAGGTCAGCTTTCTATCACCTGAGGAACATTTCTAGGATTAAAGGACTGATGGCACAAGGAGACCTAGAAAAACTCATTCATGCGTTTATCTCTAGCCGCCTTGATTACTGTAACAGTATCTTCACAGGTCTGCCTAAAAAATAAATCAGACAGCTGCAGCTGATCCAGAATGTTGCTGCTCGTGTTCTCACTAGAACCAGGAAAGTAGAATCCATCACCCCAGTTCTAAAGTCCTTGCACTGGCTCCCTGTAGCTCAGAGAATAGATTTCAAAGTGCTTTTATTAGTTTATAAATCATTGAATGGGTTAGCACCAGAGTACATCAGACATCTGTTATCAAACCATCCAAATCACTCAGGTCCCCCAGCTCTAATATACTGACTGAACTCATGAAGATTTATGGATAAATATAGTTGTGTATCATCAGCATAACTGTGGGAATTTGAGGAAAGCCATCTAAACCTATAGCATCAGAACTACAGAGATACTGTAGCTCAGGATAAACCAAATCATTATATCTACAAGCTTTATCAAAAAGGAGGTTTTAAGCCTGGTCTGAAAGTAGACAGAGCCTGACAACTACAGTGGGGCAAAAAAAGTATTTAGTCAGCCACCGATTGTGCAAGTTCTCCCACTTAAAATGATGACAGAGGTCAGTAATTTTCATCATAGGTACACTTCAACTGTGAGAGACAGAATTTGAAAAAAAAAATCCAGGAATTCACATTGTAGGATTTTTAAAGAAATTATTTGTAAATTATGGTGGAAAATAAGTATTTGGTCACTTCAAACAAGGAAGATCTCTGGCTCTCACAGACCTGTAACTTCTTCTTTAAGAAGCTCTTCTGTCCTCCACTCGTTACCTGTATTAATGGCACCTGTTTGAACTCGTTATCTGTATAAAAGACACCTGTCCACAGCCTCAAACAGTCAGACTCCAAACTCCACAAAGACCACTGATAATCTCCCTCGATCTGGGGCTCCACGCAAGATCTCATCCCGTGGGGTCAAAATGATCATGAGAACGGTGAGCAAAAATCCCAGAACCACACGGGGGGACCTGGTGAATGACCTGCAGAGAGCTGGGACCAAAGTAACAAAGGTTACCATCAGTAACACACTACAACGACAGGGAATCAAATCCTGCAGTGCCAGACGTGTCCCCCTGCTTAAGCCAGTGCATGTCCAGGCCCGTCTGAAGTTTGCCAGAGAGCACATGGATGATACAGCAGAGGATTGGGAGAATGTCATGTGGTCAGATGAAACCAAAGTAGAACTTTTTGGTATAAACTCAACTCGTCGTGTTTGGAGGAAGAAGAATACTGAGTTGCATCCCAAGAACACCATACCTACTGTGAAGCATGGGGGTGGAAACATCATGCTTTGGGGCTGTTTTTCTGCTAAGGGGACAGGACGACTGATCCGTGTTAAGGAAAGAATGAATGGGGGCATGTATCATGAGATTTTGAGCCAAAACCTCCTTCCATCAGTGAGAGCTTTGAAGATGAAACATGGCTGGGTCTTCCAACATGACAATGATCCCAAACACACCGCCCGGGCAACGAAGGAGTGGCTCCGTAAGAAGCATTTGAAAGTGCTGGAGTGGCCTAGCCAATCTCCAGACCTCAACCCCATAGAAAATCTGTGGAGGGAGTTGAAAGTCCGTGTTGCTCGGCGACAGCCCCAAAACATCACTGCTCTCAAGAAGATCTGCATGGAGGAATGGGCCAAAATACCAGCTACTGTGTGTGCAAACCTGGTAAAGACCTATAGTAATCGTTTGACCTCTGTTATTGCCAACAAAGGTTATATTACAAAGTATTGAGTTGAATTTTTGTTATTGACCAAATACTTATTTTCCACCATAATTTACAAATAAATTCTTTAAAAATCCTACAATGTGAATTCCTGGATTTTTTTTTCAAATTCTGTCTCTCACAGTTGAAGTGTACCTATGATGAAAATTACTGACCTCTGTCATCATTTTAAGTGGGAGAACTTGCACAATCGGTGGCTGACTAAATACTTTTCTGACCCACTGTAAATAAGGAGCCTGATAAATAAAAGGTATGCCTCCCATTCTACTTTTGGAAATCGTAGGAACTACCAGTAAACCTGCAGTCTGAGAACAATGTGCTCTGTAAGGAACATATGAAACAATGAGACGTCTGAATCTCAGATTTCTTGGATCAATGGATATCAAATGAAACGAACAAGATGTTCTTTAACTGCAGACTGTCAGCTTTTATTTGAGGGTATTTACATTCAAATCAGGTGAACGGTGTAGGAATTACAACAGTTTGCATATGTGCCTCCCACTTGTTAAGGGACCAAAAGTAATGGGACAGAATAAGAACCATAAATGAAACTTATACATTTCAATTCTTGGTTGCAAATCCTTTGCAGTCAATTACAGCCTGATGTCTGGAACATATAGACATCACCAGACGTCGGGTTTCATCCCTGGTGATGCTCTGCCAGGCCTCTACTGCAACAGTCTTCAGTTCCTGCTTGTTCCTGGGGCATTTTCCCTTCAGTTTTGTCTTCAGGAAGTGAAATGAATGCTCAATCGGATTCAGGTCAGGTGATTGACTTGGCCATTGCAAAACAGTCTACTTCTTTCCCTTCAAAAACTCTTTGGTTGCTTTTGCCGTATGCTTTGGGTCATTGTCCATCTGCACTGTGAAGTGCCGTCCAATGAGTTCTGAGGCATTTGGCTGAATATGAGCAGATAATATTGCCCGAAACACTTCCGAATTCATCTTGCTGCTTTTGTCAGCAGTCACATCATCAATAAATACCAGAGAACCAGTTCCACTGGCAGCCATACATGCCCACGCCATGACACTTCCAGCACCATGCTTCACTGATGAGGTGGTATGCTTAGGATCATGAGCAGTTCCTTTCCGTCTCCATACTCTTCTCTTCCCATCACTGTGGTACAAGTTGATCTTGGTCTCATCTGTCCATAGGATATTGTTCCAGAACGGTGAAGGCTTTTTTAGATGTTGTTTGGCAAACTCTAATCTGGCCTTCCCGTTTTTGGAGCTCACCAATGGTTTACATCTTGTGGTGAACCCTCTGTTTTCACACTGGTGGAGTCTTCTCTTGATTGTTGACTTTGACACAGATACACATACCTCCTGGATAGTGTTCTTGATCTGGCCAACTGTTGTGAAGGGTGTTTTTTTTTCACCAGGGAAAGGATTCTTCGGTCATCCACACAGTTGTTTTCCATGGTCTTCCGGGTCTTTTGGTGTTGCTGAGCTCACCGGTGCATTCGTTCTTTTTGAGAATGTTCCAAACTGTTGTTTTGGCCCCGCCTGATGTTTTTGCTATCTCTCTGATAGGTTTATTTTGTTTTTTTCAGCCTAATGATGGCTTGCTTCACTGATAGTGATAGCTCTTTGGATCTCATCTTGACAGTTGACAGCAACAGATTCCAAATACAAATAGCACACTTGAAATGAACTCTGGACCGTTTATCTAATCATTGTAATTGGGATAATGACAGAATAACATACACCTGGCCATGGAACAGCTGAGAAGTCACTTGTCCCATTACTTTTGGTGCCTTAACAAGTGGGAGGCACATATGCAAACTGTTGTAATTCCTACACCGTTCACCTGATTTGGATGTAAATACCCTCAAATAAAAGCTGACAGTCTGCATATAAAGCACATCTTGTTCGTTTCATTGGATATTCATTGTGGTGGTGTATAGAGCCAAAAATGTTAGCATTGTGTCAATGTCCCAATATTTATAGACCTGAATGTAAACCCTCAACTTGTATGTTAGACCCAATACCAACCAAATTATTTAAGGAAATGTTCCCTCTGGTTACTGGCCCTATTCTAGACAGGATGAATCTATCTTTAATAAATGGATAAGTGCCTCAGGAATTTAAGGTTTCTGTAATTAAACCTTTACTTAAGAAACCCTCCCTGGATCAAGATGATTTAGTTAACTACAGGCCTATATCTAACATTCCTTCTTATCCAAAATTCTTGAGAAAATAGTTGCTAATCAAGTATATGAGCATCTAAACAGCAACAACCTGTTTCAAGAATTTCAGTCAGGTTTTAGAGCTCATCATAGCACTGAAACAGCACTGGTAAAAGTTACTAATAATATTCTAATGGCCTCAGATAATGGATTTGTGACTTTTCTGGTCTTCTTAGATCTCAGTGCTGCTGCTTTCAGTGCCTGACTGGTTCAGATCCCTAGACTCCTGTGTCACTAAATTTCTCTGGTAAGATAAACCCCCATGTATTAGTTTAAAAACACTACAAAAAACAAAAGATAAAGGAGGTTTGGATTTACCAAACTTTTATCACTATTTTTTAGCAAACAGGCAATAATACATTTCGAAATGGGTTAAACATACCAACCTAGATGAGTCCTGGATAGATGTAG
Source organism: Apricaphanius iberus (assembly GCA_028564705.1). NCBI lineage: Eukaryota > Metazoa > Chordata > Actinopteri > Cyprinodontiformes > Aphaniidae > Apricaphanius > Apricaphanius iberus. The sequence goes on along the minus strand of JAPXFQ010001133.1, from coordinate 407,038 downwards.
AACAGACACATTGTAATAAAATAAATATATCTGACCTACCGTTTATTAGCTCTAATATAAAGAAACAAGAATGCTTTAAAAGTATTAATATCAGCTCCTCTCTTACAGCATGGTGGGAATTCCTAAAATTGACAGAATCCTCTATAATCCCAGGCAGTTGTACACCTATCTGGAATAATCCTGACATCCTACAAAAGAAAAGCGTGATACATTTTCCAGGCTGGAAATGTAAAGGAATTGAGTATCTGGAATACATTTTTGAAGGAACAGACTTAATCCCATTTAACACATTAAGTACACAATATGGAATAGGCAAAAATAAATTCTTAGAATATCAACAAATCAAATCTATTATTAAAAACAAATTTAAGCTAAATGCTGTTGGGTTACAAATACCATCTAAAATGTCAGGATTTATTAATTTCACCACCCCCCAAATTACTTTCTAAAGTATACAGAACGTTATCTAAAATAGATGAATCAATAGAAGAAGAAGAAGAAGAAGAAGAATCAGCTTTAATGGCCAAGTATGACACATACAAGAATGATGCATACAAGGAATTTACAGATACAGTACAACCTGTCCAAGATCATTACAAACAACAACAACAACAACAAACAGATCCAGGTCACTGTTGGGCATGCAGCCACCGAGCGGCGCTCCCGTTTATGAAACATAGAGAAGTACACATCTGGGGAGGGGAGGGTTCCACGGTGAGGGGGAAAAAACGCTCACCTGTGTTGTGGGTCCGTACAGCACTCACAACGCAGGTAATTGAAAAAACCACACCAACAAACATTTAAGCACATATTCAGACATTAACAATGACACATCAGGAGGGATGGGCAGGTATGAGCTCCAGTCCACAGTTTAACGCGCTGCCATCGAGGCGCGCTGTTATCCAGCTTCCTGTTGCAGGAGAGAGAATTAAGGATACAGCGAGACGGTGTGTGTGAATGTGAGTGTGTGTAACCATGTCAGTGTGTGCGTCAGTAGATGCAAGTGTACGGGGGAGAGGAGACTCTGTTGACATTCTTCTCGGGGACATTTGATTAGGACCAGGTTGAAGGTCTTCATGGGAGCCAAAATATAAATTGTTTGGATTGCAGGGAGATATCAAATATTCCTTTCTGTCCCTTCAGTCTGTCAGTGGTTTCTTTTATAGTCTAATTCAGCCAAATTGTAGTTCAAATTAAAGTCAAAATCCAAATTAATTCCCAGATTAATAGTTCCAAATCCAATTAATTTCCAGTTGCCCCAATCCGTACCGACAGTATCTCCAAGTCCGATGACAAATTGCGGATGAGTCCCAGAGCGCCGGCCAGATCGCCTCTTACAGCGTCTGTACTGCGTCCCAGCTCCCCCAGCATTTGGTTCTGAGTCCCATCAGTACGAATCAACGCATCCAGCTGTTCCTTCAGCCGTCCAATCGCTTCCAGAACAGTGACCAATCTCGACCGTGTTTCAGATCTTTGTTGCTCCATTTTTCGGTAGTTCCAGTAACTGCCCATTCCAATCAGCAGAAACCCGATCACCATGGTTGACACCCCGGTTGACCCTTACCGGTGCTTCGTAGAGTTGAGTAGATTTTATCAATAGCATTCAGAGACCAGCTGACCATTTCCATCTTCGCTTATTCAGTTTGGTTTCGGAGAAAATTGCCAAAAGATACTCCAGATAGAGGCACAGGAGACAGAGAGCTGTGGGATAAGACACAGGAGGAGGAGGGAGGGAAAAAAGCAACCGTCCTCGCTGAGAGCTGAGCAGCACTTCCTACCTCAAAATGGGAAGTAGATTTATCAGTCAACTATGACCAAGACATCTGGTCTGAAATATGTTTAAGAAGTTTAAAAATAACCAAAAAACCAAACTTAAAATTAATACAATTTAAAATTTTACATAGGGTACATTATACAGGTCAACATTCAACCTGGGTGTCTGTGTTTTCTGTTCTGATAGCTGGACGAATGATGGGGTGGGTTTAGCTGCCCTTCTGGAGGGTGGGCCTGGGGCCGCCGTGGCGTCCTTGGGCCTTGGCGGTACTACACCCATGTCCCCGAGTTGGGCGTGCGGGCATTCCTACCATCTCACCACACATATAGGGACTTGGGATGCGAGCATGTCACTGTGAGATGGAGAGCCCAGGTCAGCCTGCATCCCAATTTTTTTATACAACCTAGACACTTTCATTTTTAAGACCTTCACAAGACCTTCCATTTTTTAAGACGTTCGGCGTCGGGGGGACGGTCTGAGCAATTGGTTCGCCCCCTGGTGCCGACACAGGCGCGGGCTGCACTTAGACACTTAGGGCTCGGAGCAGGGTGTGGTGTGGCGTCCTCACCACATCCCGCTCTTTTGAATGCACCTTATATAAACACGCATCAACACCATATTTGGGCGGGGGAAGGGAGGTGTGCGGTCCTCTCACACCCCTGTTCGCTGTCGACCAACGGGGGAGGGTTTGGGGTGTCCAATTGGGGCATGGGTAGGCGGGCCGCCCGGCTGCTGGGGGTGCTGTGGCGGTCTGCGGGTCTCTATCCTAGAGGGGCAGGAGGCCAGCCTCCTGGGTCCAGGGGCTGATTGCTCAGTGGAGAGGCGGTGCCTGAACCAATGGGGGCATAGGGTATGTATCAGGAGAATGAGTTGTACAGCGTCTATTTATGTATGTCATTTTGTGTGAGTGTGAGTGATATGAAAGAAGGAAATTTGCCTGTTTCTGTTTGTCTTTGTTTCTTCGTCAGGTTGGACCTGCCCTCTTGCCTGGCGCATCTCAGGGGTCCTCACCCCATCACTCCCTGCTGGGGGGGCTGTTGGCAGGCCGGCATGACCGGCTTGCGCCATCCAGGAGGGGGGGCCGGATTTGGTGGTGGTGGTGGCTGTCCGGTGGGGGTGCGGAGGCCGGGCCCGGCTCCTGGTGCCTGGACGGTCTGCCGGCGGGTTTATTTGATTGGCTGGGGTTGGGTGCTTGGCCTTGTGGCTCTTGGAGTTGGAGCCCGAGGGGGGTTTTGGTGGTTCCTGGGGCACTTCTTTACTCCTCTCTTTGGGGGGCGGGGGCGGTGGTCTCTGCGTTGGCCCGCTGGGGATTCACCGTGCCTTGCGGTCCCTAGGGGGTCTGTGGCTCCGGTCTCCTTCATGTCTGCGTCGATTCCTTAATTTGCTGGCCGATGGCCTCTCACTCTGACTATTGATTCTGACTTGTGCACTCGACACCCTAAAACCGGTGTAGGATCTCGAAAGGTTCTCTGACACTCTCTTGAGCTGGGCTCACTAGAAATATATCATGGCGTTGTCAATACAATGAACTGTTCTGTGTTGTTGTGCTAGTATTTATACACTTATAAAGGCATTGTGGTTTGGTGATTCTTAATTGACAGTGTTTGGCTATGTTATCACAATATTGTTGTATGAATGAATGAATTTCCACAGTTATGCGGATGATACACAATTATATGTATCCATAAAACCTGATGAAACCAATCAGTTAGGTAGATTACAAGCATGTCTGGAAGACATAAATACCTGGATGACTCTGAATTTTCTACTTTTAAATTCAGACAAGACAGAAGTTGTTGTATTTAGACCAGAACCTTTAAAAAGGAAACAGCTAAATCAATCACTTCATCTGGATGGCATTAATTTGGCCTCTGGTAATAATGTAAAGAACCTTGGTGTAATTTTTGACAAAGAAATATCATTTAAATCCCATATTAAACAGATTTCTAAGATTTCTTTCTTTCACCTCCGGAATATTGCTAAAATTAAAAACATCCTGTCCAGGAGTGATGCAGAGAAACCAGTCCCTGCATTTGTTACTTCAAGGCTGGATTACTGTAATTCCTTATTATCAGGACTCCACAAAATGCTATTAAAAGCCTTCAGTTGATCCAAAATGCTGCAGCAAGAGTTCTGATGAATATTAAAAAGAAAGATCACATTTCTCCTGTTTTGGCTTCTGTCCACTGGCTCCCTGTTAAATCCAGAATATTTGATTTTGTTAGATAAAAAATAGTGGTTGACCTACAAAGAATCACACACAGGGGTCGGAGAGAAATTGAAGTTAGTGAGTTTTGCAAAGGGAGATAGAATACGTTTTTTTGCAGAGGGAGACCAGCAGAATACTGTGGTTGACCGTGTGTCTGCTCTCTTCCTCTCAGCTCGTCTCCTGGTCTCAACAGCCCATCATTAGCATCTTAAAAGAACAGGGTGTCATACCAAGGAACATATGTCTGAAACCAAATGACATTTAAAAAGTACATTTAAACTATGTGATAAAGAAATTTACCCTGAGAAAGTAACAATAATACAACATTATTATTTTACCTAACATTTCCCTAACAGATTATATATGATCTTTTAGTTACCAGGCTCCTCTCCTTTAGGAACCAGCTCCCAGTTTTAGTCCACGAGGCAGATACTAAAACCTTCCATTTTGATAAAGCTTATAGTTAGTGGCTTAGGTTATCCTGAGTTTTTTTTGTAGTTATTCTGCTATAGGCTTAGACTGTTGGATGACGGACTGACCACTTTTCTTCTCTCTTCTACTTTTCTCTTCTACTACTCTCCAGATATATTTTTTCTGCTGTTATTGTGATTGTTAACCCAGTTTTCTCTCATTATTTGTCTCCCCATAGAAGCTCCACATGGTCTGGTACCCTGCTCAACTATAACGCCCCCTGCTGGATGGGGAACATTGGTCCAGATGATGCTCAAAGTCACCAACCATCCTCCATGCTGACTCTTCTCTGTCTTCTCAGACCCCCAGAAGGTTGTCGCAGGTGACCGCTTGTACTGAGCCAGGTTCTGCAGGAGGTTTCCTTCTGTTAAAGAGTTTTCCTCTCCACTGTCGCTACATGCTTGCTCAGGGATTGCTGAGGAATTGCTGTGGTTGGAGTCTGCATGATCCGGGCACAACCTCACGTTGATGACTCATCGCAATCTACTAGGATTCCTTACATAGAAAACTTTTAACTGATTGGAATGTTTGGATAATTGTATTGAAATGACATTTTTTGTAAAGTGCCTTGAGATGACATTTCTTGTGAATTGGCGCTATAGAAATAAAAGTGAATTGAATTGAGTTCAAGATAGCATTAAAGGCTGCATTTAGGCAAACATTTTCAGTCTCAACATTAATATTAAAATTTCCCAATAAAGGCCTTATCAGTATTAAACACTAAAACATATTATCAAAAAAAGAGATTTTATCTAAAAATTGAGAATAAGACTAGGATAGAATAAGAAAATAAAATGTATTTCAGTGCCTTACAACTTAGCTGAGGAAAACTACGAGTTAGCTTGTTAGAAAAACTGCAGCTATTTATTTTTCTGGAATTAGTTAACAAATCTGAATGAAAAAAGGTTGCTATGCTTCCTGGCCCAATATTTCTGGAAATGTGAAACTAGAAATATTTGGAAGGAGTTTTATAGTGACACAATCCTCCTTTTGTAGCCAGGTTTATGAGATGAACAAAGTATTTGAAGAGTGGGATCCTTATTTCAATAAACTACATTTGTTTTATCGTAATCGTTACTGAAAGTTCTATTTACCTTCATGAGATTTTCATGATTTGCTCTGCTGCGGTTAACCTGTAATCCATTTGATTTTGGCCATGAACAAGACATTCCTAATGAGTAAATGAGTGGGTAACAGTACAGAAGATGCACAGATGTGGATAAATCTCCGACTTTCCTTCCTGATCTGGACCCTCAGTTGTCAGTGTTCTGAAGGACTGATAAAACTGTCGAGATTCCTAGAAAGAAGAGTTCCATCCAAATTGGGATGGATGCTGTCTCTCTGAATCAGACCATCCCAACAGGATGATTAAAAACCACAAACTAATGTTTAATGTTTTGCACTTTGGATGAGGAAAATGAAGGGTTATATGTTCAAAGGAACTGTAGCTATTTAATAGTCTGGAATTAATGAATACATCTGAATTAAAAACAGTTACTACTCCTCCTCCTTTCCCAGTACTTCTAGGAAGGTGAATCTTTAAATAAAGGAGTTGTTTATTTATACTGACATAATCCTCCTGCTTCAGCCAGGTTTTTGTGAGACAAAACCATTATCACAAGTCAAGTCATAAACTAACAAAGAAGAAAGCAATCTTATGTTTAAACTAAATGTAATTGTTTTTTTCTCTTCTGTCCATTCAGTCATATTCTTTTTTATCAGGTTTCAAAATTTGCTCTTGTTAGTTTTTGTGTTTTTGGTCATAGTGGTCTTTATTTGACAGTGGATAGAACATTGGAGGGGGAGAGACTTGGGTGAGGACATGTAACAAGGGTCAACTGGGACGGGACTCGAGCCGGGGAGGGTGAAGATCTTTTGGGTCCTCTGGACAATAAAGCACAATAAAATCAGAGGCCATTTACCATTTAGCTAGGAGTCAGACTGCAAGTGTTTGAGTGATAGAACCTGAGCAGAAGTCATGTGACTTTTCAGTTATTTTAATAGACATTAATGGGTCATCATCAGCCAGATTTAGCTTCAATTTCCTAAACAGATTTATTCTGACTTCAGTCTTAACTCTATATGGTAAATGGCCTGTACTTGTAAAATGCTTTGTCATGTCCTCTGGACCCCCAAAATGCTTCACACTACATTCAGTCATTCACCCAATTTTCTACATGTGATCTTAAAAAGGTAGAACTGATGCAGTTCGTCTGATTCCCCAAACAATCTTTTATGAAACCATGTGATTCAGTGTCTTTGAGAAAAATCTTTAAAGTTGTTCAAACTGTCTCTACTCTGGCTGAAAAAGTCTGGATCAAGTCTGGATTTAAAGCTGTGAATGTGACATCATATCTGCCATGCATTCAAACTACTAACAGGTGTAGATCATTTAGCTCTAATCTAAACATACAAAACTAGTTTTGTTGCACATGAGAATGAAGTGAGGGCTGACTGGGCCACCCTTTCGTCCTACACATGTCAGGAAATACACAGCTTCAAACTTTTGAACAAAATTTGGCTATTTCCCCCCGCAGCATTTCTCCACAACAGCTGTGAGCATTTAAAGGTGCCACGGGTGTCTAATTTACATGGAAAACAAACACAGAAGCAGAGCGAGGAGGCAGGACACGCAGGTGCAGTGAAAACCTTATGATCTTAACTGAGCCAAAAGAGGACGTCCTGAATGGAGACACCATGGCTGTGTGGCCCACATGTTGTAGGAGATCAGAAATGAGAGCCATGTGTTCATGTTTTGGGGGTAATTTGTAGTCATACGTGTACATTACGGAGTGAGCAGGTGGGGTCTGCTACGGCTAAGGATGGGAGGGAGGCTTTAGAAAACCAGACGATGGCCAGACTTCCCTAGTTGCACAGTAACTTAACAACAAGTATTAAATAACAAGTTAGTTAAAACAAAACTATGGAAATAGTATGGAAAATAAGTCCATCCATCTATGTATCTATTCTCGTCCCATCCATCCATGCATCCATTCATCCATCCATCCAGTACCTCAAAAAAGACAACATACAGAAGGGTTTTGAATTTCAAAAAAATGAGAAACTTTAATGTGAAAATTAATCAATGCAATTTTTCTGTTTCCTTCCAGCCTTGACATGACATAACATCATCACAGAGTCCATATGAATCTATCTCTGCTCATCATTTAGCAGACAAGTATGTCCTTGGGACGACTTGCTGCTGTTTTGCATCAAGGAATCATCACACCTTCCATAAGCACAGCAGAGGTGTGAAGGAACAGAATGCTGTCCACAGTGAGGAAGTATTGAGTTAAGGTGATATGTCTAACACTTTATCAGCGGTGTTGTGACATTTTTATGATGGTTTAAACATGAATGTCCTTTAGCTCCTATTCTAAGGCTCCTTCATCTTGCTGGATTAGAAAAAAAAAATCAAAAAAGGGAGAATGATGTAGACTGACAGGAGAAGGGAGGAGCCAAGCCCCGCATGCAGTTCTGGTATCCAGAGCTTGGGATGGCAGCCAAGAAATCCTGGCCAAGGTGTGTCACTTGCTGTGGTTTACTGGTGGACGCCTGCTGGAGTGAACATCACACCGTCTCATCACCCCAGCAGCAGCAGCCAACCACGTGGACCGTAGCCAAGACAGTTGGCCAGCAAGCCCACAATCTTTTGGTGTTTGTCAGTGATGAAAGAAAAGGCCTCCAGTCTGGAGTGAGAGCTTCTGGATTTGTACCTGTAAGGAGTGAAGAGTCTTTAACCTGCTAGCGATACATGATGTTCTGAGAAAAGTTCTACTGCAGGTTCATAAGCTTTTCTGGGATCATTGGATGCAGATATTCTGATGGGTTCTCATGTTTAAATACCGTGGCAGAATTTCACATTTATTGGCCCATTTCTTCTGAGAGCTAAAGTCATAATATGAAATCAGTGTTAGCAGTTGGGTGAGCTTCATTATTTTCAAACTATTTTTTGTGCCTTTCATAAATACCAGCTTGAACTACCCAAATAACCCTGATTAAAGTTTACAACTCTATTTCTTAATTCACTTGATTTTCCACTTTAACATAGCTGCATATTCTTCTCAAAAACATCCCTTGCTTATTCTTTCTGTGTGCATGTTTTAGATCTCATCAAAGGGACCCATCGACACTGTAGGAATGATGGGTGTTTTTCATCAGAGACCTGGTTGTGACTCCCCAGATGTAGTGTTTTAGGTTCTGGTCCTAAAGAGGAACTTTGGTTTAACCTCTTAAACAACCCTGCTGTCCATTTTATTTCTAGTGCTGATTAAATGTAAGCTGACATTCTATATTATATATTTGAGGGAATTTGCATTCCAGTTTTGTCTTTTCTCTCACGTTTGTTGGTGGAGCCAAATGCTACAGCAGGCATTCATTAAAAATGCCCTGAAACTGAAAGATTGCAATGGTAAAGAGACAGTTTTGGGTTACACTTTAAGGACATTTTTTATGCACAGTAACCATCCTGCACCAAGAGCATGCATCACCCAACAATATGTCATAACCAGCTCTCATCAATATGTCGGAGAATAAATCTTACAAGTTCATTAATAGGACTACTAAGGTTCAGACAGGAACCACTTGCATTCATGTCTGATCTCAAATCAATGTCCTACCAAGTCCATGTTGCTGATGAACATAAGGATATTCTCAGATTTTTATGGTGGCCTGATGGTGACTTAACTAAAGAAGTTGCTGAATATAGAATGACTGTTCACCTGTTTGGAGCAGTTTCATCTCAAAGCTGTTCCTGCTTTGCTTAAAGAAGAACTGCAGAAGATCGTGGTAATGAGTTTTCAAGTGAAGTTCTTCAAACCGTTAATACAAACTTCCTCAGTTAAAAAGGTAATACAAATTCCTCTTGATCTGAGCAATCTGTGTCCCAAAGATGGAATTCATCTTACACAGTGGACCAGCAATAACCGAACAGTACTTCAAGCAATACATGGCCAAGATCAGTCAAAGCATGTTATGGTGCTGGATTTGAACAAAGACCAACTTCCAACCAAAAGAGCCTTGGGGCTTCAATGTTGCTTGGGATGTGATCACCTCATCTTCTCAATGAATGAGACAATAAAACTACACAGGCTGTGGAATGCTGTCTGTGATTGCTTCAATGTATGATCCTTTCTACTATTTAGCTCCAGCAACACTTAATGCTCAACTTCTCTTGCACGAGCTATGCCGAATAAATCATGGCTGGGATGACGAGATTCCACAAGAGATAAAGCAACAATGGATCAAACTATTAGCAGAGTTAAACTTCACCATTATTCGGGATGGCAGAAATAGTGGATATTGCCCAGTAAGCTATTTGCGGCTGGAAAATCAAACAGGAAAAGTACATGTTTCTTTCCTGCTTAGCAAAGCCAGATTGGAACGGTTAAAACCGATCACAATTCCCTGTCTAAAACTTGCTGCAGCTGTCCTAGCAACACGAGTGGACAAATTGATACAGGCTGAGTTCCAACTTCACTGTGAACAGTCCTACTTTTGGTCTAGACAGTTGCACCGTTCTCAAATATATTAACAACAAAAATAAAAGATTTGTGGCAAACAGAATCTCAATCATTCGACAAGCATAGAACCCAGACCAGTGGCACTACATTCCCACAACAGAGTACCCAGATCTCTTCCCAAGGTGTTTTAATTAAACTGTTGAACACTAAACCATAGTTAACTAGACCTGATATCCAGTGGAATGTATGGCAAACTTGGCAGAATAATCTAGTTAATTTTAAGGGAAATTCGGACACAAATGACTCTGAAATAAAACCAGTAATTTTCACTTGTTCAACTCAAACAGATGTAGATCCAATCAGCAAACTCTTTACTGATTTTTCTGATTGGAACAGGCTCAAGAAAAGGCTGTTGCTTGAAAATTATGGATTAAAGACCCTCTCCGTGAACTCAGTCGCATCCGGAAAAATTCCTCAAGTAATAATGCTTCAGCTCAAGTTGAACAAGAACTAAGAACAGCCAAAAACAAAATGAATGAAAAGTTCTCAAATGAAAATTTGTATAAAGCTGTGTGTGCCATTATACGCTTTTAAAAAGAACTAAAATTTCCAAATGAAATATATTCTCTGTCTAAAGGCTAAGGTATGAAAAGAAAGTCATCTTTACATTCTCAATCCAGTTTTACAAAATTGTATGTTAAGAGTTGGAGGTCAGTTGTCAAGAGCAATGTCTGAAGAAAACAAAAACCCAATAATTTTGGCAAAGGATGAGTATGTTTCACGTTTAATAATGGAGCATGTTCACAGACATGCAAAAGATAAAGCAAGGAATCATGTATTTTCAAAATTGAGAGAACGGTACTGGATAACTAATGCAGCCACAAGAAATATCCTTTCCAAATTTGTATTCTGCAGAAAATTCAAAGGCAAAATATGGTACCAAAAATGGCCGATTTTCCTAAAGAAAGAATAACTCCAGACTTGCATCCTTTTACAAACCTTGGAGTTGATTTCAGAGTTGGGGCAACAGTGGGTCAGGAGTTGGGTGTTCGTCTTGTAATCGGAAGGTTGCCAGTTCGATTTACAGTTTTTGTGTCCTTGGGCAAGAAACTTCACCCGTTGCCTTCTGGTGTTGGGCAGAGGGCCCAGTGTCTGGCAGCATTAATCAGTATATGAAAAGATGATATAAGCCTGTGAATATTCTCATTCATCCAGGTCATGGTTATCTCAAGGAAATTTCAATCAAACGCAACTGGACTTGGTAATTTGTCTTGGAAGACGTTTCACCTCTTATCCAAGAGGCTTCATCAGTTCATGCTCGCCGCTGACCAGGCTGGGACTGGTCCAACTAACTGGTGTGGAGACTCAGCTATTTAACCTCTTGAACACCATTGAAGGTCTGAAAGAGAGAGCAGATCATTCACTACAGAAACTGATGTCAATATTACCTGGTCCTATCTTAGAGAGAGTTGTGGTTTTCACCCAGACAGCACAACTATCTCAACACACCAAGAGCAAAGTAAGACAAACCAGGAAATTCCACAACCTACAATCTCGAAACATCGACAAAAATACAGAAACACTCACTTGAAGGCAAAAAACTGACATCCCAACACAAAATGAAACACAAAACAGGTGGGTAAAGAACTTGTCAGACAGAGAACTTACCCAACTGGAGAAAGAAGTCCTAGCCAAGGGTTTGAACTTTGCCATGACACCAAAAAAGTTACCCATAGTGGACTGGATTACAGCCACAGAATCCGCTATAAAGAAAAACAACTTAAGTGGAACCCAGGCAGAACAACTTCGGTTAAAAGTGTCGGCAGCTTTGTCTGAGGCTACGGTCCCCCCCTCTAACCTCACCATTGGGGAGAGAAAAGCAGTATCAGCTCTGAGCAAGTAGCACAACATCACAATCCTCCCAGCAGACAAAGGTAGGTGCACAGTTGTGCTCAATACAACTGATTACCACACCAAGATCTTTGCACTACTGAATGACTCTAACACGTATGAAACTCTGAAACGAGACCCCACAAGTGGGTACAAAAAGAAGGTGATAGAATGTCTACAACAACTACAAAAAGAAGGCATGATTGACAAAACACAATACTACCGGCTTTACCCCCAGGACTCAATTCCTTGCCTATATGGACTCCCCAAGATCCATAAAGAAGCTCAGGCCCATTGTCAGCAGTATAAACTCTGTCACGTACAATATAGCCAAACACATAGCTAATATCCTGGCACCTCTGGTAGGCAACACCACACAGCACATCCAAAACTCCATAGACTTTGTGAACAAAGTCCGGAATCTAAAAATGGATCCAGATGAGACAATGGTTTCCTATGACGTGACTTCATTGGTGACCTGTATTCCTACCATGGAGGCCTTGGTCACAGTAAGAGAACGACTTACACAGGACAACTCCCTCCAAAACAGAACAAAACTCAAACCAGAACACATTTGCCAACTCCTGGAATTGTGCCTGAATACCACATATTTCCAGTTCAATAGCAAGTTTTATAGACAGAAACACGGCTGTGCCATGGGCTCACAAGTTTCTCCAATTGTGGCAAATTTATACATGGAGGAGGTAGAGTGCAGAGCTTTGAACTCCTTTGAAAGAATAACACCTAGCCACTGGTTCAGATACGTAGATGACATATGGGTTAAAATCAAAACCAAAGAGTTGCAAGCCTTTACTGAACACATAAACTCAGTGGACAGAAACATCAAATTCACCAGAGAAGATGTCAAGGACAATAGTTCGCCCTTTTTAGATTGTGTCGTTCAGAGGAGAAAGGACAGTAGGATGAATGCCACATTGGGGTATACAGAAAACCGACACACACAGACCAATACCTACTTTTTGACTCACATCACCCACTGGAACACAAGCTTAGTGTTATCAGGACCTTGCAACACAGAGCTGATAACATACCCACCAGCTCACAGGCCTAAGGGGAAGAACGCAAGCACGTGAGAGACACCCTCACAACTTGTGGTTACCCCAGCTGGACTTTTGTGAAAACTGCAGCTAATTCCAGAAGGAAAACCAACAAAGTGGTTGAAAAAGAAAAAGAAAACAAACAAAACAATGTAGTCATTCCATATGTGTCGGGGATTTCTGAAAAACTCAGGAGGATTTTTAACAAACACAGTATCCCTGTGTATTTCAAACCCAGCAACACACTCAGGCAGAGACTAGTACATCCTGAGGACAGAACACCACACGGACACAAAAGCAACCTGGTGTATGCAATCCAATGCAATGAAGAATGCAAGGACCTCTACATTGGTGAAACCAAACAACCACTGTACAAACGCATGGCCCAACACAGGAGAGCTAACTCCTCAGGCATGGACTCTGCTGTTCATTTACATCTCAAGGAGAAAGCCCACTCCTTTGAGGACAGCAATGTCCAGATATTAGACAGAGATGACAGATGGTTTGAAAGAGGAGTAAAAGAAGCCATCTATGTAAAAGTAGAGAAACCATCGCTAAACTGAGGAGGAGGCCTGAGACATCACCTATCTCCAATTTACAATGCTGCACTTTCATCCCTCCTTAGGAAACTCAACAAATCAGCCTCTAATAACAGAAACAACTGTGACTCCAATGACTGTCCTTACAACACAATAGGGCACTAATGAAGCCGAAATCTAACCTCCACCAATAGGCGACACGCCAACGACCGTCGTTAAGACATGGAGCACAAAGGATCCAATGACATAATGATTCTTGTTCAAGAGGTTAAATAGCTGAGTCTCCACATCAGTTTGTTGGACCAGTCCCAGCCTGGTCAGCGGCGAGCATGAACTGATGAAGCCTCTTGGATAAGAGGTGAAACGTCTTCCAAGACAAATTACCAAGTCCAGTTGCGTTTGATTGAAATTTCCTTGAGAAAAGATGATATATATATAATTCCCCTCTCGCCCACCTCTCACCGTGTTTTCCCATTCCAAGCTCGGGTCCTCTACCAGAGGCCTGGGAGCGTGACGGTCCTCCTCAGTATCTTTGCACTTCCAAGTACTGCACATTTCTGGACTGAGATGTCTGAGGTTCTTCCAGGGATCTGCTGGAGCCATTCCTCCAGTTTGAGGGTCACTGCACAAATGCTGCAATTACCATGGGTACTACGGTCACCTTCACCTTCCAAGCCTTCTCTAGCTCCTTTCTGAGCCTTTGGTGTTTCTCATGTTCTTTCTTCTTGATGTTACAATCACTTCGTATTGCCACATCCACCACAACGGTTTTCCTGTGCTTTTTATCAACCACCACAATGTCTGGTTGGTTCGCTATTACCATGCTGTCCGTCTGGATCTGGAAGTCCCACAGGATCTTTGCTCGGTCATTCTCCATCACCTTTCGAGGTGTTTCCCACTTTGACCTTGGGGTTTCCAGCCCATACTCCGCACGGACTTTCCATGTATGCTTTCCTTGCCAGCATTTTACACCCTGCTTTTATGTACTGGATTGTCTCAGATGACTCTTTGCACATCCTACACCTTGGATCTTGTAGATCTGGGCCTCTATCGATCTGGTGCTCAGAGCCTGCTCCTAAACTGCCAGGATGAGTGCTTCTGTGGTGTCCTGTAGGCCAGCCTTCTCTAGCTATTGGTAGGATTTCTTGAGATCGGCCACTTCAGTTATGTTCGGATGGTACATCCCGTGTAGGAGCTTGTCCTCCCATGATGGTTCCTCCTCCAGCACCTCCTCATCTTGCCATTGTCTCAGGCATTCACTAAGTACGTCATCCTTTGAAGCCTTGTCCTTGATGTACTTATGGAACTTCAATGTTGCGTGTTAGATGGTGGCTCTTACGCTCATCTGTCCTCTGTCTCCTTCCTTACGCCGTGCGTAAAGTCTCAGGGTGCTTGACTTGAGATGGAACCCGCCGTGCATGGTGAGGAGCTTTCGTGTCCTAATATCTGTGGTCTGTATCTCATCCTTTGGCCATCGTATGATTCCCACAGGGTATCTGATCACCGGCCTGCTGTAACTGTTTATTGCCTTGGACTTTTTCTTTCCATTGAGCTGGCTTCTTAGGACTTGCTTCAGTCGTTGGAGGTTTTTGGCTGTTGCTGCTTCCCTTGTTGCCTGTTCAAGGTTTCCATTTGCCTGCGGTATTCCCAGGTACTTGTAACTGTCCTCAATGTCTGCTATTGTTCCCTCAGGGAGTGAGAAACCCTCAGTGTTGACTACTTTGTCTCGCTTGTGACCATCCTACTACATTTGTCAAGCCTGAATTACATCCCGATGTCACTGCTGTAGATCCTGGTGGTGTGGATCAGGGAATCTATGTCCAGTTTGCTCTTATCATACAGCTTGATGTCATCCACGTAGAGGAGGTGGCTGGTCGTAGTTCCGCTCTTGAAGCTGTATCCACAGCCAGTCTTGTTGATTATTTGCTTAGGGGGTTCAGACCTATGCAGAACAGTAGTGGGGACAGAGCATCACCTTGGTATATGCCACATTTGATGGACACTTGTGTAAGTGGCTTGCCATTGGCCTCGACTGTGGTTCTCCACAACTTCATTGACTTCCCAATAAATGCTCTAACAGTTCTGTTGATGTACAGCTTCAAGCATTTGTTGATCCATGTGTGGGGCATCTAGTCATAGGCTTTCTTGTAATCAATCCAGACAGGTTATTGGGCGATAGTTTGATGGGACTGCACCTTTGGTGGGATCCTTCTGGATCAGGATTGTTCGCCCTTCAGTTAGCCATTCTGGGTTAGTCCCATCTCTCTCTCTCTCTCTCTCTCTCTATATATATATATATATATATATATATATATATATATATATATATATATACACATATGAAACAAAATATCAAAGGGAAAACTTGTTACTACATAGTCTATACCCACCCACTACCCTTCTAAGATGTAAACTGTATTAGTAGTTTTTTTTTTCATTTTTCCCCTTTTCTCCTTTCTTTCTTTCCTCCCTCCCTTCTTTCCTTTTCCCTTTCCTGCCTTCTTTAATACTGACATGTTTGAGTTCCCAGAAAATGTTTACTAAAACCCAGACAAAATCGTTTTTACATAGTTTTAGTGCTGTTGGAAGTTTGTTTAGATCCTAATGCTGTTTCGGTTTTGTATGATACATTGGCCATTGAGTGTTGACCTTGTTACTCTGACCATCTGATCAGATGTTAATTGGATAAACCTTTTTAGTGGTGGAGGTGCCACATTATTAACAACCTTGAATAGTAACTTTAGATTGGCTGCCTTAACTATATATTCAAAATTGAGCATTTTATATTTGGTTAATAATTGACAGTGGTGATACTCTCATAATTTCCTATTTAGAATTCTAAGTGCTTGCTTGTAAAGAGATTCTAAAGGTTTTATTGTGGATTTGTTGGCTTGTGACCAGCATGATACACCATAGAATAAGTGAGGTAATATTATTGTATTGAAGTAGGTTTTAGCTCCTTGTATTGTCAATTAATTTCTTATAGATTTAAATGTAAACAGGTTATATTTTATTGTATGGCATACCTTTTTGATGTGTTTCTTAAGGCTTAGTCTCAAGTCTAAAATGATGCCAGCGTATCTGAACTCATCAACATTTTAAATTTTTTACCTTTTTTCTGTAATTAAGGGATATATTTTTTTGTTTGGTTTTGTTGAGAAATGCATTGTCACAGTTTTTTTCTCACATTAAATGTTAGACATGAATCAATTAGCCATATAGAATTTTTTTTAATTGCCTTTGATAGTTTGGTTGTGAGTGTGACCCAGTGTACCCAGGGCAGCTGTGGCTACAATAGCTTGCCTTCACCAGTGTGTGAATGGCTGAATGTAGTGTAAAGCGCTTTGGGGTCTGTATGGACTAAGTAAAGTGCTATACAAGGGTTAGTACATTTGATTATTTTGGGCCCATTAAGGTGAAACAGGGTCGTTCTTATGTAAAATGATATGGAGTCATAGTCTCGTGCATGGTCAGTTAGACACAGAGTTAAGTATCAGTGCAATTCAATGTGTCATGTGCAGAAATGGACCATTCGCACGATTTCGTTCAGACAATGGAACAAATTTTTCATCAACTGAAAAGGAGTTGAGGAAAATGATTACAGATTTCAACCAAAGCAAAAGGGAGAAGACTTCTTTGTATGATGATTTTAAATGAACATTTAATCCACCCAATGCTATGCTTCACACCATGGATGAGCTTGGGAGAGTATGATCAGACTCATTCGGGAAGTGCTATGTTTTGTATTACATCAGTAGGCACTCATTGACGAAGCTCTACACACAGTGGCTGTGTTTACATGTAGCCAATAACCCGTTCAAAACCGGAATATTATTAATAACCCGGTCATGCACAGCCATGTAAACAGCTGCAAAAAACTGAATAAAATCATATTTAAAAACCTGAATATTACCTCTGGGGTAACAGGGGGTAATATTACAGACCTTTAACCAAGGTATGGGACGACCCCAATGACTTGGAGCCATTGACTCCTAATCATCTGCTCACCCTGAAACATAAACCAACCCTCACTCCTGGTGTCTTTGACCTATATGATCTATATGCTCATCACGGTTTTACATCCACAAGCCTTCATTCTTATGTATACAATTGAATTACAAAACAAATCCCTTGATTTTTGTAACCAGACGTATTGTACATCTGGGCATTACTTAACAGACATGTAAAGGAATGACCTACATTCAGAATAAGAGTTTACATGCACCACGATCAAATGAACTATCAGAATAAACCACCTCTCTCAATCGGAATGGAATTTTGATCCGAATGAGTTTGATCGGTCAGAGTAATCTGAATGGCATTATTACATGAAGTATTTTTTTCTGATCAGGTTTTTAATCCTATTACTTGTGTCCATGTAAACATTGCTAATGAGACGGTTTTTGTTTAGCATATTAAAGCTTTCCAAGCTATCTAAGGCACTATTTTAAAAGGGGTTTTAAGTATTTTCAGATTTGGGCAGCTGTAGTCCCTAACCTGAGCAAATACACTGTTTTTTGTTCTACCCAGTTCTGATTCAGATGATATGAATACAAATCTGTAACAGTTTGAGCTGTGATTTCAGTTTTCCCAGCCTACCCTGAAGGCATAATTTATGGTCTTTCTGATTATCTCAGGCATATTGTACCTGTTCTACAGCCTGTAAAGGTGTGGTAGGGCTCCAGATGGGAGATTACAGGTGAGCTTTACAGGCTGTAGAACAGGTGCATTATGCCTGTGATAATCAGAAAGACCATAAATGATGCCTTCAGGGTAGGCTGGGTTTTTGACCCAGCCTCTGCATATTCTCTCTTGACCTTTAAACTGTAAATTGGATTCTTGTTGCTGATTTCTGGCAAGGGATCCCTATCTATTCAGTTATATTCTGGATTTGGATCCTAGATTTAGGATCTTTTTGGACCAAGATACCCCAGACAAGAAGCTGTTAAAACTTTGGACCAGTTTGCTTGTCCCTCTGGGTTCTTCAGAACACCTAACAAAGGTCAAACTTTACAATCATTAATTCGAGTTATTCTGAAACTGTCTGGTCCTAATCTGTCCATCTCTCACCTAGATGGAAGATTCCTGGGTCATTCAGAAGTTAATGTTAAACTCTTCGGTCGATCCAGCTGTGGTAATTAATATTGTACAAATCCACAGTATCTAAATTTTTATTTTTGAAAAATATTCTAAAATGGTATTGTTGGGGATTTATCAATTAAAAATTGATAAAGAAAAGTTACGGTCCCTCTGGTTATTCCAAGAATATTAAATAAATAATTTAGGGATTATTAATTTTATTATCTTTTCAAATTATTAAAGGGTACCATTGAGTTTCTCTCAAACTGGCAAAACATATACAGACGTGGACAAAATTGTTGGTACCCTTCATTAAATAAAAGAAAAACTCATAATGTCACGTTTAGGCTCAAGGAGGACCCAGATGCGGAGCGGCGTTTGTGGCTCTTACGGCCCATGTTTATTAATAGTCAAAAAGGCAGACGAGAAGCACAGAGAACACAAGCACTAGGGGAGGTAACGACAAACAACGACCCGACGAGGACAGACAGACACAGAAGGGCATATATACTGTGGGGAGGGTAATCAGGAAACGTGGAACACCTGGGAGCAGAGGCAGAAAACACAGGGAGGACTAATAGGACAACAGGTGAAACAAACTAGGACTAAGTAACTCAAACAGACTGGGAGGAAACAGGGAGGAATAAACAACACAGACAGGGACGGATCATGACACATAATGGTCACAGAAATAACTTTAATCTGACAAAAGTAATAATAAATAAAAATTATATAAATGTTGAACAATGAAAGTCAGACATTGCTTTTCATCCATGCTTCAACAGAATTATTTAAAAAATAAATGCATGAAACAGGCCTGGACAAAAATGATGGTACCCCTAGAAAAGAATGAAAATAATGTGACCAAAGGGACATGTTAATCCAAGGTATGTCCACTAATCAGCATCCTAGGTGTCTACAATCCTGTAATCACTCAGTGGGCCTATATATAGGACTCCAGGTAGTCACTGTGTTGTTTGGTGACGTGGTGTGTACCACACTCAATATAAACCAGAGGAAGCAAAGGAAAGAGTTGTCTCAGGAGATGAGAAAGAAAATCATAGACAAGCATGTTAACTGTAAAGGCTATAAGACCATCTCCAAGCAGCTAGATGTTTCTGTGACTACAGCTGCACATGTCATTCAGTAATGTACGATCCATGGGACTGTAGCCAACCTCCCTGGACGTGGCTGCAGGAGGAAAATTGATGACAGATCAAAGAGACGGATAATCCAAATGGTAACAAAAGAGCCTAGAAAGACTTCAAAATAGATCCAAGCTGAACTTTATGCTCAAGGAACATCAGTGTCAGATCGGAACATCCTTCGCTGTTTGAGCCAGAGGACAAACCATCAAAAAAAACAGACTGGAGTATGCCAAACTACATGCTGACGAGCCACAAAGCTTCTGGGAGAATTTCCTGTGGACAGATGAGACAAAAATTTAACTTTTTGCCAAGGCACATCAGCTCTATGTTCACAGATGGAAAAATGAAGCATATCTAGAAAAGAACACGGTCCCTACTGTGAAACATGGGGGAGGCTCGGTTATGTTCTGGGGCTGATTTGCTGCATCTGACACAGGGTGTCTTGAATCTGTGCAGGGTACAATGAAATCTCAAGACTATCAGGGGATTCTAGAGAGAAATGTGCTGGCCAGTGTCAGAAAGCATGGTCTCAGTCGCAGGTCACGGGTCTTACAACAGGAAAATGACCCAAAACACACAGCTAAAAACACCCAAGAAGGGCTAAGAGGAAAACACTGGCCTTCTATGAGCCCTGATCTCAATCCTATTGAGAATCTTTATTTGGAAGGAGCTGAAACGTGCTGTCTGGAAAAGGCGCCCTTCAAACCGGAAACAACTAGAACAGTTTGCTCATGAGGAGTGGGCCAAAATACCTGCTGAGAGGTGCAGAAGTCTCATTGACAGTTACAGGAATCATTTGATTGCAGTGATTGCCTCAAAAGGTTGTGCAACCAAATATTAAGTTGTGGGTACCATCATTTTTGTCCAGGCCTGTTTCATGCATTTATTTTTTAAATAATTCCATTGAAGCATGGATGAAAAGCAATGTCTGACTTTCATTGGTCAACATTTATATAATTTTTATTTATTATTACTTTTATCAGATTAAAGTTATTTCTGTGACCATTATGAGTTTTTTTTTATTTAATGAAGGGTACCAACAATATTGTCCACATCTGTATATCTAATTAAAAGAAGGCTATTGACCAACGGTCTTATTATTAATAATTAGACTGATTATTAGTGATTGTACCAAAAGACCTTATCTGAAGGAAATTTGTTATTTGCAATAATTCACAAATAACACTCAGAATAAAAGAAACCAGAGGTTTGATTAAATTTAATTAATTTATTCTAAAACCACACCAAAACAAAGAAAATACTAAACACACAGAACGGTTCAGCTAACGGCTACGCTAAAGGCTATCATACAGGCTAATGTTACATAAACAAGAGGGCGACCAGCGCTGACGTTGCTAAAGCACGTCACGGCGTGCTTCCTACTGAAGTCCGTACGCAGCTACTCGCTTCCATGTTTAACAAAGAGACCTTGTGGCTTTTATCAATGATCTAGCTTTCTGCTATCAAAGGCTCTGGTTTGAGATCACGGGTGAAAAGAAAATGAATGACTACATTCGGCGCTGCGTGTCTCTGCGCTAATCCGAGGTGCCTAACGCTAAAACCCACCAGCAGAGTAAGGAAGAGAAACAAGATAATTTCCTACAATCAGATCTTCTACTTAATAAAGTACGAGCAGTACCATAAACATAAAACCTTCACAATCCAACACAAGGCTCACAGATGACTCAACATAAACAAAACCAGTACACTTCAACACAGAGCGCACAAATTAAAACAAATATTAAGAACTGAGAAACATGCATGCATACAAAATATAAGAAAAAGATTCCTAATTCGCTCCACCCAGGTTTAGAAAGAATTGGTTTGGTCTTACTTTTGAGTAGGCTGGTTGCAGCAGAAGCGAAAAATCTGTTCATAGCAGGTACTGCAAAAAGGGGGAGGAAAACGGGGCGCTCGTCAGCCACGCAAAAGGGAGACAAAGGAAAAAAGAGCTAGGGGGCAAGTGTTCGATCGCCGTTTGAAGACTGGAGGGTTTGGTTGCAAAAGGGGAAAGAAAAATCCACACATGTTGGTACGAAACAGTCTCTCGTGTGTGGAGAGAGAGCGAGAGAGAGACGGTGCACCAGCGTTATTCGGCCGGGAGAAATGGCTGTGGGCGGAATTTAAGGGCCGTTCTGGACAGCAGGGATCCTGCATCAATGGAATGCTGGTGGCATTTATAAAGAGAACCCTCTTAATTTCAATATTCATGGTTCATACCCAACAACCCACCTTCAGTTCCAGATGGTGTTTTCCGTCCATTCTCTGGAACCGGTGAGGGTCTGTATAGTGTTCATGAGCGGCAGGTCTTTCTGTTGGACGTTGGTTCAACGTTTCATTCCTTTTGAGCAGTGGTGAACCAAAGTCAATGAAACGCAAATGAACAGTCCATGAATGCAACACTGATTCGGCCCATTTGTGGCATGAGGGGTGAAACAGTCCATGAACGCAACACTGATTCAGTCCATTGTGAATGGTAGTTGAAACAGTCCGTGAACGCAACAAAGGATTGAGTCCATTGCAAAATGGCAGGCAAATGATTCAGTCCATTGACTGAGTAATAACAAAAAGAGGAAGAAAAAAACAAAAAACGGCATGGGTTCGATGATATATGTCTCAGCATTCCCCACTTAGCTGTAAAGAGTGGAATTGCAGGGTAGAGCCTTTAGAACTACATTGGGTACATATATTTCAAAATGTCTTTGGTAAACCCTACCCTGGGTCGGGCCATATATAAGAATACACGAGAAATAATAGTAAAGGGTGACATAGATCAAATTAATGAGCCTAAAAAAAAAAAAATATATATATATATATATATATATATATATATATATATATATATATATATATATATGACCCCCCTTTGCCATGAAGTATTTGATTACGGGAAGGGGTGACATTAGGTAGGGAGGCGGTAGATTGGCAACACTTGACATCCATCAGGCACAGGTGTCTGTTTGCACCCTGGGCCTTGGATTGGCTATGAACCGAGGTGTAATAAAGGTCATGGCGTCGAGTCTAGCACGCAATTGTGTAACTTGCTTGTAAGCAGTGTAGGCCATCGCTCCAGTGATGACCCATCCGATTACAAGTGCGATCAAGGTAAGGGTCATAGTGTAAGATTCTTTCTCTGGGGTATCTTTCTTTGGGAAGCGAAATAGAGGGGTAAGTGATAATGCCGCAGGCGTCAGGTTAAATTTAACCAATTTGGTCCCCTCTATTAGTAGTTGTTAAATTTGCAAATCAATAGAAAAATTGTAGCTGTTAAAAGCGCCCATTATTTCAATGTCCGTGTCGTGTCTGTCCGTATCTAGGTGATGGAAGATGGTGTCGCAGATGTGCAACACTGCCCCCAGTTGGACAGTTACAAACATTGTTTGGTTGAGCAATTTTATCTTGGTGATTTGTCATGCTGCTTGTATGATATCAAAGGTTCCAACATTGGTGTGCTAAACATTGTATTGTAATAACCCAATATTTTCAATTTTTGTTTGCATTCCTGCATCTTTTAATGTCATAGTGGCATGACAATGTCGTTGAAGAGTGTAATTTCTTAGGCCAAATAGATAATTATTATTGTTTTTAATCAAGTGTGCAAATTTTGTTTTCGGTGCAGAGATCAATATTAGGAATAAAATAGTTTTGGGTTTTATTTAGGTTAGAATTGATGGGGTTTGAAAATGAATGTTCCTTTCCCAAGATGCCATATTTAGAACAGATTTCAGCATCTATGTTTGGTTTTCCAATGATTGGAAAGTTCAGTATGCAACCAATTTCAAATTGATTTGAATTAATAGATTGGAATGTTCAACCCAGGCTGTATGTCAGGTAGATTTTGAGGGTTGTAGAACGTCTGCATTAGCACGTTGAGTGTTTTAACCATTTTAAATGGGAATAAATTAGGATGTGTCCTAATAAAAGTTGTCTACGGATAAGTCAAGTTTATAAA
Source organism: Apricaphanius iberus (assembly GCA_028564705.1). Taxonomy (NCBI): domain Eukaryota; kingdom Metazoa; phylum Chordata; class Actinopteri; order Cyprinodontiformes; family Aphaniidae; genus Apricaphanius; species Apricaphanius iberus. Next base: position 383,456 of record JAPXFQ010001133.1, on the reverse strand, counting down.
TGAGATTCTGTATTAAGTCCTGTTTTTTTTGTTTGTTTTACAGCATGTCATTTTTCATGTCAGTGAAAAGATTGCAAAATACGCATGGTTTGGTTAATTTGTCTGGAAAGTAGCTATAAGCTCAATACAGTTTTTAAGTGAGCATTTTTTTAAACGGGTTTGATTTAAAAGGGAGTTAATAAACTGGAGTCTCCTTACTCCAGTGAAGCATCTGAGATTGTCTGATAATAAACCATGTGATGATCAGTGATTGAACAACGCTGGGAGTCCTTTTGAGGGAATAGGCTGAATTTGGAGAAACAGTTCTATTTGATCAGCTGCTGTTTTCGATATGTCCGTTTTTTCAAGCTGATGGTTGATTCCAGCTCTGAAATCAGAATGGGATTTATGGAAACTGTCTGGTGTGTGTTTACCGGTGAGGTCCCAGGGGACCGCAGATGAGAAGTAGTCGTGGCTTCCCAGCCGACCAGGTAAGCCTTGGTGGCAGGAGCCGGATGCCTGTCTAGTCATGTTGACGGGGGTTTTCTTCACATCCTTTTGGAGGAGGAGGTGCAGCTGATGAGGTCATCGTGTCTCTCAGGTGCTGTACAGCTTCAGAGAAAACCCTGCGACAGACCTCTTCTAAGTCTTCCTGCATCAACTGTTTACTTTCTGACTTGTTCTTTTCAAATTGTTTCTGACTTACCTGGTGTTGGCCAGGTGGGCCTCTGTCAGGCTGAGTGTAGTCTGGTTTTCGAGGTTTGAAGTTTTGCCAACCTCCACCACCCTGGTTCTGTTGTGTAAATCATGTCGACTTCTGTGGTTTTACAGCAGCCTTCGTTCTGGTGGGAGGAGCTTCCCTCCCCTCCAGGTCAAGAGTGTCCTTCCTGGCATCTATCTGTAGAACCCTGTGTTTGCTATCCGGCTGCCTGGACCTGCCTCTGGTTTCCCACGGTAGCTGAGCGAACCTTCTGAGCTCATTCATTTTTAATTTCTTGATTCTACAATGCATAGTAACGCCAAAGCATATAGTTTCATGCAAGTTGTGAAGAAACAATGCCTTTAAAGTGGGGTCTTCTTCCAGGCCTGGGGCAGTCCCACCTTGGAAATACGCTGAACGAAGTCTCCTATAAAAGTCCCAAGGTGGTTCATTTCTTTTTTGAACCACAGAGAAGACACCCATTGTTGCCGAAGCTGGGTCAGCGTACACTGAGTACTCCTGTCTGAGTGCTTCGCACAGTTTAGTGTAATTGTCCCTGATGGCTGAAAGTAGGGATTGTATATGGTTATGGGCCACCGTGGAGGTGGTCTTCCAACCTAGCTTTAGCTTTTCACAAGTGGAGGGATTGGGCAGATCCAAAAGACACCTTTCTACCTCTCTTAGGTAGTCATTGATGTTTGAATTTTTGTCATTTGGGTCAAATCTTTCTATGTCTTTAGCTAATGATTCTAGCTGAGGTGTTCTGAATCCATACTCATGAAATGGCTCTGTTTCGTCCATTTCAGACCAAACATGGGCACGTTCATCATCATATAGAGACAGATTTGATTGTAACTGCCTATAGGGTCAATCAGAGCTTCACAGAAAGCAAGTGTTTCGCAGGAGGTCTGCCTGTGGACCACTTTATGGGGAAACTACTCGGATTTAACCTACCCGATGGATAGTTCAAGTGTCCAAGAGGACTGGGATCCGGTAGCTGCTGGTCTAACCTTCCTGGTGGGCTATAAAACCATCCAAGGGGACTTTGATACTGGACCCTCAATGACTGGCCTGTTGGATAAGGGCTAGGGAAGTGATGGCCTGGAGTTCTGGGGTAATTATCCCTGTAATCCGGAATATTTTGCTCCCCTTCCCTACCAAAAACTGTGACGTAAGCATGTCTCGGGTCTGGGGTGAGCTTACCCTCCCTACCAAAAGCTGAGGCGTTAGCACGCCTTTCAATTCAATTCAGTTTATTTAAATAGCACAGTTTCACAACAGATGTCATCTCAAGGCACTTTACAAGATTGGTTATTACAATACAATGTTTAATTTAGGAATTAGAGAACCACAGAAGATTATGTCGTGAATTCTCAGCAATCCCTCACACTGAGCAAGCACGAGGCGATAGTGGAGAGGAAAAACTCCCTTTTAACAGGAAGAAACCTCCAGCAGAACCAGGCTCAGCACTTGGCCACTGGGATGTAATGACTAGATTCTGTTCTGCAAACTGTGCTAGAGCAGGTTTTTCACAACACTGTTGTAACTCATCCTGGGCTTCACAGAGTTCCGTCGCTCTCTGCGTTTCCAGCTGGAGGCGTCTCTGGAGCAACATGGCTAATTAACCTAATACGCTGGCAGTAGTTCTCAGTTCGCCCTTTGGGTCCAACATATACTCTGCCAGGCTTTGAATCTGCCTGTCACATGACTTAGGGTCATGCTGGTCTATCTCTGAATGCTGATGTGAATTTAAATTAAGCTGGTCCCTGAGCAGTTCCTGCAACTGGCCCTCGGCTGAATAAGCCTGAGCTCCAGATTCCGGATTGGAACAGTCCATCTCCTCAGAGATGCAGCACATAAAAGGGATGAGGGATTGACAAACTCTAACAAATGACAATGCTAGCAACTACACAAAACAATTAGGGGCAGACCTTATTGTTAATGAAATGAACAAGACACCTGTCAAAAATGCTTCTGAGCTATCACTTAAAATGCACAAACAGTCGGTTTGTGTCTTACAGTGGCTGTCTTTACAGTCCTGAAGTTGCACACCACTAAGCTAGTTAAATAGCCTTCAGTGTTAAATTATTTTGGCCAAAAGTTTGATTAACCGGTTTAAAATTACTGTTTCACGGTAGATAATGCTTAACGCAAGCTATTTTCAGTCAGAGTTGATCAAGCTCTATTGCTGAACCTTGAAACTATTTAACGTGTTGAGTTATTCCTTTGAGAGGAAAATCGACTCTCAATGTATAATCAGAACTTTTACAGTGTTTAAAAGTGTGGATTCCAAATTTTTCAATCCAATGTTTTTGTCAGGATGTGTGTGTGTGTGTATGTGCGTGCGTTTGTTTTACCTCTTCTCTACATAAGCTGCAGCCAGATTCAGCTGATCGCACTCAGCCTAATCAGGGTGCAGCAGTCTTAAGCGGAGCACCTACCTGGAGCAGACCCCAGATCATTCGCTTCGTTAAAAGGGCATTGATCGCCTTCCATGATCTGTTGGCTGGTTGCCTTCTCGTCTCTCCAGGTTCCTCCGCTGGCTGATCGCTGAAATCAGAGTCGGTTGTCTCTCCCTCGTCCCCTTGTCGCTGCTGCTGCGCAACGCTGAGCTGGTTCTGCCTGACCACCCTCCATCCTCCCCGGAGATCAATACGTTCTGGGTAGAGATTATCCAGTTACCCGGAAAACCTGCACGCACGCCTTGTCCTTCCCCAAGCGGAGAGCAAGCCCTACGCATTCCCCAAGTAAGCCTCGTTGCATTTGTGCTTCTCTCCACGTCACGTTACTCTGCTCACCTTTGTCTCCTCTCATCCCCAGTCGCTGCCCTCTTCCGAGTTTTTGTAGAGAAGGCTCCTCCTGAGTTTTATGAATGGTTTCCCTGCTGCCTTTCCTGGCAACCAAACAATAAATTATTTTCATTTCAACCCCTGAGTTGCTGTCCGTTCGTGTGTCTGCACTAGAGTCCTGGTTCTGGAAACATGACAGAACGATCTGGCCAAACGGACTCTGCGAAACACCTACGTTCAGTGGTCTCCGAGCAGGGCGTGCTTCTGGGCCGTCATGAGGCAGCCTTACAAAGCATGCAGCAGCAGCAGGCCGCGCTTCTCCAGAGTTTCCACGAACTTACCAGGGTTATCCACGACCTAAGTTCCAAGCTCACTATCCCGGGGTCTACCTCACCAGCCGCCGCTGATCCGCCTCCCACATCCGCCTTCCGCGAGGTCGTCTCTCCCCCTCCAGAGCCCTTCTCTGGGGAGCTGTCAAAGAGCCAGGGCTTTCTGTTACAGTGCTCGCTGGCGTTCGAGCGTTCCCCTCGCCCTTTTCGAGATGATATCAGTAAGATCTCCTATATGATTGCCTTATTCAGAGACAGAGCTCTTCAATGGGCTCAAGCTCGTTATGACCTAGACTCTCTCGGTATGGAAGGCCGTTGCTGCCTATATTGTGGAGCCCCCGGTCATTTCATTTCAACCTGTCCAGCCCGTCCAAAAGACCCAGCCGACAGTGAATCTGGGGGTCCTGTCGGGCGGTTCTCTTTTAACTAACCCCCGGCCTATTCTGCCCGCTTTAATTTTACACCACCAGATGCATATTTCCCTCTGTGCACTGATTGACTCTGGGTCTGAACAGAATTTAATTTGTCCTAAGATTGTGCAACAGTTTAACCTTCCAATGGAAGTGCTTTCTTTTCCGTTTAAAGTAACTGCCCTAGATGGTAGGACCCTTACTGCTATCACTCACCAAACAACACCCCTTAATTTGGTCCTTTCAGGAAACCATCATGAGCAGGTCTCTTTCTTTGTCTTCCCAACACGTGATGCCCCCCTAGTTTTCGGGTATCCCTGGTTAGCAGCTCACAACCCGAAGATAGATTGGGTAAAGGCCCGCATTGAGTCCTGGAGCAGCTACTGCCACCAAAACTGCCTACGTTCGGCAGTGCCAAAATCTAAATCCACCCAGTCTTCCTCGATCACTGACCAGCAAGATTTAACTAAAGTGCCTTCCGAGTATCACGATTTACACCTTGCCTTCAGTAAATCCAAGGCTCTCTCACTCCCTCCTCACAGGCCCTATGACTGCGCCATCGATCTCCTTCCTGGGGCCCCTCTCCCTTCCGGTCGCCTCTTTAATCTCTCGGGCAAGGAGAGAGTCGTCATGGAGACGTACATAAACGATTCCCTGCCTGCAGGAAGAATTCGCCCTTCTACTTCTCCCCTAGGCGCGGTTTTTTTCTTTGTAGAAAAGAGAGATAAAACCCTGCGTCCCTGCATCTATTACAGAGGTCTCAACGCCATCACCATAAAGAACAAATACTCCCTTCCACTAATCACCTCAGCATTCGAAGCCGTGCAGGGGGCCACAGTCTTCACCAAACTCGACCTACGTAATGCCTACCATCTCATCCGCATCCGTGAGGCTGATGAATGGAAAACTGCCTTTAAGACCCACATCGGCCATTACGAAAACCTGGTGATGCCTTTCGGTCTCCGTAACGCCCCAGCGGTTTTCCAGCATCTGGTAAACGATGTCCTCCGGGACTTCCTGAATCTCTTTGTTTTCGTTTATCTAGATGATATTCTTATTTTTTCAAAGGACCTCCAGCAGCATCGCCAGCATGTCCATCAGGTTCTCCAACGCCTCCTGGAGAATTCCCTTTTTGTTAAAGTTGAGAAATGTGAGTTCCATTTTACATCTGTCTTTTTTCTGGGATATGTTTTCGAGGGTGGACAAGTGAAGGCTGATCCCGGGAAAATCAAAGCTGTCCAAGAATGGCCAACCCTGACGTCCAGGAAGCAGTTGCAGCGGTTCCTGGGGTTCGCAAATTTCTACAGACGCTTCATTCGAGGCTTCAGCATCCTTGCAGCCCCCCTGACCTCACTTACCTCCACTAAGCAACCGTTCGCCTGCGACCCGCCGGCAGACCGGGCCTTCCAAGAACTCAAGGTGAGGTTCACCGAGGCACCCATACTCATCTACCCAAATGTCAAGTCTCAGTTCATCCTGGAGGTTGATGCCTCAGATACCAGAGTAGGGGCCATTCTCTCCCAACGTTCATCCCAGGACAAGAAACTTCACCCCTGTGCTTTCTTCTCCAAGCGTTTTACTCCAGCAGAAACTAATTACAGCATCGGTGACCTAGAGCTTCTCGCTATCAAGCTAGCCTTGGAGGAATGGCGCCATTGGTTGGAGGGCTCGGAGCTCCCGGTTGTTGTCTGGACAGACCACAAGAACCTGCTCTACATTCAAACAGCTAAGAGATTAAACCCTCGCCAATATCGCTGGTCTATTTTCTTCTCCCGTTTTAATTCAAACATAACATGCAAGCCAGGTTCCAAAAACACCAGGCCCGATGCCCTGTCTCGGCAACACTCCCCGGACGTCCAATCTGAGGCCCCTGCATCCATCCTTCCTCCAACCTGCATTGTGGGGTCACTCACTTGGGATGTTGAGTCCCTAATCCAACGCGCTCAAGTCGATGAGCCGGATCCAGGTGGTGGTCCTCCACATCGCATCTACGTCCCTTCCTCTGTTCGCTCCAGAGTCATCAGGTGGGGACATGCATCCAGGTTCTCGTGTCATCCCGGTACCAGCCGTACCGTCGCACTGATCCGTCGCTATTTCTGGTGGCCTGGTCTCAACAAGGATGTTAAGGGGTACGTAGCTGCTTGTCCAACGTGCAACCAGAGTATAAGTCTCCATCAACCTGCCTCCGGTCTGTTACAACCTCTCTCCATCCCAAAACGGCCCTGGTCACACATTGCCTTAGACTTTGTCACCGGACTCCCTACGTCTCAAGGAAAAACAATCATCCTGTCCATAATCGACTGTTTCTCCAAGGCCTGCCACCTCATTCCCCTCACTAAATTGCCTACCGCTGCTCGGACCGCCAAGCTCCTCTGTCTCCACGTCTTCAGGTTACGGCATCCCTACCGAGATCCTCTCGGACAGAGGACCCCAGTTCATCTCCAGGGTGTGGAAAGATTTCTGCACAGCTCTCGGCGCCCGAGTCCAACTCACATCTGGTTTCCATCCCCAATCAAACGGTCTATGCGAGAGACTCAACAAGGAGCTTGAAAACGCCCTTCGCTACCTTTGCACAGCAAATCCGTCCTCCTGGAGCTCCCATCTCCCTTGGATCGAATATGCACACAACTCTCACGTCTCCGCAGCTACTGATGTTTCGCCGTTTGAGGCCTCCCTTGTGTTTCAGCCATCACTCCTTCCCAGCTCCATTCCCAATTCAACCTTACCATCTGTCAGAACGCACATCACAGCCTGCAGAAGAGTGTGGGAACAGACTGGGGCCGCCCTCCAATGCTCATCAGCCATGAATAAACACTACGTGGACCTACGACGCCGCCCAGCTCCGCAATATACACCTGGCCAGTTAGTGTGGTTGTCCGCCCGTGACTTCCCCTTTAAAGGGTTTCCAAGGAAACTGGCTCCCCGCTTTCTGGGCCCCTATCCCATTGAAGCAGTCATCAGTCCTTCAGCCCTCCGTCTGAAACTCCCTGCCCATCTCCGTGTGCACCCGATTTTTCATGTCACCCAGGTCAAGCCTGTCTCTGCCAGTCCCTTGTGCCCTCCTTCCGAACCCCCTCCCCCCGCCCGAATCATTGACGGGCATCCCGCCTACACTGGCGCATTTTAGATGTACGCCCCCGGGGTCGCGGCCTCCAATACCTGGTGGACTGGGAGGGTTACGGCCCAGAATCAAAACTGCTTCTAGTAAAAAGAAGTGTCCATGGAGAAACAATCAAATTGTATGTAAAGAAAAAAGGGAGTGCCGGCACGCTGAGAGAAAATGGCGGAAAACTCGACTCCAGGTTCATTATGAGATATATAAAAAGAGATAAAGTAATCTTAAAGGGTGCAAGGGAATCATTATTTTCTTAAATTATAGTTATTGTAATTAAACAAAAAAAATGCTAGGACATTATTTGCTACAGTGGAGAGACTAACCACTCCTCTGTGACAGTACCCCCTGAACTAAACTCCACCAGGGCCTGTAATGAATTTGCCAACTTGTTTACTGAAAAGATCTTGAACATCAGAATGTCAATCAGTAGCCCAGTTAACACCCATGCAGAGAAAATGTCTGATTTCCAAACAATAAATCAATCAAGCTTTGATTAAATTATTGACAAACTAAGCTCTGCCACCTGCTGCTTGGATATCTTACCAACAGGTTTTCTAAAAAAAAGTCCTCCCAGCCATCAGGGCAGATCTGATCCAAATAGTTATCTCCAAAGCCTTAAAAACAGCAGTTATCAAACAAATAATAAAGAAGAAGAACCTAGACAGCACGTTGATGCAAAACTACAGACCAATCTCTAATCTCCCATTTATCAGTAAAATTATTTAAAAAGTTGTGTTCCAACAATTAAATAGCTTCCTAGCAATGAACAACCGCTTCAGTATTTATCTTACTGGTTTTCGTAGGTACCACAGCACAAAGACAGCCCTTGTCAAAGTTTTCAATGACATCCGTACAAATACTGACCGTTGTAAAACCACAGTACTGGTACTATTAGACCTCAGTGCGGTGTTTGACACTGTTGATCATGATATATTACTGGAACGTCTAGAGAGCTGGGTCGGACTCTCTGTTACAGTACTCGACTGGTTCAAATCTTACCTATAGAACAGGAATTTATTTGTGTCAATTAACCAATTCTCATCACAAAACACATAAATCACATGCGGGGTCCTCCAGTGCTCCATCATAGGGCCCTTCCTATTTAACATCTGCATGCTCCCACTAAACCAGATTATAACCACCACTAATATTAACAACCACAACTACGCTGATGACACTCAGCTTTATATCTCAATGACACTAGATGATGTTGAACCCGTCCAAATCCTCAATAAATGCATTCAGCAAATTAACAGCTGGATGTCCCATAATTTCCTCCAACTGCACAAAAACAAAACTGTAGTACTTATCTTTTGATCCAGAAAAGATCAACTACATATCAGTAGTCATCTTAAACAAGCCCAACTAGAAGCTACCAATCAGGCCAGAAATCTGGGTGTAATATGGACTCAGACCTGAACCTCCAGGGTCACATTAAGGCAATAACAAGGTCAGCTATCTATCACCTAAGGGGCATTTGTAGGATTCAAGGACTGATGGGACAAGGAGACCTAGAAAAACTCATCCATGCATTTATCTTAAGCCGGCTTGATTACTGTAACAGTAGATTCACAGGTCTACCTAATATATCAATCAGACAGCTGCAGCTGCTCCAGAACGCTGCTGCTCATGTTCTCACTAGAACCAGGAAAGTAAATGGTAAATGGACTGAACTTATATAGCGCTTTTCTAGTCTTAGTGACCACTCAAACTGCTTTACATTGAAGCCACATTCACCCATTCACACTCGCATTCATACACTGACACCCAACATGGCTCGGTAGGACAATCTAGAATTTGGGGGCACATTGACATGTGACTGGAGGAAGCTGGAATCGAACCTACGACCCTCCGATTGCAAGCCAACTACTCTACCACTGAGCCACAGTCGCCCACAAAGTAGAACTCATCACCTCAGTTCTTCCCCTGTAGTTCAGAGAATAGACTTCAAAGTGCTTTTATTAGTCTATAAATCATTGAAAGGGTTAGCACCAGAGTCCATTAGAGATCTGTTATCACGGTACAAACCACCCAGATCACTCAGGTCCTCCAGCTCTAGTTTACTGATCATCTCTAGAACCAGAACCAAACATGGAGTGGCAGCTTTCAGTTTCTATGGTCCTCATGTCTGGAACAAACTACCGGGAGAATGCAAAGCTGCAGACACTGAACACTTAAGTCTAAAATTAAATTAATTATTAAATTATTATTATTGCTTTTTACTTGCTTGTTTTAAATTTTCCATACAAATTATTGTCTTGGTTACCATTTATTGCAAATGCTTTCTTGTAGTTTTATCTTCAAAGTGATTTATGTTCTCTTTTCCGTGTTCTAATTTTAATCATGCAAAGCACCTTGAATTGCCTTGTGTTGAAAGTGTGCTGTAAAAACAAAATTGCCATGCCTAAAATGATCAAATAGGGAAGATGAATTGTGGGAATGGAATGAGAACAGGAATAGGAAAAGAAAGTTCATGAAGTTGAGGAATATAACTGGGGACCTGCTGTGTACACACACACATAGACACACACTCCATTCCTGGGGAGTGTGAATATGGTGCTCTCTTTGGCCAGAGGCTGGTAAATAATGGATGTCTTGGTGGAAGTGCAGGCAGTTTGAAATGTAAATGTGACGGAAGGAGAGCAGTGTGTGTACGTGCATGGATCATGGGTATGGAAGTGTGTGTGTGTTGCTGTCACTCTGGGCTGGGGCTGGATATGTGTCTTGAATTGTGATGGGTCGTCCTCACTGTGGAGGAAAAATCGGGAGGAAGTGCAGGCCAGAAGTTTGTGAGTACTTAGGAGTAAAGAGGGGTGACTGTAGACGAAAAGTATGGGAGGAACATGAGTAGAGTAAAAGCAGAGGAAGAGGCTGATTGGGCTTGATTTGACCCAGGAACATTGATTTATGTTCAGAAAGTCAGCTTGTTTCAGACAGATTTGATGTTACTGTAACAATGGCCAGGTATGAGACATGGTTGCAGGAAGAGGACAATGTCACAATAAATTATACAACTCCCCCTAGCTACTTAAACTTTAGTGTCCCTCGAAGTACTGGTCGAGGAGGTGGAGTAGCCACCATCTTTCATTCAGATTTACTAATTAATCCCCCAAAAAATAATAGTTACAGTTCCTTTGAGCATTTAATCTTTAGCCTTCCTCTACACATAACAAAGCAGTAAAGGTCTTATATCGTCCACCAGGCCCTTATTCTCAATTTTTAGATCAGATCTCAGATTTCCTATCAGGCTTAGTTTTAAACACTGATAAAGTTCTTATAGTTGGAGACTTCAATATTCATGTTGATAGTGAAAGTGATAGTCTAAATACAACTTTTAACATTATCTTGGACTCAATAGGCTTTACTCAAAATGTGCAGGGACCAACCCATTCTTGTTACCACACTTTAGATTTTGTGCTGACTTATGGCATTGACTGTGTAGAAATAAAAGTCTTTCCACATAACCCTATCCTGTCTGATCATTTTCTGATCACTTTTAAACTTACTCTAATGGATCATATCAAACCTGAAAGAAAACTTAATTATACCAGAACGTTATCAGACAATGATGTAGCAAATTTTAAAGAAGCTCTTCCAGCTTTAATTTCCTCAGTACATAAAAGTACAATAGAAAACAGTGATTTAACTCGTGACCCCTCACAATTTGACGTTCTAATTCATAGAGTTAATTCCTCCCTGCGTCTGGCAATACCAAAGTTGCCACCTTAAAAAGGAAAGTAGCAAGCCATAGGAGATTAGCTCCCTGGTTTAATTCAGAGCTATGTACCCTGAAAAAAAAAGTTAGAAAACTAGAGAGAAAATGGCGCTCCACGCATTTACAGGATTCCTATTTAGTGTGGAAAAAAGGTCTATTGCTATACAAAAAGAGCCTTCGAACAGCCAGAACAGCATATTTTTCGTCTTTAATCGAGGAGAATAAAAATAATCCTAGGTTTCTTTTTAATACAGTTGCCAAGCTCACACATGATCATAGCTCTATCGAGCCATCCATTCTCCAAGCTCTTAGTAGTGACAACTTCATGCAATTCTTTATAAATAAAAGATACTATATAAAAAATAAGATAATTGGGAACCTTCCAAATATGCTTGCTTCCTCCTTAGTTAATGAGGCAGGATCAAAAATGGTTGAACCTAATATATGCTTAAACTGCTTTAATGCAGCCGAACTTTCTGATGTACTATTAGCTTCATCTAAACCTTCAACTTGCGTTTTAGACCCAAGCCCAACTAAACTCTTAAAAAAAGTTTTCCGTCTGATCGCTGCTCCAATTTTAGATATAATGAATCTATCCTTAGTCAATGGATAGGTACCACAGGAGTTTAAGATTGCTGTAATTAAACCTCTACTTAAGAAACCATCTCTTGATCAAACGACTTAATTAACTATTGACCGATATCTAATCTTTCCTTCTTGTCTAAAATTCTTGAGAACTGGCACACCAGATATGTGAGCATTTAAACAATAATGAGCTGTTTGAGAAGTTTCAGTCAGGCTTTAGAGCTCATCATAGCACTGAAACAGCTCTGGTGAAGGTTACTAATGATATTCTCATAGCGTCAGACAATGGAATGGTGACCATTCTGGTCCTGTTAGATCTCATAGCTGCCTTTGACACTGTTGATCACAATATTCTCATACAAAGGCTTCAACGTGTCGGTATAAAAGGAACAGCACTAGGCTGGTTGAAATCTTATTTGTCTAACAGATTTCAGTTTGTTCAGGTAAATGATAAATCTTCCTCAACCTCAATAGTTACTTGCGGAGTACCACAGGGTTCAGTGCTTGGGCCGATTCTTTTTACTATATATATGCTTCCTATTGGTAAAATAATTAGGCAGCATGGGATAACTTTCCATAGTTATGCAGATGATACACAGCTATATCTATCCATAAATCCTGATTAATCCAATCAGTTAGGTGGACTACAGGTATGTCTGGAAGAAATAAAAATTTGGATGACTCTAAACTTCTTGCTTCTGAATTCTGATAAAACAGAAGTTGTCGTCTTTGGACCAGAAGCTCTGAAAAAGAAACTGCTAAATCAATCCCTTCAAGACGACATCAAATTAGCCTCCAGTAATAAAACAAAGAACCTCTGTGTTATTTTTGACCAAGATATGTCATTTAGATCTCACATTAAAGAAGTCTCTAGGATTTCCTTTTTTCACCTTAGGAATATTGCAAAAATTAGAACCATCCTGTCCAGGAGTGATGCAGAAAACTGGTCCATGCCTTTGTTACGTCAAGGCTAGATTACTGTAACTCTTTATTATCAGGTAGTCCACAGAATACAATTAAAAGTCTTTGTTGTTCCAAAATGCTGCTGTTAGGTTTCTAATGAATATTAAAAGAAGAGATCACATTTCCCCTGTTTTAGCTTCTCTTCACTGGCTCCCAGTAAAATCTAGAATAGAATTCAAGATCCTCCTTCTGACATATAAAGCTCTTAATAATCTAGCTCCATCATACATAAAAGACCTGATTGTTCCATATGTTCCCTAGCAGAGCACTTCGCTCTCGGACTGCAAGTTTAATGGTAGTTCCTAGGATTTCTAAAAGTAGAATGGCTGGCAGATCTTTCAGCTATCAGGCTCCCCTCCTATGGAACCAGCTCCCAAGGTTGGTTCGTGAAGCAGACAACTTGTCTATCTTTAATTAGGCTTAAAAATTTTCTCTTTGACTAAGCTTACAGTTAGAGACAGGTTAACAGGTAGTTAGAGACAGGTTAGACAGGTAGCTAGGAAGACACAGGTTAATGTTAGTAGTCAGGTAGAGTGTCAAAAGCTAGGAAGAGATAGGAAGAGGTAGAGTAGCTAGGTAGAGATAGATTAATGTAAGCCAGGTAGAGAGTGTTAGTAGCTAGGTCTCCTAGTAGCTAGGAGAAAGGGTAATGTTAGTAGCTATGCTGCTTTAGGCTAGGCTGTTGGAGGACACTATTAGAGTCAGTTCCTACTTTCTCTCCTACTTCTCCCCAACTGCATGATGTGTTGTCAGTTCAAGCGCTAACCTGTTTTCTCTTAGTCTTTTCTTATAGTAGGTGCTCCTTACCCGCCCTGCTTGACGACCCTTACTAAGATGCCATTCCTGTGGCAGAACATTCTCCACGTCCTGCAACAAACTTCTGCATCAGTTCTGTTGCTCTTTCTGTGTCTCTGTTCTGTATCTCTGTTCTGTATTCTCCAAACCACAGATGGTCACGGCAGATGACCGCTTGTGCTGAGCCTGGTTTCTTCCTGTTAAAAGGGAGTTTTTCCTTTCCACTGTCGCTTCATGCTTGCTCAGTGTGAGGGATTGCTGAGAATTACACGGCACAATCTTCTTTGGTTTTCTAATTTCTACATTAAACATTGTATTGTAATAACTCTTCTTGTAAAGTGCCTTGAGATGACATCTGTTGTGAAACGGCGCTATATAAATAAACTGAATTGAATTGAATATCTTCCAATTACTTCCAATGTTTTTTTTCCATCTGCAGTGGATTAATGGCCTATTAATCTGTATTTATTACGGAGGGGCTTGCAAAAGTGCAGCATTATCTAGGGATGGAAAACTTGAAGCTGACACAAGAAGTGAAGACTAGATGACCTATTTTATGCTTCAATGTTTCGTAGAGCTTGCAGACAGTAGGAGTAGCATTAGCTGGCCTACAATACGCCGTCCCCATTTTTGACATACCATTGTTGTAGGGTGCACGACTTTGTAAATTCCATTCTGTGATGCGACTGTAGAGTTGGCGACAGAGGAAAACGTGTCTGCCTCCAAAGTTATCACCCTAATGAAAACATTGGAGCAAGCACTTCAGGAGGAAATGACTAAAGAGGCACCTGCAGTTGCATTGGAAATGGGGGACTGGCTCATCAGCCAACTCAGAGAGAAGCTTCACACTTTGCAGTCCATCACTTTCTAACCTCTTGAACCCTCGATTTAAGGCTGTAGAAGTTTTCTGTCAAACGAAAGCATCGTAATCAATAAAGACACTGCCCTCCAAGTGTGCAGCAGCAGCAGACGAGGCAGCTGGCGATGAAGAACCCTGAGCTGAGGCAGCCGGCGACGAGAAACCCTGAGCCGAGCTGGCCGCCAACGAGGAACCTTAAGATGAGGAGGCCGGCAACGAGGAACCTTAAGATGAGGAGGCCGGCAACGAGGAACCTTAAGATGAGGAGGTCGGCGATGAGGGACCTTGTGGGCCTGGCGGGGGAACTCGACCTTGTGGTGTGGAATTTGGTGGAGCTCGACCTTGTAGTGTGGAATTTGCTGGAGATCAACCCTGTAGCTTGGAAGTCGGCGAAGTAGAATGCTGGAGTGTTGCTGAAGCAGGCCAGAGAGTTGCCTAGGCTGGAGCCAGTGCTGGATTGAGGACTGGCGGAGCTTAACCTTTTAGCTTGGAATGTGATGGAGCTTAGCCTTGTGGCTTAGAGTGTGGCAGAGCTGAACCTTGTTGTGTAATACGACAGAGTCTGACCTTGTGGCTTGGAGTGCAACGGAGCCTGACCTTGTGGCCTGGCAGTCGGTGAGGTCTTAGCAGGGTGGACTGATGCTTAACTTTGTGACTTGGAGTGTGGTTAGTCTGTTGCTGAAACAGAAGCTGGAGCTGAAGCAGGCTGACGTGAAGCTGGAGCTGAGGTCGGTTGACATGAATCTGAGACAAGCTGATGTGAAGCTGGAGCTGATCTGGAAACACAGCTAGAATGCAGCTGAGGAGGTTGCGGGCGACTGAACAGCACGGCTCAAGTGGCCTTTTTCATCCACTTGGCTTCCTCAACCACCCAATCTAGATGCAGAAGCAATAACACTAGCTCTTGACCCCGGAGAAGGCTCTCCAAGTTCTCCGCCGGACGTATCCCTTGCCACGGCTCAGGGAGGGCAGAAGCTTTCTCCAGGAAATCCCGGACCTGCATGACAATCTCTCTGTGGGATCTGAACCAGCCTGAAGGAGAAAACCAGAAGATTCACCTGGCTCAATCCGACAGGGAGAGCTCGAAGAAAAAGGCCCGGAGAATCCCACGGCAATGGGAGGCTTGGAAGAGGATGCCGGAGGCTGAACCACTTCCCTCCCACCGGGGAGACATAGCGAATCCTGAATGGACTTGATATGTGGGGAAACGAGGCAGGACGCAGGGAAGATCACTTCTGGGTCGGTATTCCGGCGGGTGAGGAAGTAGACTCGAGACCAACCGGTTAAATCCTCCTGGAGAGGCAAGGGAGCAGCATGAGGATGGCGAGCGCAGCGGAAGATCTCCTCAAAAACTAAGCCCCTCTTTTTCTCTTCTTTTATCTCTGCTGAGTCCTTGTATTGGTTGGATCCTTCTGTCACGTTTGGGTGGTTGGACGCAGGCGCAGAGACAGGTTTGGAAAGGTTATTTCCCATTTTTATTATAAAATCCACAATGGATATCTAGGGAGCTCAGAACTAGGAGGAACACTAGGGTAGGTTTGACGAGGATCCAACCAAGACAGACAGACACAGGAAGGTATATACACTGAGGGAAGGCTAATCAGGGAATATTTAACACCTAGAGGTTACAGGGAGGACAACAGGTGAAACAAACTAGGGATGATTAACACAGACGGATCATAACACTAGTGATGTTTCACAATAGAAGTCATCTAAATGAACTTTACAAGAAATTTAATTTAAATAATACAAACATTACACATAATCCTTCACTTCATTATTCCAATAACTTTAAAAGTATTATATCTAAGGTAACCCAGCCTCTGTGGAGGCTTTTTAAAAAACAGCTAAAACCATATTATATTTTCAGGCTTTTGTCACATAAATTTATTGGGATTATTCTGTTTAGCATCTTGTCTGTATATTTATTTATGAATAAACTTTTCCAACTTTACAGCAGATTGTATTGAGTTATTAACAGCATTCAACAGCATCAAACTGCAGTGATGGTAGAAAATTGTCATTGTTGTGGTGTTGACTTCACAGCAATCCCTCATACTGAGCAAGCGTATAGCAACAGTGGAGAGAAAAAAAAAACTTATTTTAAAAGAAGGAAACCTGCAACAGAACCAGGACCTGGCTCGGTACGAGCTGCCATCTGCCACAATCCTGGAGGTTCTATTAGACAGAGAAGAGACACAGGAAAAACTGAAGAACTGATGTAAGAGCACTTTAAAATATTAAAGTAAAAAGTTGACAACAGGACATGGAGGATGCTCGGTCACTTTGAGCATTTTCTAAACTGGTGATCCCCATCCAGCAGGGGGGGGTTGTAGCTGAGCAGGCTACCAGACGAGGCGGAACTTCTATGGAGATAAAAACACTGAGAGAAAACATGGTTAACAATAGAAATAACAGCAAAAAATACATCTGGAGAGTAGAAGGAGTGAAAAGCAGCCGAGAGAACAAAAGTGATCAGTCTGTCCTCTAACAGTCTAAACCTATAGCAGCATAACTACAAAATTAGCTCAGCGTAAGCTGAGCCACTATAGCTAAGCCACTAGTGGGTGACTGTGGCTCAGTGGTAGAGTAGTTGGCTTGCAATCGGAGGGTCGTAGGTTCGTTTCCAGCTTCCTCCAGTCAAATGTCGATGTGTCCCTGGGTAAGGCACTTAACCCCCAAATTCTACATTGTCCTACCGAGCCATGTTGGGTGTCGGTGTATGAATGTGAGGGTGAATGTGGCTTCAATGTAAGTTCAGTCCATTTAACTATACGCTTTATCAAAAAGGAAGGTTTTAAGCCTAGTCTTAAAAACAGACAGAGTATCTGCCTCATGGACTAAAACTGGGAGCTGGTTCCACAGGAGAGGAGCCTGATTACTAAAAGATCTGCCTCCCATTCTACTTTTAGAAATCCTAGGAACTAACAGTAGACCTGCATTCTGAGAACGAAGTGCTCTGTTAGAAACATATGGAACAATCAGATCTCTGATGTACGATGGAGCTGATTATTAAGGGCTTTATAAGTAAGGAAGAGGATCTTAAACTCTATTCTGGATTTAACAGGGAGCCAGTGGAGAGAAGCCAAAACAGGAGAAATGTGATCTCTCTTTTTAATATTCATCAGAACTCTTGCTGCAGTATTTTGGATCAACTGAAGGCTTTTAATTGCATTTTGTGGACTTCCTGATAATAAGGAATTACAGTAGTCCAGCGTTGAAGTAACAAATGCATGGACTAGTTTCTCTGTATCACTCCTGGACAGGAGGCTTCTAATTCTAGCAATATTCTGGAGGTGAAAGAAAGAAATATTAGAAACCCATTTAAGATGGGATTTGAATGTCAATTGAAAAATACATCAAGGTTCTTTATGTTATCAACGGAGGCCAATTAAATGCCATCCAGATGAACTGATTTATTTAGCAGTTTCTTTTTTTGTTAGAGCTTCTGATCCAAAGATGAGTTTAGCACATTTTTTCCATGTAGGTTTACTGTGGATGACAGAATGTTTAACATGTGCTTTAGATGTTATTCCATGGGCTTATCATGTGAATGTCCATGGGTTTCACTGTTTATTACCATTAAGTTGTTCCAAATTCACAGGAAAATGTATGCAGAACACAGGTGGTCACACATTTTTCACCCATCTCACGTGGTTTTTTACATGTTTATTACATGTCAGTTTGACATGGGTCAAAGATTTTTCAAATGTTTTTGCCTATGTGAAACAATGTGTTTTTTTCATAAGGTACACTTCAGATGTGGGAGACCAAAATTTTTTAAAAGTCCAGAAAATCACTTATGATTTAAAAAAATATATATTTGTATGATGGTGCAGAAAATCTAAGATCTGCAGACTGGCTAGGCCACTCCAGGACCTTGAAATGCTTCTTACGAAGCCACTCCTTTGTTACCATGGCAATGTGTTTCGGATCATTGAAAGATCCAGTCACATTCTATCTTCAATGCTCTCACTGATGGAAAGAGGTTTTTGTCCATGATACATGGCCCCATTCATTCTTTCCTTTACATGGATCAGACATCCTAGTCCTTTTGCAGAAAAACAGCCCCAAAGCATGATGCTCCCACCCTCATGCTTCACAGTAGGTATGGTGTTCTTTGGATGCAACTCAGCATTCTTTCTTCTCCAAACAATTTAAGTGGGGTTTATACCAAAGACTTCTATTTTTGTCTCATCTGACCACATGAAATTCTCTAAATCCTCCTCTGGATCATCCAGATGGTCTCTGGCAAACTTTGGATGGGCATGGACATGTAAGGGCTTACATCTAAACGCTGCAGGATTTTAATCCATGACGACATAGTGTGTTACAAAAACTAACCGTTGTTACTGTAGTCCCAACTTCAGGTCATTGACCAGTTCCCCCAGTATATTTATTGGCTGTTTTTTGGTTTGTTCTCTTTTAACTCTGTTTTGTCTCTCTCTCTTCTTTGTCTCTAGCTGTTTTCTCTCCTCTTCTCCCTCTCATCACATGATCTTCTTTCATTATTATTGTCCTGGTTTGTCAGTTTGGCTCAGTCAATGACGTCATAATGGTGAATGAACATATAAAGTAAAGGAAGGCTTTACTTTAATTTGTTATGTCCTCAGTAATGCACTGTTATCGACTCGTTTTGATAATTTCTTTATCTATATTCTAGGTATCATAATAGTTGGAATTAACTAATATTTTCTTATTAACTATCTACAACATAATGTTAGAATTTCATTGTTACCAGTTCATGTGCCTAATGATGATACTAGTGCTTCTGCTGGAGCTGCAGCTATAGCTCCTCTCTTTAGGTCATCTCTCCTACCCTCTAAAAAATTGTGATATCAGAAATAAGTGTGTAAAGCATGACTTTTGTAAACAAATAATACAAACACAAACTAAATATCCTTATGTAAACAACAAGCTACATCAAGTTGTGATGCATCGACAGTGTTACAACAGTGCTCACTTGGTAAGCACTAATCTCTGCACAAACCTAAATAACTGAGAAGTTTTCATGTTCGATTGGAACACCTCCGCTGCTGCTGCTGCTCTTTATGTCTGCAGCTCATATTTTACTTTCTTCGATAAAATTATTTAATGTAAGTTAATATGTTAACTTAGGTTCGTGAGCTGGATCACGCCCCATATTCAGTATCCTCTCAGTAATCAACTCGGATTCGACTCACCTGGCATCTCACACCTGAATTTCATCCCTAATTACTACATGATCTATTTAAACCCTGAGCACCTAGCCATCAGCGTCGCTCAGACTCTGATCTCGTAAACCCCACCCTCCCTCCCCCTGATCCTTTACTTTGTCTCGGTATTACATCCCCATTTTTCCATTCTTTCATCCCTTCATTTCCTCATTCCTTACATCCCCTCATCCCCTTCATTTCCTCCCTCATCCCCTTCTTCATCCCTTCGTTTCCTCCCTCATCCCCTTCTTCATCCCTTCGTTTCCTCCCTCATCCCCTTCTTCATCCCTTTGTTTCCTCCCTCATCCCCTCCTTCATCCCCTCCCTCATCCCTTCATCCCTTCATCCCCTCCCTCATCCCTTCATCCCCTCCCTCATCCCTTCATCCCTTCATCCCCTCCCTCATCCCCTCATCCCATCATCCCCTCCCTCATCCCCATCATCCCCTCCCTCATCCCTCATCCCTTCATCCCCTCCCTCATCCCTTCATCCCCTCCCTCATCCCCTCCCTCATCCCTTCATCCCTTCATCCCCTCCCTCATCCCTTCATCCCTTCATCCCCTCCCTCATCCCATCATCCCCTCCCTCATCCCTCATCCCTTCATCCCCTCCCTCATCCCTTCATCCCCTCCCTCATCCCTTCATCCCCTCCCTCATCCCTTCATCCCCCCTTCATCCCCTCCCTCATCCCTTCATCCCCTCCCCTCATCCCTTCATCCCCTCCCTCATCCCCTCATCCCCTCACTCCTCCCTCATCCCTTCATCCCCTACCCTCATCCCATCATCCCCTCCCTCATCCCTCATCCCTTCATCCCCTCCCTCATCCCTTCATCCCCTCCCTCATCCCTTCATCCCCTCATCCCTTCATCCCCTCCCTCATCCCTTCATCCCCTCATCCCTTCATCCCCTCATCTGCTTTTCAAAGTTCCAGCACTAATCTCTGTCTTTTTCAAGTTCTTCGTCTGGGGGGGGGTCCTGAGCAGGCTCGAAAAGAAGACCGACTTCTGAAGACTGCACCCCCACACAGAGTCAACAAGCCTCCATCGGGGCATCCTTCCAGACACACCATCTATCTAACCTTTGTCAATAAATGAACTAATCAAAACAAATCTAATCTCTGTAAGCGTGGTCCATGCTAATGAAATGAAAGCTAAATCTGCAACAAACATACAGAAAACAGGCTGTACCATTTGTAATATGATAATGTAATACAACCGAGTGGACAATTAAAACCAAATCAACAAGTTCAACAACAATGGATTCAGCCTTCCTGTCTAAAGCAGCAGTTCTCAAATGGGGAAAACTGTCTGCAGGAGGAACAGGAGTTAAATAAATGGTCAGAGCTATAATATAAATATATATTTAAATTATCGGTAAAGAACAAAATAAAGCAAATTTTATAGCCAGAATTTAAAAGTCATCAAGTTAAAAGTCAAAAGAAAAATTTTCTTTTTCTTTTTTAGTAATTTTAGTAATTAAAAAGTTACTTTGTTCCTTTTGCATTTGTAATTTTTTATTTAGTTCCTTAGTCATATGCTTACTGAGCATAACGAGTTTGCAAACAGCAGGACAGCGATAGAAAATGATGAATAATAAACTGGTGTTTGCCTTTGTGTATATCTTAATTTTACAAAAATAAATTATTAACCTTGACCTCTCTGTAGAAAAAGTCAACAAGAGTTGCAGCAGTTTATTTTTCGAAAATCTTCTATGATCCACAAATTTATATTAGTCTTTGAAACATAGCTAATAGTAACATATATTCTGGTTTTTCTCTGCATGTATTTGCACTAAGCGGCCTGGTTAGGACAGGGGAGGGGCCATATGTCTATGGTAGCCACTGAGTACTGAACCATAGACATTTATACCTTATTCAGGCATTAACACATGCCTTATTTTTGCCACTGATGGCTTGCCATAACTGGCAGTAATCTGACACTGAGTCAATCAGCGGCAGTGCTGATAAGAAGAGATCAGCCGCCCTGTTCTGAGTGATTGAGAGGAGTGAGCGACGTAGAGTGAGCCTGTCGCTAGTGAGTGAAACAACGGACTTAAAACATTTGGGGTTGAAGCCCCGGCAAAATTAGCTGGCAATGCCACTGCCTGATCTACACCAACCATTTTAACAGAGAGGAGAATTGATAGCGCCCATATCCAGTGACTGGTGTAAAAATGATAAATCTGCTTTTAATGCAGCAATAGAAGTCAGGAAGAGCATTAAATAAGTTAAGGAAGGAGAGAAAGCAGGAAAATGAAAAGGAGGAATGGATGTAATCAGGCTGCAAATGATGGGGTGATGTGGGAAGATAAAAAAACAAGGTGAGAAAAGAAAAAAACAGAAAAACTGTAGGCCTCCCAACCCCTGCCATCACTGGTGTCTCAAGCAGCTTCCATCCATGCTTGGCTTGTGGATGTGTGGAGCCAAAGAAAGAGTCCAGATGGTCTGAGGAGAGAGGGACAAGTGGCTGTCAAGGGATTCAGACAGTATGGCCCTCTGCTGTTTTTCTGGCACACACACACATCTTAATCTCCTCGTAGGACCTCCACTACTTCCTATAGACCCATCCATCTCCCAATTCTACATCTGTTTGTGGCTGTAACAGTGTCCCTCAGGAAAGTAAGATTATTTTTAATACAACCTCCTGATATTTTTTCATGTTTTATCACATAAAGTGCATTTTATCAGGATTTTATGTGATAGATGACAGATGTCAAGCTCCAGTCTCTGAGGATATGTGTCCTCTGACTTCTACATGTGTCCCTGCTCCAACACTCCTCAAACATATGGCTGAATTACTACCTATGTGTCTACTACTGGAAACAAGCCATCGAGGACTGGAGTTGGACAAACCTTTGAGAAACAAATACTAATTAGTGCTTAATAAGTAAGTGGGAGAGAAAGATGTGTAGGGAATATTTCTAATGGGAATTAATCGATTGATTACATGTTAGTCAATACATCTAGGGAATATGTCATGTAGGGATAATCAGAGTGTTTAAACAGACGTCAGTGAGGAGCAGATTTGTTTAGGAGGTTGTCATGAAGTAGTTGCAGGTAAGAGTACAGGATGTTCATCAAGATTAGGGTAAAAGTGATTTATGAGAGGGTGAATACTTTCTTCAGCAGCCATATGATTTATTCAACAGAACAATGAGCAAATATTAAATCAGTTCCATTAATAATAATGAATTCCGTTTATAAAGTGATTTTTGGGAACCTCAAAGCACTTTAGAATTCCATTATTCATTCACTCACTGTTGCAAGCAAACTATGATTGTAGCCACAGTTGCCCAGGCTTACACAAGCAAGGCTGCCATTCCATGCTATTGGTCTCTCTTGAGCTACTTACACAGGTATGTAAGATGTCTTGCACAATGACACAACGGCTTGTAGCTGGAATTAAACCTAAAGGTCACAGGCTGACAACTTTATCACTGAGCCGCCCATAGACTAATGTGGAAAGATTTTCAATTCAATTCACTTTTATTTATATAGCGCCAATTCACAACAAATGTCACTTTACACTTTACAACAAATCTAACAGCACAAGAAGCACCTCCACACACACACACATATATATATATATATATATATATATATATATATATATATATATATATATATATATATATCAGTATTTTTCATTCCTCAGCACTCTGGTGTTTTAACAGCACATGTGTGCTGACGGAGGAGTTGGAGAGGCCAACTGAAGAATTGTCACAAGCAGTCAGAGGGTGTATTATCAGTCACTCTGGAGCTATGGGACTCGGTTTAATGGATAAAGCCTGCGGAAATGCTTGGACCGCCAGCCTCTTTATATCTTTATGGGTCATAAGCTCACCCACCAAAACACCTTTAATGCTTTTTATCTCTCTCACACTAAATTGTCCTTGATTTTTAAAATCCTATGATGATTTTTTTTTCTGACTTTCCCAAGAAATGTCCTGCTCCTGCTTTCTAAAATGAGAGTAAATTAAGACTGGGACTTTGGGCCTTGAGGCCAAGACCCCCGTAGTCCCCCAGCAAGGATTCCTGGGATTTTTAGCCGCCTCATGACTCCAGGACATCGGGGGGGTCTCCATCAGGAGCGAGAGCCTGAGATGTCTGGAAGAGAGGAAAAAAGAGCAAAAAGCAGTAAAAGTGATGAGATGAACAGAGTGTGAAGCGAGGCAAAGGACGAGTGTGTTGCCGAAAAGGGGGAGTGAAAGAGTGTGTGACATCGATAGAAAGACAGAATGAAAGGAGAGGAACTGTTGGTTGGAAAAAAGAGCAATAGTGTGTGTGAGGGACAGCTCGTCCTTCAGGCTCACCTCATCTCCCCCCACCCCCCTTCGGGGTCTGTCTGCTTGGCGGCAGTTTTACTCATGGCCATGAAATGGTGAGAATTTACAGCTCTGGAGTTCATAGATCTGAAAGGCTATGAGGACATAACTGTTTTTCTTCTCTTTTTTCTGCCTCTGATTCCTATTGCACCTACGCTGTTTTCGGGATACAGCTACCACCTCGGTTTAGCATACATTTACATGTTTTGGGCTCAGGTCTTTTCTTTAACAGGTTACACTCCTCTTGGAATGATGTGCCAGGCTGGAAAGGAATAGCAATGACCTTAGATCACGATTTGTTGTGGCCCACCAAATTTGTCATGAGCAATGGACAATTTTGAGAGAAAATAAAAAAATAGCTTTGGAAGTCTGCCAGTTTACAGAAGGCAGCGTGGATAGTTTGATGACTCCTTAATTAGTCTACAGAAGTGGAAAACATTTAGAAAAGGAACACCCCAGAAAACCAAATCATGCAATCTTCACAGGAACTACAACAAACCCAACAGGTCAATTTCACACAGTTAATGTTTTGGTTAGTGTAGGTAAAGCAGTACATGTAGAGTGAAGAAGTAAGATGTGTGCTGATATGGACTTTTTCTGCTACTACAGAAACTGGCCCAGCTTGGAGTGAATGAGTAGACCTATACACGGGTAGTGGATGAAACTGGTTCAAACAATGAGTCAATGATGCAGAAAGCAAAGAAGGCCAACATTTCCCTGCAATGTTGTGAAAAATTGTGAAGTCATGGAGAAAAAAAATTACTGAGAGTTACTGCTGTTGAATCGTGAGGTGTACTTATTTTTGACCCACATTTTGGACAGAATTTTAGAAGATAACAGATTCTACATGGTAGAAATTAATATATGTGATAAAACAACTTAATATGTTTTAGAAGCTTTTAAAATGTTTTATGATTTTCATCTTTATTATTCTTTATTTTTTGTACCATCCTGGAAAATGTATACAAAGACTTTCTTGACTCCCTCTTCACTTTTTCTGGCATCTGGAAGCCAAACAGTGTGTCACTGCAGTAGGATTTCAATAAAATGTCAGCCTTCTAAACAACACTATGTGTCAGATTTTAGGAAGGCAGTACACATTTACCCAGAGGGGATTTGTACACAGCAACAGCAACAGCAACAGGCTGAAAAGGAGGATCTCAATAAATAAGACTTCCCACTGACTGAGACAACAATGTCAGGAGGAACACAGATAGGCTCAGAATTGTTTTCTATACTATATCTAGTATTACTAGGATTGGAAAAGCCCTCATCCACCCATTCTAATATCCATCCTTATGTTTGCCCACTGATGTTTTGCACAATCGCCATTTTGAAAAGATGAGAAATATTATGCTAGAGATTTGTTTTCACAGGTTTTGAGCCTGATGTATTTACCCATTCATCTTCCCAAAATCTCTAGATTAAACCGCTCCTCTCTGAATCACTTTTCACTTCAGCTCATCTCTACAGTTTTCTAAAAGCTTTGGGTTTTTTGGACCAATATACTAATGGAAGAAAGTTGCCTTATCCTGTTCAAAGACCCCATTAAAAACCATTTTTCCATTTACTTACAGAGGCAACCAGAAACTGACCAACAGCAACACAAATCCTACACTGTACTAAACAATAAGGAAGATTTTGCACCAAATTACCCTTTGTTTCCCACCAGACCAATGTAAAGTGTCTGTTATGATTTCAATCTTGACGCACTTTTCCCCTAAGGGAATGTTTTACAGGAACTGTGGTAGTATTCTGAAGTCATTATTCAGAAAAGTATGTGCTGCTAAGGAGGTAGCTCTTCTTCACTTAGGAGAAAATGTTAGAGAAAGAAATGTATAGTACCAAGCATTTCAAACTAATATGATTTTCTTCAATATATATGACTCATGTGAGTTTTGATATGGCAGAATTCCATAGAGATGGAGATAAGGTTAAGTATGATTCAGTCTGTTGGATTTTTAACATTTATTTCAATGGTACAGGAAGCCCTCTTCGGCCAACGGTCTCTCCCTCTAACATTGTGTGTCTGCCAGCCCGTGTCTCCTCGTCTGCCTGTGTGTGTGTGTGTGTGTGTGTGTGTGTGTGTTATATCAGAGCTACGGTAGCCATAACGAATAAGAGAGGAGTCCTTCAGTTATATCAGTGTAGGTAAAAGGTCCATGATTCAATTTAGTCTCCAGATTAATGCCATATTCCCCGACTGCAAAATACTAATCACTAAATAGGACTTATTTTGAACTAATTTTCCAACTAAAGTTTGAAAGAGCCGACTGTACATAATTTAAAATTTTCATTAGATTTGTTTGCAATTGATCATTTCAGTTAATATGGTCAGTGAACATCTAACTACCTGTTAACTAACAGCACAGCATCATCTCTGACTTCAAGTGACTTATGGTGCGTTCACACTGCCCCAAACAGCAGCGTCAGTAGCGGCAAGATTACAAGTTAAGTCTATGGTTGAGGCCATCAGAGGAGGTAGCAGTCTTTGCTCTGTCAACTTTTCAAGCTTTTCCTGTATTCCAAGCTTCAAAGTGCCAAACACCAGAGGCGCAGAAGTTCAGCTAGCTGAATCTTTGATGGTCCTAATGCTCCTGACTCAGCATAGCAACCAATCAGAACGTCTCACTGTTGTGGCGTTGCCCGACGTTGACATTGCTTAGCCAACCACGGTCCGCTATTGTTTAAAACATCCATCAGAGAAAGGCCAGCCTACGGGATTTGCAAGCTTCATCCTAAAAATATATCTGCTGTGTATATGCGTCAAACTAGTTGCTTTGTGAGCGTTGCTTGATGCTGACAAAGCGTGCGGTCTGAAGGCACCATTAGCCTCTTTAGACACAAAGTGTTAGGATTCCGTGGCTGTGTGCGGGAGAGTGGTTGTTAGTGTGTTTCACTTCCAAACTACTCTGCAAACTAATACGTGGCAGGTGGCAGCTACCAGATGTTCCTTGTTGACTTCATCACCAGCTCAAAAGGGGAGAGGCTCTGGCAAGCTGACGGTAGTCAGTTCTTGCCTCTAGCATGATACATGGGCAAACTCCCTTCCG
The DNA here is from genome assembly GCA_028564705.1 of Apricaphanius iberus. NCBI lineage: Eukaryota > Metazoa > Chordata > Actinopteri > Cyprinodontiformes > Aphaniidae > Apricaphanius > Apricaphanius iberus. The sequence continues at coordinate 356,646 of JAPXFQ010001133.1, read as the reverse complement.
AGCCATCAAGTAAGAAGCTTTGTTTCCTATTTAAGTATTGTAACTTACCTTCTCTGTCTCCTGTAGATCCTTCCCGGATACCTTGGACGATTCTCCAAATCCTTGCAGAATCCCTCCTTCATTCTGGGTCCTCGCCTGGTCAGCCTCTGCACACCTCCCCAACTGGTTACCACCTTGCCTGTTTGCCCACTTGCCTACTGCCGTCACACTGCTCACACACTCCTGTCCACCCCAACTATTTCTCCCCAAGCTTCTCCTCTCTGATCGATCAGTAAGGACCTTACCTTCTACGTTATATATCACTACTACTTACTAGTCTCTACACTTACTCGTCCCCAGCCGACAGTCAGCTCCTGGTGTCCCGTTCCTGGTTGATCCCGAGACAAAACACTTAACGTTTTTATTAAAATCATTTATTTCTTTTCTTTGAAACCATTCCTCTGCCTCCTGCATCTGGTGTTTTGCCAAACCTGAGTCTTAAAACATGTCAAACGTGGATCCCTTTAATGAGAGCTTAATACTTATGTTTGGAAATAATTTATGCTGATTAACTTATATTTTTGCTTTTGTGAAAACTAATCAGGTGCTGGTCATAAAAACACATTACACACATATATATATATATATATATATATATATATATATTCCAAATGTTTAATTCTTTTAATTTGATGATTATAACAACAACTGACAACTAATGAAAGTCCCAAATTCAGTATCCTAGAAAATTAGAATATTGTGAAAATGTTCGATAGTGAACACACCCGGTGCCACCCTAATCAGTTAATTATCTTAGAATGTTTTTGTTTTTTTTGTTCAGTAACTGTCAAGACTGCTGACTTTCAAAAGACACCATTGACACCTTGGACAAGGATGGCTCTTCCTGTAAAGAGTATTGGTGTGGCTCCAGTCCAGTTTATTATTCAGGTGAACACCCAGGTACCTATAAGAGTCCACTATCTAAATGTCCACTTGAGAACTCCTGTAGGTGGCAGTATTAGCACTTGATGGACAAGTCTGCAGTGTAAAGGGTGAAGAGAAACTGTACCAGCACAGTTCCCTATGGGGTCCCCGCACTGCAGACCAGCATATCAGAGACACAGCCCTGTGTCCTCACATACTGTGGGCTTCCTGTGAGGTAGTCCAGTATCCACTGGGACAAGTGATGGTCCACTACTGACAGCTGCAGCTTGTTCCTCAGAAGTCATGGCTGGATAGTGTTGAAAGCACAGAAAAAATCAAAGAACATGATCCTCACAAACCTTCCAGGGTTCTCCAGGTGAGTCAGTGCAGCAGGTAGATAATGGCGTCTGACCCGATGCCAGGCTGGTAAGCAAAATGCAGCAGAGCAAATAAAGACCTCAGCAGGGGGCGCAGATGGTTTAGAACCAACCCTCAGGATCGTCATCAGATGCAATATCAGAGTTAATATCTACGTTAATATCTGTTTTAAATGCTCTGCATGTATTATTTGATTGAATTTTTAGTTTAGCTTTAACTTGTTATCATTTATTAATTATTTATCTGTGTATATATATATATATATATAATATATATATAATAATATATATATATATATATATATATAAAGTTTGATTTGTTTTAAAGAAAACAGAGATTACAGTGGGGGGTGGGGGGAGCTATATGCCTCCTTGGTGTTGGCATACAGTAAGTCCAATAGACCAATGCTTTTATTGTCGCTGGTCTAGCAGGTGACATACTGGGTGAAGGTGGGGAGAGTGGAGGTGAGGGAGACGTGGTTAAAATCCCAAGAGATCAGAAAAAGGGCCTGCGGGTGCTGTGTTTTTAGTCTACTGGGTTTTTTGTTTTTTTAGTCTGCTGTTGTTAGTAGTTTGTTGCTGTTAGTAGTTTTAGTCTGCTGGTTACAGTTTGCAGGATATTGCAGGGTGCAGCAGTGTTAGGAGAGGGTGGAACATACACAGCTATCACAATAATGTGTGTAAACTATTTCGGTAGACACTACGGTCTCTATGCTATCTGCTAGCGGCTGAATATCCTTACAACATAGCATCTCTTTGATTGTTAAATGTCCAGATTTACACCATTTATCGTTCACAAACACAGCCAGACCCCCTCCTCTCTTTTTACCACTCTCAGTTGTTCTGTCGTCCCGGACCACATCAAAACCGTCCATGCTTATATGTGAGTCCAGAGTTAATGCGGTTATCCACAACTCTTTGAAGAACTTTAGGCTGCTTTTCCTGTAGGTCCTCTGATTTCGGGTTAGAGCCACCAGCTTGTCCACCCTATTGGAGAAAGATATCATATTCCCTATAATAACAGATGGAATCTTAACCTTACTGCGACACTCCCAATTCCAGCCCGAGTACCTTGTCTCTTCCTCCTCACCTCACGGGGGATGTTGGCCGCTCGGCAGAAGGCAGAACACCAGAGGTCAGAGGACTAACAGCTGATCCCTGCAGTAAACAATGGTGCACGCCTTCACCGGACACAGATGCTGTAAAAAATATGAAAAAGAGCACAATTGTCCACAGAATACCGAGCTCCTTTGTGTGTGGAAGCAGTCCACAATGGAAAAACAAAGCAAGAAACATAAAAAAAAACATATATTAAAGAGATAGAAAACAAAAGATTGTCAGGTCAGAGCTGCTGATACTGGCTGCCTTCTCAGAGCGGTGCCAGAAGCATAAATGTGTAATGAATGAAGAATGAATCTAATATACACGGTTTTACTTTTTGAATGGAATTGCTAATATAATTATTTTTTTTTCATAATTTTCTAATTTTATGACCAACACTTGGGTTTGCCCAATACAGATTACAACTCATGTAAAATAAATTGATAAATATTAATGTCTGCAAGACAACAAGTAATAAATTAATTCCATGTTGTCTAATTATTTTACCAATTGGAAGCATATATATAGTAAAGAGAATCGGTCCAAGCACAGAACCCTGTGGTACTCAACAAGTAACCATTGAGTTTGAAGAAGATTTATCATTGAAATGAACAAACTGGAATCTGTTGGACAGATATGATTTAAACCAGCCTAGTGCTGTTCCCTTGATCCCTACAACCTGTTCAAACCTTTCTAAGAGAATATTATGATCAACTGTGTCAAAGCAGCACTGAGATCTAACAAGACCAGGGGTCTCATTTATAAAACATTGCGTAGAATCCCTACTATAAGTGTACGTACGACCACAAACAAAAAGTTTGCGTACGCCAAAAAGATTTCTGATTTATAAAACCATGCCTACGCACAGTTATAAGCAATTTCCCTTTATAAATCACAGTCTTCTTGGAAGTTTGCGCACGTGAATTTGGCTCATATCCCGCCCTGAACACGCCCAAATCTGGCTATAAATGGTCAATGCAAAGCAGGACATGAATATTGATGCACATGAAGAAGAGGGAAATATGGCAACAACAAAAGAAAAACAAGAAGAGAAACTTTACGGAGACGTTGATTGAAGTGCTAGTGGGTGAAGTGGAGGCTAGAAGAGACATTTTATTTGGTGGACACAGCAGCGGTGTCACAAATAAAAGAAAGAACTGCGAGTAGCAGCATGTCGCGTCTGTAGTGCAGACTGTCAGTGCAACTGACAGGACGGTACCCGAAAAAAAAGTGGTCGGACCTCAAAGTCAAGAAAGAAAAAAAAACGTGCCTCCCACCGCCAGAGTGGGTCTGCTACTGGAGGGGGTCCGTGTACACCTGAGCTGACACCACATTGGAGCATATTTTAAGGAGACAAACTAATATGCCGTGTCTTTTCAACTGTTAGATGGCGAGGATTAGGAGGCTGAGGAAGATGAGGTTGCCCAGCGTCTAGTGACAGCCATTGGTACCTTAAATTATACAATAAAACAATTTTTACATCCTGGTCGATCAATTGCTCCCTGGCTGAAGGCTTCCTGTGGAGGAGGAGGTGGCTGTGGGTCGGGGTTCTCATGCTGGGGAGGTGGTAGGACAGGAGGGAGGGGAATTCTTCGGACGGGGCCCTTGTAGTAATGGGTGCAGTCAATTGCGCCGATTATATTTGGGAAACCGGACATTGCTGTAAATTGCATTTTAATTTAAACTTGCTCCCTGCAGTATATGGAAACGTGATGTATTGCCTGCTCATTTTAATGATCCCATCCAAGACTGCAGGCATTATTGCGCTCAGGGACGGCAGATGATTCAATTTATTAATTGGCACACAGTCCCGGCCCTTTTATCTGAGATGAAGGTTTTGAGATAAATTTTATGTAGCTATTTTAATATTGAAAAATGTTTTTAGAAGAGCTATAGCTCACTGCAAAGCTACAATATAGATAACATTGCTGGCTTGGATGTTTATAATAACAATGACCCATCATTAATGTTTGGTGTGACGTGAAATGATATGTGTGAGAGGAGTAATATGCAGTCTGGCTGCAGTTCACCACCTCACCAACTGCGTCATTGATTCCTCCCTGTCTCCAAAATGTCCGGACGCACGGGTCAGAGTTGGCGTACAGGTGCGCACATTTTCCCGTCAAGTCTGTTTTTTATAAATCACAACTTTTGCTTTGAAAGTGGCGTACGCCAGTTTCAGGCCCCGTTTTGTGCGTACACAATGTTTATAAATGAGACCCCAGAACAGTCCCAAATCCATTATCTGAGGCCGTTAGAATATCATTAGTAACTTTTACCAGTGCTATTTCAGTGCTATGATGAACTATAAAACCTGACTGAAATTCTTCAAACAGGTTGTTGTTGTTTAGATGCTCACACACTTGATTAGCAACTATTTTCTCAAGAATTTTGGATAAGAATGGAAGGTTTGCCATGGAACACTGGACCAGCTCTACACCCTCGGCAGGGTCCTGGAGGGTACGTAGGAGTTTGCCCAACCGGTCTGCATGTGCTTTGTGGACTTGGAGAAGGCGTTCGACCGCGTCCCTCGGGGTGTGCTGTGGGGGATACTCAGGGAGTATGGGGTACCAGGCCCTTTGATACGGGCTGTTAGGTCCCTGTATGAACGGTGTCAGAGTCTGGTTCGCATTGCCAACAATAAGTCGGACTCGTTTCCATTGAGAGTTGGACTCCGCCAAGGTTGCCCTTTGTCACCGAGCCTGTTCATAACGTTTATGGAAAGGATTTATAGGCGCAGCCAAGGTGTGGAGGGGATTCGTTTTGGTGACCTCAGGATCGGGTCTCTGCTTTTTGCAGATGATGTGGTCTTGTTGGCTTCATCTGAATGTGATCTACAGCTCTCGTTGGAGCGGTTCACAGCCGAGTGTGAAGCGGCTGGGATGAGGATCAGCACCTCGAAATCCGAGACCATGGTCTTGAGCCGGAAAAGGGTAGTGCCTTGATTTTAATTGTGATGATTTTAATTAAAACTTGAAGAGTGCCTTCTCCAGGTTGGGGATGAGGTCCTTCCTCAAGTGGAGGAGTTTAGGTATCTGGGGGTCTTGTTCAGATATGAGGGAAAAATGGAGTGGGAGATCGATGGACGGATTGGTAGGCGTCTGCAGTTATGCGGGCGCTGTACCGGTGTGTCCTGGTGAAGAGAGAGAGCTGAACCGAAAGGCAAAGCTCTCGATTTACCGGTCGATCTACGTTCCTACCCTCATCTATGGTCACGAACGCTGAGTGGTGACCGAAAGAACGAGATCGCGGATACAGGCGGCTGAAATTTGTTTCCTCCGTAGGCTGGCTGGGCTCTCCCTTAGAGATAGGGTGAGAAGCTCGGTCATCCGCAGGGGGCTCAGAGTAGAGCCCCTGCTCCTCCACATCGAGAGGAGTTGAGGTGGCTCGGGCATCTGGTCAGGATGCCTCCTGGACGCCTCCCTGGTGAGGTGTTCTGGGCACGTCCCACCGGGAGGAGGCCCAGGGGACGACCCAGGACTCGCTGGAGGGATTATCTCTCCCAGCTGGCCTGGGAACGCCTCGGGATTCCTCCCGAGGAGCTGGCCCAAGTGGCTGGGGAGAGGGAAGTCTGGGTCTCTTTGCTTAGGCTACTGCCCCCGCGACCCGACCCCGGATAAGCGGAAGACGATGGATGGATGGATGGTTAGATATAGGTCTGTAGTTAGCTAAGTCATCTTGATCCAGGGAGGGTTTCTTAAGTAAAGATTTAATTACAGCAACCTTAAATTCGTGAGGCACATATCCATTTATTAAAGATAGATTCATCATGTCTAGAATAGAGCCAGTAACCAGAGGGAACACTTCCTTAAATAATTTGGTATTGGGTCTAACATACAATTTGAGGGTTTAGATGAAGCTAATATTTGTGATAATTCTGAAAGTTCAACAGGATCAAAATGGTACAGACATAGACATGGTTCTACAGTTCTCCCTGATACTTCATCATTTACTGAATGAGAGTTAATCATGTTTGGGAGAATGCCAATGATTTTATTTTTAATAGAATTTATTTTATTTATGAAGAATCCCATAAAGTCATCACTACTGAGATAAGGGGGACCAGTAGGCTATGAGCTATGACTCCGTGTTAGTTTGGCAACTGTACTAAAAAGAAACCTAGGATTGTTTTTATTTACCTCTATTAATGATGAGAAATATGCTGTTTTAGCTTGTCGAAGGGCGTTTTTATAAAGTACTATACAATTTTTCCAGGTTAGAAAGGAATCATTTTAGTGTGTAGAGCGCCGTTTTCTCTCCAGTTTCCTAGTATTCTGCTTTAAAGTGCGTAACTCTGCACTAAACCAGGGAGCCAATCACCTATGGCTGATTAGCCTACCTTCTTTTTTAAGGGGGCTACACTGTTCAGTGCCAAACACAGTGAGAAAGTAATACTTTGAACCAGACCATCAATTTCTGAAGGGTTAGTGTTCGAAATACAGTGGTCCACTGTGGTATTCTGAGTCACATAGGGAAGCAAAAATGGAACAGATTCTTTAAAACTTGTTAAAGCACTGTCTGATAAAGTTCTAGTGTAATGACATTTTCTTTCCGATTTTGGAACGTTGGGTAAAGTAAATTCAAAGGTGATCACAAAATGGTCAGATAGGACTGGGTTATGTGGAAGGACTGTTACTTCATCACACTCAATGCTGTATGTCAGTAAAATGTCTAAAGTGTGTTGATCAGAGTGTGTGGGTCCCTTCACTTTCTGATCAAAGCCAATTGGGTCTAAGATAATATTAAAGGCTGCAGTTAAGCTATCACTTTCAATGTCCATGTGAATATTGAAATCCCCTACTATAATTACCTGATCAGTGTTTAAAACTAAATCAGATCAAAAATCTGAGATCTCGTCCAAGAATTGAGAGTAAGGGCCTGGTGGGTGATATAAAACCACAAACAGAAGTGGTTTTAATATTTTGCAGCTTGGATTAGGAAAACTAAGGATTAGATGTTCAAAAGAGCTGTAGTTAATAATTGGTCTAGGGCAAATTTGCAAATCTGAATGAAAGATGCATGCAACTCCTCCTCCTCGCCCAGTACTTCTAGGAATGTGGAAATGTTAATTTGAAGGAGTTGAGACATTTATAATTTAAAATCCTCCTGCTGTAACCAGGTTTCTGATAGGCAAAATAAATAAATTTTATTATCACATATCAAGTCATTTACTAATAAAGTCTTTGAGGAGAGGGATCTTATTTTTAGTAAACCACATCTAAAAACTGGATTCTCACCAGGGAGGAGCCAGGCCTCTAACTCTGAAACCTTCGCCTCCAAAGCTACGAAAATGCTACATTTATTACACTTGCCATCATCACTAAAGGGGGGGGGGGGGGGGGGGGGGGCCCCCCCAAATAAAACATCTGACACAGAGAAAAGGAGAGAGGAGCTACAGAGGGACAAAGAGAGCTAGACGGAAGAGATGTAGCCATAGCTGCTACGAAGCTAAGCTAACGAGCTAGCGAGATCTTAGCACACACAAATGCAAAGGGTTCCCAAAATGTTAAGTACAGCAACTTGAAATGTGTAGTAGTGTGCTGGTGAAAAGGCTATCTCTGGGAATTAACAGCACCCTCGACCAACCAGCCTGTTGTGCAAATAAATAAATCTTTCCAGAAATTAACAGAACTTGAGTTTACAATAGTACTGTGTATATTATTTGACCACAATAATAGGCCTACATTTGAAATAAAAAATAAAGATTATTTAATTAGACTTAGACCTAGACTTAACTTTATTTATTCAGTAGAATGATCTAACAATTCAATTGATCCAATTGTTGATTAGAGTATTATTCTAATCTGATTGATTAGAATAATAATCTAATCAACAATCAATGTTTATTATTATAATATATAGCCTAATGTTGCCATATTATTGTAAGACAATCATTTTACTTTTCAAATTGGAATTTATTTTAAAAAGATTATATATTAATATGTTTATTAAATATCAACATACTGGTAGAGGATTGTGGTAAATTCTCAAACAGTCTGGTAAACATACAGTAGATACTCGTTATCTACAGGGAAATGGCTGTACACCCAAAATAGACCCTAAGAACAGTAGACTATTTTCCGTACAAAATCAATTAAATCTGGAAAGACTTGTGCGTTTCTTGGCTGTTGGAACAGCAGTGGGAAACCTTACTTGTGGTAAAAAAAATGTATAGATCACATACATTATTTAGATTTCATTTAATCAGAAGGCAAAGGAGAAATGACCTCCTGACAGATCATTAGGACTGGCCACCTGATTAATGACGACATCGCTAGATGGCACAACACACAAAACGTTTTTTGGATTTTTATATAGAAGAGAAACACAAATTTCAGGACAGAATAGAAATGTCCTGTGAATTTCAGCCTTATGTTTGATAGAGGGCGACAATATCTGACAGTAATAATTGGTGCCAGGGTAGGGTAAATCCTCTAACATAACAAATGCAATAGGCAGATCTTTTATATCATTTATAAGCACAACATTTATCTTATATGATTTATGTCATATTATATAATTTTAAAGGACAGCTTCATGGTTACTTACCTGTTATATTGTATTCTTGATTATTAAAGAAAAACCAGGAGTCTAGGACCGGCTAGCGCGAAAACAGACCCTTTAAATCTGTAAAGATTTCAAGGATGATCCGTAAAGAAGCATGGACAACGGGAGGAGGAAAAAAGAACATATATATATATATTTTTTTTTTCAAATAATCAGTCATCCAGCAAAAGAGCCTTGACAGAAGAACAGTCAGGAAGGACAGAACAGCCGCACAAAAAACAGCAGCAGAAGGAGCAGCAGCAGCACAGGAAGGAGCAGCAGCAAAGGGAACAGCAGGAGAGAGGAAGACCCCAAGAATATCAGCGACCTGAGAAGAGTAAAGCCAAGTGTGGAGCTGCATCATATACATGCGTCTTTAAAGGGATACTTCAGCATTTAGCATTAAGCTTTGTATCAGTAGAAAACCAGCAGTATTTTCAAATGACTGTGCCCCCGCCCCACCCCCATATCCCCCTGAGAGGAGAGATTTGTGCATTTTTAGGCCTGAAAAAAGTGATGAGCAAAAATGATGATGCAAAAATCATAATTTTGCATCATCGGGGATTTTTTGGCCGGAGGCATAAGACTACAGCCAGTTTTGAGTGCTAGTTCCGCATGTTTTCACCACGCCCATATGCGGAGGGATCTCACTCACAAAAAGTAAAGGTGTCGTGTCCGCCGACTTTCTGTAGAAGCTAAGATAACAGGCTCCTGCTGGAGAAAGTTTGAATAGCAGGCTAATCACAATGGAAGGTAGTTTTGAAGTTGAAATGGCGGAAGGGGATTTTGAAGATGTGTTGCGAGAATCGGATGCTCTCGGCTACCTATACGAGCCGCAGTACGCAGATGAAGAGTTGCGGATGAACCACACATGGATAGGGGGGTCCTAGAAACCTACTTCTGGATCCCGAAGATCAACTGGAAACGCCAGCCAAAGCCCGCAGGGACAGACGGACGGCTTAGTGTAAAGTTAGTATTTTTTTTGTTTTTCTTTTTGTTACTAAGACGTCATGTACTGAGTTTGTACACCCGGCATTATCATAGCGTTCTTCACACGAAGTCAGCTGAGCTATTGTTATATTTATATCTACTCTAGCATACTGTAGGTGGAAATAGTTTGCATTGCTAACGTTGAGCTTACTGTTTTACAGACAGTACAGTCTAACAGCCTACCGTCACTTTATGGAATGGGTCCTGCAAGGCGAGAGACTTGGCAAAGGGTGTCGTCTAGTTTTGCCTACCTGTGTTGTTTTGGACATCAGACGAAGATACCCCGCTTCTGACGGTCAATACTGTGGATATCAGGAAACTGCCGAAGCTATTGAAGAACTTTGAGTGTTAAAATTTTTATTTTATTTACTTTTTAAATAAACGTTATTAATCACATTTGTTGTGTTTGTTATAAACCTTTAGTGTTTTTATTTTAGAGTAATTTTATATATTTATTTATTTTTTTTATTTTTTTTTACATCTAAGATGGTGCCGCGGATGGACGCCTCGGTACTTCGCTCCCTAGTACTTGATACAATTTTACTTTTTTGCGTAGTTTTCTGCACTCCCTCTGCTATTAAAATGAGCAGAGAGGAAATCCTACAAATAGGACTATCCAGTGCCGGACTTTTTTCACCGGTTTTTAATCAACCAGACTACTTTATGGAGATTCTGACTGGAGGAGCAGCAGCGCTCTGTGGATTTAGACGGAGGCGCCGGCGTGGTAAAAGAGCTGGTGTGCTCGTTAAATTGCGACAGCGAGGATTACGCACCGCTCTCCCATCCATACACCTGGGAAACGTTCGCTCTCTGCCTAACAAAATGGATGAATTGCTCCTTCTCCTATCCAAGAACTCAGACTTTCGTCGTTCTGCCGCCATTTGCTTCACTGAAACCTGGTCCAGTGAACACATCCCGGACAGCGCACTACAGCTCCCGCGCTTCCAGCTATTCCGAGCGGACCGCTGCGCGGATCTGTCTGGGAAGTCAAAGGGAGGAGGAACGTGTTTCTACATTAACGAAGGTTGGTGTACAGATGTCACAGTGTTAAAGAAGACATGCAGCCCTCACCTAGAGTCTTTTTTCATAAACTGTAAACCATTTTATTCACCGCGGGAGTTCGCCTCGTTTGTGCTGGTTGCTGTATACATCCCACCGCAGGCGTGTGTAACGGAAGCGTTACATCACCTCGCCGACCAGATCACAGACGTAGAGAAAACTCACCTGGACTCTCTGCTAATCATTCTCGGGGATTTTAATAGAGCAAATCTAAAACTTGAACTGCCTAAATATTAGACAACACGTGACGTGCCCCACCAGGGACATGAACACTTTGGACCACTGCTACACCACAATAAAGAATGCATATCGCTCTGTCCCCCGTGCTGCTTTGGGACTTTCTGACCACTGCCTGGTCCACCTTATCCCATCTTACAAGCAGAAGCTGAAATCTGCTAAGCCTGTAGTAAGAACTGTAAAGAGATGGACAGATGAGTCAAAAATGCAGTTACAGGCCTGCTTTGACTGCACTGACTGGAGCATCTTTGAAGCAGCAGCCTCAGACCTGGACGAACTGACTGACACTGTGACATCTTACATCAGCTTTTGTGAGGACATGTGTGTGCAGACCAAAACCTTCTGCACGTTCAACAACAACAAACCATGGTTCACTGCAGAACTGAGACGGCTACGCCAGGACAAGGAGGAGGCCTACAGGAGTGGGGATCGGGACCTGTACAAGCAGGCCAGGAACAAGCTGACAAAGGAGATCAAGGCAGGAAAAAGAATCTACAGCCAAAAGTCCCTCCATCTCTCTCTACACCTCCTCCTCTTTCCTGCTCTCTCTGTCAGATGTTTAGTTACTCCTCCGCCTCATTTAGTGAAGTTGGTAGGTGTAATAAGTGCAGCATTTTTGTAGCTTTGGAGGCGAGGGTTTCTGAGCTAGAGGCCCGGCTCCGCGCTGTAGAACAGCCAGGCCCAGCAGTAGCTAGCGCGGAGTCAACTAGGACAGGACCTAGCCGTCCTTCAACAGCTCCCGTGCAGCCGGGACCTCAGGCGAGCTGGGTGACGGTTCGTAGGAAGATTAGCGCCAGACCCCAGTCCGCGGCCAACCTCCAGCCCCTTTCTCTGAACAATAGGTTCGCCCCGCTCAGCGACGCACCCGCCGAGCAGGAGAGGCCGATTCTTGTAATTGGCAGCTCCATAGTTAGGAATGTGGCTCCAGAGACACGAAAGACCACCGTCAAATGCCTTCCAGGGGCCAGGGCTGCGGACATTAGGTCCCATCTGAAGCTTTTGGCCAAGGACAAACGGCGGTATAGCAGGATCGTTATCCATGCTGGTGGCAACGACACCCGGCGACGGCAGTCGGAGGTCACTAAAATTAGCGTAGCTTCGGTGTGTAGGGCTGCCAAAAAGATGTCTGACTCTGTAATTTTTTCTGGTCCCCTGCCTGATCGTACTAGCGATGACATGTACAGCCGTATGCTTTCGTTCCACCTTTGGTTGTCAAGGTGGTGTCCAGAAAACGATGTGGGCTACATTGATAACTGGGGGGCCTTCTGGGGAAAACCTGGACTGTTACGTAGAGACGGCATCCATCCCACCGAGGACGGAGCTTCGCTTCTTTCCAGGAACATTGATAGGGTTATCTCTAGTTCCCCAAAGCCGTGACAACCCAGAGTCCAGCTCAGGGAACCCAGAGTCCAGGTCAAGGAACAGGGACTGCCACCCACCCACTACCCTATAGAGATAGTTTCCCGTCCACTACCCAAAACTAATGAATTAAAAGTTAATGCTACTAGAGCAAAGTATAAAAATCTCATAAAGATAAATAAAACTCGGACTGAACATAAAAACAAATCAATTAAATGTGGTTTACTAAACATAAGATCTCTCCCCTCAAAAACACTCTTGGTAAATGACTTAATTTGTGAAAATAATATTGATTTGTTTTGTCTTGCAGAGACATGGTTGCAGGAAGAGGACCATGTCACAATAAATGAGTCAACTCCCCCTAGCTACTTAAACTTTAGTGTCCCTCGAAGTACTGGTCGAGGAGGTGGAGTAGCAACTATCTTTCATTCCGATTTACTAATTAATCTCCAAAAAAATAATAATTACAGTTCCTTTGAGCATCTAGTTTTTAGCTTTCCTCATACACATAACAAAGCAGTAAAGCCACTTTTGTTTGTGGTCTTATATCGTCCACCAGGACCTTATTCTCAATTTTTAGATCAGATTTCAGATTTTCTATCTGACTTAGTTTTAAACACTGATAAAGTCATTATAGTCGGAGACTTCAATATTCATGTTGATAATGAAAGTGATAGTCTAAATACAGCTTTTAACACTATCCTAGACTCAATAGGCTTTACTCAAAATGTGCAGGGACCAACACATTCTTGTCACCACACTTTAGATCTTGTGCTGACTTATGGCATTGACTGTGAAGAAATAACAGTCTTTCCACATAACCCTATCCTGTCTGATCATTTCCTTATCACTTTTAAACTTACTCTAATGGATCATATCAAACCTGAAAGAAAACTTCATTATACCAGAACGTTATCAGACAACGCTGTAGCAAATTTTAAAGAAGCTCTTCCAACTTTAATTTCCTCAGTTTATAAATGCAGAACAGAAAACAGTGATTTAACTCGTGACCCCTCACAACTTGACATTTTAGTTCATAGCGTTAATTCCTCCCTGCGTCGGGCAATAGACAAAGTTGCCCCCTTGAAAAGGAAGGTGGCTAGTGACGTGATTCATTTTTTAGGGCTACCTTATATAACAGTCTCGTATTGAATATGTTTATATAATCTTTAGTTAGTATTCAGAAAGTAAAAGTCTGTTTTTATTAGCTTGCATGATAGTAAAGAAATGTTTTGTCAAGTATGGTATATGGGGGAAAGCTTTTAAGTCGTAAAACTCTAGGCTAAGTTTATTGCACGTTGTAAAAGTGGGATGCGGAGATAAGAAACAGAGTAGGGAGTAGACAGTCATAAACAGACCGGACGGTTACAGCGATAACTCAGGAAACCTTGAGAATAAACGTTTGGTGTAATAAAATCTAGGGGGAGGAGAATAGACATGTGACTACGTTCTTTGTTCTTCTTTAATAAAAATGGTACACCCCTGTATACCACAGTTCAGTTCAGTTCAACTCAGTTCTGACTGTTCTCCACCTGCAGGTGTGTATGAGTGTGAAACAGAAATTCTGTGTCTGTGCATTATTTCACTCTCTGTCTCTAAGCTCTGATTTTACTTTGAAAAACTCCCGCCGGGGTAAATGTTGGCGCCCCTACACTCTCCGGAAGCGAGTGCCGATCGCATGGGAACGAGGAGCCAACACTAGCCATAGAAGATTAACTCCCTGGTTTAATTTAGAGCTACGTACCCTAAAGCAGAATGTTAGAAAACTAGAGAGAAAATGGCGCTCCACGCATTTACATGATTCCTTTTTAATATGGAAAAATAGTTTATTGCTATATAAAAAGAGCCTTCACACAGCTAGAACAGCATATTATTCATCTTTAATCGAGGAGAATAAAAATAATCCTAGGTTTCTTTTTAATACAGTTGCCAAACTCACACAGGATCATAGCTCTATCGAGCCAACCATTCCCCAAGCTCTAAGCAGTGACGACTTCATGCAATTCTTTATAAATAAAATAGACTCCATAAAGAATAAGATAATTGGGAACCTTCCCAATATGCTTGCTTCCTCCTTAGTTAATGAGGCAGCCTCAAAAATGGTGGAACCTAATATATGCTTAAACTGCTTTAATGCAGCCGAACTTTGTGATGTACTAAAATTATTAGCTTCATCTAAACCTTCAACTTGCGTTTTAGACCCAATCCCAACTAAACTCTTAAAAGAAGTTTTCCCTCTGATCGCTGCTCCAATTTTAAATATAATGAATCTATCCTTAGTCAATGGATATGTACCACAGGAGTTTAAGATTGCTGTAATTAAACCTCTACTTAAGAAACCCTCTCTTGATCAAAACGACTTAATTAACTATAGACCGATATCTAATCTTCCCTTCTTATCTAAAATTCTTGAGAAAATAGTTGCACACCAGATATGTGAGCATTTAAACAATAATGAGCTGTTTGAGAAGTTTCAGTCAGGCTTTAGAGCTCATCACAGCACTGAAACAGCTCTGGTGAAGGTTACTAATGATATTCTCATAGCCTCAGACAATGGACTGGTGACCATTCTGGTCCTGTTAGATCTCAGTGCTGCCTTTGACACTGTTGACCACAATATTCTCATAGAAAGGCTTCAAAGTGTCGGTATAATAGGAACAGCACTAGGTTGGTTTAAATCTTATTTGTCTAACAGATTTCAGTTTGTTCAGGTAAACAATAGATCTTCCTCAACCTCAATAGTTACTTGCGGAGTACCACAGGGTTCAGTGCTTGGGCCGATTCTCTTTACTATATATATGCTTCCTATTGGTAAAATAATTAGGCAGCATGGGATAAAATTCCATAGTTACGCAGATGATACACAGCTATATCTATCCATAAATCCTGATGAATCCAATCAGTTAGGTAGACTACAGGCATGTCTGGAAGACATAAAAACTTGGATGACTCTAAACTTCTTGCTTCTAAATTCTGATAAAACAGAAGTTGTCGTCTTTGGACCAGAAGCTCTGAAAAAGAAACTACTTAGTCAGCCCCTTCACCTGGACGGCATTAAATTAGCCTCCAGTAATAAAGCAAAAAACCTCGGTGTCATTTTTGACCAAGATATGTCATTTAGAACTCACATTAAAGAAGTCTGTAGGATTTCCTTTTTTCACCTTAGGAATATTGCAAAAATTAGAACCATCCTGTCCAGGACTGATGCTGAAAAACTAGTCCATGCATTTGTTACTTCAAGGCTGGATTACTGTAACTGTCTATTATCAGGTAGTCCACAGAATACAATTAAAAGTCTACAGTTAGTTCAAAATGCTGCTGCTAGGATTCTGATGAATATTAAAAGAAGAGATCACATTTCCCCTGTTTTAGCTTCTCTTCACTGGCTCCCAGTAAAATCTAGAATAGAATTCAAGATCCTCCTTCTGACATATAAAGCCCTTAATAATCTAGCTCCATCATACATAAGAGACCTGATTGTTCCATATGTTCCTAACAGAGACCTTCGCTCTCAGACTGCAGGTTTACTGGTAGTTCCTAGGATTTCTAAAAGTAGAATGGGTGGCAGATCTTTCAGCTATCAGGCTCCCCTCCTATGGAACCGGCTCCCAGGGTTGGTTCGTGAAGCAGACAATTTGTCTATCTTTAAAACTAGGCTAAAAACTTTCCTCTTTGACAAAGCTTACAGTTAGAGATATGTTTATAGGTAGTTAGAGTCAGGTCAGACAGGTAGATAGGAAGAGACAGGTTAATGTTAGTAGTCAGGCAGAGTGTCAAAAGTTAGGAAGAGATAGGAAGAGGTAGAGTAGCTAGGTAGAGATAGATTAATGTAAGCCAGGTAAAGATCCGGAGCCGGTCGCGGCTTACCGCCGCGGAAGAAATGTGCCCCACAGGGGCCAGCCAGCGCCGGAGAGGGGTCCCTCAATGGGATCCTCCCGCACAGTGCGGCCGCCCATTACCTGCCGGGTTGAATCCCCCGGGCAGACTGTGCGGACCCCACCCGTTTATCTCTTAAACGTTTCTCGCCCTCTTCAACTCTGTCCTCTCAGTTCTGTCTATTTTTCCTTAAGATAGTTGTCGACTATCGGTCTCGTGCCGGTATTTAGCCTTAGATGGAGTTTACCACCCACTTTGGGCTGCATTCTCAAACAACCCGACTCCGAGAAGACCCCGGCATGACGGGGGCCGTTACCGGCCCTACACCGTCCACGGGTCAGGAGGACTCAGACAGAGTGTTGGTAGCCAGGTCTCCTAGTAGCTAGGAGACAGGTTAATGTTAGTAGCTATGCTGCTTTAGGCTAGGCTGTTGGAGGACATTATTAGGGTCTGTTCCTACTTTCTCTCCTACTTCTCCCCAACTGCATGATGTGCTGTCAATTCAAGCACTAACCTGTTTTCTATTATAGTAGGTGCTCCGGATTAGCCCTGCTTGACGACCCTGACTAAGATGGCATTGCAGTGACGGAAAATTCTCCACGTCCTGCAACAAACTTCTGCATCAGTTCTATTGCTCTTTCTGTGTCTCTGTTATGTATTCTCCAAGCCACAGACGGTCGCGGCAGATAACCGCTTGTGCTGAGCCTGGTTCTGCCGGAGGTTTCTTCCTGTTAAAAGGGAGTTTTTCCTTCCCACTGTCGCTGCATGCTTGCTCAGTATGAGGGATTGCTGAGAATTCCACGACGCAATCTTCTGTGGTTCTGTAATTTCTACACTTAACATTGTATTGTAATAACTCTTTTTGTAAAGTGCCTTGAGATGACATCTGTTGTGAAATGGCGCTATATAAATAAACTGAATTGAATTGAATTGAAAAACTGAGGGAGCGTTTTTCTGCCAACGACTCTTCTGCAGTTTGGAAGGGCCTGCAGACCATTACCAACTACAGGAGACCATCCCCCCACCCTGTGGGGAGCCCCCGCCTGGCTGAGGACCTC
Organism: Apricaphanius iberus; assembly: GCA_028564705.1. NCBI lineage: Eukaryota > Metazoa > Chordata > Actinopteri > Cyprinodontiformes > Aphaniidae > Apricaphanius > Apricaphanius iberus. The sequence continues at coordinate 339,140 of JAPXFQ010001133.1, read as the reverse complement.
AATGACTTTTTCTCCAGGTTTGAAACAACTTTCACACCTTCCACCTCCCCCACCATCTCCATCACAAAAGGCCTAGCATCACCCCAAACGACCCCCATACCTGACCCCCTGCCTGCGCTGACGATCTGTGAACAGGAGGTGCGCCAACTATTTCAGAGACAGAGGATTAAGAAGGCATCAGGTCCTGATGGAGTGTCTCCGTCCCATCTGAAAGTCTGTGCTGACCAGCTGGCTCCCATCTTCACTCAGATCTTCAATAACTTCCTGGAGCTGTGTGAGGTCCCTTCCTGCCTCAAACGCTCCACCATCATCCCGGTTCCCAAGAAGTCCCCTGTCACAGGATTAAATGACTACAGACCAGTTGCCCTGACATCTGTGGTCATGAAATCCTTTGAGCGACTGGTGCTGTCCCACCTGAAGGAAATCACGGATCCCCTGCTAGACCCCCTGCAGTTCGCCTATAGAGCAAACAGGTCAGTGGATGATGCAGTCAACATGGCTCTCCACTACATCCTGCAACACCTACACCCTGCAGGTACCTACGCTCGGGTCCTGTTTGTGGACTTCAGCTCTGCATTTAACACCATCGTCCCAGAGCTCCTCCACCAAAAACTGTCCCAGCTCACCGTGCCTCCCTCCACCTGTCAGTGGATTACCAGTTTCCTGACTGACAGGAGGCAGCAGGTGAAACTGGGTAACTTCATATCCAGCACCCGGTCCCTCAGCATCGGCGCCCCCCAGGGATGTGTTCTCTCCCCACTGCTTTTCTCCCTTTACACCACTGATTGCACGTCAAGAGACCCTTCTGTGAAACTCCTGAAGTTTGCAGATGACACCACCGTCATTGGACTCATCCGTGACGGCGACGAGTCTGCATACAGAAGGGAGGTGGAACAGCTGGTCCTCTGGTGCAGTCAGAACCACCTGGAGCTAAACCCGCTCAAAACTGTGGAGATGACAGTCGACTTCAGGAAGAGACCCCCTGCAACATCTCCTCTCATAATCACCAACAGGCCAGTCCCCACAGTAGAGTCTTTCAGGTTCCTAGGATCCACCATCACACGGGACCTGAAGTGGACCTCCCACATTGACTCTATAAGGAAGAAGGCCCAGCAAAGGCTGTACTTTCTGCGTCAGCTCAGAAAGTTCAACCTGCCTCAGGAACTGCTGACCATATTCTACACAGCAATAGTCCAGTCTGTCCTGACCTCATCCATCTCTGTCTGGTTCGGATCCGCCACCAGGCAAGACAGGGACAGACTGCAGAGAACAGTCAGGTCCTCAGAGAGGATCATAGGTTCTGATCTTCCCTCAATTGAGGACCTTTTCCGGGCCAGGGTCAGGAAGCGGGCCAGAAAAATCACCACTGACCCCTCACACCCTGGCCACAATCTGTTTAGGCTCCTCCCCTCAGGCCGGCGTTACAGAGCGCTGTACGCCAAAACCACCCGACACAAGAACAGTTTCTTCCCCCAGGCTGTCGCTCTGACGAACTCTGAATAGTCACAGAGTGTGTGTCCACTCACATGAACAATAAACTAAAACTCTGCACTGCTGTATATACTTACTGTATATACTTACTGTACAATAACCCTGGTTTGGTGTATATATTATCCTTTATTTTTTTATTTTTTTAATTTATTTATTTATTTTTTTCCGTTTTTTTTATTTCACTTATTTAAGTTCTGTACTGGAGAGAAAAGTTGCCGGACTCAAATTCCTTGTATGTGTCATACTTGGCCATTAAAGCTGATTCTGATTCTGATTCTGATTCTGAGTATGTGTTTACCTAAAGAATGTTTCAGCTTAGAGAAATTGTGATTTCAATTGGAGGAAAAAAAATCATATGCAGAGCTGCTAAGCTACTCCTGTTTACATCATCTTTTTAATGAGAAAGTCTAAGTTGTGTAATATATATTATGCTCATTTTTGTATCCCAAATTAAATTCTAAAGAACGGAAATAAGCCAGGTAGTCAGTAGTACAGTAAGTAATTACAGCAAAATCAGTTACGGTAAACATTCAGCCTTCCTCCACAAGTCTATAATGTACAACTTTAGCACCATTTCGATAGAAATGTATCAACTAACTAGCGATTTATAGTCAAGATCAATGTAAGAAAGCAAGCCTTCTTCTTCTTCTTTTAGCGTTTAACGGCATTGCAAACTACTTAGCGCATTAGCCTACCCCCACTCTCCTGTGAAAGCAAGCCTGTAGGCGGGGTTTGTGAGTGGCCTCAGGGCAGCAAAGCAAGTGCATTCTAGAAGTTGTTGTATTTCATCCACAGGAGTAAAAAATACATTTTCGGGCTTTTCTCAGTCTAGAATGCTCCAAATTCAAAAACATTTCTACTACATATCTGATCCACTTTAAATACACATTCATCTTTCCAGGGGTGAAGTATTCCTTTAAGAATGAGTGGACCACAACATGGCCGTTCATCATGAGAGGAAGCCTCAGTACACATTACTGGTGCTCTGTATGTTGTGTGGAAAATGCATGTTGCCACCAGGGCATTACAGATGTTGTGCGACATAAAGAGCAAGAGCCACCAGGCAAAACAACAGGCCCTACAATCCATGGCTACATTAGATAGGTTTTCTGTTTCCACTTCCTCTGTTTTAGGGATGTCAGATCAACAGGCTAAGGTATGTTATGTGTTATAGTCCTTTCAAGGTTAAATAGTTTTGTATAAAGTACTGTACTGCCATGGTTGATAGTTGAGACTAAATTACTGTCTTTTTTAGGTTTTGTATTTCTGTGTTGTGTTTTCCAGTGCAACTTTCTTAGTAACCTATATATTTTACTTGCCATTGTGCTAACATGCCCTGCTCTGAAATTATTTTAACTCAACTGTGTTCTTTGGAGGGTCATGATTTAATTTTTTCTTACAGACAAGGAGGGCTAAGGTCAAAAAGGCAGCAACACTGGTGCAGCACAATGTGCCACTTGCTGTTGCTGACCATCTTGGGCCTCTTCTGAAGGAGTGTTTCAAGGATTCCAAGACAGCCCAGGAATACAGGTGCGCCAGAACCAAGACTTCATATACGCTTCGAAACGCTGGCACCACATTTCATGAGGGAGTTGGTGGTGCAAATGAGGGAAGGAAAATACACCCTCATCACAGATGGATGCAATGACATGGGTAAACCATTGAACATGATGTTTTCTCCTTCATAATAATCTGGAATGATTTAGTTTCAAACCATCTACTTGAATGGATGGGAGGCTTTGAATGCTTATATGCCCTCACAACTTGACGTTCTAGTTCATAGCGATAATTCCTCCCTGCGTCTGGCAATAGTCAAAGTTGCCCCCTTAAAAAGGAAGGTAGCTAGCCATAGGAGATTAGCTCCCTGGTTTAATTCAGAGCTACGTACCCTGAAGAAAAACGTTAGAAAACTAAAGAGAAAATGGCGGAAGAAAAGGGGGAGGGGGGGCTAAACTCAACCTCGGTGTCTAGTGACATGTGTTTTGTTAGCAGTGTGAATGTTGGGAAGGATTTAGGTGTGCCCCTGGGGTGGGGGCTGGTGGATTGCCGGAGCCCCCATGGGGCTCGGGGGTGCCGCTGCCGTGGGCCCCGACTTGACGTGCTGGGGCCTCCCACCCCTGGTGGATCGGGCCGAACGGGGGTGCCTATTGGAGTCAGCAGGGGAGCTGGCTCCCTGGGGTTGGCAATGGTCACCCCAGTTATTTTCTCCCCATCCCCATGCCTCTGTCCACCTGCTCCTTCATTCTACCATTCACAAGGCCTTGGGACGTGGGCACGTCACTGGGGTGCGGGATGGAGCTTCCGTCTTCGCTACCCGGTGGCGGCCTGGGTCCAGATTTTATCGAGCAACTTAGACACTTACACTTGCAACATTTACATGGAACGCACATGTAGGGACCTGGCGGTGGGGCACATTGGCGCTGGGGGCGGGACCCCTCATGGGGGGCCCCTTATAGGGGGTCCGTTGTGGGGGGCCTCGCCTGTGGTGCCGGCACCCACTGTTTAAATGCATCTAGACACTAAGGGCCCGGGGGTGGAGATGGGGGTACCCGGCAGTATTCCCATGTCCTACCCCTCTGTTTTAAGTGCACATTAGAACAACACGCAACAACACCACATTGAGCGGGGGGAGAGAGGCTGGGGGGTCTTTCCACACCCCTGTTCGTTGGACCATCAGGGGTCGGAGCCCGGGTAGAACATCAGGCCGTCTGCTTGTCCCCATCCTGGTGGGCAAAGGGCTCTGTCCCCCGGGTGCAGGGGCAGGGTGCTCTATTGGGGCGTCTGTCCCTGGGCCTGGGAGTATGGAGTATAGTGTATGTATGGGGGGTATGAATATGTGTACAGCGTCCTTTTTTCGTATGTCCTGTATTTGTAAGAATGTGTACGCATGAGAGGGAGGGTACGTATGAGTGTCTCTGTCTGTCTATGTCTACCTGTCAGGTTGGGTGTTTGGCTTCCCTCTGGCCTGATGCGTCTTCTTCCCCTCAGTTACTCCCCGTGGGTGATGGATGCTCCTGCCTGATGGTTGATGGTGGCTCTCGATGCCTGGGGCCGGGGGTCCCTGTTGCGGCCCGGCTCGGTCCTGGTGCATGTCTGGCGGGTCCTGGGTGGTCCGGTGTGTCGGGCGGCCGCTGTTTCGGGCCGACGTCCTCCTTGGATTGACTGGGGCACCACTTATGGGGGTGCCGGGGTTTTAGAGTAGGTTGGTGCCGTCTGGTGGATCGGTGGGGACCGTGCCTGGAGCCCAGGCCTGCTGCCGGTTCCAGGACTTCTGCTGGCTGGTCGGTTCATCTGGGGGGGCTGTCCGGCATTGGCTGGGCCCCTGATCTTGGCGCCCTGCGTGGGGCGGGATCTAGACCCAGGAGCTGGAAGATCTGGATGTCCAAGAGACGGCTGGGCGCGGCCTGGGGAGGGCGTACATCCGCTGTGGCTCCCTGGCGTGTGGGTGTGTGGGGGCGGGCCGGGTTGTTGGCGATGGGTATTGGTCCGGGGTGGCGGCGGCGTGTGTTGTCCATCGGTTGGCTGCGGATACCCCTTGCCTGCGGTGTCGGCGGGGGACCCTTGTAGGCTGGTCCCTGGTTGGGGCCCCGCTGGGGGGCGGGGTGCCCCTGGTCCCCGTGGCCTCCGGGTCCTGATCCGGGCCCGCCCTGGCGTAGCCGGTTTCCGGCAGAGCCCGTGGGCTCGTCACTGCGATCTCTCGGGCCCCAGCATTGCGGCTCGTGGGTGTTCCCCTAGGGTTTCCATCTGTTGCTCTCTTGGTGGGTGATCGACCCTGCGCTGATCTGCCTGTGGCCTCTGTACTCTGTGGGACCCTGGATGCATACATCTCTTGCCTCCTCCATGTCTGTGTCAATTCCTGTAGGACGGATTGACGGTTCCTTACACCAGCTATCAATCACTTGCATGGGGAAACCTTATTCAGACCTGCATGCTCGCACACAAATAGGTTTGGGGACATTGGTGTGGACGGACATATCTTAAGCTGAGGTTATCATCATTAGTTAGTTGTTCACAGGAGCTTACCAGAAACATTTGTATTATGTTCATTAATCCATGCTTGTGTGTAGTGAATGTGTAATTCTTAGTTTATTCTACTAGATCCGAACTATTGGTTTGGTTCTGTACAGTTTGTTGTTTTTGTTTTGTATTACTGTTTCTCTGCCGTCCGGCAGAGGTGGAGGACTGGGATGTTTTCTTGTGTTCTTTGTTTGCCTCCCTGTCTTGTGTCGTCGGTTCGCGCCTCTGTTGGTCCGGTTTCTTTTCTTCACCTTCTTCCTTTCTCCCTTCTTGTCTCGGTTTAGTGTCCATGACGTCAGGAAATTGAACCCACAGTAATCACTAATAAAGATTTTTCATACAAATACATCAAGTGGCGTACTACAGCGAAGCTGTAATACTCTGCTTGGGAAAGTAAAACTGTTGGGCTTGTTCTTGGTACTTAGACACCAATTCTGAGTAGCATACTGCTAGACAGGACACGTTAAGAAAAGAAAGAAAAAATAAAAAATAAAGAGAAAATGGCGCTCCACGCATTTACAGGAGTCCTATTTAGTGTGGAAATATAGTCTATTGCTATATACAAAGAGCCTTCGAACAGCTAGAACAGCATATTATTCATCTTTAATCGAGGAGAATAAAAATAATCCTAGGTTTCTTTTTAATACAGTTGCCAAACTCACACAGGATCATAGCTCTATCGAGCCAACCATTCCCCAAGCTCTTAGTAGTGACGACTTCATGCAATTCTTTATAAATAAAATAGACTCTATAAAAAATAAGATAATTGGGACCCTTCCCAATATGCTTGCTTCCTCCTTAGTTAATGAGGCAGCATCCAAAATGGTTTGAACCTAATATATGCTTAAACTGCTTTAATGCAGCCGAACTTTCTGATGTACTAAAATTATTAGCTTCATCTAAACCTTCAACTTGCGTTTTAGACCCAATCCCAACTAAACTCTTAAAAAAAGTTTTCCCTCTGATCGCTGTTTCAATTTTAGATATAATGAATCTATCCTTTGTCAATGGATATGTACCATAGGAGTTTAAGATTGCTGTAATTAAACCTCTACTTAAGAAACAATCTCTTGATCAAAACGACTTAATAAACTATTGACCGATATCTAATCTTCCCTTCTTATCTAAAATTCTTCAGAACTGGCACACCAAATATGTGAGCATTTAAACAATAATGAGCTGTTTGAGAAGTTTCAGTCAGGCTTTAGAGCTCATCATAGCACTGAAACAGCTCTGGTGAAGGTTACTAATGATATTCTCATAGCGTCAGACAATGGACTGGTGATGATCTCAGTGCTACCTTTGACACTGTTGATCACAATATTCTCATAGAAAGGCTTCAACGTGTCAGTATAAAAGGAACAGCACTAGGCTGGTTGAAATCTTATTTATCTAACAGATTTCAGTTTGTTCAGGTAAATCATAAATCTTCCTCAACCTCAATAGTTACTTGCAGAGTACCACAGGGTTCAGTGCTTGGGCTGATTATTTGTACTATATATATGCTTCCTATTGGTAAAATAATTAGGCAGCATTGGATAAATTTCCATAGTTACGCAGATGATACACAGCTATATCTATCCATAAATCCTGATGAATCCAATCAGTTAGGTAGACTACAGGCATGTCTGGAAGACATAAACATTTGGATGACTCTAAACTTCTTGCTTCTGAATTCTGATAAAACAGAAGTTGTCGGCTCTGGACCAGAAGCTCTGAAAAAGAAACTACTTAGTCAACTTCTTCACCTGGACGGCATTAAATTAGCCTCCAGTAATAAAGCAAATAACCTCTGTGTTATTTTTGACCAAGATATGTCATTTAGATCTCACATTAAAGAAGTCTCTAGGATTTCCTTTTTTCACCTTAAGAATATTGCAAAAATTAGAACCATCCTGTCCAGGAGTGATGCTGAAAAACTAGTCCATGCCTTTGTTACTTCAGGGCTGGATTACTGTAACTCTTTATTATCAAGTAGTCCACAGAATACAATTAAAAGTCTTCTGTTAGTCCAAAATGCTACTGCTAGGATTATGATGAATATTAAAAGAAGAGATCACATTTCCCCTGATTTAGCTTCTCTTCACTGACTCCCAGTGAGATCTAGAATAGAGTTCAAGATCCTCCTTCTGACATATAAAGCTCTTAATAATCTAGCTCCATTATACATAAGAGACCTGATTGTTCTATATGTTCCCTAACAGAGCCCTTCGCTCTCAGACTGCAGTTTTACTGGTAGTTCCTAGGATTTCTAAAAGTAGAATGGGTGGCAGATCTTTCAGCTATCAGGCTCCCCTCCTATGGAACCAGCTCCCAGGGTTGGTCGTGAAGCAGACAATTTGTCTATCTTTAAAACTAGGCTTAAAAACAAAGCTTACAGTTAGAGACAGGTTAACAGTTAGTTAGAGACAGGTTAGGCAGGTCGCTAGGAAGAGACAGATAATGTTAGTAGTCAGGTAGAGTGTCAAAAGCTAGGAAGAGGTAGAGTAGCTAGGTAGAGATAGATTAATGTTAGCCAGAGAGTGTTAGTAGCTAGGTTTCCTAGTAGCTAGGAGACAGGTTAATGTTAGTAGCTATGCTGCTTTTGACTAGGCTGTTGGAGGACATTATTAGAGTCAGTTCCTACTTCCTCTCCTATTTCTCCCCAACTGCATGATGTGTTGTCAGTTCAAGCACTAACCTGTTTTCTCTTAGTCTCTTCCTACAGTAGATTCTCCTGACCCGCCCTGCTTGACGACCCTGACTAAGATGGCATTGCAGTGACGGAAAGTTCTCCACGTCCTGCAAGAAACTTCTTCATTAGTTCTGTTGCTCTTTCTGTGTTTCTGTTCTGTATCTCTGTCCTGTATTCTCCAGACCACAGACGGTCTCGGCAGATGACCGCTTGTACTGAGCCTGGTTCTGCCGGAGGTTTCTTCCTGTTAAAAGGGAGTTTTTCCTTTCCACTGTCGCTTCATGCTTGCTCAGTGTGAGGGATTGCTGAGAATTACACGACGCAATCTTCTGTGGTTCTCTAATTTCTACATTAAACACTGTATTGTAATAACTCGTCTTGTAAAGTGCCTTGAGATGACATCTGTTGTGAAACTGTGCTACATAAATAAACTGAGTTGAATTGAATTGAATATGTTGTCATTGCAGGAGTAGACAAGATGACAAGATAACCCTAACCCTGACAGTCCGGATCTTTATGAAAGAACAGGTTGTCCACCGCTTCTTGGGGATGTGTACTACAAGCGGAACAAGGTGTGGGACAGCAGACGTCATCTTCAGCAAGATCAGTACCACCTTGGAAGAAAAGGGCATTCCATGGCAAAATTGTGTTGGCCTCTCTGTGGACACTGCTGCTGTGAACACAGGTTCACATAACTCCATTGCCTCCAGAACCCTGAACAAACACCCCAGTACTTATGTTCATGGTTGCCCATATCATGTAGTCCACAACACCACTAAATATGCTGTGGTTTTTGGACATGAGTAAAGGTCTAGTTTTACTAATGCGCCTTAATATTTCTGTAGTGATTACATGCAGTTTGGTTCATACATTACAGGTGTCCAAATTGATGTCGGCTATTGGTTCAAGGGCAGCACGAACCGGAAGGGGTACTTGACAGGTATGCACTTTTGATAGAGTTGATTATAATATGGAAAAGCACTGCTTTGAGTACATGTATGAGTACATGTTTATAATTGATGTCTGTAACAGAATTCTGTGAGCTGCACGAGGCAGAGTATATGGAGATCCTCCAGCATGTATTTGTCCCCGCCGTTGTATAACCCTTGAACGTTTTGTGACCCGGATTCTGAGACTTTATGACCTTCTGGCCAGCTACTTTAAATCTGCTAGTAGGGTCCCTCATTACATTTTCATTATACAGCCACTACAAATTTGCCTCCAAAATTGTGTACACTTCCGTTTTTGCCAACCTTGTTTTTTTTTTTTATAGATGACAATCAGGCGAGGTTCAAGAGAGTTCTGGTGGCGTTCTCTGACCCGATGACAGAGGTATACCTAATGTTTTTCCAGGCCACCATACCAGTGTTTACCTCATTCAACCTCCTACTCCAGAGAGAGCACTCCTCAATATTTTTATTGCACGATGAGGTACAGTACATTGGCAGGATGGGATATGCCTCTGCTGTCATGTGCCTTTTCTGTTTGGTGTTATTTGCTGTGAGCTTGAACAAGTTTTACATCTGTAAATGTCTGTGTTATAGACGAAAAGCTTCATTCGCAAGCTGTGTGCAAAGTTCATGGTGCCTACAGTGCTACAAGGCCATAAAAAGCTGCATGAAATTGCTTTTAAAGAAAATGCAAACCATTTGCCAGGTCTGTAACACCATGTCATGCTTTGCCTTGTACCCAGGTTTTGTCTCATCTTGATATCTAGTTTTGGGCTAACTGGAAGCTCAGTTGCAAAGAAAGTTATATCAATCTTTAAAATCCATTAATAGTGCTTCTGGCTAGCCCAAAACCATTGGACCTCAAGCCCAGTGTGTCATGCTGATATTATATGATCAATACGACACAGCATTTCTATTAATCTGATGTATAGTGTATTTCACAGGAAGAAAGCTGCACATTGGCTTCACCACCAGAGCTAAGCTCAACAGGCTGCTGGATGATGGAGACATCACACCAAAAGAAATGGAGGAATTCCATGAAGCTGCTTTGGCATTTCTTGTCAAAGCTGTGGACTATGCATTGAAGAAGCTCCCAGTACAAGAGTCACTGCTCAAGCATGCCAAGTTTGTAGATATCCGTCAGAGGTTGAAATGTACAGTAGAAGATGCCCTTTGCTTTGTTGAGAGGTTAGGATTTTTTCAGATATTTCTGTTTGTTAGAAACGTACAAATTTTATACTACGGCAACTAAACACTAGGAAAATTCAATACTTAAACAGAATTACTGGACTTTTGTCTCGGAGAACAAGAGCTATCCCTTATTGGCTTCTATTTTTTAAATGCTTACTCCTTTAGGTTGACCATATATCAAGAACAAATAACTTGTAGCTGTGCTTTCTTGAATTAGGTTCTCCCACCTGCTCCCCTTCCATGGGCCACAGGAGCATGACCTACTGGGCAATGAGTTCCTGGAATACCAGACTATGCCAATGCCACCCCTGCAGGACACAGAAGATATTGAGATGGAAAGCTTCTGGGCTGAAATGGCAACCCGAAAACACAAGGTTTTTTTTTGTTTTTTTTTTTGTAAAACTGAAGGGTGATGTCGAGCTAATTTAGTTGATTAACATATAATCATGTATCAATATAAATTTAATATATTTTTAAAGTAGCATATAGATGCATGATTTTATCTTAACAAACAAAGTTAAATATGCATCAACTTATATTTATTTCTTGAAGGAGAAAAAGAATACGGCAAAAAACAACTCTTGAGAGTTTATTTCCACTGTGTCATTGCTTCATTCCTCACAGGTGACAGGAGCAAGACTATTCCAGAGGCTTGCAACAGTTGCAAAACTGGTCCTGGTGCTACCCCACTCCAACGCTGATGCACAGCGGGTCTTTTCAATGGTGGGACTGAACAAGACCAAGACCAGGAACAGCTTAGCTCTAGAAGGAACCCTGTCATCTATAATGACAATGAAGATGGCGGGTCTCTAGGCCTGCTTCAAGTGGGAGCCCTCCACAGAGATAATCAAAGCCTCACAAGCCATTACAAGATACACAGATCTTGAAAAAATGACAATTACTATTATTGTGAGAATCCCCCCTTCCCCCTCCCTCCACACAACTCACCAATTGCTCACTCACTCACTGATTCACTCCACTCGAATATCAGCAAATGCAACCGACAACGGCCCCATCCTCCATGCCACATTCCAAACCCCTACCACCAGCCGATAGCAGCACCCACCCATCAGAACAACGTGACCAAGCAACAACCTGCCAACACTGGCCAATCAAGCAGTAGAAGCCCCCACCAACTAATGATGATGTATAGTGTATTTGTAGATGTATCAGGACCCCATACCACGGCAACCCCTCAGAAACCCACAACCGCAGCGCACTGCTAACACTTCCAGACCGAGCCACCCAAAGGGCAGCGAGACCATGGCAATAGTGGCAGCCATGGAGCCAACGGCGCCTGCCCACACCACACAGATGCAAGTCACCACCAGCCCTGGTGCACTGTGCCTGGACAGTACAGTCTTTCCTGTAGAGAAACACCTATTTATTTATCCTTTTAGTTTTACATTTTGTTACTTCAGAGTGCTGTATTTTATTATTAAAACTGCACAAAATGATAAATGCCGTGTCTTATGTCTTGAGCAAAATTTTGGTTGGCTCCAGAAAATCTCAGTCTAAGGTTTTTTTGAAAAGTTGGCAGCCCTGTGTTTCGGACTATGGAACTGCTTATTACCAGAGTCTGTTTCTCAGTGCGTGCGTCACTGAGTGGGGAAAATCTGTTTGAAACGCGGACAGGTTGGTGGTGCCCTTTGGGCTGGTAACTATGCTTTCTACGTACCGTCACCCAGTCGGCCTGAGATCCCAGCTGCATGGGTTTTGTTGGAGGACCAGTAGGTAATTCTATCCTTATTGGCTCCGTGCTGGTTAAAGGGCCTGGACTATTTACTGGATTTTCTACAGTGCGGAGCCGGGCCTCTAACTCTGAAACCCTCGCCTTCCACCCTTGCTATAGGCAAATGTGAAACATTTGCCAATAAACACAAAAAGTTCTAATTTGAGTATAAAAATAGTAGTTATGATAAACACTTTGTGAGAAATACACAACATAAAGGGAATGATTTAGGATGGAAGATTTTGAGTGGCAAATTATGTTGGATTGTGGACAGATTTGTTGTGAAGTAACAATTTTTCTGGAGTACATTAAATACCTGGTGGACAAAAAAAACATGTTTTTTGTTGAGATAGCTCTGTTCTGTAACAGATATGTGACTTTGAACAATGAGTTGCATATTATTTTTCTTTGTTAGATGTTTGAAAAAAATAATTTACTGTCTATAGTTATTATGATGTTTTGGTGGGCATTGTGAGTATTGCGACATTTGGTGCGTCACTTCCTGTTGTCACTGCTGAGCTCCTCTGAGCTGCTTGGTGTTTGGTGCTCAGATTCTCTTCGATTTATCTATCTTTCTCTTTGTTGAGGTCTTTCTAAGTTATTTTAACACACAAGTGTTTTTTAATATTTCCTTTAGACTAGTTTTAACCGTTTTTAACTTTTAGCGACTTATCTTTAATCGGACGCGTTTTTAATCAGAGCACGGACCGCTGTTACTTTACACTCACCTGTAGCTCCGGGTGTGATGGTTGTGTCAGGCTAACCAAGAAAATCAATGAACTGGAGCAGAGGATCTCCAATTTACACCTGATCCAGGACCACGAGCGTGACGTGGACATCATCTTTGGCCGAACTTTTGCTGCTGCCACCAGTGCCCAGCTTGCCGACACAATCCCCTGCCAGCCCGGTGAAGCTGCGGAGGATGATTCCATCGCTGGGTCTCCAGGCGGACTCGAACAGACGAATACCGGTACAACAGGTACAACAGGTACAACAGGTACAACAGGTACAACAGGTACAACATCTACGGCAGAGGAGGAGCGCTGGTTCCAGCAGGGGGCAAAGCCAAAAGCCCCCCTCAGCTCCACTCCAGTGCCCCAGGGTGCATGGTCGAGGGTCGGGCGTGGTCGCGGTGGGGTGCGCGGAGCGGCTGCCACCATTCTCCTCCACCCGGCCTTCCGCTGTCAAACCGCTTTGGTGCCCTGGGGGACGACTTCCCTCCTTTGACCGTCCGTCCAACAGTGCCAAAAACCAGCAGCTCCGCAGGACCGCCGCCCATCCCCTCCCAGCAGAGCAGTCCGCCAGAGCAGCAGTCGGACTCCTGTAGCCACCCACGTCGCGCCATACCCAGGACTACAGCCGGGACCCGCTGAGGAGTGCTTTTATTACACCCCGAATCCACAGAACGAGCCCTCGGCGCCCTCTACACACCGCTGCAGTCCTGTGGAAGCCAAGCTGCCCAACATCCAGCAGGTCCTGGATAACAAGAGGTCTTCTGCCCAGCAGCCTGCACACTATCCACCCAGCACTCTCACCATAGGGGATTATATTATCCGGCACATTAGGATGAGAGGAGCTGTCACCCTGTGTTTCACTGGAACTACAGTAAAGGACATTTCTGTACAGATTTGGACTCCATCCAACGTCATCCAACTTTGAGTAAAGTTATAATTCATGCTGGGACCAATGACATCTGTAAACGGCAGTCTGAGCTTTTAAAGCAGGATTTTATTCATCTTTTTTTTTTAATCTTTTTAAAGACAAACCCTTTTATCTGTTTTTATTTCTGGCCCCACTCCAACCATCAGTAGAGGGATAGATCGCTTCAGCAGGTTACTTTCTCTTAACACTTGGCTTTCCTCTGCTACCGTGATGCACAATATTGGTTTTATAGACAATTTTACAGATTGGAACAGATGGACTCCATATTAACAGACTAGGTACATGCATGCTGGCATTAAGCCTGGCATACCCTCGCCCACGCCTGTCGCCTGCACCGGCTCCAGCTGCTCCTGCCCTCTCTGCCCCATCCATCACATCCTGATGTGCAGCTGGTCCTTGTTCCTACGAACTCAATCCTGATTTTAACAGTAATTCACACATCGGACTTGGACCTTACCCTACTTCATTCATAACTGTTATTGTCAGCAGAGAGCGAAGAAATAAGCATAAACTGAAAAAACGCAACCCAAATAATCTTAAACAGTTACTAAAAATCCCACCTACAGTAAATCATACAGTCACTCCATCACCAACCACTATAAATATGGCTCTTTTAAATGTTCACTCTCTGCTGAATAAAACTTTTATAATAAATGATTTAATTTTAGACAAAAATCTGCAGTGTTTCTTTTTAACGGAGACATGGCTGAGTGCAGATTCCCCTGCTGTTCTTACAGAGGCCTCTCCACCTAATTTTAACTTTTCTTATTCAACGAGGAGTATCCAGAGGGGAGGCGGAACTGCTTTTATAAATTTATCAACCCTTTCCGCAAAACCTGTTTAATTTGATAATGTTACCACTTTTGAATACACTGCCTCTGTTTTTAGCACTCCTCAGATTTTATGTGTCACAGTTTATAGGCCACCGAAAATGAATGCACTTTTTATTCCAGAATTTTCAGAGTTTTTATCAATTTTACACAACTCTTATGAAAGGATAATTTTAGCTGGTGATTTTGATCTACATATAGATAACCTTTAGATCCTTTATCAACAGATATTTTAAATATTTAAAATTATATGGATTTTAGCCAACATGTCATGCGGCCAACTCACAACAGAGGACACACCCTGGACCTGGTCATCACGTATGGCCTGTCCACCAGTGTCTCCTCTGTTGTTGACTTGGCTGTCTCTGACCACTACTGTGTGTTTTTTAATATCACCAGTTTTTATCCAATTAGAGACCTCTTTGAGAACTGTCAGGAAGCGTCATCTAACCCCTGAAGTGGCTGCAGGTTTTCTTGAATTTTTTTAACAATTTCCTTCTATACCTTTACCTGCCCCCTGTGATTTTATTGTAAATTATTTTAACAGTAGGCTTCAATCTGCTCTACACCTGCTGGCTCCACTTAAAATTGTAAAGATACATTCAAAATGCATAGTACCATGGAGAAATGAGGGTATTAACAAATTAAAGAGGAACTGCAGGGCGGCAGAAAGAAAATGGAGGAAAAATAAAATTACAATAAATCATCAGATATAAATAGAACATCTCAAATTATACAATAACACTTTAAGAAATTCCAGAGATGCATACTTTTCCAAAATCATCTCAGAACATAAAAATAACCCCAAAATTCTATTTTCTACCATTGACAACATTCTCAATCGTAATTCAAATTTTTTCAGAAAACCCCCTCAAACACTCTCTGTGAGGAGTTTGCAGACCACTTCAGAGGGAAGGTAGACACCATCAGATGTAATATTTTATCCTCTCAAACTAACATGGTTTTAGACAAATCTGAGTGTCTGCCTTCACCAGAGGAAACACTGGACAGTTTTGTCCGGGTAAAAGCTGGGACCCTTGATAAAGTTTTCTCCTCAGTAAGGCCCACCACAAGCGCTTTGGACCAAATTCCCACCCAGTTTTTTAAACAATTTTATGGTTCTTTTAAAGATGAGATTTTAAACTTTATGAATTGCTCCCTTCAGACAGGGTTTTTCCTGCCGCCTTTAAAGCGGCGATAGTGAGGCCCCTGCTGAAGAAGAGCAATTTAGATTTTAATGATTTAAACAACTTCAAACCAGTATCTAACTTACCATTTTTAAGTAACGTTTTAGAAAAACTTGTTTTTATTCAACTTAATGATTTTACTAACGCTCATAATGTCCTAGATAAATTTCAGTCTGGTTTTAGGATGAACCACAGCACCGAGATGGCTCTTTTAAAGATTTTAAATGATTTTAGATTATGCTATGATGCTAAAAAGGTGACAGTGTTGGTTCTCCTGGATCTAAGCGCTGCCTTTGATACAGTAGTATTTATTAATATCTGTTTAAATTAGATGTTTTACCCAATCTACTTTTTAGTTTAGCTTTTAATTGTTTATTCATTAATCTGCTTAGCATTTTATCTTGATTATATCTTATTGTTTTATACTCATTGTTTTACATTTTATATACTTTATATTTTATAAACTTTATATTTTAACTTATTTTAATCTTTAGTCCCAGTGTTTCCTCTATGGGAGCCCTCTGCATCGGGGGCGGTGGTCTGCTGTAGGTGCCTGGGTGCCCCCCAGGTAGTGCCTGGGTGGAGGTGGGGGTATCATCCCTCACTCCTCTGGGTGCCCTGGATTGGTGCCTTGGCTGCTGCTGCTGATCTTCTGCCGATGCAGATGGCTCCCATGATGGCGTTTCTTGGCTCATCTGTACTCAACCCACTGTTTTTTTGTTTTGTTTGTTTTTTTAATTAATTAATTTTTTAAGCTTTTAAGTGTGTGTGTGTGTGTGTGTGTGTGTGTGTGTGTGTGTGTGTGTGTGTGTGTATGTGTATGGCTGATGGGTTGGGTTGGGAGGGGGGTGTAGTTGTAATGATGATTTTACTTTTGGTTTTTGAACGGGGGGGTTGGGGGTTTGTGGGGTCATTTTAAATCTGTAAAGCACTTTGAGAAACCATGTTTGAAAAGTGTTTTATAAATAAAGTTTGATTTGATTTCAGAATCAGAATCAGAATCAGCTTTAATGGCCAAGTATGACACATACAAGGAATTTGACTCCGGCAACTTTTCTCTCCAGTACAGAACTTAAATAAGTGATATTAAAAACGGAAATAAAAATAAATACAAATAAAAATAAAGGATAATATATACACCAAACCAGGGTTATTGTACAGTAAGTATATACAGTAGTGCAGAGTTTTAGTTTATTGTTCATGTGAGTGGACTCACACTCTGTGACTATTCAGAGTTCATCAGAGCGACAGCCTGGGGGAAGAAACTGTTCTTGTGTCGGGTGGTTTTGGCGTACAGCGCTCTGTAACGCCGGCCTGAGGGGAGTAGCCTAAACAGATTGTGGCCAGGGTGTGAGGGGTCAGTGGTGATTTTTCTGGCCCGCTTCCTGACCCTGGCCCGGAATAGGTCCTCAATGGAGGGAAGATCAGTACATATGATCCTCTCTGAGGACCTGACTGTTCTCTGCAGTCTGTCCCTGTCTTGCCTGGTGGCGGATCCGAACCAGACAGAGATGGATGAGGTCAGGACAGACTGGACTATTGCTGTGTAGAATATGGTCAGCAGTTCCTGAGGCAGGTTGAACTTTCTGAGCTGACGCAGAAAGTACAGCCTTTGCTGGGCCTTCTTCCTTATAGAGTCAATGTGGGAGGTCCACTTCAGGTCCCGTGTGATGGTGGATCCTAGGAACCTGAAAGACTCTACTGTGGGGACTGGCCTGTCAGTGATTATGAGAGGAGATGTTGATGGGGGTCTCTTCCTGAAGTCCACTGTCATCTCCACAGTTTTGAGCGGGTTTAGCTCCAGGTGGTTCTGACTGCACCAGAGGACCAGCTGTTCCACCTCCCTTCTGTATGCAGACTCGTCGCCGTCACGGATGAGTCCAATGACGGTGGTGTCATCTGCAAACTTCAGGAGTTTCACAGAAGGGTCTCTTGACGTGCAATCAGTGGTGTAAAGGGAGAAAAGCAGTGGGGAGAGAACACATCCCTGGGGGGCGCCGATGCTGAGGGACCGGGTGCTGGATATGAAGTTACCCAGTTTCACCTGCTGCCTCCTGTCAGTCAGGAAACTGGTAATCCACTGACAGGTGGAGGGAGGCACGGTGAGCTGGGACAGTTTTTGGTGGAGGAGCTCTGGGACGATGGTGTTAAATGCAGAGCTGAAGTCCACAAACAGGACCCGAGCGTAGGTACCTGCAGAGTCTAGGTGTTGCAGGATGTAGTGGAGAGCCATGTTGACTGCGTCATCCACTGACCTGTTTGCTCTATAGGCGAACTGCAGGGGGTCTAGCAGGGGATCCGTGATTTCCTTCAGGTGGGACAGCACCAGTCGCTCAAAGGATTTCATGACCACAGATGTCAGGGCGACTGGTCTGTAGTCATTTAATCCTGTGACAGGGGACTTCTTGGGAACCGGGATGATGGTGGAGCGTTTGAGGCAGGAGGGGACCTCACACAGCTCCAGGGAGTTATTGAAGATCTGAGTGAAGATGGGAGCCAGCTGGTCAGCACAGACTTTCAGACAGGACGGAGACACTCCATCAGGACCTGATGCCTTCTTAGGGCGCTTTCACATGGTACGGGAGTCCGTACTCAGGTACGGTATTTGGTCAAAATCCACTTATTTCGTACCATGTGAACACAGACTGTACTGTGCCAGAATACGGCCAGAGAGACCTGCCTTGGAGGTAGTATCCGAGTCCAGGTACGAGCGGCCACGTATCATGTGAACACAACCCGTGCTCTGGCCGTACTCAAGACAATAGACGCGCTCCATGCGGAAATGACGACACCGCCGGCCGAAATTACAGAATCACCTCGCGACCATACAAATACCAAAACAACGCGATTCAAGCATCCCACAGCAACACAGCAGGTTACAAAACGGCGGGTTTACTACAACACTCACCCTGTAGATGGCTTCAGGTAGCAGCTGACCAGTAGACCAGTTTGTTTACATTCTAGGCTGTCGCTCGTTTTATGACGTCGGTACTTCTCACTCCCTTGTTTGTTGGAGAACTAAGACTTATTTGTATACCGCCACCTGCTGTTTATTTGTAGTAAAACACTGGATTCAAATACGGGCAGAGATCCGTGACATGTGAACAGAAAAAATTAGCATTTTCTCTGGCCGTTTTCTGGTACGGCCACGCATGTGAAAACGGCCTTAATCCTCTGTCTCTGAAATAGTTGGCGCACATCCTGTTCACAGATCGTCAGCGCAGGCAGGGGGTCAGGTATGGGGATGGTTTGGGGTGATGCTAGGCCTTTTGTGATGGAGATGGTGGGGGAGGTGGAAGGTGTGAAAGTTGTTTCAAACCTGGAGAAAAAGTCATTGAGGTCCTCAGCCAGGCGGGGGCTCCCCACAGGGTGGGGGGATGGTCTCCTGTAGTTGGTAATGGTCTGCAGGCCCTTCCAAACTGCAGAAGAGTCGTTGGCAGAAAAACGCTCCTTCAGTTTTGCACTGTAGTTCCTTTTTGCTGCCTTGATCTCCTTTGTCAGCTTGTTCCTGGCCTGCTTGTACAGGTCCCGATCCCCACTCCTGTAGGCCTCCTCCTTGTCCTGGCGTAGCCGTCTCAGTTCTGCAGTGAACCATGGTTTATTGTTGTTGAACGTGCAGAAGGTTTTGGTCTGCACACACATGTCCTCACAAAAGCTGATGTAAGATGTCACAGTGTCAGTCAGTTCGTCCAGGTCTGAGGCTGCTGCTTCAAAGACGCTCCAATCAGTGCAGTCAAAGCAGGCCTGTAACTGCATCTTTGACTCATCTGTCCATCTCTTCACAGTTCTTACTACAGGCTTAGCAGATTTCAGCTTCTGCTTGTAAGATGGGATGAGGTGGACCAGGCAGTGGTCAGAAAGTCCCAAAGCAGCACGGGGGACAGAGCGATATGCATTCTTTATTGTGGTGTAGCATTGGTCTAAAGTGTTCATGTCCCTGGTGGGACACGTCACGTGTTGTCTATATTTAGGCAGTTCAAGTTTTAGATTTGCTCTATTAAAATCCCCGAGAATGATTAGCAGACAGTCCAGGTGAGTTTTCTCTACGTCTGTGATCTGGTCGGCGAGGTGATGTAACGCCTCCGTTACACACGCCTGCGGTGGGATGTATACAGCGACCAGCACAAACGAGGCGAACTCCCGCGGTGAATAAAATGGTTTACAGTTTATGAAGAAAGACTCTAGGTGAGGGCTGCATGTCTTCTTTAACACTGTGACATCTGTACACCAACCTTCGTTAATGTAGAAACACGTTCCTCCTCCCTTTGACTTCCCAGACAGTTCCGCGCAGCGGTCCGCTCGGAACAGCTGGAAGCGCGGCAGCTGTAGTGCGCTGTCCGGGATGTGTTCACTGGACCAGGTTTCAGTGAAGCAATTTGAATTGACAAGCACACTACTACACATTTCAAGTTGCCGTACTTTACATTTTGGGAACCCTTTGCGTTTGTGTGTGCTAAGATCTCGCTAGCTCGTTAGCTTAGCTTTGTAGCAGCTATGGCTACATCTCTTCCGTCTAGCTCTCTTTGTCCCTCTGTAGCTCCTCTCTCCTTTTCTCTTTGTCAGATATTTTATTACCCCCCACCCCCTTTAGTGATGATGGTAAGTGTAATAAATGTAGCATTTTCGTTGCTTTGGAGGCGAAGGTTTCAGAGTTAGAGGCCTGGCTCCTCCCTGTTGAGAATCCAGTTTTTAGATGTGGTTTACTAAACATTAAATCCCTCTCCTCAAAGACTTTATTAGTAAATGACTTGATATGTGATAATTAAATTTATTTATTTTGCCTATCAGAAACCTGGTTGCAGCAGGAGGATTTTGTAATTATAAATGCCTCAACTCCTTCAAATTAACATTTTCACATTCCTAGAAGTACTGGGCGAGGAGGAGGTGTTGCATCCATCTTTCATTCAGATTTGCAAATTTTCCCTAGACCAATTATTAACTACAGCTCTTTTGAACATCTAATCCTTTACTTTTCCTCATCCAAGCTGCAAAATATTAAAACCACTTTTGTTTGTGGTTTTATATCACCCACCAGGCCCTTACTCTCAATTCTTGGACGAGATCTCAGATTTTTGATCTGATTTAGTTTTAAACACTGATCAAGTAATTATAGTAGGGGATTTCAATATTCACATGGACATTGAAAGTGATAGCTTAACTGCAGCCTTTAATATTATCTTAGACCCAATTGGCTTTGATCAGAAAGTGAAGGGACCCACACACTCTGATCAACACACTTTAGACATTGTACTTGCATACAGCATTGAGTGTGATGAAGTAACAGTCCTCCCACATAACCCAGTCCTATCTGACCATTTTGTGATCACCTTTGAATTTACTTTACCCAACGTTCCAAAATTGGAAAGAAAATGTCATTACAGTAGAACTTTATCAGACAGTGCTTTAGCAAGTTTTAAAGAATCTGTTCCATTCTTGCTTCCCTATGTGACTCAGAATACCACAGTGGACCACTGTAATTCGAACACTAACCCTTCAGAAATTGATGGTCTGGTTCAAAGTATTACTCTCTCACTGTGTTTGGAACTGAACAGTGCAGCCCCCTTAAAAAAGAAGGTAGGCTAATCAGCCATAGGTGATTGGCTCCCTGGTTTAGTGCAGAGTTACGCACTTTAAAGCAGAATACTAGGAAAATGGAGAGAAAATGGTACTCTACACACTAAAATGATTCCTTTCTAACCTGGAAAAATGTCTAGTAGTTTATAAAAACGCTCTTCGACAAGCTAGAACAGCATATTTCTCATCATTATTAGAGGTAAATAAAAACAATCCTAGGTTTCTTTTTAGTATAGTTGCCAAACTAACACAGAGTCATAGCTCTGTTGAGCCTACTAGTCCCCCTTATCTCAGTAGTGATGACTTTATGGGATTCTTCATAAATAAAATAAATTCTATTAAAAATAAAATCATTGGCATTCTCCCAAACATGATTAACTCTCATTCAGTAAAAGCGGCAGTATCAGGGAGAACTGTAGAACCATGTCTATGTCTGTACCATTTTGATCCTGTTAAACTTTCAGAATTATCACAAATATTAGCTTCATCTAAACCCTCAACTTGTATGTTACACCCAATACCAACCAAATTATTTAAGGAAGTGTTCCCTCTGGTTACTGGCCCTTTTCTAGACCTGATTAATCTATCTTTAATAAATGGATATGTCCCTCAGGAATTTAAGGTTGCTGTAATTAAACCTGTACTGAAGAAACCCTCCCTGGATCAAGATGACATAGCTAACTACAGACCTATATCTATCCTTTATTTCTTATCCAATATTTTTGAGAAAATTGTTGCTAATCAATTGTGTGAGCATCTAAACTGCAACAACCTGTTTGAAGAATTTCAGTCAGGTTTTAGAGTTCATCATAGCACTGAAAGAGCCCTGGTAAAAGTTACTAATGATATTTTAATGGCTTCAGATAATGGATTTGTGACTGTTCTGGTCAGTGCTGCTTTTGACACAGTCGATCATAATATTCTCTTAGAAAGTCTTGAACATGTTGTAGGGATCAAGGGAACAGCACTAGGCTGGTTTAAATCACATCTGTCTGACAGATTCCAGTTTGTTCATGTCAATGTTAAATCTTCTTCACTCTCAAGGGTTACTTGTGGAGTACCACAGGGTTCTGTGCTTTGACCGATTCTCTTTACTAATATAGATGCTTCCAATTAATAAAATACTTAGACAACATGGTATTAATTTCCACAGTTATGCTGATGATACACAATTATATTTATCCATAAAACCTGTCAAAACCAATCAGTTAAGTAGATTACAAGCATGTCTCTAAGACATAAAAACCTGGATGACTCTGAAACTTTCTACTTTTGAATTCACTTTGGACCAGAACCTTTAAAAAGGAAACTGCTAAATCGTTCACTTCATCTAGATGGCATTAACTTGGCCTCTGGTAATAATGTAAAGAACCTTGGGGTAATTTTTGACAGAGACATAAATCCCATATTAAACAGGTTTCTAATATTTCTTTCTGTCACCTCCAGAATATTGCTAAAATTAGAAACATCCTGTCCTGGAGTGATGCAGATAAACTAGTCCATGCATTTGTTACTTCAAGGCAGGACTACTGTTATTCCTTATTATCAGGAAGTCCACAAAATGCAATTAAAAGCCTTCAGTTGATCCAAAATGCTGCAGCAAGAGTTCTGACGAATATTAAAAAGAGAGATCACATTTCTCCTGTTTTTGCTTCTTTCCATTGGTTCCCTGTTAAATCCACAAAAGAGTTTAAGATCCTCCTCCTTACGTATCAACCACCATCGTACATCAGAGATCTGATTGTTCCATATGTTCCTAACAGAGCACTTTTTTCTTAGAATGCAGGTCTACTGGTAGTTCCTAGGATTTCTAAAAGTAGAATGGGAGGCAGATCTTTTAGTTATCAGGCTCCTCTTCTGTGGAACCAGCTCCCAGTTTTAGTCCATGAGGCAGATACTCTGTCTGTTTTTAAGACTAGGCTTAAAACCTTCCTTTTTGATAAAGCTAACTCTTAGTTAGATTGGCTTAGGTTATCCTGAGTTATCCCTGTAGTTAGACAGATATATTTTTTCTGCTGTCATTGTGATTGTTAACCCAGTTTTCTCTCAGTATTTTTCTCCCCATAGAAGCTCCACTTGGTTTGGTACTCTGCTCAACTATAAAGTCCCCTGCTGGATGGGGAAAATTGGTCCAGATGATGCTCAAAAGTCACTTAGCATCCTCCATGCTGTCTCTTCTCCTTCTTCTCAGACCCCCATACGGTCGTGGCAGATGACTGTTTGTACTGAGCCAGGTTCTGGTTCTGTCTGAGGTTTCTTCCTGTTAAAGGGGAGTTTTTCCTCTCCACTGTCGCTACATGTTTGCTCAGTATGACTGATAGCTGAGGAATTGCTGTGGTTGGAGTCTGCATGATCCGGGCACAACCTCACATCGATGACTCATCGCAATCTGCTGGGTTTCCATCCATTTTCTGAACCGCTTAGTCCTCCATGGGTCTTGGGGGGGGGGGGGGGGCTGGTGCCTATCTCCAGCTGTCAACAGGCGAGAGGCGGGGTACACCCTGGACAGGTCGCCAGTCCATCACAATGCTGGGATTGCTTACATAGAAAATGGTAAACTGATTGGAATGTTTGTATAATTGTTTGTAATTGAAATTACTTTTGTTGCAAAGTGCGTTGAGATGACATTTGTTGTGAATTGGCGCTACATAAATAAAAGGGAACTGAATTTAATTTAATTGAATTGTATCCTTGATTGATATACATTATTGGACTCACAAGAATTTCATTTGTGAAAATATGTATTTGTACATATTGTTAGGTCACACAGTCAGGTGGTGCTACTCTGCTCTAGCCGCAGAGGAAGTGGAGGTGCGGAAATCTATAAATACAGGTGCTCTCCCACCATCTCCCTTCGCTGGGAGGCCCAATTTTCTGGCTGAAACTCGCTCCAAAGGAACCCATAGACTGCCACCATAGACTGAATCTTGAACATTGATAAACAAAGACATTGTTTATCCCCAGAGGCCGATGAAACCCCTCTGAGTTTCAGGCTGCCAACTGCTAAGAAACGGGAGCTGTGAGCCACGTGTGCCAAGAGCCGAACCAACCAGAATCCTCATTTAGCCACCGAGCCGATAAGAGGTGAATGACGAACTGGAGAGCTCCAAAAAGATACTGTTAAAAAGGTGGATGCCGATCGCCACACAGCCAGCCAGCTAACGTCGCAGACAGCTAAAGCTTAACAAGCCCACTTGTTGGTTTAGGCCGGCGTTTCATAAACAAAGATCGCTACTAACGGTTCAAACAGAACTCGGTTTAAAAATAGATTGTTTAAGAACAGAAACTAATCTCATTAGCCGTGTTTGAACTCCCCTCATTTGATCAAAATATGGGAATTTGATTGTGTTACTGTCGTGATCAAGCCATCAGTTAAGTAATTCTCCAAAGGTTAATTACTCTAATCAAGATAATTTTTAAACAAAACGTCTTAATCCAAAGAATGTCTTGTTTTCTTACATTGCTTATTGATTAAGAGGTACAGTCCATCCGGAAAGTATTTACAATGCTTCACTTTTTCCAGTTTTTTTATGTTACAGCCTCATTCCAAAATGGATTGAATTATTTTTTCCCATAAAATTCTAAACACAACACCCCATAATAATAATGTGAAAACGTGTATTTGAAATTGTTGCAAATTTATTAAAAATAAAAAACTTGAGAAATCACATGTACATAAGTATTCACAGCCTTTGACGTGAATCTCAGAATTGAGCTGAGGTGCATTCTGTTTCCACTGATCATCTTCAAGGTGTTTCACCAGATTAATTGGAGTCCACCTGTGGTAAATTAAGTTGATTGGACATGATTTGGAAAGGCACACATCTGTCTATATAAAGCCCCTGGGTTAACAGTGCATGTCAAAGCACAAACCAAGCATGAAGACAATGGAATTGAGTGTAGACCTTTGAGAGAGGATTGTCTTGAGGCACAAGGCTGGGGAAGGTTACAGAAAAAAAAATTCTACTGCTTTGAAGGTTCCAATGAGCACAGTGGCAGAAATATACTGTGGGGATGTTTTTCAACTGGGGCGACAGTTCACCTTTTAGCAGGACAATGACTCTAAGCACATAGCCAAGATATGGAAGGAGTGGCTACAGAAAAACTCGGTGAATGTCTTTGAGTGGCCCAGCCAGAGCCCAGACCTAAACCCAATTGAACATTTCTGGAGAGATCTGAAAATGGCTGTGCATCGACGCTTTATTCGAGAGGTACTGCAAAGAGGAATTGGCAAAACTACCCAAAGATAGGTGTGCCAAGCTAGTGGCATCATATTTAGAACGACTTGAGGCTGTAATTGCTGCCGAAGGTGCATCAACAAAGTACTGAGCAAAGAATTGGTTGCACATTTCATTTCTCAGTTTTTTGTTGTTTTTTTTTATAAATTTGCAACAATCTAAACATTTCTTTTTACATTATCATTATGGGGTGTTGTGTGTTGAATTTTAAGGGGGAAAAAAGTAATTTAATCAGTTTTTGTATAAGGCTGTAACATAAAAAAAATTTGGAAAATGTGAAGCGCTGTGAATACTTTCTGGATGCACTGTAAACAGGTGGTGCTAAATTAGTTAAACTAATTACAACTAGTCAAACTAATTCAGCTTTATTCCAGCATCTGCAGATCAAGCCTTGGCTCTTAAAGGACCCCGATCCCTCCAGAATCATATCAGAATTCATGGTTTCTCATCTTATTACATATCCATCTTTTTTGTGTTCTTTTATTTTTAACTATTCATTTAATTTTAAATCAGTAGTGTGTTCTTTTTTAGCTTGTTGATTAAAATGTTTTTTTCTTATTTTTCCTGTAAATAAATCTTGTATTTTTGGAAAGTAACCATTGTCGTTCTTGATTCAACATACACGTGTTGCAAAGTTTATGGTCAATAAACAGTAAAGAATTCATTCCTTCAGATTATGAGACTGATATAGACATTTGGTTATTAAAATAGTTCCTGATAAAGGTGGTACCCGAATAATAATTTTCCATAAATTATTAATCTTATTGATTGCCATAAGCAGACCCTTTAACTTTTAATAGATAACTACAGATAACTATATTCTTGATAATTTCCCCAACAATAGAGTGTCACAAAAAAGGCCAATTTGACTTGTTAGTATGTAAAATAACACCAGCCGGAAGAAGAAATGCAAAAAGGATAAAAGACAGCGGCTAAATTCATTTTGAGCTCTACTTTAAATACTCTGAAATACATTGAAACAATTTTAAAAACATTACATGAACATGAAATTAATTAAAGGGTGTATATGGAACATTTCCATAAAAAGCTACAGAAAAAATTACATCCACAGGGCTTTTAGAGGCGTGCAAAATAATAGTACAACATTTCTTTAAAAAATTATATTTGAATTAAAATATAATAAAATGTACATTTAAAATGGACACAACAATGATGTTATGTTTACATCTACAAGCCAGTAGCAGTTGCGGGTTGACAGATACAGTCTCTTAGACCACTCATCCCTTAGTGAACTTTGCCCTGCTGGCTGTTCTTTTGTCAGTAAGCCCCGGACGGAGGCCCGTGGAGGGGCATTGCTGCGGTCTTCAAGAGCAGTCTCTCATGTCACCCTGTGAACATAAGCAATTTTCTATCCTTTAAACTACACTTAATTTCCAAGTTAATTTCAGAGGTTTGGCTCATTTGCATGTTTTTTAAATGACATTTTACTTACTATTGACTAATTTAGATGCAGTGCTTGTATTGTTAGATTTAACCACTGCTGTCGACTGCATTCTACTGAACCGTCTTAGTCAATTGGCTGGTATCCAGGGTACAGCTCCTGACTGGTTCTACTCTTATTTTTGTGACAGGTCTTTTAGCGTGATGTTGGATGGATGTTCCACTCCTTCTGCTTATTTAATCTGTGGTGTCCCTCAGGGTTCCATTCTTGGACCCCTACTTTGTATCTATGTATGCTACAATTAGGTGATATTAAAAAAAAACGCTATGTGCAATATGCAGATGACTGTCAACTTTATATCTCCGTAAAACCTGTTGACTTTTATCAGTCACTGACAGCCTCCCTTAATGATGTGAAAACTTGGCTGGTAGCAAAGTTTCTCCTTTTGAATTAGGAAAAATCTGATATCTTCCTTTTTAACCCTAGTTCTTCCCCTGGTCCCCAATATTTCCCTCCCACTGTGAGCTTTTCAGTGAGATTTTTTAGTAAATAAAAATTGTGTGTTTACCTGCTTGTCCTTACATTATTGTATTGTCTTGATTATTGTCTTATTGTAATTGCTTTCTTGTATTTTAATGATCAAATTGATTAAGACCCCTATGACAAGTAGGATTATTAAATCCAAAGTTCCCTCACCCAGACACGGGCCTCACTCTGGAGCCAGGCCTGGAGGTGAGGCACGTTGGCGAGCACCTGGTGGCCGGGCCTTTACACATGGGGCCCGGCCGGGCTTAGCCCGAAGAGGCAACATGAGCCCCCATCCCCATGAGCTCACCACCTGCTGGAGGGGCCATAGGGGTCGGGTGCAGTGCAAGATGAGCGGTGGTCGAAGGCAGGGACCATGTGTGCACTTGTCACCAGGACACCCTAGGCCCCAGCTCGATGATCGTCTTGGTTGTCGTTTCATCTGACCTGCGACCGCATGTTTTAGACACTCGGGCAAAGAGAGGGGTGGAGCTATCTACCAACCACTACCTGGTGGTGAGTCGGCTCCGGTGGTGGAGGATGACGCCCGACAGACCTGGGGGAGGCGGGGGACATTGAGTCCGAGTGGTACTTGTTCCATGCTTCCATTGTCGAGGCAGCTGACCGTAGTTGTGGCCGCTAGGTGGTGGGATGCAGTCTGCCACCAACACCGTTTACAGTGGGGGTGGTGTGCTGCTGACTTCAACACGGGACATCTTGGGTCGGTGGGTGGACCTCCTCAATCCCACCGACACGCCTTCCTGTTTGGAAGCAGGGTAGAGGGACTTTGGGACGGGCTCTCCAATCTCTGGTGCTGAGGTCACCAGGTTGTTAAAAAACTCCTTGGTGACAGGGCTCCGGGGGTGGATGAGATTCGCCCGGAATTCCTCAAGGCTCTGGATGTTGTAGGGCTTTCGCTGAAGCGGTTCGCAGCCAAGTGTGAAGCGGCTGGGATGAGGATCAGCACCTCCAAATCTGAGACCATGGTCTTGAGCCGGAAAAGGGTTGGGGGCCTTCTTCGGGTTGGGGATGGGGTCCTTCCTCAAGTGGAGGAGTTTACGTATCTGGGGGTCTTGTTCACGAATGAGGGAAAACTGGAGCGGGAGCTGTGAGCCGGACTGATTGGTAAGGCGTCTGCAGTTATGCGGGTGCTGTACCGGTCTGTTGTGGTGAAGAGAGAGCTGACCCGAAAGGCAAAGCTCTCGATTTAGTGGTCGATATATGTTCCTACCCTCGTCTAGGGTCACGAACTTTGGGTGGTGACCAAAAGAACAAGATCACAGATACAGGTGGCTGAAATGAGTTTCCTCCGCAGGGTGGCTGGGTTCTCTCTTAGAGATGGGGTGGCAAGCTCGGTCATCAGGAGGGGGCTCAGAGTAGAGCCGCTGCTCCTCCACATCGAGAGGAGCCAGTTGAGGTGGCTACGCCGTTTTGAGATAAACTATGACATCAATGCTGGATATAACAATGAGACGACAATTCAGACGAAGGAGCAACAACAACAGAAATTCGACAGCCCCGTGCTTCGGTCCAGCCTCAATCAGGGAGCACTGACAAGTACCGTTCCCTCACGAGACGTGGAACAGGCAGAACGCCAAACTCAAATTTCGAGGAGAACTGGCCGCCTCTGAAACGGAACTCTGGAAATACCTCGACACCACTCCCCAGGAGACGCAACAGGCAGAGGAGGAAGCTCCAGGCATCACTCTCTCTCCCTGGAATTCCCTTAAAGAACAGATTTACAGCCTTAGACTGTCTGCAGGACACAAGCCCTCCGACCGGTGAAGGCCAGCAGGAGAAATTGAGGAACACTGCTATGGATGGAAAAAATGCAAAAAGAAACAAAGAACAAGAGCGTACACATTTTAAAGTAACCCCCCGAGCTACGGTTCTGATCATTCATGACGGCTCCATAAGTGGGATTCATCACTTCTTTAGTAATCACATTAGCATTCACTGCTTTCCAAAGAACACTATAACACAGATTATTGAAAAAAAAAAAACTAAATTCTTGCTCTTCACCCTGCAATTCACTCACTGATCATACATGCTGGATCTTATGACACCACGCTACGTCAGAGTGAATTATTAAGAGCTGATGTGTCACAACTGCTGGTAATGTTGAGCCAACTCAATATCTCAAACACCTGGATTTCTGGCCCAGTTCCAGAAGGTAAGGACGAACGTTTCTCTAGAATCAGATCTCTTCACAAATGGATGAAAACCAAATCTTTGGAAACTTCTGTCGGATATGTAAACAACTTGAAGATCTTTAGGTCGGCGAATCACTTATTCAAAGACAATCAACTCTATCTCAATAAGGCTGGAATTAAACTGCTGGCTGCTAATATATTTGCATCTTTGAACAGCAATGCTCAAAACTCACCCAAAGTCACCTGCTCAACTCCAACAGATAAGCTGCCAGGCGACGGCGCCTCCAGCTTCACACAGACTCCTACAATCTCTCACAGTTCCACGAAGGTCAGCGCCTCAGCTCAGGGTGCTATTAATAATAGACCATTAGAAGGGGCATTCAGCCTATCATAGACATCTGACAACGATAATAATGACTCAGCAAAACTAGGCTCACTGATTGAATTCTGCAAAAAAACTACAGGATCAGATTATTAAAGGAACACAGCTGACCGCAAGGTTCTCACTCAGATCGACTGGACATGATGATTCTGCCCTCCCACCATTGCAGATGACTTATGTGTGATGTTTCAGGCTGCCAGATTGTTCTCCAAGAAAACTTGTCAACCAGCAGCAGTCTGGTTACCAAGAAAATAGCATTCCGGTGATTATTAGTAATAGAAATTACAAAGGCACCCCCCCCCCCCCCCGCATCATGTCAAATCTCATAAGTATTGCCTGTCAGAATAACTACCAATGACTCTCTTAAATTGGCATTACTCAATGTCCGTTCTCTATCAAATAAATATTTTTTAATTAATGACCTTATTACCAATCAAAATGTAAAGGCTATGTTTTTGTCTGAACCTTGATTGGATGCAAATACTGAAAGAACCTTAATGCTAGA
Source organism: Apricaphanius iberus (assembly GCA_028564705.1). Lineage (NCBI taxonomy): Eukaryota > Metazoa > Chordata > Actinopteri > Cyprinodontiformes > Aphaniidae > Apricaphanius > Apricaphanius iberus. The sequence goes on along the minus strand of JAPXFQ010001133.1, from coordinate 308,627 downwards.
AGCCACACCACCTTACTACAGCTTTCTAAATGAAAACAGGCAACAAAGAAGAGGGGGGGGGGGGCTGGGAACTATTTTTAAAAATACACTGAACTTTAAAAAGATACTTCAGGGTACATTTCACTCCTTCGAATACCTTGCCACAGACATAAAAGAACCAAACAAAGTCTTAGTCATAAATATGTACAAACCACCCAAAGCGAGCTCATACTTTCTTAACGATCTCAATGACCTTCTTTCTTTAATATGTATTGAATATGACAAACTAATTATTTTGGGGGATCTTGGGGGAACATTCATACTGACAACCCCCAGAATAGACAGACTAAAACACTAAGTGATACTCTCCTAAACTTTGGTCTAACCCAGCATGTCAAACAGCCAACACACAAACAAGGTCACACCTTAGACTTAATCATAAGCAAAGGGCTAAAAATCTCTAACATCTCCGTATTGGATGTTGCATTATCTGACCACTTCTGCATCTTCTTTGAAAGCATTATCCCAGCAAAACTAGCTAATCAAAATGACACCATAGTAAGAAAACGACCTCTTGTTGACAGCTCTGCTGAAATCTTTAAACAAATTTACTGCTCTACCTCACCCCCCCAAGACCCGCCACCCCCACTACTCAACACACACTCTGTTAACAACCTGGTAGATAACTTTTTCTCCAAAGTCTCAGACATAATTAATGCTATTGCTCCAATTAAAGTAAAAGTAGTGTCAGGTAGATACAAGTCTCCATGGACCAGCAATCCTCTAGTACGCAGCGGAAAAAAGGAGTGCCGTCAGGCCGAAAAAAAATGGAGGAAAACTCAAATCCAGGTTCACTATGAGATCTACAAAAACAGGTTAAACAAATATAACTTAACCTTGAAAACTGCAAGGAAATCATTCTTCTCTGAAATCATTAACAAAAACATTAATAACACTCGGACCTTATTCGCAACAGTTGAAAGACTAACCAATCCCCCAGTGACAGCAGCTCCTGAGCTACACTCCATTAGGGCCTGTACTGAATTTGCCAACTTCTTCACTGAAAAGATTCGAGAAATTAGAAGATCAATCTGTAAAGCAGCAACCAACCCACCAACATTATCATTCCCACTTAAAAATAATGCAGATAAGACGTCTGATTTCAAAAAACTGATTCAATCACATCTTGATGAAATTATTAAACAACTGAACTCCTCCTCTTGCTGCCTCGATATCTTACGATATCCCACAGCTTTTTAAAGAAAGTTCTCCCTGTCATTAAGTCGGATCTGATGCAAATAGTTAACACATCCCTCCAGTCAAGTGTCTTCCCCTAGGCCCTCAAAACATCAGTTAGCAAACCCCTATTAAAGAAAAACAACCTAGACAATACCTTGATGCAGAATTATAGGCCAATCTCTAATCTCCCATTCATCAGTAAGATTATTGAAAAAGCTGTATCTCAACAGTTGAACACATTCCTAACAACGAACAACTCCTTAGATCATTTTCAATCTGGTTTCCGTGCTCATCACAGCACTGAGACTGCCCTCGTCAAAGTTTTCAATGACATCCGCATAAATACAGACAGCGGTAAAACTACAGTGTTGGTTATGTTGTGCCTCAGTGCAGCGTTTGACACAGTTGATCATACAATATTACTGGAACGATTGGAGAGCACGGTCGGACTCACTGGTACAGCTCTTCAATGGTTCGAATCTTACCTCAAAAATAGGAAGTTCTTTGTGTCCATCGGAAATTTCTCTTCAGAACAAATAGAAATCACATGTGGGGTCCCCCAGGGCTCCATCCTGGGACCCTTCCTTTTCAACATTTATATGCTCCCACTAACCAAGATTATAGCAGCCAATCAGATTAGCTACCATAACTATGCAGACGATACACAGCTATACATTACATTATCAACAGGTGACTTTGATTCTATCCAGACCTTAAACGAATGCATTGAACAAATCAACGACTGGATGTCCCATAACTTTCTCCAGCTAAACAGAAACAAAACAGAAGTAATTATTTTTGGACCTAAGGAGGAACGATCCAAAGTCAGCACACAGCTTCAGCTAATACAACTAAAAACTACTCATCAGGCTTGTAATCTAGGTGTAATAATGGACTCAGACCTGAACCTCCAGGGTCACATAAAGGCAATTACAAGGTCATTTTTCTTTCACCTGAGGAACATTTCTAGGATTAAAGGACAGATGTCACAGAAGGACCGTGAAAAACTGATCCATGCGTTTATCTTTAGTCGGATCGATTACTGCAACAACGTCCTCACAGGTCTACCTAAAAAATCAATCAGAAAGCTGCAGCTGATCCAGAACGCTGCTGCTCGTGTTCTCACTAGAACCAGGAAAGTAGAACACATCACCCCAGTTCTAAAGTCCTTACACTGGCTCCCTGTAGCTCAGAGAATAGACTTTAAAATACTCCTACTTGTTTATAAATCATTGAACGGTTTAGCACCAAAGTACATTGAAGATACGCTGTCACTATATCAATCCAGCAGACCACTCAGGTCCTCCAACTCTAGCCTACTAATCGTCCCTAGAATCAGAACTAAACAGGGAGAGGCAGCTTTCAGCCTCTATGCTCCACAAATGTGGAATAAACTTCCAGACAAATGCAAAAACGCTGAATCGCTAGGCTGTTTTAAATCAAAGATAAAAACTCTACTATTCAAAGCTGCATTTGAATCTTAAATTGCGCTTTCTGATCACTTTTTGTTTTGTTTACCCGATTGTGTTTTATCTGTTTTAATCTGTTTTAATTGCATAAATTTGTTCCTTAAATTATTTTTTATTGTTGTGGTTTAATTTCTATTCTTACTTTTTTAAGTCATTGTGTATTAATTACATAAATTTGTTCTTTACATTATCTTTTCTTACTGATTGATTACTATAAAACTTATATGTTTTGTTTGTAATCATGTGGTTTCATTATCACTGAATCATGTAAAGCACCTTGAATTGCCTTGTGTTGAAAGTGTGCTGTACAAATAAAATTGCCTTGCCTTGCCTTGCTCGGGCATCTGGTCAGGATGCCTCCTAGATGCCTCCCTGGTGAGGTGTCCGGGCACGTCCCACGGGGAGGAAGCCCAGAGGAAGACCCAGTACCCGCTGGTGGGACTATGTCTCTCTGCTGGCCTGGGAATGCCTCGGGATTCTTCCCAAGGAGCTGGCCCAAATGGCCGGGGAGAGGGAGGTCTGGGTTTCCCTGCTTAAGCTACTGCCCCCGCGACCCGACCCCGGATAAGCAGAGGAAGATGGATGGATGGATGAAATTGATTAATGCTGTGTTCTGATTTTAATCATGTAAAGCACCTTGAATTGCCTTGTGTTGAAAGTGCGCTATACAAATAAAATTGATTTGCCTTGCCTCCCTCTCCTCATGTCTAAAAACTTTGGTCACTAATTTTGGACTCTTAATGGACTCTTCTCTAAAAATTGAACCACATAATAATCGGGTAGTAAAATGATGGTTTTTTTTTTTATATCTCCAGCGCCTCTAAATTTAAAATAATCAAAAAGAAAAAAACTATTGAAAGGAAGAAACCAAGAAAAATAAAACAAGAAAACATAAATCAAACTACTAAAGAAAAAAAAAGGAAGAAAACTGTAGCTCTGAACCTGGATGTAGGGACCCCTGCCATTACCTTTCTTCTACCCCTCTTTGAGAGCCCCCCTTCCTTCTCCATGTGTGCATCCTATGCGACCCACCCCCCAAATTAGCCCCACACAAAATCTGATCTGGATTTCTTTTTAATATATTGAACTCATCTCCTCCATATACTGTAGATTCAAATTTATCAACCTCTAGGTTGATTAAATATGTTATCCTGTCCATATTATATATACTGAGAATCACTTGAACCCATTCTTCAATCTTGGAACTCTGGCCGCCCTGCAATACCATAGTGTTCACCTTCTTACTCGCTAGTAGCATCATTCTCAATACTTTATGACCATCTGCCCTTTTTGTAGCTCAGAGAATAGACTTTAAATACTCCTACAGGTTTATAAATCACTGAACAGTTTAGCACCAAAGTATGTTTGAGATCTGCTATCACTATACCAACCCAGCAGACCACTCAGGTCCTCCAACTCTAGCTTACTTAACATTCCTAAAATTAGAACTAAACAAGGAGAGGCAGCTTTCAGCTTCTATGCTCCACAAATCTGCAACAAACTTCCAGAAGAATGCAAAAATGCTAAATCGCTAGGCTCTTTTAAATGAAAGATTAAAACTCTACTATTCAGAGCTGCCTTTGAGCCTTACATTGCGCTTTCTGATCACTATTTGTTTCTCGTGGTTTAAGTTTTATTCTTATTTGTTATTTCCTTTTTAACCTATTGTTTTTATCTGTTTTTAATCTATATTTCATAAATGTGTTCCTTACATCATCTTTTCTTATTGATTGATTGTGTCTATCTGTTAAACCTATATGTTTCTGTTTTTCTCTAATCATGATTCTGTAATCAAGTATTTGGTATCATTATCACTGAATCATGTAAAGCACCTTGAATTGCCTTGTATTGAAAGTGTGCTTTATAAATAAAATTGTCTTGCCTTGCCTTTTAGGTTAATCGTTTCTGTGTGTCCTATGTACAAGATCAGCATGTGTTGACAGTTAAACCCTTTTGTTGCAAGACCTGAGGTGGCATCTCAGAATGTTCAGTGAACGGGTGCAAACAACACCAACGGCTTTTTTATATACTGGGCTGGAAAGATTTTCTTAATGGTCTCAGCTCTGTTGTTGTTGGCTCTGTCTAAAGCATGGATGGGCGTTGTCTATAGCCTGGAGATTTAGCAATTGAAATAAGTTTTATTGATAAAAAAAAATAATAAACGTCTGAGCCCTTAATATAACAGTTTCATTTTAGTACTTTGTGCTTTTTAAATTCACTGTCAGAATACTGTTTGAAGCTGAGCACTGTTTCTCTCAGTCTCAGCTCTGCAAAAGAGGAGAGGAGTGTGCGGGGAGAGAAGTGTGTGTGTGTGTGAGGGGGGGGGGTACAGGCGGCGGAATTGTAGAGAAACGAGCCGTTTTACTTCGTGGTCCAATATTAACTACAGGATAGAAGTTAAATGTTAGGACAAATTAATACTGTATTACAGCAACAGTAACATTTTATCATATATATGTCTATTCCAGAAGTTGAAAGCTGTAAAACAGCATGATATAGTCCCTTTAAGTTGCGTTTACAAAACATATTTTTCCTCCTTGGTTTTTAATTGCTCTTAATTATTTTATTTTTCTCTTTTATTCTACTATTTATTATAGTTGGAGACTTCAATATTCATGTTGATAGTGAAAGTGATAGTCTAAATACAGCTTTTAACATTATATTAGACTCAATAGGCTAAATGTGCAGGGACCAACCCACTCTTGTCACCACACTTTAGATCTTGTGCTGACTTATGGCATTGACTGTGAAGAAGTAACAGTCTTTCCACATAACCCTATCCTGTCTGATCATTTTCTGATCACTTTTAAACTCACTATAACTTATTCAATTCAGTTTATTTATATAGCACCATTTCACAACAGATGTCATCTCAAAGCACTTTACAAGAAGAGTTATTACAATACAATGTTTAATTTAGGAATTAGAGAACCACAGAAGATTGCGTCCTGACTTCTCAGCAATCTCTAACTGACCATTTAAAACCTGAAAGAAAACTTAATTATACCAGAACGTTATCAGACAATGCTGTAGCAAGGTTTAAAGAAGCTCTTCCAACATTGGTTTTCCTCAAGTACATAAAAGTACATTAGAAAATAGTGATTTAACTCCTGACCCCTCACAACTTGACATTCTAGTTCATAGCGTTAATTCCTCCCTGCGTCTGGCAATAGATAAAGTAAACTTTTAAAAGAGGTTTTCCCTTTGATTGCTGCTCCAATTTTAGATATAATGAATCTATCCTTAATCAATGGATATGTACCACAGGAGTTTAAGATAGCTCTAATTAAACTTCTACTTAAGAAACCATCTCTTGAAGAAAACGACTTAATTAACTATAGACCGATATCTAATCTTCCCTTTTTATCTAAAATTCTTGAGAAAATAGTTGCACATCAGATGTGTGAGCATTTAAACAATAATGAGCTGTTTGAGAAGTTTCAGTCAGGCTTTAGAGCTCATCACAGCACTGAAACAGCTCTGGTGAAGGTTACCAATGATATACTGATAGCCTCAGACAATGGACTGGTGACCATTCTGGTCCTGTTAGATCTCAGTGCTGCCTTTGACACTTTTGATCTCAATATTCTCATAAAAAGGCTTCAAAGTGTCGGTATAATAGGAACAGTACTAGGCTGGTTTAAATCTTATTTGTCCAACAGATTTCAGTTTGTTCAGATAAACGATGGATCTTCCTCTGCCTCAATGGTTTCTTGCGGAGTACCACAGGGTTCGGTGCTTGGGCCGATTCTTTGTATTATATATATGCTTCCTATTCGTAAAGTCATCAGGCAGCATGGGATACATTTCCACAGTTACGCAGATGATACACAGCTATATCTATCCATAAATCGTGATTAATCCAATCAGTTAGGTAGACTACAGGCATGTCTGGAAGACATAAAAATTTGGATGACTTTAAACTTCTGAATTCTGATAAAACAGAAGTTGTTGTGTTTGGACCAGAAGCTCTGAAAAAGAAACTACTTAGTCCAGGGGCGCTGCAAAGAATTTTGGGCCCCATAACAAGAATCTTGGCAGGGCCCCCAACACAACCAACATCAAGTTATTTACATAAAATCATGCACTTTAAGGTATTTTTACTATCCTTTTCATATATTTAAGTCAATCAGACTTTATGTGAATCATATATAACTACTTCTGTACTGCTAGACCACCTTAAATTCATTCTTTGGTGCTTGCACTAGCAATATAAGTGGATTACAAATTATTCACTCTTATTTTTGCAAATTCTTTGAAAAGTGGTATTGGACAGATGGTAAAACACAATCATGATTTATAAAAGGTAGGTCTATACATAATAAAATCTGATTAGTCCTTGATTTAGTAGATTATAATTATTTGATTGAAGATAAGGGTTTCATTTTAATTTTTGGATCTTTACGTAGCATTTGATTCTGTTGAACATACATGTATTATAAAAACGTCTGAATATTTTGGATTCTGTACAGAGTTTTTTAAAGCGATACATATAATGTATCAAGATATTAATAGCTCGGTTTCACTCTCCCAAGGAACACCTAAAGGATTCCCTATCAATCGTGGAATCCGGCAGGGCTTTCCCTTTTCTCCCTAATTATTTATTTTAGCTGCTGAGTTATTAGCTATATATCTAAAAAAAACAGTCCAGATCCCTTTGGTAATAATAACAAAATTTGAAAATTTTCTAAAGCATTTGGATTCTATTTACATCTAAAAAATGTGAGCTTATGTCAATACATGATATGTAGCAAACTGACTTATATGGGATTCCAGTTAAAATGAGGTAAAATCTTTGGGAATGATTATAACTAAAGATGCGACAGACTGGCGTCCTGTCCAGGGTGTACCCTGCCTAACGCCTGTTAACTGCTGGGATAGGCTCCAGCTGCCCCCGCAACCCTGAATTGGAAAAGCGGCTAAGATAATGGATGGATGGATGGATATAACTAAAGATACTAAAACCAGAGCAGACTTAAATATTTTATCTGTAATAAAAAAGTAAATCTATACTCAACTCCTGGTTGCTGATAGAAATCCTCTGCCAGCTACTGTACAAACTACTTTGAGCTGTTTGGGAGGTTTCAGTGCATCTCTTGAAGATGATGTGGAATTGTGTTACTACACGTTCCCCATGTTGTCAAATACAGTATGATCCATCTCTGCCAAACACCCTTCACAGAATACTTTCATATTATCTGATCCAGAATGTTTGCAAACTAAGTTGAAACAGCGCAAAATCCTTTGTAGAAATTAGCATATTATTATTCACATGATACATTTTCAAAATAGGTTAAATAAAATTCACATAGTTTTATGAAAAGTCAGGGACCAACAAGGCTTCATTACTTAATTTGACAAAGTTATTTAATATGCATATTGCAAAAAGGGTCAAAATGACTGCCTTGGACATTCTTATGTTTAAGTGTATTTGACTGTTTAGAATGATCAAGACCTCATTTTGACAGAGGCAAGGTCAATTGATAGTCAATTTAATATCTTATGTTTGACTGCATTTATAAGTTAAAAGAGATAAAAAATGGGGGTTCTTGAGCTAACGTGAGAAATTTGAGCAAAGCTACTGTATCATATCACCATGACGTGAAGTTCTACAGAGCTACTCCGCTAATGAGTTAACACTAATTAAGTCCGAAAACAACACTTTAACTGAATAATGCACACTTTAGTGCAGCGGTAACTCACTACGAAACGTGCTGAAACCATTTAATGAACCAAAACGCATAAACAACCATAAATACAGTGGTTTTATACTCTTTGCATCTCGACATAGGGGCTGCTGGCTATCAGGAAGACCGAGCCGACAGCCGAAGCAGATGAGGGAATCTCTATGGAGCGCTTCTGAACAAGTTTACAAGTACAGTCAAAAGAACAAAACATCAAACTGACAGCGTGTCAGTTGGTAAAGCATCAAACTATTTTCCTGGCACTGTATCGCATCATCATGCCTAAATAACCCAGGAGCAAGCATTTATCACTTACCAATCCAGTAGCAACGTGGCTAGTTCAGCATCCATACATCCTCCTGTATCTCACAGTGGCTGACACACAAAACAAAAAAGTTTTAACACTGGGTTTTAGAAGCTAATCCTACTTTGACCTAAATTGAGCAACAGTTTGACAGAAAAGATCTTCCCCAGCAGTGAAGGGAAGGAATCGTTCATGTAGGCGAAGTGTGCTGTACACATTTCGCATGTGCACCTGCCAGTGTCAGACAATACCATTCAGTAAGGGAGAGGGGTGAAATGATAATATCATACATAATTGGAGGATTTTTTTTATATCGAATCCCAACCATAGCTCCAAATAGGTACTGTTCCAGTGATTGCCGGAGCTGATCGCTACGTAGCTGAGCCAGAGGGAGCTGACATCTGAAGTCAGAAGCTCCCAGTGCTACTAGCCTGCCGACTAGCTTAGCAATCCTTTCATAGCCTGCTAGCTAACGCCATTTTGAGCCCCCCTTTATTGACACAGAGAAGCCTGGAGAACTTTATAATCATTCTATGAGGTTTTTTTTGGGCAGAGGCAAGATTAGTTTAGGATAACTAAGATTTAAAGGTTGTGTTTTTACTGTTTTTTGTAAAGATTTAATCTGTTTTAATCCAGAAAATGTTTTATTTTTCCTTACATTGTTTATTGGTTTAGACATAAAACCAGTGGCACTAATTAGTAAACTGACCACAATTAGTGATGTTAGATTACATTTGTAATCTAAGCCTTGGTCTTTAAAGAAACCAGATTCCTCCAGAATTAATATCAGAATTTATCGTTTCTTTTTATCGCATATTTTTCCATTCATTGTTTTATTTGGGGTGTTTATTCATTTATTTTAATCAGTAGTGTGTTTGTTTCTAGCTTGGATGATTAAAATGTTTTTCTTATTGTTATTTTGTAAAACATTTGTATTTTGGAAAGTCACTGTTGGTGTATTTTTCTACATTGTCAAGAAATTATCAGGACCAACTTGGAGCAGCTGTTCCTGATGACCTTCTCACCAGCCATTGGCTTGATCTCCTCATCCACACACTCAAAAGCTCCACTCACCTCTATGGTGCTCAGTCTTCAGCCTTGCTCTAAAGCTTAGTTCCTGATCCGCACTAGCGCATCATTACAAAACTGTTGCAGACTCCAGCTGCCTCCTACAGCTAGGAGTTTTATTCAAGCAGCCTGGATGAGTTCCAGCAGGTATGTCCAGCCCTGCTCCAAGCTTGTCCTCCTTCCCTGCTCCAACCGGACCATCAGCTCCAGTCTCTCTCTGCGTTTAGAACATCCACCTTCCAAAGAGTGATCTCAGTTCGATCACTGCCGCCTGACATGCGTACATAGATGGTGGCAAGATTCATGTTCAACAAACATCTAGAATTCATTCATTCATCTTGTTTATTCAACTCAGCCTCCCCTAGGCAGGTGCTAAACTATTAGAGGCTGATAGATTTGGCTATTAATATAGTTCCTGACTTGTCAGGTGGTGGTGGTTTATTATAATTTTCCATAAATTATTAATCTTATTGATTGTCATAAGCAATCATTCAACTATTCATAGCCAAATAGCTGCATTTCTTCTAAAGACCCTAAATTACCAATCTGTTTTTCAGAGCCCACTCCACTGAAACTGCTTCTCTCAGAGTCTCTAATGACATCACCAAGCAGAGTGATGCTGGTCACTATTCTTGCTTGACCTGACTGCAGCCTTTGATACCACTAATAATCGTGTTATGTGTGACAGATTGAAATACTGGGTTGGAGTATCAGGCTCTACTTTAATATGGGTCTTCGCAGTGATTTGGGAGGTCTTCGCAGTGATTTGGGATGAGCTAATGAGTTCTCGCGAGAGCTGTGCGTAAGTAAACATGGCGGTATACTGGTAAAATTAACAGACAATGTCAGAAGAAGAACAGTTTCTTCCCCTCCGCCATCAGACTCATGAACAATAACAAGACCCGATAGTTCAGTTAAAGACCCATGTAGGATAGAACCATCTGCACTACGTAACTTTATTTTACTGCACTGTGTGGTCTGATCACACTTAGATCTGCTGCTGTCATTCACCTGCACATCTGTGAATGGAACCCTGCTGCTGTTCTCATGTTAAAAAGGATGTTTATCTTTTCATAGTTCTTTTATATACATACAGATTATAATATTTATAAAGACTTTAGCCTTATGGCTCATTCTTTTTATTTTATTTTTTATTTTATTTTTTTATTTTATTTTATTTTTACTTATGTTAAATGTTTTATGTGCACAACTGTACCGAAAAAAATTCCTAGTTTGTGAACTTGTTCTCAAACAATGGCAATAAAACCGATTCTGATTCTGAGGTAAAATAAGGCAATAATTTTGAACCAAACACAGCTTCTGTCCATTTAAACTAACCATCAAATTATTTATTTTATCTAATCAACCTGGACGAGGAAACATTGGATTCGCTGGAGTGCTACCCAGACGAGTGCTTTGATAACATCGTTGTGGGTAAGTCACGGAAACCTGCTTCTGACACACCAACAAGCACTCCTTCTCAGAAACGCACTCGTTCTGAGGCCAGCACTTCCACCAACTCGCCAGAAAGAAGCTACGGCGACGTCCTGGACTCAATAGATAAGAAGCTAATCAGCCTGGACACCCGTCTTGCGCTGGTTGAGGTTCTACACAAAGAATTTCAGGCTCTGAGGGAATCTCTGGAATTCAGCCAACAACAGGTAGCTTCGCTCGCTACCAAAAATCAAACACTGAAAGAAGACGTTAAAAGACTCACCGAGGGGATGAAGCAGCTGTCTGGAGAAAACAAAAGATTCAAGGAGTCGATCTTAGACATCCAGGCCCGATCCATGAGAGATAATCTTGTCTTTTCTGGGATACCAGAGCAGGCTGAGGAAGACGCTGAAACAACCATCCGACAGTTCATCCAACATCAGCTGAAACTGCCAAGCGACACAGTTAAAAGCATAACCTTCCATCGGGTTCACCGGCTCGGAGGTAAGAAACCCAACAATACCTGCCCGCGACCAATTGTTGCCAAATTTGAACACTTTAAACAGAACAGGTCAAAGGACGTGGGAGAGAGCTGCGGGGGAAGAATTACAGTGTCAATGATCAATTTCCGAAATAAATCCTGGACAGAAGACGCGTGTTATTTCCAATTAGAAAGAAACATATTAGTGAGGGCTTTAAGGCTACAGTTACCGTAGATAAACTGTATGTTATGGTCAGGTTACTCCTTGGCTTTATTAATCATATTTAAAAGAGTCTAGATAGAAGTTGTTTTATCAGACAACTATAGTTTAAAGAAGCACAGCTCAGCAGGTTGTTTATATTTGTAAATGTGGGTAGGGGTAGGGCTGTGCACTAGGTTGACTGCTTTCTTTTTTCTTTTTTTTTCACATTCGTGTCACCAAATCTCTTTATGACTTTTCTTCCTTTTTCTTTCACACACACAGACTTTTATCATGGCATATTCATGTTTTTCCATCATGCTATCATTCTTTACACACCTGTATGGTATGTTATTTCCCTCGCTTTATCTCTGCTTCTGGATTTTCAATCAGGCAACTCCATAGATAAACCAAGACTACACCTATATTCATCCTTGGCGATAGTAAATGTCTAATGTTCATCTTAGCCCTATGAATCCTGTAAAATTTCTAACATGGAATATTCACGGATCTAGCTCCAGAGAAAAAAGAATTAAGATTTTCAACCATCTTAAAAGATTGAAGGCAGATGTCGTCTTACTACAGGAGACTCATAAATCAAGCTCAACTGCTAATGATTTAAAAACACCGGAGTATCCTAATATATTTTCTTCATGCTATAACTCTAGACAACGAGGAGTAGCAATATTAATAAATAAAAATACTAATTTTAAAGTAATAGACACAGTTACAGATCCAGAGGGTAGATTTATAATATTAAAACTATTTATACATAACCAAAAGTTATGTATAGTTAGTGTATATGGTCCAAATGTTGACAACCCCTCATTCTTTCATACTTTCTTCTTGGTTTTGGCTAATCACATGGATTGCTCACTTGTTCTAGGGGGAGATTTCAACTTTGGATTAAATGAAGAAATAGACGGCTCAGTACAGCAGGAAATCAGCGCAGCTGGCAATCAATAGATATAGTTAAACTGTACATGAGCGATTATGGACTTTGCAATGCATGGCGATCGCTTCATCCCAACAACAGAAAATACACTTTTTACTCAAATGTCCATCATTCTTATTCTAGATTGGACTATTTGTTAGTCAGCAGCTCACTGTTGAATGAAATTTCAGACACTGAGATACATCCTATAGTTATCAGCGATCACGCTCCTGTTTCTTTAAATTTAGCCAATAGAATAGCAACCCTTCAATATAAAAATTGGAGATTTAATACATCATTACTTAAGGATAGAGAATTTATTAAATATATTGAAAAAGAATGGGCTTCATACATGGAATTTAATGATCTCCCTGGTATGTCGCCATCCACTCTCTGGGAGGCAGGGAAAGCTGTGATTAGAGGTAAAATAATTTCATTTTCATCAAATAAAAAGAGAACAGAAAATAAACATGTTCAGGAATTAGAAGAAACTATTAAATCATTAGAACCCTCCCTGGATAAAGAGAGCTTAAGTAAAATAAGGAAAGCAAAATTAGAATTAAAGGAAATTATTAATAAATGGACGCAGTTCTTAATCCAAAGACTTCGAATAGAAAACTTTGAACATAGTAATAAATCAGGTAGCTTCTTAGCTAATCAGTTAAAAATAAATCAAGAAAAAACAACTATATCTGCAATCAAAGACAAAATTGGGAATATAATATATGATCCTGAAAGAATAAACAACACATTCAAAAAAATTTATGAGTCTTATAGACACCGGAGATAAACCCATCAAATAATGAAATTGAACTATTTCTGGATAAAATAACTCTTCCTAAACTTTCAGACAGTCAAGAAAAGGCCATGGATTCATCGCTAACAGTGACTGAACTCCAGGAGGCCCTCCAATCCATGCCTAATAATAATGTTCCAGGCCCAGATGGATTTCCAGGAGAGTTCTATAAAGAATTCTGGAATATTCTGGCACCAACATTTTACAAAATGTTACAGGAAACAAAGGAAAATGGTCGATTACCACCAAACATGAACTCTGCCAACATCAATCTTCTATTAAAACCAGGAAAAGGCTTTTATTTCTTCTCATCTTGATTATTGCAACTCACGTTTTACCTTTGTTAGTGGAAATCTATTAGCTGCCTCCACCTGCTTGCGTTTGTGAGTTTTTACAGCCTCATATCCAAACCAGCTCCTTAGGTTCTGTTGATCAGCATCTGCTGGTTGTGAAACGAACCTGCCTGAAAACCAAAGGTGATGGGGCCTTTTTAGTTGTGGCCCGTTCTCTCTGGAACTTGCTTCCCCTTAGCCTAACCCGGGCTTTCCACTGGACGTGTCAGCAGTACATTACAGGAGCAGCACGTTTTATTTGCGTAACATTTGTTGTGTAACAGCCGCGTATGACGTGCTGCTGCTGTACATAGTTTTTCTGTTTTTTATTTATTTTTATTTATTTATTTTTTTCATATTGTAAAGCACTTTGTGATTATTTCACTAAAGGTGCTACGTAAATAAAATTTTACCCAACCATGAATCCAACTATATGTTCACCGCAGCTCAGCTCATTCTGGGAAGAATGGTGGAGTCAGCACGTCCAACGCTTCAGAGCCCCAGAGATATTGTTATCCATCTCAGGAGAGCAGTGACCGCAGAAGAAGATAAACTAGAGTAGTTTTAGGTGAAGCCTACACTAGATTGACCCACATAAAACATTTATATGCCATCAAACACACGCAAAAACTGAGACTTTCCTCCTGGATCGATAAGCTAACTCACTAGCTAACTTAACTAGCTAGCTAACAGAAACTAGATTAGTTTTAGGTGAAGCATACACTAAATGGACCCACCTAAAACATTTCTATACCATCAAACACACGCAGAAACAGAGACGTTCCTCCTGGATCGGTAAGCTAACTCACTAGCTAACTTTGCTAATGTTACCTGTTAGCTAAACTCCTCTAGGAAACATTACTCATTGGACACAGTTCAGGTTAGTCACTGGGTGTATCGGCAGAAAACTTGGCAACCCAACAGCAGGAATGATGTTTTTATTCTAACTACAACCTAGAAATACTAGATGTCGCTGTCATGCTCAGGTTCCATATCCAAGTTTTAACTCTGGTATTTCTGTTGGATTAATAGATGTTATCCCTACGAATTTTCAGTTAATTGTTTGAAACTTATAGGGTGAAAAAATATCTCACGTAAAAAATAAGTCTAAATAATAATAACTTCTCATGCAAAGCAGTTAGGAGTTTTGAATTAGAGCTATTCTTATTTCCTGTACCTGCTAGCTGTGTAATAACACTAACAAGCTGTCTCGTATGTAAACAGCAAAATGTTGAAATCCAGTTTCATTCCAGTTTAATTTATTTTCCTGTTTTTCATTAAAAAAGCTCTAGCATCATTATTAGTCCCACATCCCATTGTAAAAAAAAAGAAAACAGTTAAGTTGCTGTGTCTGTCAATCACCACTAGGGATGCTGCAAGGCCAGAATTTTCTGAATTTCTTCTTCTGATACTCAAAATAAAAACAAATCCTAAGTGAAAATACACCTGTATTCAAAGTAGGCCAAAATGTCTTTTTGAATCCCAATTTTACAGTATTAGAGATGTCTGTCTGTGACCTGAATATCATGGGTTTGGTTCCGGCTTCTACCTGCTACATGCTTTTGTGTCCTTGGGTAAGATCACCTTTCGTATGTTCTGCACCAGATAAAACACTGGCCAATAAGAATGTATTTCTGTTTCAGGGCTATTTCTCAAGTCTCTAGATAGGAGCTCCATCATACATAAGAGACCTGATTGTTCCATTGTTCCCTTCGCTCTCAGACTGCAGGTTTACTGGTAGTTCCTAGTATTTCTAAAAGTACAATGGGTGGCAGATCTTTCAGTTATCAGGCTCCCCTCCTATGGAACCAGCTCCCATGGTTGGTTTGTGAAGCAGACAACTTGTCTATCTTTAAAACTAGGCTTAAACCTTCCTCTTTGACAAAGCTTACAGTTAGAGACAGGTTAGACAGGTAGCTAGGAAAGACAGGTTAATGTTAATAGTCAGGTAGATTGTCAAAAGCTAGGAAGAGATAGGAAGAGGTAGAGTTACATTATTAGACTCAGTTCCTACTTTATCTGCTACTTCTCTCCAACTGCATGATGTGCTGTCAATTCAAGCACTAACCTGTTTTCTCTTAGTCTCTCCCTACAGTAGGTGCTCCTGACCCGCCCTGCTTGACGACCCTGACTAAGATGGCATTCCAGTGGAGGAACGTTCTCCACGTCCTGCTACCAACTTCTGCAGTAGTTCTGTTGCTCTTTCTTTTTTTCTGCTGCCTTCTCCAAACCCCAGACGGTCTTGGCAGATGACCGCTTATGCTGAGCCTGGTTCTGCTGGAGGTTTCTTCATGTTAAAAGGGAGTTTTTTTCTCTCCACTGTCGCTTTATGTTTGCTCAGTGTGAGGGATTGATGAGAAGTCATGACACAATCTTCTGTGGTTCTCTAATTCCTAAATTAAACGTTGTATTGTAATAACTCTTCTTGTAAAGTGCCTTGAGATGACATCTGTTGTGAAATGGCGCTATATAAATAAATAAAGTGAATTGAATTGAATTGAGGTTGGTCTAAGACAGACCTCAGATTATGGCTGCTCTATTAGTTAGAAAGGTTTTTTTGGTAGTTATTGATATCATTGCTATTTTAAATGTTAATCCATAAAAATGTTATGGCAAGACAATGCTTATTTGTATGGCACACTTTCAGTAACAGGGCAGTTCAAAATGCTTTGTGTGATTAGTGGAGAAAATAAAAGCAACGTTAAAAAACAAAACAAAAGAATCAAAGAAAAAATTAACAACATTAAATTGTACTATGGTTATGAAATTCCAGTTATTAATCAGTTATTCAAAGGCAGTTCTAAGCAGATGGTTTTTAGCTTTAAGCGGAAGGGATTCAAGTGTTTCAGCAGCTTTGCAGTGATCTGGATTTTTTTTCTAGATTTAAAGGAGCATAGAAACTGAAATCTCCTTTTATATTAAAATGTAATATCGGAAATTATCGGTATTACCTATATTTTTTAATAAGATGAGTTTTTCACACCATACACATATTATATATCAAACTCTTCAGCTACTTCTTTTCTCTCTCAGAATGTAAAAATATGACAGATTTGAGGGTTATTTTTGAGATATTATTTGTGTGAGACAACTTTCAGTATATCATATAAGGAGAGATGCATAAGCACTACAATACTTACCCACTTACCTCCTTCTTTCCTTCTGGATTTCCAGGCAGGGAGTAGAGGGAGATGGAGTGTTCAGCCCGATCCAGCGAGGGGAGGATGCAGCCCGGTCCGGCAGCCCTCCTCAACTCCATCTCCCCCATACCGTACGTTGCTAATAGACTTAAGAATTAGGAATAAAAAATTATCCTTTTTCAGACTCAACTGACCCTAACACACCTTCTACTTTTCTTTTCTACTACTCTCCAGATATATTTTTCCTAATGTTTTCTCTCAGTGTTTTTCTCCCCATAGAAGCTATACCCGGTCTGGTACCCTGCTCAGCTATAATGCCCCCTGCTGGATGGGGAACGTTGGTCCAGATGCTGCTCAAAGTCACCGAGCATCCTCCATGCTGTCTCTTCTCTGTCTTCTCAGACCCCCAGACGGTCGTGGCAGATGACCGCTTGTACTGAGCCAGGGTTCTGCCAGCGGTTTCTTCCTGTTAAAGGGGAGTTTTTCCTCTCCACTGTCACTACATGCTTGAGGAATAGCTGTGGTTGGTGTCTGCACTATCCGGGCACAACCTCACGATAATATGATAATAAAGATAATTGTATTGAGATGACATTTGTTGTGAACTGGCGCTATATAAATAAAAGTGAATTGAATTGAATTATATCAAAAGGCTTCTTCTGGGCCAGTGGAAATTTGTCCTGAGTGGTGGGCCTTTGTCAGTATTCCCTGTGTGAGAAAATGTTCCAGCTACTTTTGAAGAAAAAATAAAAATGGCACCTTTTTCAATTGCCTAACTAAAATTCTAGTACTTATTACATTTACTAAATTTTTAAAACTCAAATCAAATCAAATCAAACTTTATTTATAAAGCGCTTTTCAAACAAAGAAAGTTACTCAAAGTGCTTTACAGATTTAAAATAACCCCACAACCCCCCCTTCAAAAATAAAATCATCAGGTCAAATACAACCCCCTCCCAACCCAACCCATCAGCCATACTCACTCACACACACACTTAGAAGCTACAAAAAGCGGGCTGAGTACAGATGAGCCAGGAAATGCCATCATGGGAGCCATCTGCATCAGCAGCAGCAGATCAACAGCAGCAGCCAAGGCTCCGACCCAGGGCGCCCAGAGGAGGGAGGGCTGGTACCCCCACCTCCACCCAAGCGCTACCTGGGGGGCACCCAGGCAGCCACAGCCGACCACCGCCCCCGATGCAGGGGGCCCCCAGAGAGGAAACACTGGCAAGAAAGATTAAAATACATTAAAATATAAAGTTAATAAAATATAAAGTATATAAAGTATAAAACAATAAGTGTAAAACAAATAATAAAAATGCAAAGCAGATTAATAAATAAACAGTTAAAAGCTGAACTAAAAATTAAATCAGGTAAAACATGCTGAGCGATTAAAAATATATTAATAAATAATAATTAGTTAAAGGCTAAGCTAAAAGTCTTGAGTCTGCTCTTAAAAACATTAACGTTCTTTGCGGCCCTGAGGTCCTCTGGCAGCCTGTTCCATAGGTGAGGGCCATAATAATGGAAAGACGCCTCATCATGAGTCTGTGTCCTGACTTTGGGGATGACAAGGAGACGGCTGCCAGAGGAGCGCAGAGACCGCGAGGGTTCATACGGTAAGAGCATTTCTGACAGATACGAAGGCCCAAGACCATTAAGACACTTAAAAACTATTAAAAGAACCTTAAAATCGATCCTAAAACATACGGGGAGCCAATGCAGTGATTCTAAGACCGGTGTAATGTGCTCCCGCCTCTTAGTCTTCATCAGGACACGAGCTGCTGAATTCTGCAAAGGCTGTAAACCTGAGGTAGTCTTTTTGGGAAGACCAGAAAGCAGGGCATTACAATAATCAATTCTACTGGTGATAAAAGCATGCATTAGCGTCTCCGTATTGGCCTGAGAGAGAATGGGGCGGACTCTGGCAATGTTCTTTAGGTGATAAAAACCTATTTTGGTGATGTTTTTAATGTGAGGGATAAAAGTCAGCTCAGAGTCAAAAATCACACCCAGGTTCTTCACTTGTAAAGAAGAATTAAAAGACAATGATTGTAGTTTTGGTAAAAGTTTTTCTCTCTGAGCCTCAGGACCGATAACTAAAACCTCAGTTTTGTCCTGGTTGAGCTGGAGAAAGTTTTCTGCCATCCAGGATTTAATGCCTAAAATGCAGTTAAAAAGTGCATCCATTGGCCGTGTGTCATCAGGAGACATGGAGATGTACAACTGTGTATCATCAGCATAACTGTGAAAGTTAACTCCATGTCTCCTGATAACACTGCCAAGAGGGAGCATATAGAGGTTAAAAATCACTGGGCCTAAAACTGAACCCTGGGGAACACCACAAGTGATCTTATGGACCTTAGAGGAACAGGTATCTAAACTTACCGTAAAAGTCCTGTCTGTGAGGTAGGATGTGAACCAGTTGTGAACAGCACCAGAGAGGCCGATCTGTTTTAAACGAGTTAAAAGAATAGTGTGGTCTACTGTATCAAAGGCAGCGCTTAGATCCAGAAGAACCAACACTGTCACCTTTTTAGCATCATAGTTTAATCTAAAATCATTTAAAATCTTTAAAAGCGCCGTCTCTGTGCTGTGGTTCATCCTAAAACCAGACTGAAATTTCTCTAGGACATTATGAGCGTTAATAAAATCATTAAGTTGAATAAAAACAAGTTTTTCTAAAACTTTGCTTAAAAATGGTAAGTTAGATACTGGTCGGTAGTTGTTTAAATCATTAAAATCTCAGCAGGGGCCTCACTACCGCCGCTTTAAAGGCAGCAGGAAAAACCCCCGTCTGAAGGGAGCAATTCATAAAGTTTAAAATCTCGTCTTTAAAAGAAACCATAAAATTGTTTAAAAAAGCGGGATGGGAATCGGGTCCAAAGCGCTTGTGGTGGGCCTCACTGAGGAGAAAACTTTATCAAGGGTCCCAGCTTCTACCAGGACAAAACTGTCCAGTGTTTTCTCTGGTGAAGGCAGACACTCTGATTTGTCTAAAACCATGTTTGTTTGAGAGGATAAAATATTACATCTGATGGTGTCTACCTTCCCTCTGAAGTGGTCTGCATACTCCTCACAGAGAGTGTTTGAGGGGGTTTTCTGAAAAGTATTAGAATTATGATGTAAAATGTTGTCAATGGTGGAAAACAGAATTTTGGGATTATTTTATGTTCTGAGATGAACTCAAGTATGCATGGTACAAGATATTTCATTGTGGTTACCTAAAAGGGTTTAGTAGTTTTTGTTTTTTATGAGGGAGAGTCCCCACATATCGGTATCGGTTTATATCAGTATCGGAAATTATGAGTTTGGCTATTTCGGTATATCGGATATCGGTAGAAAAGCCGATATCGAACATCCCTACTTTAAAGCCTTTGCTCCATTTAGAAATAGAAATAGAGTTCCTGTCTGAGCAGTTTCTTCAGCCATGAAAGGACTCTACATGCCGCTTAAGCTCTTCTGTGAGAGACGAGTGTGACAAACAGCTCAACAGGCTTTGGCACGCCAGCTGTCCGGAGGTTACACACATACAAGGGCAGAAAATTCACACACGCTCACACAGGGAGCCATTGACATGTCTGAGCACACACACACACTTACAACTAAACACACTCTGCTGCCAAGTGCAGTGTGGTAATCTTTAGTAATGTCATCGGTCCTGGGGGCAGAGCATCTAAATGGTGCCAACGGCCACACAGCACCATAGTCTCTGCAGCCTTTTCCATGAGCAACTGATCCACTGATAGAAAGGAAAACACTGCCTTCATCATCTGACTGCTTAGAAGGGATGCTGCTGCTTCTTCTGCTAGTTCTGCTGTTAGTAAGGGGAAAAATAGCTGAAAGAACCTGTTGGTCTCCAGTGGCTTTTCTTCAACAAGCATTGACAGGACTGCTAAATGAGAGTTCTCTCCTTATTTTGGTTCTTTATCTGCCTTATTCCTAGAGGCTCTGGTAAATTGCATCAGTTGACAGCTACTGATCTGGCTTTTTTCTTACATGTAAATACATCAAAAACAGGTAAAATGTATGTTGTAAAACCTAAAAATACAGCTGGTCTGCTCTTAGAAGCACTCGTAATCCTTGTTGGTTGTCTCTAGCCCAAGTGCATGTAGATTTTCATCTTCCCAATTGAAGGACTTTTGGTGGTCCATTTAAATATAGATTCTTCAGCTATATTTGTCTTGTAACTGATATTAGAAAGTATTTTTTTTTAAACCCAACAATCTGAAGCCCCACAGTGTCTCTGATTGTTAGTCATCTTTAGTAATTGGAAAGTTGTATGTTTGATTCCAGCTTCAGCAATGAGCTGATCATCCAGAATAAAGTTTCTTGGGACGCAAGACACTTAACCACAATTTGCCTGCCGATCTGTGTATTGGTGTATGAATATTTGTGAGTGCAAATGATTAACATGTTTGTTAAGTATCCAACTTTTTCCCAGATGTGTTTGATATATATATAAAATAGAACATCCTGTCTGAGAAAACTCAGTGAAAACAGTAACTAGCATTAATGACAAACTACAGCAAGCCAAGAGAGATCAAGGCAGCAAGATGTGGTGCACCTAAATATGAGCAACCACATTTCGTGTCATTTTTGTTTAAGCATGCAGGGTGTGTAAATAGATTCCCTAAAATTATCAGTCACTGTTAAAGTACAAATTGAAGAGTGTGGGGCATTCTCCTGTGATACAACTGGTGAAGGCTTCATCCTGTCATTACAAATGGAAATTAGACTCAAAGATGACACTAGTTCAGAGGGCGTACACCTCCATCCCAAAACCCGTATACAGGGAGGTAAAAAGAATACAGTATATTCAAAAACTTATAGTGAAAAGATGGATTGTGAAGTCATCCTCCTGAGTTCCCAAACCAAAGTTCATCCTTTGGATATCCTCGTCGCTGAATGGTACTCACAAACCCTCCTGGAGAGATCTCCTCAGTCAGCCTCTGTACCACATCCTTTGCTGGACAATCTGCTCTCCACTCACCTGCTCGCATGCCCGTGCCCGCCTACAATCCAAACACAAAGACACACATTACCTCCAGCCAGCCTCAAGCCTCTGGATTCCACATACCTCCTCCTTCTTCCGTCCTTGGCTTCACCTTCGTAAGTCCAGACCCTTATCCACACTATCCTCTCTCCTGGTTTATTTCTTGTCCTAACCCCCTTCATCTCCACCGAAGTTTCCACCTGCCTCCAGTCCCATGTCGAGCCTTCATCCTGAAACAAGTAACTACGTGTTGCCTGTAAAAATAAATAGTTTTTACGAACAAAGAACTCACCAGTGTCTGTCTGCTCTGTGTTGCCTTCTGAGTCAAATTACCTGAAATCATGACAGGATCAGACTCTAGGGATGATTATTAAACTAGAGTTGGAGGACCTGATCGGTCTGGGGGGTTGCTATGGTGACAGGAGGTCTTCATCATACTTTGGTGCTAAACCGTTCACTGATTTATAAACTAGTAGGAGTATTTAGAAGTATATTCTCTGAGCTACAGGGAGCCAGTGGAAGGACTCTAGAACTGGGTTGATGTGTTCTACTTTCCTTGTTCTAGTGAGAAAACCAGGAGCAGTGTTCTGCATCAGCTGCAGCTGTCTGAGTTACTTTTTAGATAGACCTGTGAGGACGCTGCTCCTGTCAGAAACAACACAGGTGACAATAGTAGTTTCTGTATTTTATTAAATCAATGCACCCAGATGCAGAACCTGGACTCGGATGATTGCAGAAAGAGATGATTCTGAGAAGCAGGCAGACTGGACTGGCTGACAGAACAGATGACGAACTTGGCATTAGACGAGAATCGAGTTCCGAGCTGGAGAACCAGATGTCAGAACGGAGAGTAGGTGAGTGAAGACTTCTTAAATATGATGTGTGGACCAATGAGGGAGAGGATCATGATTGCACACGGGTGAAAACAGGTTGGACTGATGAGTCTCTGACAGCTGCAGTAATCAATCCAAGTAAAGATAAATGCATGGAGGAGTTTTTCTAGGTCCTGTTGTGTCATCAGTCCTTTAATTGTAGAAATGTTATTCCGGTTATAGAAAGCTGACCTTGTTATTGCCTTTATGTGACCCTAGAGGTTCAGGTCTGAGTCCATTATTACACCTAGATTTCAGGCCTGATAAGTAGTTTCTAGCTGGATTAACTCAAGCTGTGTGCTGACTCTGGATCATTCCTCTTTAGGTCCAAAACTAGTTATATTTCTGTTCAGCTGGAGAAAGTTATGGGACACCCAACTATTGATTTGCTTGATGCATTAATTTAGGGTTTGGATGGGTCCAAAGTCACCTGGTGACATAATAATGTAAAGCTGAATATCATGTGTGTAGTTATGGTAACTAATGTTATTGGTTATGATAATCTATAATTGTCAGACTTCCTTGAAGGTCAGGGCTGGCTCTCACTTCTAGACTAGGGTAAAGCCAACACTCAAGGTATTATCACAGAAGGCTCAAGGTACATGACCTCGATCCCCACCACGTGGGGTCTCTGTGAATGTGTGAGGATCTATCTATCTATCTATCTATCTATCTATCTATCTATCTATCTATCTATCTATCTATCTATCTATCTATCTATCTATAAGCATGGAGGAAGACGATAGCAAATGTTTCAGACCATTGTTCTAAACAAGATGACCAGACAAACTGACAAGCTAGTACCTACAGGAGAGGCAACTTCCGATGCATGGATGCGGTTTGGATATGAGAAGGCCGACGTGGTTCAGACAATGGTTGTTTGTATTGTTTGCCAGCTCCCAGTCCCAACAGCGGACCGAAACACAAAGAAATTATTTCATCAGCTGTGACTGTCGAAGGAGCAGGACGTGTTTTCCTCTCCTCTCCTACTGGATAGAATGAAGGACATGGAATTAAAGATCTGACTCCTTTAAGAAAACGCCACAAACAATACTACTCTGAGTATGACATGCCATATTCAACAACCTGGCACGTCGATGCCAACAACACAGAGTACCCCTCCGAACAGACGACATCTATCAAAAAGAACCCGCCACTCATGAGAAGAGTGGCCACCACTCAGACGACAGACACCCAAAAAAAAAAAAAAGGAGTGTCAAAAGAAACTCCAACTACCAACAACTTCCCTTGAAAGAACAGATTCACAGCGTTGGCCTCTCCCAGCTCTCTGAGTCTAACAAACGTGCAGCAAAGCCAGCGAAACAATTCCCTGGAACTAACAGACCTTTGCCAAAGTCACCTAAACCCAAACAAAGATAAACCGAACAATAACAAAAAACAGCAGCAAGAAGCCAGCACTGACAGAAAGCAAAAGAGAAAAAAAGACAGCAAGAAAAGGAAAAGCTTGCTATAATTAATGATGGATCAATCAAAGGTGTTGAACAACTATACATCAATACAAGTGTCTTTAATTGCCCACAAATGACAGTCAAACAACTTTTTGAGAGGATTCCATCAATTATTGAGAGCAACCCAGAACTACAAAAAAATGTTGTCAGTAAACAGTCAACATCTCCCACAAGAGATCTGAAATTTTAAAGAAGGATTTCTTCGTGGATTTACTCCAGAACACCAACAAGATAGAACTTCACATATCTGGACCAATTCCAGAACGCCCTCAGGCGAGGAATTCAGCCGGATCAAAGGATTTACTCGATTTATTAAAACTGTCTGTGCTGAAAGGTCTATTCCATTCCCGAATAATTTTAAGACCTTCTGTGAACGACGGCACCTATTCACAACAGATGGACGCTATATCAATAAGAAAGGTCAGAAGCTCTATCTCTGGGATGTGTTATCTTAAGTAAACTGTCCTCATATTGGAGATACATAGTGAAGGCCAACCTGCTGTAACACACATAGAAGATGACATCCTTGCACCCGTCAGTGATAAGCCTGCCAGTCATGCCAGCTAACTGTGCAACAATGCCTTCAGATGACCATCGAAAGAAACACAGAGTTCCAGCATCTCTATGTGGTGAACATGCAGATTCTACTGTACAGAGGATGCTCCCTGAGATGGCAGATCCACAATTTTTCATCAATCGTTAAAATTAAAAAAGGTATCGCGAGGTGAATTCAGCACGTTTGAAAATTTAGCTACTGAAACAAATGAACCAAACAAAATCATATTTGTAAACATATACAGACCACCAAAAGCAAAACTTAACACAAACTTTTATAACGACTTCAATGACCTTTGCTCTGCAATATGCCTAGAGTATGACCACATAACAATTTTGGGGGGGCTTCAATATTAATACTGAAAAACCCCAAGACAGCGGAAAAAAAACATTAAATGACACCCTTCACAACTTTGACCTAATCCAACACATTAATGAGCCAACACACAACCAAGGACATACTCTGTACCTACATATTAACAATGACTTAAATATCTCTACCAATGCCGTAACTGATATCGGATTATCTGACCATTTCTGTATCTCATTTGAAAGCACCATCCAAGCCAACATATCTAATCATATTAAAACCACTGTTAAAAAACGCTTCCTTGAAGAAAACTCAGCTAAAGATTTAAACTGATGTACACTCCAACCTTATCTAAATCACCAACATCCACCAACACACACTCAGTAAACAAACTGACAGATGATTTTCTGTCCAAAATCTCAGACATGATGTATAAGATTGCATCTCTTAAGATTAAAACCATCTCTAATAAATAAAAAAATATCCGTGGAGAAAGTATCCACTGGTATGTAATGAAAAAAAGGAGTGCCGGCGCGCTGAGAAAAAATGGCGGAAGACCCGACTCCAGGTTCATTACGAGATATATAAAGAGAGACTGAACAAATATAAACTAACCTTGAAGGGTGCAAGGGAATAATTATTTTCTGAGATTATTCACAGAAACAACAATAATGCTAGAACATTATTTGTTATAGTGGAGAGACTAACTACTCCTCCAGTGACAGAACCCCCTGAACTAAACTCCACCAGGGCCTGTAATCAATTTGCCAGCATTGTTACTGAAAAGATCAATCAATACATCAGTTTCAACCCCAATACCAACATTGAGCCCAATTAATACCCATGCAGAAAAAAACAACTCACTTCCAAACAATAAATCAGACGAGCTTTGATTAAATTATTGACAAACTAATCTCTGCCACCTGCTGCTTAGATATCTTACCAACAAATTTTCTAAAAAAGGTCCTCCCAGCCATCAGAGCGGATCTGATCGAAATAGTTAATGGATCCCTCCTATCAGGTGTTTTCCCCAAAGCCTTAAAAACAGCAGTTATCAAACCAATACTAAAGAAGAAGAACCTACAAAGCACGTTGATGCAAAACTACAGACCAATCTCTAATCTCCCATTTATCAGTAAAATTATTTAAAAAGTTGTGTTCCAACAATTAAATAGCTTCCTAGCAATGAACAACTGCTTTTATATGTATCAGTCTGGTTTTCGTAGGTACCACAGCACCGAGACAGCCTTCTTCAAAGTCTTCAATGACATCCATACAAATACTGACTTTGGTAAAACCACAGTACTGGTACTTTTAGACTTCAGTGCGCAGTTTGACACCGTTGACCATGATATATTACTAGAACGTCTAAAGACCTGGTTCAGACTCTCTGGTACAGTACTCGACTGGTTCAAATCCTACCATAAGAACAGGATGAAGCTGCTGAGTTCTCGCGAGAGCTGTGCATAGGGGAACATGGCGGTTATGTGGTAATGTATACACCCAGGTAAAATAAGACAATCATTTTGAATCAAACGCAGCTTCTAAAATAACCATCAAGTTACTTTTTTTTCCCTCTAAACAACCTGGACGAGGAAACATTGGATTCGCTGGAGTGCTACCTAGACGAGTGCTTTGATAACATCGTTATGGGTAAGTCACGGAAACCTGCTTCGGATATAACAACGAGCACACCGTCGCAGAAGCGCACTCGTTCCGAGGCTAGCACATCCACCGACTCGCCAGATAGAAGCTACGGCGACATCCTGGACTCAATAGACAATAAGCTAACAAGCCTGGACGCCCGTCTCGCGCTGGTTGAGGTTCTTCATAAAGAATTTCAGGCTCTGAGGGAATCGCTGGAGTTCAGCCAACAACAGGTAGCTTCGCTAGTTACAGAAAACCAAACACTAAAAGAAGACGTTAAGAAACTCACAGAGGGAATGAAGCAGCCGTCTGGAGAAAACAAAAGCTTCAAGGAGTCTATCCTAGACATCCAGGCCCGATCAATGAGGGACAATCTTGTTTTTTCGGGGATACCAGAGCAGGCTGAGGAAGATGCTGAAGTAGCCGTGCGAAAGTTCATTCAACACCAGCTGAAACTGCCAGACGACACGGTTAAAAACATAACCTTCCATCGGGTTCACCGGCTCGGAGGTAAGAAACACAACAACACCCGCCCGCGACCAATTGTTGCAAAATTTGAACATTTTAAACAAAAAGAACAAGTCAAAGGACGCGGGAGAGAGCTACGGGGGACGAATTACAGCGTTAATGATCAGTTTCCGAAAGAAATCCTGGACAGAAGACGCGTGTTATTTCCAATTAGAAAAAAACATATTAGTGAGGGCAGTAGGGCTACGGTTAGTGTGGATAAACTGTATGTTAACGGTCAGCTGTTTAGGGACCCTCAGGTTACTCCTTGGCTTTATTAGTCATATTTAACAGAACCAAGACAGAATTAGCTTTATCAGACAACTATAGTTTAAAAAAAAAGCACAGCTCAGCAGGCTGTTTTTGTTTGTTAATGTGGGTAGGGGCAGGGCTGTGCACTAGATTGCTTTTTCTTTTTTTTCTTTCATTTTTTCTTTTTCACTATTATCTTTCTCACATTTGTACCACCAAATCTCTTTATCACCTTTTTTCCTTTTTCTCTCTCACACACACACAGACTTTTATCATGGCATATTCATGTTTTTCCATCATACTTTCATTCTGTACACACCTGTATGGTGCATTATTTACCCGCTTTATCTCTGCTTCTGGTTTTTTTCAATCTGGCAACCCCATGGACAAACCAAAATTACACCTATATTCATCCTTGGCGATAGTACATATCTAAGGTTTATCTTAGCTCTATGAATCCTGTAAAATTTATAACATGGAATATTCGCGGCGCTAGCTGCAGAGATAAAACCATTAAGATTTTCAACCATCTTACAAGACTGAAGGCAGATGTCGTCTTACTACAGGAGACTCATAAATCAAGTTCAACAGCTAATGATTTAAAAACACCAGAGTATCCTAATATATTTTCTTCATGCTATAACTCTAGACAACGAGGAGTAGCAATATTAATAAATAGAAATACTAATTTTAAAGTAATAGACACAGCTACAGATCCAGAAGGTAGATTTATAATATTAAAACTATTTATAAATAACCAAAAGTTATGTATAGTTAGTATATATGGTCCAAATGTTGACGACCCCTCATTCTTTCATACTTTCTTCTCAGTTCTGGCTAATCACATGGATTGCTCACTTGTTCTTGGGGGAGACTTTGAGATGTACTCAAACGTACATCATTCTTATTCTAGATTGGACTATTTGTTAGTCAGCAGCTCACTGTTGAATGACATTTCAGACACTGAGATACATCATATAGTGATCAGCGATCACGCTCCTGTTTCTTTAAATTTAGCAAATAAAATTGCAACCCTTCAATATAAAAATTGGAGATTTAATACATCATTACTTAAGGATAAAGAATTTATTAAATATATTGAAAAAGAATGGGCTTCATACATGGAATTTAATGATCTCCCTGGTATGTCGCCATCCACTCTATGGGAAGCAGGGAAAGCTGTGATTAGAGGTAAAATAATTTCATTCTCATCAAATAAAAAGAGAACAGAAAATAAACATGTTCAGGAATTAGAAGAAACTATTAAATCATTAGAACCTTCCCTGGATAAAGAGAGCTTAAGTAAAATAAGGAAAGCAAAATTAGAGTTAAATGAAATTATTAATAAAAGGACGCAGTTCTTAATCCAAAGACTTAGAATAGAAAACTTTGAACATAGTAATAAATCAGGTAGCTTCTTAGCTAATCAGTTAAAAATAAATAAAGAAAAAACAACTATATCTGCAATCAAAGACAAAACTGGGAATATAATATATGACCCTGAAAAAATAAACAACACTTTCAAAGAATTTTATGAGACGTTATACACACCAGAGATAAACCCTTCAAATAATGATATTGTACAATTTCTGGATAAAATAACTCTTCCTAAACTTTCAGACAGTCAAGCAAAGGCCCTGGATTCACCGCTAACAGTGTCTGAACTCCAGGAGGCCCTCCAATCTATGCCTAATAATAAAGCTCCAGGTCCAGATGGATTTCCAGCAGAGTTCTATAAAGAATTCTGGAATATTCTGGCACCAACATTTTACAAAATGTTACAGGAAACAAAGGAAAATGGTCGAATACCACCAAACATGAATTCTGCCTACATCAATCTTCTATTAAAACCAGGAAAAGACCCTATGTCTCCTACCAGTTATCGTCCCATTTCTCTTATCAATGTGGATCTGAAAATAATTTGCAAAGCTCTTGCAAGAAGGATAGAGAAAATAACACCTCTAATAATCCACCCTGATCAAACAGGTTTTATAAAAGGTAGGCTCTCTTCCACAAATTCACGTAGATTAATAGATTTAATAGATTATTCCCACTGTAAAAACGTCCAAACCAATATATTATCTTTAGATGCAGAAAAAGCATTTGATAGAGTTAACTGGAAATTTTTATTTGCAGCCTTAAATAAATTCGGATTCAGTAATTCTTTTGTAAACTGGTTAAAAATATTATACAGCTCACCAACAGCATGTATTAGGACCAATAATCAAACATCATCAAGGTTCTTTCTTCAGAGAGGTACCAGGCAGGGATGTCCACTTTCTCCCTCCCTCTTTGCTATTTTTATTGAACCATTAGCAGCAGCAATCAGGCAAAATAATAATGTTAAAGGTATACAATGCAACAAAATAGAACATAAAATCAGTTTATACGCAGATGATGTACTACTTTTTCTACAGCATTCACAAACTTCCTTGTATCAGGTAATTGAGTTAATAAAATCTTACTCAAGAGTTTCAGACTATTCCATAAATTGGTTAAAATCTACAGTCCTTCCAATCAACTGTTCTTACCAGAGTCCTGTTGCTTTACAGCTCCGGTCGGGAAATATTACATATCTAGGTATCCATATCTCACCAAGACTGTCAGACTTATCTAAGCTAAACTACGTCCCACTTTTAAAAAAAGTGGAAGATGATCTGGCAAGATGGAAATCCCTTCCAATATCACTTATTGGAAGGGTAGCTACAATAAAAATGATGGTTTTGCCTAGAATCAATTATTTATTCTCAATGATCCCAAGCAAACCATCACCTGATTGGTTTAGATCTCTGGACTCTTCTGTTTCTAAATTCCTTTGGAAAGATAAACCCCCACGTATCAGCTTAAAAACACTACAGAAGTCCAAAGATAAAGGAGGTCTAGACCTACCAAACTTTCGTCATTATTTCTTAGCCAACAGACTCCAATACACATCAAGATGGGTAAAACACAGTTATATCGATGAGTGCTGGGTAGATGTAGAACAGACACTATGCAATAAGATAAAACTTTCAGATCTACCTTTTGTTAGCTCAAATATAAAACAAAATGAATGTTTCAAAAGTATAAATATCAGCTCCTCTCTGACAGCTTGGTGGGAATTTCTTAAAATGACAAAGACCTCACTAGTCCCATGCAGGCGTACACCCATCTGGAATAACCCGGATATCTTACAAAAAAAATGCATGATTAACTTTCCAGGCTGGAGTTGTAAAGGAATTGAATACCTGGAGCATATATTTGATGGAACAGACTTTATCCCCTTTAATACATTGGTTACACAATTCGGAATTAACAAGAATAAATTCTTAGAATACCAACAAATTAAATCAATTATAAAAAATAAATTTAGGCTCAATACAGTTGATTTACAAATTCCAGGAAAAGTTTTAGACTTCCTTAATCTTAACCCTCCCAAACTGCTATCTAAAATATACAAAACATTAAATAGAATAGATGAATCAATAGCCCTTCCTATTTCAAAATGGGAGATGGACTTGTCCATCTCAATAGACCAAAACCTCTGGTCTCAAATTTCATTAAGAACCTTCAAATTTCTTAAGAATCCTAATCTACGATTAATACAATATAAAATCCTTCATAGAGTGCATTATACAGGGCAACGGATGTTCAAGATGGGTTATACGCCGTCTGATACCTGTTTACAATGTACAAGCAATCTACCAGACAATTATATTCATGCTCTTTGGTTCTGCCCACCTGTTAAGAAATATTGGTACCAGATATGTGAAGATCTATCAAAGTGTCTGAAATGTAATATCACACCTGCTCCCAGAGTTTGCTTGCTGGGAAATATAGATGAAGTTACCATGGATACAAAGTCTATGCAATTATTTTACATCGCCTTATGCATCGCTAAGAAAAATATCCTCTTGAACTGGAAAAATAAAAATACTCTGAATATTAATCAATATAGAGATCTCCTTCTGGATTACATTGGTCTAGAAACGGCATCTGCCTCCACATCTGATCAATCTTTCTGGTCACCCTTGATCAGTTCCATCACCTAGTGGGGTCGGGCCCTTGATTCCGTTCTGTGGGACACGGTTGCCGATGTGGAGCTTAAGGGTTGGTGGTGACTGCGGGGAGGTCCTTGGGGGTGGGTCCGCTTGCGGTTCGGCGATAGGTGCCGAGACCCTCGCCTGGGGTGGGACTTTGGGGTCTTTGTGTGGTGACTCCTAGTGGCTGCATGCGGCGCCTTAGAGGGGTCGTGCTGGCGGACACGGGTTACTGGCCTGGTGCTGTGCTGCTCTGGGGGGGTCTGGACTGGGCCTGGGGCTCGGGGTTCTGGGGCGGCGCGCCCCCCGGCTGGGGCCCTGGCGGGGCTTGGCCGGGGGGGGCCGCTGCCGTCGGTGCCGGCTGGGGGGGGGCTGTGGTCGGCCGGTGGTTGGCGGGCGCTGCTGCCCTTTCCATCTCCCCGGGCTGGTTCCTGTCGCTTGCTCCCCGGTGGCCGCTTGCCGCGTCCGGGCGTCGGCGAGAGGCCGTGGCGGGTGGCCGGCGTCTCCGGGCCCGATCGGCTATATTGACACTGGACATGGCTCCTGGGTCTTGGTCTTAGCCCTCGCGGGGGTGCTGGGGTGGGGGGCTCTGGCCGGTGTTGGTCGGCCTCCACGGTGACTGACCAGTTGGTGGGGTGTGGGCTGGTGGGTGGACGTGCTGGGTTCTGTTGCCACCCGGCCATCGGGCGGTAGTAGCAAGGCTGGAGGATGTCGGCCTGGGGATTGGCCGCCCGGGACTTCGGTCTGCTCACGGGCCTGGCGCGGCATGTCCGGGGTACCCGAGTCGGTGGTGCGCCGGGTTCCGGCCTCGGCCCGGGGGTCCTCGGACGCTGGCGGTGCCTGGGGCGTCTCTTATTGGCGGGGAGGCTTTTTACCATCTAGCACAGGCGCTCTTTTTAACGGGGTGCGCTTGGGACGGGAGGGGGGAGGGCGTTGAGGGTGAGGGGGGGCTAAACTCAACCTGGGTGTCTAGTGACATGTGTTTTGTTAGCAGTGTGAATGTTGGGGAGGATTTAGGTATGCCCCTGGCATGGGGGCTGGTGGATTGCCGGGGCCCCCATGGGGCTCGGCGGTACCGCTGCCGTGGGCCCCGACTGGACGTGCTGGGGCCTCCCACCCCTGGTGGATCGGGCCGAACGGGGGTGCCTATTGGAGTCAGCAGGGGAGCTGGCTCCCTGGGGTTGGCAATGGTCACCCCAGTTATTTTCTCCCCATCCCCATGCCTCTGTCCACCTGCTCCTTCATTCTACCATTCACAAGGCCTTGGGACGTGGGCACGTCACTGGGGTGCGGGATGGAGCTTCCGTCTTCGCTACCCGGTGGCGGCCTGGGTCCCGATTTTATTGAGCAATTTAGACACTACACTTGCAACATTTACAGGGAACGCACATGTAGGGACCTGGCGGTGTGGCGCCACAGGCGAGACCCCCCCGTTGAGGGGGCCTCGCCTGTGGTGCCGGCACCCACTGGTTAAACGCATCTAGACACTGAGGGCCCGGGGGGGGAGATGGGGGTACCCGGCAGTATTCCCATGTCCCCCCCCCTCTGTTTTAAGTGCACATTAGAACAACACGCAACAACACCACATTGAGCTGGGGGAGAGAGGCTGGGGGGTCTTTCCACACCCCTGTTCGTTGGACCATCAGGGGTCGGAGCCCGGATAGAACATCACGCCGTCTGGTCGGGGTCCTGGGCTGGTGGGCTGCTCTTGCCGGTGTGGGGCCTTGGCGGTCTACTTGTCCCCGTCCTGGTGGGCAAAGGGGTCTGTCTCCTGGGTGCAGGGGCAGGGTTCTCTACTGGGGTGTCTGTCCCTGGGCCTGGGAGTATGGAGTATAGTGTACGTATGGGGGGTATGAATGAGGGTATAGCGTCCTTTTTTCGTATGTCCTGTATTTGTAAGAATGTGTACACAAGAAAGGGAGGGTACGTATGAGTGTCTCTGTCTGTCTATGTCTACCTGTCAGGTTGGGTGTTTGGCTGCTCTCTGGCCTGATGCATCTTCTTCCCTCCCCGTCACTCCCCGTCGGTGATGGTTGCTCCTGCCCGCTGGTTGATGATGACTCTCGATGCCTGGGGCTGGGGGTCCCGGTTGCGGCCCGGCTCGGTCCTGGTGCATGTCGGGCGGGTCCTGGGTGGTCCGGTGTGTCGGGCGGCCGCTGTTTCGGGCCGATGTCCTCCTTGGATTGACTGGGGCACCTCTTATGGGGGTGCCGGGTTTGTAGAATAGGTTGG
The DNA here is from genome assembly GCA_028564705.1 of Apricaphanius iberus. Classification (NCBI taxonomy): domain Eukaryota; kingdom Metazoa; phylum Chordata; class Actinopteri; order Cyprinodontiformes; family Aphaniidae; genus Apricaphanius; species Apricaphanius iberus. Next base: position 274,709 of record JAPXFQ010001133.1, on the reverse strand, counting down.
TGCCGTCCGGTGGATCGGTGGGGACCGTGCCTGGCGCCCAGTCCTCCTGCCGGTTCCAGGACTTCAGCTGGCTGGTCTGTTCGCCTGGTGGGGCTGTCCGGCATTGGCTGGGCCCCTGATCTTGGCGGGATCTGGACCCTGGAGCCGGAAGATCTGGATGTCCAGGTGCCGGCTGGGCGCGGCCTGGGGAGGGCGTACATCCGCTGTGGCTCTTGCTGTGGCTCCCTGGCGTGTGGATGTGTGGAGGCGGGCCGGGTTGTTGGCGGTGGGTACTGGTCCGGGGTGGCGGCGGCGTGTGTTGTCCGTCGGTTGGCTGCGGGTCCTCCTTGCCTGCGGCGGCGGCGGGGGACCCTTGTCGGCTGGTCCCTGGTTGGGGCCCCGCTGGGGGGTGGGGTGCCCCTGGTCCCCGTGGCCTCCGGTTCCTGGTCCGGGCCCGCCCTGGCGTAGCCGGTTACCGGCGGAGCCCGTGGGCTCGTCACTGCGATCTCTCGGGCCCCAGCATCGCGGCTGGTGGGTGCTCCAATGGGGCTTCCATCTGTTCCCCTCTTGGCGGGTAAACGACCCTGCGCTTATCCGCCTGTGGACTCTGTACTCTGTGGGACGCTGGATGCATACATCTCTTGCCTCCTCCATGTCTGTGCCGATTCCTGTAGGACGGATTGATGGTTCCTTACACCAGCTATCAATCACTTGCATGGGAAAACCTTATTCCGAACTGCATGCTCGCACACACCTAGGTGTGGGGACATAGGTGAGGACGGACATATCTTAAGCTGAGGTTATCATCATTAGTTAGTTGTTCACAGGAGCTTACCAGAAACATTTGTATTATGTTCATTAGTCAATGCTTGTGTGTAGTGAATGTGTAATTCTTTGTTTATTCTACCAGATCCGAACTATTGGTTTGGTTCTGTACACTTTGTTGTTTTTGTTTTGTATTACTGTTTCTCTGCCGTCCGGCAGAGGTGGAGGACTGGGATGTTTTCTTGTGTTCTTTATTTGCCTCCCTGTGTTGTGTCGTCGGTTCGCCCCTCTGTTGGTCCGGTTTCTTTTCTTCACCTTCTTCCTTTCTCCCTTCTTGTCTCAGTTTAATGTCCATGACGTCAGGAAATTGAACCCACAGTAATCACTAATAAAGATTTTTCATACATATACATCAAGTGGCGTACTACAGCGAAGCTGTAATACTCTGCTTGGGAAAGTAAAACTGTTGGGCTTGTACTTGGTACTCAGACACCAATTCTGAGTAGCATACTGCTAGACAGGACACGTTAAAAAAAAAAAAAAAAAGAACAGGAAGTTCTTTGTGTCGATTAGCCAGTTCTCATCACAAAACACAGAAATCACATGTTGGGTCCCCCAGGGCTCCATCCTAGGGCCCTTCCTATTTACCATCTACATGCTGTAAGCCAGATTATAACCACCAACAATGTTAACTACCACAACTATACTGATGACACTCAGCTTTATATCTCAATCTCACCAGTTGATGTTGAACCCATCCAAATCTTCAATTAATGGACTGAGCAAATTAACAGCTGGATGACCCATAATTTCCTCCAACCGAACAAACACAAAACTGAAGTGCTTCTCTTCGGACCCAAAAAAGATCGATTAAATATCAGTACACAGCTTCAGTTGGTCCAAATAGAAACTACAAACCAGGCCAGAAATCTAGGTGTAATAATGGACTCAGATCTGAGCCTCCAGGGTCACATAAAGGCAATAACAAGGTCAGCTTTCTATCACCTGAGGAAGGAGCCATGCCATGCCTTGCAAGAATAATGAAAAGGATTTATAGAGTCAACAAGCAAAAGCCGCAAAAGTAGCTTAAAGTGTTGGTGTTAGCACTGATAAACTCCAGACACTGATGCTGTAACAAACCTTTGCCCATAGTACGCCCTATGTCCATTAGTGATGTGTTGGTCACAAACGAAACGCCTCTTAGAGCAGACTCCGAGAAGGGACCAATCAGAGCCGGTGTCATTCTGTCTGGGAGCCCACTTTTTTTCTGTTCAAGCTGGATGTCGGGAGGGAGGGGGGTTACACACAAAGATAGTGGCACAAGTACAGAAAAACAGGAGGGTCCAAGAAGAGAGATAAAAAAAAATGTACAGCCAAAACATGCTGGAAAAGTAAGGAAATCAGTGACGGCCAGTATCACCTCAAAATTTGGATGCCTTTCAATTAACATATATAATTCAAAGGCAGAGTGTAGAGCAGAGGTGTTCAATTCAAGTCAACTCACTTTTATTTATATAGCGCCAATTCACAACACATGTCATCTCAAGGCACTTTACAACAAAAGTTATTTCAATACAATGTGCATTCAAAGCTCCACTCACTCACCTGCACAGTGCTCAGTCATGAGCCTTATTCTGAAGCTCAGCTCCCGATCCGCACCAGCGCATCACTTTGTTGTCCCAGACTCCAGTTGCTTCCTTCAGCTAGTAGTCTTATCCAAGCAGCGCTTTTGGATTGGTACCAGCAGGTACATTCCAGCCCTGCTCCAAACTCGTCCTCCACCTCTGATCCAAATGGACCTTCGGCTCCAGGCTCGCTCCGCGTCTGGAACATCTACCCTTCCAGCAGTGCCCTCTTTCTGATCACTGCTCCCTGACCCTTAAGTACACACCCAAGGACCCATTCCTGAATTAGCTGGTAACCAATTGTGACCCAAAATCGGGTGTTGGGTATTTGGAGGAAATGCAGCTATTTGGCTATGAATAGTTAAAGGATCGCTTATGGCAATCAATAAGATTAATAATTTATGGAAAATTGTTATTAATGGGGCACCACCTGGTCTATCAGGACTATTTATAGCCAAATATATATATATATATATATATATAATGAGGTATCAGTAACTGGGGCTGGAAGTTTAAAGTATGCAGTGCATCTATTAAGTATTCACAGCACATGACCTATTTGCATTTTGTTATATTACACATTTTTACACAGTGCTCAGAGCCTATATATATAAAGAATGACGGAAGGAGTTCTAGATGTGTATTGAAAATTTGGATCATTGCCACAAATTTGCGCAGAATAAAAATTAGAATTATAGATTTTCCAAATACAAACGTTTATTTACAAAAGGGAGAAAAGGACAAAAATTAAATCACTCAAGCTAGTAATTAACATCAAACTAAATGAATAACCAAATTAAAAGAACAATGAATGGATAAATATGCAATAAAAATAGAAACCATGTGTTAGGGAAAAATAATAATGTATTATTCTTTTCTTAGGATGTCTTTCCTTTATCACATAGTTCAAAAAAGTACTTTTTAAATGTCATTTGGTTTCAACCATATGTTCCTTTGTATACACCCTGTTCTTTTAAGATGCTAATGAAGTTCGACCAAATAAAGAGAGACTGCAGAGGGAGGGCCTTTTGAGACCAGGAGATAGAGCTGTGTGATCAGGAGACAGAGCTGGGAGACTGTCTGAGAAGCTGAAAGGAGAACAGACAAACGGACAACCAGAGTATCTTCCTGGTCTCCCTCTGCAGAACTTTACTTTATTATATCTCCCACTGCAGAGCTCATTCAACTTCAATTTCTCTCCAACCCCTGTGTGTGATTCTTTCTAGGTTAAACCACTATTTTTTACCCTAACACCATGAATTCTTCTGGAGGAATCTGGGCACTTTAAAGAAACAATGCCTATTTAGTAAATGTTGGAATGAAAGATAAATTAGCTTAATAATTGTAATTAGTTTAAATTAATTAGCAGCCTTGATTTATGTGCAAACCAGTAAAACAATGCAAGGAAAAATAAAAAAAAATTGGATCAAGAAATTTTTGTTTAAAATTAATCTTCTGGATAAGAAGTGATGACCTTTGGAAACTTACTTCTATTTAGATTGATCACAGCAGAAAACGATCTAATTCCAGTATTTGGTGCATTCAGGGGTTCAAACACAGCTAATAAGATTAGTTTCTGTTTTTAATCTATTTTGAACCGATCTCTATTTGAACACCTCTGATTGTTTATTTTTTGAATGCAGGCCTGGGCCGAACATGTGGCTAATCTTAGCTCAAATACATTTATTAAATTAATACATTGTAATAATTGTACAAAAAAGGGAAACTCCTGTTGGATTGAGTGACTCAACTTGCAGGATTTAAAACAACTCTTGGTTGGGTTGTTTTTTTTAGAAACTGGTTAAACTCCAGGGTGAGCAGCCTGGTTTGCCCAAACCGATAGCCGATGAGATCTTATACACAGTAACAAAATCACAATGAAACACAATCCTTAAATCTTAGTTATCCTAAACTAATTTACCTCCGCCAAACAGACTGTATGAACGCTTAAAGTTGTCCAGGTTTCCGTGTTGATGAGGAGAGGATCAGACTATGTTAGCCTCGCGGCTAACAATGGCTGCGGTGGCTAGTTACAGTGAAGCTCATGGCCGTTCCAGACACTGGTAGCACATCCTCCAATTTACCTTAGCAGCCATCAGTTCCAACCTTCCATCACTGAACAGTGATGGCTGCTTTCTCCAACTAGGCATCCAACACTTCTTGACTCTGTGGCGGCGAATGAATTTGGGTCTGGGTTAGGATGGCTTCATTTTTTTTATCTAGCAATCTGATTGAGTGTTCTGCAATTCTCACACAAATTGTTATTTCTGTGAAGATTTAGATTTGTTTTTAATCACATGTCAGGAGCCACTTATGTTGTCGGGGAGCCTGTGGTGCAACAAACCAAGTGCAACTGCATTTGGTGTCATCATCGTATTGAAATAATTAATGGTACTTTCTGGTATGTGCAGGGTGTGTAAATACTGTAGATTCTGAAAAATCAAACTGTTACTATTTTACATTCTTGAGATGTAGACCTATATGAATATGGCAGTGAAACAATAAGGGGATAATCAGAATAACCTTTGGCACTGTAGTTGCTGCTCCAGATGTCTATTCTGGATGGACCCCTCTGCCTCCCCTTTAGATCAATCTGGAGAAAGACATGAGTGCTGCTGTGTTTCTTGATTTGAGACTTTACCTTTTATTTTACAGACCCAGTTCTTACTATAGTCATCATCCCTCAGTTCATCCAAACTAATTGGTGTATATTCGGTTCTAAGATTAATTCCTCTGGTTAAAAGCCAAACTCAAGGGATTACATTCCCTTTAAAAGCTCATGAATCTTTCTGAAGATCCTCACGTTTTTTATTAAATATCTTTGAGTGGACGGCAGATTTTTAACCGAGAGCATTCCCCTTCATTCTTGTTGGGTGGTCAGTTGGTGAAGCCATCATATGTAGGAGATCTCTTGTTTTTGTCAGGTTGTTGTGGGGTGAGTCCACTTGTGCATTGCTTCCAGGGTAAACCTCAGCTGTTCTTTTTAATTCCCTTTACCTCCTGACCTTCCTCCATCTCTTGCTTGTTTTTCTCTCTCTCCTTTGGAGGAGCTGGAAGAGGAGGAGAAGCTGGAGGAGGAGAAGCTGGAGGAGGAGGCAGCGATGGGGACCTGTCAGAAAAGCAGTAAAATGTGTGCAGCTTAGGGAGGGGTCGATATGATGAGGCTTCAGTGTTGTCGAGATGGATTAGCTGAATGACTTTGAGGGTTTTGTTCTCTTGTCTTTGAACGCACAGCTAGACTCACTCTCCCACCCGGCCTCTCCTCTTCCTCTCCTTCCTCCCTTCCAAATTTCCAAGTCTCCCTCTCAGTTTCTGTCCCCAGCTTTGTTTGTTTGGATATATATTTTTCCAACAAGGCACACCTTGTTAAGGCCCTGCAGCAGCTACTTCAACACAGCTTCTGCCTTAAAATATTGTGCAGCAACATTAAAAAGACCCAAATAATTGTTTCTGCAAAAAAGATCAGTGATCTTTTTTCCTTATCTGTCTAATTCTTAGTGTTCATTGAAAAGTAAAGCTACAAAGTTTGCATTAAAAAAAAAAAAAAAATCTCCTTTTTTTACCATATTTGATATTTATCTGTAAAGGAACTAGATTTAACTGTAACCTGAATATGATTTGGAGCAACGTATTCTTAGGAATTTTTTTTGTGGGAATTTCATCTTTATTACATATAATTTTAGCTATAGAGCCTGACCATTATTAACGATATTAGATTAAAGAAAAAAGACTTTATAGGTAAGGCAACTTGACAAGATAAGAAAAGTACAAAATGCCATATATTTATTAGACATAGAATCCGCAGATTTCAATAAATGTGCAGCTGTATCACTTTTTCATTTTGTATTCTTGATGATACTTTGAAAGGACGACTTGTTTGTTGGGAGCAGTGATGGTTGTACAGTGTAAGAGCTGCTTGAAGGAAGGAACATTCACTGCGTTTACATGCAGCCAATAACCCTTTCAAAACTGGAAATATTAGCAATAACCTGCTCATGAATGGCCATGTAAACACTGGCACGTTTTTAAAAAACGGAATTTTACCCGTGGTGTATCCCTTTTTCTAACCGGAATATTTGGTCATGTAAATATGTATCGGCATATCCTCATCAAAAGGAACATTGATTTATGTTTCTGCGCATGCTCTTTCTGCATGTAGATGAACTTCTAGTATGTGCCCTCTGGATTTCAAATTCCATGTATAGAATCGAGTAGAATAGAATAATCCTTTAATAGTCCCACCAGGGGAAATTTGGTCGTAAACAGCAGCCAAAGAAACAACATATATACAACATATGTAACATAACAGAAAAATATATACAAAAAAAATACAATAATAGACAGAATATGTACATCAACTTAGAATAAGAATATGTACATCAGGTTGAAAATAATGTGCAAAATATATCGGTGTTGTTGTTTAGTGCAAATGTAAGATACAGTGCAGGTGTTAAATATTTATATTTGTTGGGAGCAGTTTTAGTTGTACAGTCTGACAGCTGCAGGGAGGAAGGACCTGCGGAAACGGTCCTTTGTGGATCTTTATTTTTTTTTTTTTTTTTACGTGTCCTGTCTAGCAGTATGCTACTCAGAATTGGTGTCTGACTACCAAGTACAAGCCCAACAGTTTTACTTTCCCAAGCAGAGTATTACAGCTTCGCTGTAGTACGCCACTTGATGTATATGTATGAAAAATCTTTATTAGTGATTACTGTGGGTTCAATTTCCTGACGTCATGGACACTAAACCGACACAAGAAGGGAGAAAGGAAGAAGGTGAAGAAAAGAAACCGGAACAGCAGAGGCACGAACCGACGACACAAGACAGGGAGGCAAACAAAGAACACAAGAAAACATCCCAGTCCTCCACCTCTGCCGGATGGCAGAGAAACAGTAATACAAAACAAAAACAACAAACTGTACAGAACCAATCCAATAGTTCGGATCTAGTAGAATAAACTAAGAATTACACATTCACTACACACAAGCATGGATTAATGAACATAATACAAATGTTTCTAGTAAGCTCCTGTGAACAACTAACTAATGATGATAACCTCAGCTTAAGATATGTCCGTCCACACCAATGTCCCCACACCTATGTGTGTGCGAGCATGCAGGTCTGAATAAGGTTTCCCCATGCAAGTGATTGATAGCTGGTGTAAGGAACCGTCAATCCGTCCTACAGGAATCGACACAGACATGGAGGAGGCAAGAGATGTATGCATCCAGGGTCCCACAGAGTACAGAGGCCACAGGCGGACCACCGCAGGGTCGATCACCCACCAAGAGAGGAACAGATGGAAGCCCCAGGGGAACACCCACCAGCCGCAATAATGGGGCCCGAGAGATCGCAGTGACGAGCCCACGGCCTCCACCGGAAACCGGCTATGCCATGGCGGGCCCGGATCAGGACCCGGAGGCCACGGGGACAAGGGGCACCCCACCCCCCAGGGGGGCCCCAACCAGGGACCAGCCGACAAGGGCCCCCCGCCACCGCCGCAGGCAAGGGGGATCCGCAGCCAACCGAGGGACAACACACGCCGCTGCCACCCCGGACCAATACCCACCGCCAACAACCCGGCCCGCCCCCACACACCCACACGCCAGGGAGCCACAGCAAGAGCCACACTGGATGTACGCCCTCCCCAGGCCGCATCCAGCCAGCACCAGGACATCCAGATCTTCCAGCTCCTGGGTCCAGATCCCGCCCCACGCAGGGCGCCAAGATCAGGGGCCCAGCCAATGCCGGACAGCCCCCCCCAGATGAACCGACCAGTCAGCAGAAGTCCTGGAACCGGCAGGAGGCCTGGGCGCCAGGCACGGTCCCCACCGATCCACCGGACGGCACCAACCTACTCTACAACCCCGGCACCCCCATAAGAGGTGCCCAAGTCAATCCAAGGAGGACGTCGGCCCGAAACAGCGGCCGCCCGACACACCGGACCACCCAGGACCCGCCAGACATGCACCAGGACCGAGCCGGGCCGCAACCGGTACCCCCGGCCCCAGGCATCAAGAGCCATCATAAACCGGCGGGCAGGAGCATTCCATCACCGACGGGGAGTAACTGAGGGGAAGAAGACGCATCAGGCCAGAGGGAAGCAAAACACCCAACCTGACAGGTAGACATAGACAGACAGAGACACTCATACGTACCCTCCCTCTCATGCGTACACATTCTTACAAATACAGGACATACGAAAAAAGGACGCTATACACTCATTCATACCCCCATACGTACACTATACTCCATACTCCCAGGCCCAGGGACAGACGCCCCAATAGAGCACCCTGCCCCTGCACCCAGGAGACAGACCCCTTTGCCCACCAGGATGGGGACAAGCAGACCGCCAAGGCCCCCACACCGGCAAGAGCAGCCCACCAGCCCAGGAACCCGACCAGACGGCGTGATGTTCTACCCGGGCTCCGACCCCTGATGGTCCAACGAACAGGGGTGTGGAAAGACCCCCCAGCCTCTCTCCCCCCGCTCAATGTGGTGTTGTTGCGTGTTGTTCTAATGTGCACTTAAAACAGAGGGGTGGGACATGGGAATACTGCCGGGTACCCCCATCTCCCCCCCGGAACCTCAGTGTCTAGATGCATTTAAACAGTGGGTGCCGGCACCACAGGCGAGGCCCCCCACAACGGGCCCCCTATAAGGGGCCCCCCATGAGAGGTCCCGCCCCCAGCGCCAATGCGCCCCACCGCCAGGTCCCTACATGTGCGTTCCATGTAAATGTTGCAAGTGTAAGTGTCTAAGTTGCTCAATAAAATCAGGACCCAGGCCGCCACCGGGTAGCGAAGACGGAAGCTCCATCCCGCACCCCAGTGACGTGCCCACGTCTCATGGCCTTGTGAATGGTAGAATGAAGGAGCAGGTGGACAGAGGCAATGGGGATTGGGAGAAAATAACTGGAGTGACCATTGTCAACCCCAGGGAGCCAGCCTCCCCTGCTGACTCCAATAGGCACCCCCGTTCGGCCCGATCCACCAGGGGTGGGAGGCCCCAGCACGTCAAGTCGGGGCCCACGGCAGCGGCACCCCCGAGCCCCACGGGGGGTCCGGCAATCCACCAGCCCACACCCCAGGGGCACACCTAAATCCTTCTCAACATTCACACTGCTAACAAAACACATGTCACTAGACACCCAGGTTGAGTTTAGCCCCCCCTCCCCCTCCACGCCCTCCCCCCTCCCGTCCCAAGCACACCCTGTTAAAAAGAACGCCTGTGCTAGATGGTAAAAAGCCTCACCGCCAATAAGAGACGCCCCAGGCACCGCCAGCGTCCGAGGGCCCCCGCGCCGAGGCCGGAACCCGGCGCACCACCGACTCGGGTACCCCGGACACGTCGCGCCAGGCCCGTGAGCAGACCGAAGTCCCAGGCGGCCAACCCCCAGGCCGACATCCTCCAGCCTTGCTACTACCGCCCGATGGCCGGGAGGCAACAGAACCCAGCACCTCCACCCACCAGCCCACACCCCACCAACCGGTCAGTCACCGTGGAGGCCGACCAACACCGGCCAGAGGCCCCCACCTCAGCACCCCCGCGAGCGCTAAGACCAAGACCCAGGAGCCATGTCCAGTGTCAATATAGCCGATCGGGCCCGGAGACGCCGGCCACCCGCCACGGCCTCTCGCCGACGCCCGGACGCGGCAAGCGGCCACCGGGGAGCAAGCGACAGGAACCAGCCCGGGGAGATGGAAAGGGCAGCAGCGCCCGCCAACCACCGGCCGACCACAGCCCCCCCCCAGCCGGCACCGACGGCAGCGGCCCCCCCCGGCCAAGCCCAAGCCAGGGCCCCAGCCGGGGGGCACGTCGCCCCAGAACCCCGAGCCCCAGGCCCAGCCCAGACCCCCCCAGAGCAGCACAGCACCAGGCCAGTAACCCGTGTCCGCCAGCACGACCCCTCTAAGGCGCCGCATGCAGCCACTAGGAGTCACCACACAAAGCCCCCAAAGTCCCTCCCCAGGCGAGGGTCACGGCACCTACCGCCGAACCGCAAGCGGACCCACCCCCAAGGACCTCCCCGCAGTCACCAACCCTTAAGCTCCACATCGGCAACCGTGTCCCACAGAACGGAATCAAGGGCCCGACCCCACTAGGTGATGGAACTGATCAAGGGTGACCAGAAAGATTGATCAGATGTGGAGGCAGATGCCGTTTCTAGACCAATGTAATCCAGAAGGAGATCTCTATATTGATTAATATTCAGAGAATTTTTATTTTTCCAGTTCAAGAGGATATTTTTCTTAGCGATGCATAAGGCGATGTGAAATAATTGCATAGACTTTGTATCCATGGTAACTTCATCTAAATTTCCCAGCAAGCAAACTGTGGGAGCAGGTGTGATATTACATTTCAGACACTTTGATAGGTCTTCACATATCTGGTACCAATATTTCTTAACAGGTGGGCAGAACCAAAGAACATGAATATAATTGTCTGGTAGATTGCTTGTACATTGTAAACAGGTATCAGACGGCGTATAACCCATCTTGAACATCCGTTGCCCTGTATAATGCACTCTATGAAGGATTTTATATTGTATTAATCGTAGATTAGGATTTTTAAGAAATGTAAAGGTTCTTAATGAAATTTGAGACCAGAGGTTTTGGTCAATTGAGATGACAAGTCCATCTCCCATTTTGAAATAGGAAGGGCTATTGATTCATCTATTCTATTTAATGTTTTGTATATTTTAGATAGCAGTTTGGGAGGGTTAAGATTAAGGAAGTCTAAAACTTTTCCTGGAATTTGTAAATCAACTGTATTGAGCCTACATTTATTTTTTATTATTGATTTAATTTGTTGGTATTCTAAGAAGCAGGAGCAACTGTGTGTTCTCTCTCTCTCTCTCTCTCTCTCTCTCAACCTCTGTCTGCTCACGCATGTAAACGGGTTATTCCATCTGTTTCAGAAACCTGGATAGTGACCTTAACCCGACCATAACCCAAATGTTGGCTGCATGTAAATGTAGTCAGTGTTAATGCTCCAAAGCGGGTAGAGGCTTTCTGTAAACAGCATTGGTGTTGTGACTCCTGATCTATTTCCTTACATACTGTAGGTATCCAGTGAGCTAATCCAGTATCTACTTGGACCGGTGGCGATCTACTGACATCTCCAACTTGTTCCTTGGGGGGGTAGCCCAGTCAGGTACCTTATGTAGCTTTATCCAGGACAGAAACTCTGACCCATATGGACCTCACTTCTTTCCAAGAGCTTGTTTTTGTCCTACCTTTTTTAGCAGTTAACATTAGGTTATTTTACAACCATTCACAATTCCATTGCTTGTATAAGACAAGTTTCATCTTTCCATGCTGGCCCATGTGTAAGAGTTCCCTGGGAGTGATCAAGCATTTGTTTGACCCAAATGGAATCTGGTCTGACTGGATCTGTGCTGCCTGGTGGTGACATTATTGTCTTGCAGCAAAAAGGTCCTGGAAGAATTCTCTGTTCCTCCCACAGTCCAAAAGCATGAATGTTAGGTTAGACAACCAAAAACAAAGAATTGATATTCTGCAATCCAAATATGATATGGATATGATGTATTTAAATTAAGCCAATGATGCCGACGTTCCACAGCCAAGTGGATAGAACAGGGAGGAAAAAATAGAGGATATATTAGTGATATAGCAAAGAGCAGACAAAAATATACTAAATGAAGAAAAGCAGCTTAAACCTATCTTTTTTTTAAATTGGCTTTGCTTAGTTTTACATTTAATCTTTAAATCATTGAACATGTGAAAATGTTCTTCGACTGCCATTCCCAGCATCAGCCACAGAAAAAAATTTAAGAAAACAAGAGAGTCAGAAAAAGCCAGTCCCTTCTACGCACAGGGAAAATTTGCTTCAAAATCTTGCCAACCTTTACTTGCGACCTCCAAAATGAAGGTTGATTTTTCAGCCTAGAGAGAGCAGAGTATGTTTCTGCTATTAGAAGCTGAAACTAACTGTTAGAAACTCCAAAGCATGGGAGAACACGGTAAAGCTTGGTTTATTTTTGGACAGACAGCATTTTTTTGCTCACACAAAACACATCTCAGGGCATATAACTAGGCCAGAGACAATGGGAAATATATTTAAAACACAAGCGAATATGCGGAAAGTGGGTTGCAGTAGTGATGATATGAAATAAAAGAATGGATTAGCATCTCCAAATTAGATCATGATATAATCTAGCTCAGCCTGGCAAGAATATTCAAATGATGAAAAGAGGAATGGACCAGCGAAGCAACATGAATATCCTATTATAAACCAGGAACAATGTTCCACAGGAGGGGCTTAACACATGGGGCAAGTGGGTCAAGGTTCTCCATTATCTTGGGGATAATTTGTCAGGGGCTGAAAGTTTTTGACTCGTTTGTTTTAAGAAAATTATCTTCCATTAAACTCAACAGTTTCTAAGCACTAAGTAAAATCTGAATCTTTGATAGATCTTGAGGTTTAAAAGTGATAAAAATCTGGATATCATCAGCATAACATTGATAAGAAATGTATTTAAATTAACCTAAAAATCGATGGAGGGGAAGGAGATCTAAAATATACAATATAAGCCCCAAAATGGAGCCTTGAGTCACACAGTAGACAAGTGGAGAAGGACTGAAATTTAGCCACAGACACAAAAAAAAGATATTCCAGATAAATAAGAGGAAAGCCATTTCAGGTCAGAACCAGATAACACAACACAACATTTCAACCTGTTGCACATGACATAAAGGTAACATGTCTGGCTACTGGACTCAATTACAGCACCACCAACAGACCAAGAAGATTTTAACTGAGTTTATTTTTAAAAAGTAGGATTTGAGGTTTTCTCTGGAGAACCAGGATGGAGGCACCACGAACTGGGGAACTCGGAGCTGAAGAAAAGAAAGTGGAGAATTAGTATTAGTAGTCCATTGACCGGCCAGTTTGGAATAGGGAGACGGAGGCAGTGCACTGACCAACGCACGCTGTCAGTAGCCTCTTTGTCCATCACTTTCTATCCTTAAAACCTGGTGCAAATCTGTTTCTGTCCTGATTCATGATTCAACCTTTGTTCAATTCTCTAATCATTTTATTCTGGTAAATTAATATATTACTGTTAGAAATCGGAGAGGGATTATAATGTCTAGTGTCTATATAAGTAACTATAAGCTTTATCAAAAAGGAATGTTTTAAGCCTAGTCTTAAAAACAGACAGAGTATTTGCCTCACGGACTAAAAGTAGGAGCTGGTTCCACAGGAGAGGAGCCTGTTAACTAAAAGATCTGCCTCCTATTCTACTTTTAGAAATCCTAGGAACTACCAGTAGACCTGCATTCTGAGAACAAAGTGCTCTGTTAGGAACATATGGAACAATCAGATCTCTGATGTACGATGGAGCTGATTATTAAGAGCTTTATATGTAAGGAAGAGGATCTTAAACTCTATTTTGATTTGACGCTGGAGATCAGATTTTTCCAACTCGACGATATGAGCGTGAATGCACAAAATGCACCACATAAAATGCAGCGCAAATTTTCCATGTAGCACGGATTGTTCGCGCAGATTGGACAGAAAAGCTTTTTCGCAATGCAAATCTGCTTCAGAAGTATCACGGACCCCAAGTCACACGTCTTTACGTTCCTCCTTTGACTTTACATGTAAACCTGAAGCTGTAGTTGCTTCTATCACGTTTGGTGTGGACACACTGTTAGAATAGAATAGAATAAGCTTTTTTCAAGCCTGCAAATTGCACCTGAATCTGGTTTTATTGGAACTCATGAGTATCTGCCGTTGTTCTGATTCGTCTCTGCTTTGAGCTGCCTGTTACAAATCAGATCAAGTATTTATTGAGATAACCACATTTTCTACACATTAGTGGGGAAAAAAGTAGCCAAAATACTATTGACGAATGCAAAAAAACAATAAATGTCTACAAAGGGATTCAACTTAGATTTTTAGAACACTAACTAAGGTTTTATGATTATCCAGATGAATCTAACCAGTATCATTCCTACCATTCCACCAATAATTATTCTTAGAACCAATTTCACTTTCATATGGAACTTCTAGTTCTGAAGCATAGGGCTTCATAATGTCCCAATGTGAAACAACAACTCCCTCAACAACAGGTAGAGGGATGTCTATGCTTACAAAAGACTTTAAGAGAAAACTTATTTGGTATGTTATAAATATAATGGATAGAAATGAGAACATAGTTGAAATGAATTTCTACAGTGCTAGATATGGCACAAGTTACTGTAATGAGCTCTCCCAAAAATGTGAATCTGTTTAATAAAGAACAAAGTTTTGTAGACACCAACTCTAAAATTACAAAGTGAGGATAAATGACTTTGTAAAATTATGAATAAAATGTATCCCTTAAATGAACTTATAAAATGTAGATTTAATTTTGAGGTAGACAACCGTTAAATCTGTGAAAATAATCTGGAAACAACAAAGTTCTTGCTTTATGAATATGAGACGATCCAGAATGAGAATCTATCCACTACTCATGTCATCCAGCTACAGAAATATTTACTTTTACTCCCTTCAGAAACTTCTCATAGGAATAAGTCGGAGGTCACTAAAATTAGCGTAGCTTCGGTGTGTAGGGCTGCCAAAAAGATGTCTGACTCTGTAATTTTTTCTGGTCCCCTGCCTAATCGTACTAGCGATGACATGTACAGCCGTATGCTTTCGTTCCACCTTTGGTTGTCAAGGTGGTGTCCAGAAAACGATGTGGGCTACATTGATAACTGGGGGGCCTTCTGGGGAAAACCTGGACTGTTACGTAGAGACGGCATCCATCCCACCGAGGACGGAGCTTCGCTTCTTTCCAGGAACATTGATAGGGTTATCTCTAGTTCCCCAAAGCCGTGACAACCCAGAGTCCAGCTCAGGGAACCCAGAGTCGAGCTCAGGGAAACCAGAGTCCAGATCAGGGAACCCAGAGTCCAGGTCAAGGAACAGGGACTGCCACCCACCCACTACCCTATAGAGATAATTTCCCGTCCACTACCCAAAACTAATGAATTAAAAGTTAATGCTACTAGAGCAAAGTATAAAAATCTCATAAAGATAAATAAAACTCGGACTGAACATAAAAACAAATCAATTAAATGTGGTTTACTAAACATAAGATCTCTCCCCTCAAAAACACTCTTAGTAAATGACTTAATTTGTGAAAATAATATTGATTTGTTTTGTCTTGCAGAGACATGGTTGCAGGAAGAGGACCATGTCACAATAAATGAGTCAACTCCCCCTAGCTACTTAAACTTTAGTGTCCCTCGAAGTACTGGTCGAGGAGGTGGAGTAGCAACTATCTTTCATTCCGATTTACTAATTAATCTCCAAAAAAATAATAGTTACAGTTCCTTTGAGCATCTAGTTTTTAGCTTTCCTCATACACATAACAAAGCAGTAAAGCCACTTTTGTTTGTGGTCTTATATCGTCCACCAGGACCTTATTCTCAATTTTTAGATCAGATTTCAGATTTTCTATCTGACTTAGTTTTAAACACTGATAAAGTCATTATAGTCGGAGACTTCAATATTCATGTTGATAATGAAAGTGATAGTCTAAATACAGCTTTTAACACTATCCTAGACTCAATAGGCTTTACTCAAAATGTGCAGGGACCAACACATTCTTGTCACCACACTTTAGATCTTGTGCTGACTTATGGCATTGACTGTGAAGAAATAACAGTCTTTCCACATAACCCTATCCTGTCTGATCATTTCCTTATCACTTTTAAACTTACTCTAATGGATCATATCAAACCTGAAAGAAAACTTCATTATACCAGAACGTTATCAGACAACGCTGTAGCAAATTTTAAAGAAGCTCTTCCAACTTTAATTTCCTCAGTTTATAAATGCAGAACAGAAAACAGTGATTTAACTCGTGACCCCTCACAACTTGACATTTTAGTTCATAGCGTTAATTCCTCCCTGCGTCGGGCAATAGACAAAGTTGCCCCCTTGAAAAGGAAGGTGGCTAGCCATAGAAGATTAACTCCCTGGTTTAATTTAGAGCTACGTACCCTAAAGCAGAATGTTAGAAAACTAGAGAGAAAATGGCGCTCCACGCATTTACATGATTCCTTTTTAATATGGAAAAATAGTTTATTGCTATATAAAAAGAGCCTTCACACAGCTAGAACAGCATATTATTCATCTTTAATCGAGGAGAATAAAAATAATCCTAGGTTTCTTTTTAATACAGTTGCCAAACTCACACAGGATCATAGCTCTATCGAGCCAACCATTCCCCAAGCTCTAAGCAGTGACGACTTCATGCAATTCTTTATAAATAAAATAGACTCCATAAAGAATAAGATAATTGGGAACCTTCCCAATATGCTTGCTTCCTCCTTAGTTAATGAGGCAGCCTCAAAAATGGTGGAACCTAATATATGCTTAAACTGCTTTAATGCAGCCGAACTTTGTGATGTACTAAAATTATTAGCTTCATCTAAACCTTCAACTTGCGTTTTAGACCCAATCCCAACTAAACTCTTAAAAGAAGTTTTCCCTCTGATCGCTGCTCCAATTTTAAATATAATGAATCTATCCTTAGTCAATGGATATGTACCACAGGAGTTTAAGATTGCTGTAATTAAACCTCTACTTAAGAAACCCTCTCTTGATCAAAACGACTTAATTAACTATAGACCGATATCTAATCTTCCCTTCTTATCTAAAATTCTTGAGAAAATAGTTGCACACCAGATATGTGAGCATTTAAACAATAATGAGCTGTTTGAGAAGTTTCAGTCAGGCTTTAGAGCTCATCATAGCACTGAAACAGCTCTGGTGAAGGTTACTAATGATATTCTCATAGCCTCAGACAATGGACTGGTGACCATTCTGGTCCTGTTAGATCTCAGTGCTGCCTTTGACACTGTTGATCACAATATTCTCATAGAAAGGCTTCAAAGTGTCGGTATAATAGGAACAGCACTAGGTTGGTTTAAATCTTATTTGTCTAACAGATTTCAGTTTGTTCAGGTAAACCATAGATCTTCCTCAACCTCAATAGTTACTTGCGGAGTACCACAGGGTTCAGTGCTTGGGCAGAAGCTCTGAAAAAGAAACTACTTAGTCAGCCCCTTCACCTGGACGGCATTAAATTAGCCTCCAGTAATAAAGCAAAAAACCTCGGTGTCATTTTTGACCAAGATATGTCATTTAGATCTCACATTAAAGAAGTCTGTAGGATTTCCTTTTTTCACCTTAGGAATATTACAAAAATTAGAACCATCCTGTCCAGGAGTGATGCTGAAAAACTAGTCCATGCCTTTGTTACTTCAAGGCTGGATTACTGTAACTGTCTATTATCAGGTAGTCCACAGAATACAATTAAAAGTCTTCAGTTAGTTCAAAATGCTGCTGCTAGGATTCTGATGAATATTAAAAGAAGAGATCACATTTCCCCTGTTTTAGCTTCTCTTCACTGGCTCCCAGTAAAATCTAGAATAGAATTCAAGATCCTCCTTCTGACATATAAAGCCCTTAATAATCTAGCTCCATCATACATAAGAGACCTGATTGTTCCATATGTTCCTAACAGAGACCTTCGCTCTCAGACTGCAGGTTTACTGGTAGTTCCTAGGATTTCTAAAAGTAGAATGGGTGGCAGATCTTTCAGCTATCAGGCTCCCCTCCTATGGAACCGGCTCCCAGGGTTGGTTCGTGAAGCAGACAATTTGTCTATCTTTAAAACTAGGCTAAAAACTTTCCTCTTTGACAAAGCTTACAGTTAGAGATATGTTTATAGGTAGTTAGAGTCAGGTCAGACAGGTAGATAGGAAGAGACAGGTTAATGTTAGTAGTCAGGCAGAGTGTCAAAAGTTAGGAAGAGATAGGAAGAGGTAGAGTAGCTAGGTAGAGATAGATTAATGTAAGCCAGGTAAAGATCCGGAGCCGGTCGCGGCTTACCGCCGCGGAAGAAATGCGCCCCACAGGGGCCAGCCAGCGCCGGAGAGAGGTCCCTCAAGGGGATCCTCCCGCACAGTGCGGCCGCCCATTACCTGCCGGGTTGAATCCCCCGGGCAGACTGTGCGGACCCCACCCGTTTATCTCTTAAACGTTTCTCGCCCTCTTCAACTCTGTCCTCTCAGTTCTGTCTATTTTTCCTTAAGATAGTTCTGTCTATTTTTCCTTAAGATAGTTGTCGACTATCGGTCTCGTGCCGGTATTTAGCCTTACATGGAGTTTACCACCCACTTTGGGCTGCATTCTCAAACAACCCGACTCCGAGAAGACCCCGGCATGACGGGGGCCGTTACCGGCCCTACACCGTCCACGGGCTGAGCCTCGATCAGGAGGACTCAGACAGAGTGTTGGTAGCCAGGTCTCCTAGTAGCTAGGAGACAGGTTAATGTTAGTAGCTATGCTGCTTTAGGCTAGGCTGTTGGAGGACATTATTAGGGTCTGTT
This sequence comes from Apricaphanius iberus, assembly GCA_028564705.1. NCBI lineage: Eukaryota > Metazoa > Chordata > Actinopteri > Cyprinodontiformes > Aphaniidae > Apricaphanius > Apricaphanius iberus. Next base: position 255,925 of record JAPXFQ010001133.1, on the reverse strand, counting down.
CCTACTTTCTCTCCTACTTCTCCCCAACTGCATGATGTGCTGTCAATTCAAGCACTAACCTGTTTTCTATTATAGTAGGTGCTCCGGATTAGCCCTGCTTGACGACCCTGACTAAGATGGCATTGCAGTGACGGAAAATTCTCCACGTCCTGCAACAAACTTCTGCATCAGTTCTATTGCTCTTTCTGTGTCTCTGTTATGTATTCTCCAAGCCACAGACGGTCGCGGCAGATAACCGCTTGTGCTGAGCCTGGTTCTGCCGGAGGTTTCTTCCTGTTAAAAGGGAGTTTTTCCTTCCCACTGTCGCTGCATGCTTGCTCAGTATGAGGGATTGCTGAGAATTCCACGACGCAATCTTCTGTGGTTCTGTAATTTCTACACTAAAAATTGTATTGTAATAACTCTTTTTGTAAAGTGCCTTGAGATGACATCTGTTGTGAAATGGCGCTATATAAATAAACTGAATTGAATTGAATTGAATTAAATAATGTTTGTATGTGCTCATTGGAGATTCAGAGCAGCAGAAAGGTTTCTGTAACCTTCCCCAACCTGAGCCCTGAGACAATTCCTTCAACTTCAAATTTGTTTTTTGCTCTGACAACCACCATCAACTGGGCCACCTTATATTGACAGTTGTGTGTCTTGCGAAATCATGTCCAATCAAATGAAGTTAGCACAGGTGGACTCCAATTAAGCTGCAGAAACATCTCAAGGATCATCAGGGGAAACAGAAAACTCAGAACCTGAGCTCAAGTTTGAGCTTCTTGGATATATATATATATATATATATATATATATATATATATATATACACACACACACACACTCACACATTCCTGGCCCCCTAACTGCTTCTTCCCTCCACCTCGCTGGCTGTCTCACAGCGTGTGATTGATGTCGAGAGGTGGCCTTAACACTTCTCATGCTGCTCATACATGGAAGGAGGAGGAGGAGGCAGCGTAATGTACATGAGCGATTGATCACCTTGCCTCCACTGCTTGATCACTTCTCCAAAGATGCTTCCTTGGGAATCGATAACCACCACTCTCTGATTTCCCCCCCTCTCTCTCTAAACTTCACTAGAATAGACACAGATAGCTCATTTATGAAGGAAAGACACATTTGCATATGGAAAAATAATTAAAACAAACAAAGTGAAGCTGGGACCCCCTGAAGAGAAAAGGAAAAGGGAGGAGGAGGTGAATAATGTGGGGATAGAGAGAGGTTTAATTGCTCCACACTGAGGTTGTGCCATTTATCTTCAGCTCTCTGGCTCTGTTGCTGTTTCATTTGTCACATTGGTGCAGATGAGGGTTTATGTAGGTGTTCTCTGGATATCTGTTTCAAGGTAAGCACAGCATCAGACTTTTAGAGGGCAGTCAGTGTTGAGACATGAATCAGAGCTCTCCAAAATTAACCTAATCCTTTCCCTTATGCTCCCTTTGTTACCTGAATTTAGCAGCCTATAAAGTCCAGTTTTCCAGGGGATGTTCTGCTCTTTAGCTGTCCATCTCTTTCAGAAGCAGTCAATAGGCTCTAGGAGCTTCCACACTCACTGTTGAGTTCCTACTTTTTAATATGTGTGTGCATGTGTGTGTACGTGAGAGAACAAAGAGTGTGATTAGTTTGTATTCACTCTATGTGGGCCCCCATCTTTGTCTCATTTATGCATGCACGGCGGTTCTGAGCGGGCTCCCCGCTGGCTCTGTAGGGTGCAAGTCGTCACGCGCCGAGGCCCGTTCGCTACGTTAGCACCGCAGTGGCTAAAACTCCATTTTCAGATGAGTGTTTGAAGCCAGAGGATGAAAGAGTGCACTATCCCGCACCCCTCACTCTTGCTCTGCTCTGATGGGCAACTCAGTGGACAGCCACTTCTTAATTAAAGGCACAGTTCTTTGTTGTTTTTTTTCAGATGAAAGTGTATTGACCTGACGGTTTTTTGGGCAGATAAGGACAATAAGGGTGTCACTAGAGTCACTTGGAGTTTTTCAAGGAGATTATCTGTATCTACTGTAGATGTGAATATGTTTAATCCAAGAAAGATGCTACATCTTCAGATTTTAGGTATTCAATTTAACATTATTATTATTTGGTCATAGGGAATCTGCATAACTTGTGCTTCAGTAGAAGGTAACTGGACTTGTTTTGATTCTTGAAGACATGCTTTCTCTCATTTGAAAGGCTTTTTCGGTTCTAATCAAGGGTTAGAAGTATTACACCTAAAATCATAGTCAGAAAAATGACATTAATAACTGTTTTCCTTTAGCATCTATAGTCAGCACAGCTCTACTCAGCTCTTCTTGGTTATAAGGGCTTTTCTCTGTTAACGATTATGTGGTACCAACCCCTTTCTTAAAATCTGCATGGCTTAGGGTCCAAGCATGTTGGGCTGAAAATGAAATCTGAGAAGACTGTCGGTCAATGATTGGTTTGGGGCTGGAGTCAATGGTTGCATCACAACAGCAACCCTCCAGTTATAAGATGTGGTTGAACCTTCTGAGCCATGGTCTCCCCACAGTTACTCATAGAGGCAATAACAAATACAACTAAATGAGTATGAAATAACAAATAATATGATAAACAATATCTGGTGTGAGTTTAAATAACTAAAGACCAAGGTTTGTGTTGAAGAATTTGAGAGTGTGCCAAATTAGCTCTAAAATAATTAAGATTGTTTTAAGACTAAATCTGTTTGACCAACCAGTTCACAATGCAAAACAACAATAACAACTAAAACATAATTTTGATGAAGTGATGTCCGGTTAAATAATTTTCTGAATAAAAAACAACCTTTTGGCCAATTGGTTTTTAAATTAATCAGTCAGCACAGTGATTGATTTCATTTGGTTTTGTCTGATTAAATGTGTCTTGAGATGCTTAGTGACACATGACAGGCTTGATGACATCACATCCAGGTTAATAGTTTGACCTTTGTCAACTAAGAAAATAGCATTAACTGCTAGGATAATAAACACAATTTTGCATGTTTTAAGGACTATTTTATGTAGCTTAGTTAAAAGGAGAGAGGAAAAAATGCTTATGATGATCAAAGCACTGATTGGAATAAAGTTCGGTCACTAATACCCTCATCAAAAGCTTTAGACAATATCAAAATCAAATACAAAATACAGAACAATTTTTAAATTGTTTTATCCTCAACTTATTTACCTCTTTTCAGACTCACTGCAATCGTTCTTAAGAACAAAGTAAGCTCCAGGGAACCAAGGGTTGCATGATCAATGAGCAAAGGAAGGAATGATCAGGGGGAGTCTTTGGACCATGGCAAGGAAACCAGTTAATGTTAGCTAACGGCTAGGGAAAACATGGACTGGAACTGGGCCAGGTGTCTTCATCTCTCAGATCGTGATGTGAAGTACTGTCCATAAGCTTTTATGAGTTATTCTAACACACAAACACGTTAAAACACTTATTTTCTGTTGGTGTTCTTTACGTTTTGGGAACTCGATAAGCGTTACACTGGTTTTCTTGGCCAGGTAAGGTATCGCTAGGTTAGCTTAGGTTCACTGCTAGCATGGCTACGGCTGCTATCTCTCCTGTCCCTCCATCTCTCTCTAAATCTCCTCCTCTCTCCTGCTCTCTGTGTCAGATGTTTAGCTACTCCTCTGCCTCCTTTAGCGAATATCGTAGGTGTAATAAGTGCAGCTTTTTTGTGGCCTTGGAGGATAAGGTTTCTGAACTAGAGGCCTGGCTCCACGCTGTAGAACAGCCAGGCCCAGTAGTAGCTTGTGTGGAGCCAGTTAGCACAGGACTCCTTAGCCGTCCTCCAACAGCTCCCGTGCAGCGGAACCTCAGGCAAGCTGGGTGACTGTTCGTAGAAGCTTAGTCCCAGATCCCAGTGCACGGCCAAACTCCAGCCCTTTTCTGTGAACATTAGGTTCGCCCCTCTCAGCGACGCACCCGCTGAGCACGAGAGGCCGATTCTTGTAATTGGCAGCTCTGTAGTTAGAAACGTGGCACAGAGACACAAAAGACCCCTGTCAGATGCCTTTCAGGGGCTAGAGTTGCGGACATCAGATCCCACCTGAAGCTTTTGGCCAAGGACAAACGGCGGTATAGCAGGATCGTTATCAATGTTGGTGGCAATGACACCCGGTTACGGCAATTGGAGGTCACTAAAATTAGCGTAGCTTCGGTGTGTAGGGCTGCCAAAAAGATGTCTGACTCTGTCCTTTTTTCTGGTCCCCTGCCTGATTGTACTAGCGATGACATGTACAGCCGTATGCTGTCGTTTCACCTTTGGTTGTCAAGGTGGTGTCCAGAAAACGATGTGGGCTACATTGATAACTGGGGGACCTTCTGGTGAAAACCTGGACTGTTACGTAGAGATGGCATCCATCCCACCGTGGACGCAGCTGCCCTTCTTTCCAGGAACATTGATAGGGTTATCTGTAGTTCCCCAATGCCGTGACAACCCCTAGCCCAGGTCAGGGAACAGGGACTGCCACCCAGCCACTACCCTATAGAGAAAGTTTCCCATCCACTACCCAAAACAAATGAATTAAAAGTTAAAGCTACTAAAGCAAAGCATAAAAATCTCATAAAGATAAATACAACTCCGACTGAACAGAAAAATAAATCAATTAAATGTGGTTTACTAAACATAAGATCTCTCCCCTCAAAAACACTCTTAGTAAATGACTTAATTTGTGATAATAATATTGATCTGTTTCCTCTTGCAGAGACATGGTTGCAGGAAGAGGACCATGTCACAATAAATGAGTCAACTCCCCCTAGCTACTTAAACTTTAGTGTCCCTCGAAGTACTGGTCGAGGAGGTGGAGTAGCCACCATCTTTAATTCAGATTTACTAATTAATCCCCCAAAAAAGTAATAAGTAAATAGTTACAGTTCCTTTGAACATTTAATCTTTAGCCTTCCTCATACACATAACAAAGCAGTGGTCTTGTATCATCCACCAGGCCCTTATTCTCAATTTATTTTTAGATCTGATCTTAGATTTTCTATCTGACTTAGTTTTAAACACTGATAAAGTTCTTATAGTTGGAGACTTCAATGTTCATGTTGATGGTGAAAGTGATAGTCTAAATACAGCTTTTAACATTATCTTAGACTCAATAGGCTTTACTCAAAATGTGCAGGGACCAACCCATTCTTGTCACCACACTTTAGATCTTGTGCTGACTTATGGCATTGACTGTGAAGAAGTAACAGTCTTTCCACATAACCTTATCCTGTCTAATCATTCTCTGATTACTTTTAAACTCACTCTAACTGACCATTTCAAACCTGAAAGAAAACGTCATTATACAAGAATGTTATCAGACAATGCTGTAGCAAGTTTTAAAGAAGCTCTTCCAACTTTAGTTTCCTTAGTACATAAAAGTACAATAGAAAATAATGATTTAACTCCTGACCCCTCACAACTGAACATTTTAGTTCATAGTGTTAATTCCTCCCTGCATCTGGCAATAGACAAAGTTGCCCCCTTGAAAAGGAAGGTGGCTAACCATAAAAGATTAGCTCCCTGGTCTAATTTAGAGCTACGTACCCTAAAGCAGAACGTTAGAAAACTAGATAGAAAATGGCGCTCCTCGCATTTACAAGATTCTTATTTAGTGTGGAAAAATAGTCTATTGCTATATACAAAAAGAGCCTTCCAACAGCTAGAAAAGCATATTTTGCATCCTTAATCGAGGAGAATAAAAAAAATCCTAGGTTTCTTTTTAATACAGTTGCCAAACTCACACAGGATCAAAGCTCTGTCGAGCCAACCATTCCCCCAGCTCTAAGTAGTGACGACTTCATGCAATTTTTTATAAATAAAATAGACTATAAAAAATAAGATAAATGGAAACCTTCCCAATATGCTTGCTTCTTCCTTAGTTAGTGAGTTATCTAAAATTCTTGTTATCTAAAATTCTTGAGAAAATAGTTGCACATCAGATGTGTGAGCATTTAAACAATAATGAGCTGTTTGAGAAGTTTCAGTCAGGCTTTAGAGCTCATCATAGCACTGAAACAGCTCTGGTGAAGGTTACTAATGAAATTCTCATAGCCTCAGACAATGGACTGGTGAGCATTCGGGTCCTGTTAGCTCTCAGTGCTGCCTTTGACACTGTTGATCACAATATTCTCAAAGAAAGGCTTCAAAGTGTCGGTATAATAGGAACAGCACTAGGCTGGTTTAAATCTTATTTGTCCAACTGATTTCAGTTTGTTCAGGTAGCTCTGAAAAATAAACTACTTAGTCAACCCCTTCACCTGGACGACATTAAATTAGCCTCCAATAATAAAGCAAAGAACCTCTGTGTTATTTTTGACCAAGATATGTCATTTAGATCTCACATTAAAGAAGTCTCTAGGATTTCCTTTTTTCACCTTAGGAATATTGCAAAAATTAGAACCATCCTGTCCACGAGTGATGCTGAAAAACTAGTCCATGCCTTTGTTACTTCAAGGCTGGATTACTGTAACTCTTTATTATCAGGTAGTCCACAGAATACAATTAAAGTCTTCAGTTAGTCTAAAATGCTGCTGCAAGGGTTCGAATGAATAAAAGAAGAGATCACTTTTCCCCTGTTTTTGCTTCTCTTCACTGGCTCCCAGTAAAATCTAGAATATAATTCAAGAGCCACCTTCTGACATATAAAGCTCTTAATTATCAAGCTCCATCATACATAAGAGACCTGATTGTTCGATATGTTCCTAACAGAGCCCTTCGCTCTCAGACTGCAGGTTTACTGGTAGTTTCTAAAAATTTCTAAAAGTACAATGGGTGGCAGATCTTTCAGTTATCAGGCTCCCCTCCTATGGAACCAGCTCCCATGGTTGGTTTGTGAAGCAGACAACTTGTCTATCTTTAAAACTAGGCTTAAAACCTTCCTCTTTGACAAAGCTTACAGTTAGAGACAGGTTAGACAGGTAACTAGGAAGAGACAGGTTAATGTTAATAGTCAGGTAGATTTTCAAAAGCTAGGAAGAGGTAGAGTTACAATATTAGTCAGTTCCTACTTTCTCTCCTACTTCCCTCCAACTGCATTATGTGCTGTCAATTCAAGCACTAACCTGTTTTCTCTTAGTTTCTTCCTACAGTAGGTGCTCCTGACCCGCCCTGCTTGACGACCCTGACTAAGATGGCATTCCAGTGGAGGAATGTTTTCCACGTCCTGCCACTAACTTCTGCTTCTGCATCAGTTCTGTTGCTCTTTCTGTGTTTCTGCTGCCTTCTCCAAACCCCAGACGGTCTCAGCAGATGACCGCTTATGCTGAGCCTGGTTCTGCTAGAGGTTTCTTCCTGTTTTCCTCTCCACTGTCGCTTCATGCTTGCACAGTGTGAGGGATTGCTGAGAATTCACGACGCAATCTTCTGTGGTCCTCTACTTCCTAAATTAAACATTGTATTCTAATAACTCTTCTTGTAAAGGGCCTTGAGATGACATCTGTTGTGAAATGGCGCTATATAAATAAACTGAATTGAAATTGAAATTAATCAAGAAAAAAAGGCTATTTTTATTTTCTTTGCTCACCTCAGATTATTCCCTGATGTGATGCGGCATTATTATTAGAAATGCAAAAATACTGATGCTGGTATAGGCCGGTAACTTTCTAATGTACTCATACTCTTTAAAGTTAACCTATACCATGGACCGATACAATGGTGAAACTCTGCAATAATTTCACAGAACATTTTTATTTTTCACTTAAAATTTTAGATTCGTGGACATTTTTATTCTTTTTTTATTTAATTCCCCATCATTTATTCTAACAAGCAGTGAACAAAATAAAAACCGTTACAATTCATTGCATTTTTCATGTGGTAGAAATATCGCCGTTGGTACACGGTATCTGTATCATATCTGTTTGAAAAAAAACATTAATGAAGCTCATGAAAACACTCACAAGTTATATTTATAACATAAACTTGAGATCCAGAAAAGTGTATGTATACCACATGAAACATTAAGATTAGTGTTTATGTAATGCTGTGTGATAGAGGCAGAGCTTCTGAAAGATATGGAAGAACGGAGTATTGCAGTATATTACAATAACAATGAACATTATAAATGGCTATGTTCGAACCACTTAGTAGACTAGCAGATGGATCAACTCATCTCATTAAAACAGTGAGGTGGGGAGCTAGAGTTAGCATGCAGTTTCTGTAAACTCTGCCCTCGGCAATGACCCATACCAGCGCAAGATGAGCATTTACCAAAGACATTGTGTAGCTTTGTTGCATCTGTGCAGAACAGGGGGAAAAAATAATAATTTAAACAACTCCTTGAGGTTTTTTTTCTTTCTTTTTTTCTGTAACTATAATTAATTTTAACCCAGAAATACCATGTGGTCATGCCACTCCAACAAACACCTAATTAAAAAATAAGCAACAGTTAGGTTTGAGAGCAGCTTCTATTGGCCATTGGTAATAATATCAAAGACAAAGTGTTATTATTGTCATGTTGCTGCGGCATTTCCTAATCATCAGGCAGAAAAGATACGTTTTTGAGTTTGCTTTTTATGCTAAAGAACGATTATTTCTAAGAGTTTACTAAACATTTTCCAGACCTAATTGAGCAAGAGCTGCCTAAACTGGGGAAAGAAATATATAACAACAAAAACATGCCTAAGGTCTCATCCTTCAAAACAGTCTGAGGAACAACTAAAGAAAAAAATTCTGCTTTGTTAAATGTCAGGTATAAATATATGCCATCAAATTAAATGAAGCTGCTCTCCTGCATGTATTGTACAGAAGCAACTCTTAGTTTCTCAGTTCAACAACAAAATAGCTGATTTAACCAAAGCTGGTGTTAAAGTCTGCTCACTCAAAGTGAGTTTGCATGTTTTTATCCCCTTCTTTTTTCAGATATTTGTAGTCTGCATTAGCATTCAGCCAAAGCAGCCTAGTTCACCCTCTGTAAGGAACTCAACATCATCCCAAGCTGGCTGTAGCTTCAGGCGAAAACAACAAGGCTTTAAAAGCAGGCTGTCGAAGAAGAAATGCTCCCAGTCTTTCAGAATGTGTTCTAATCATGCACTTCCTGTTTTTTTGTTGCTCTGTGAGAGTGTGCATAAAAATCCCTCTCGGTGCAGGAGCTTACGAGCACTGCTGGGTGCTCCGAGTGTCTCCCTTTTAAAGGATATCAGGCACACAGGGATCCTCAGAAGCTGGTGTTGCCAGTTAATGCCTCTATGGAGAGTGTCTGCACTTAAAACAATTGTAGCACCAATGGGTATGTAAACTTGCATGTTTGTGTTTGAAAGATGGAAGGAAGAGTCACTATCTCACTAGGATAAATGCGACTTTGACTAAACAAAAAAAATAGGGCAGTTAGATGTGGTTTATTAAATATAAAATCCCTCTACACAAACAATTTATTAGTAAATGACTTGATATGTGGTGATAAAGTTGATTTATTTTGCCTATCAGAAACCTGGCTGCAGAAGGAGGATTTTGTAATTTTAAATAAGTTAACTCCTTCCAATTTTGGACATTTTCACATTCCTAGAAATACTGGTCAAGAAGGAGGAGTTGCAACCATCCAAGCTTGAAAACAATAAAACCGCTTTTGTTCCTGGTTTTGTATCGTCCACCAGGCCCTTACTCTTGTTGATTAATAATTAATGGAAAATTATTTTATTTTTTTTGACTGCCATAAGCAGTCCTTTAACTATTAATAGCCAAATAGCTACATTTCCTTTAAAAACCCCAACATATTTGCTACCTCGCTTGAGGCCGTTATCTTGATCAGCTTTGCCACGTTGTGTGTTGAATAAAATTGAAGTATAATAAACTTCCCAGATACAAGAGTGGTAAATTCAAAGCAATAATAATGTTCGCCAATCTTTTGATGGCTCTGAAATCAGAAGTCATTGCTCATACAAAAAGCAAATGATCAGTGACATTCCTGCATTTCATTGCCTCAGACTTTAGCAAAAATTATCACCATAGAATCTCCTTGCTAGTTATGAAAACCACTACATGATTTAACATTCATTCATTCTACTTAGTGTAAGCAATAGGTTGTGGCTTTTAACCTAAGAGTTAATCTAACTATTCTTCCAGATAGTTATTCTGATGCTTAGCCTTGGCTTTGTTAAATTAACTTCAAAGTTAATATCATTATTTTTCCGTCTGGTATTCAGATGTTAAATTAATCAGTAGGTTTGGGAAAAAAAAACACTGCTTACAGTTGGAGTAACTCAGGTTAATCGCTTGTTTGAAATCACCCACCAAAAAGGGTGAAAGTTTTGCTAACTTGCCAATATTCCTCCAAGAATAGGAATTAATTTTAACACTTGAAGCATAGTGTTGCCATAAGACACAGGTGGCGCTGCTAACCTGTGCATCGTTCTGAACAGGCATTTGTAAACGTGAAAGGTATGGCTATTTGTTAGCATTGTTGTTTTGCTTTCAGCAATTGTTTAACAACTGTTGTTTTAAAGTTCAGCAGAGATGGAGTCAGAACCCCATATGACTGAAGCTGTGAGCCCTGTCAATCCAAGAGAGATGCAGAGACAATAAACTGTCGCTGGTCTGCTTGAATTATCTTCAAATGAGGTAGAGGATTTAAATGATATCTCCCATGCTGAATGTAATGCTGAGATCCAGAAGTTGATTATCCTGATTTATTTTTTAAGCGACGTTACGTTTCAAAATCTGAAGATGACGATGTTCTTAAATCTTTGTTTCTCCGTAACCTTCATTAGACGATACGGCAGGACGTAACCTTGCATTGCAGGAAAGAGAATCTCAGCATGACAGAGGCTCGCAGGTTCCCTCAGCTTGTTTGGGAGATACGCGTCCATCCAGTCTTAAAGGGGGGAGTGAATAAAGCCAAAGTTTTAAATCTTCTGACAGAAAACAGACTCATACGAAAGCATAAATCCAGCTCCTTTCCACAATGCAAAGCAAAAAAAGTTTAATTGATAAAGGTTTTGGTTGCTCCAAAGAGGTTTTAACCATGCAAGACTTAAAGGGCCTATATCAGTCCAGGTCACCGTGCATGTCGGCGTCCTGATGCCTCCGCCAACTCCTGCCAATTCCGGCTCTTTAACATGGTTTTAACTGGTTTTTAATTCTTTTTACCTGTTTGTTTTTTGTTTTTAATCATTTATTTTGACCACTTTTAACCGTTTTTAACTTTTAGCGACTTATCTTTTATCGGACCCATAGCCACCCACGTAGCGCCAACCCCAGGACTACAGCCAGGACCCGCCGAGGGCGGCTCCACTATTAAATTCAATTCACTTTTATTTATATAGCGCCAGTTCACAACAAATGTCATCTCAAGGGACTTTACAACAAAAGTCATTTCAATACAATTATACAAACAATCCAATCAGTTAAGTTTTCTATGTAAGGAATCCCAGCAGATTGCGTTGAGTCATCGGCGTGAGGTTGTGCCCGGATCATGCAGACTCCAACCACAGCAATTCCTCAGCAAACCCTCATACTGAGCAAGCATGTAGCAACAGTGGAGAGGAAAACTCCCTTTCAACAGTAAGAAACCTCTGGCAGAACCCTTGCTCAGTACAAGCAGTCATCTGCCACGACCGTCTGGGGGTCTGAGAAGACAGAGAAGAGACAGCATGGAGGATGCTCGGTGACTTTGAGCATCATCTGGACCAACACTCCCCATCCAGCAGGGGGCATTACAGCTGAGCAGGGTACCAGACTGGGTAGAGCTTCTATGGGGAGAAAAACACCGAAAGAAAACTTGGTTAACAATTGCATTAACATTAGGAAAAAATATATCTGGAGAGTGGTAGAAAAGAAAAGTAGAATCCACCCGAATCCACGGAACGAGCCCTCGGCTCCCTATAAACATTGCTGCAGTCCTGTGGAAGCCAAGCTGCCCAACATCCAGCAGGTTCTGGACACCGAGAGATCTTCTGCTCAGAATCAGCCTGCACACCATCCACCCGGACACTCTCATCATTGGAGATTCTATTATCCTGCACATTAGGATGAGAGGAGCTGTCACCCTTTCTTTCCCTGGAGCTACAGTAAAGGACATTTCTGAACAGATTCTGGACTCCATCTAACATCACCCATCTGTGAGTAAGATTATAATTCATGCTGGCACCAATGACATTCGAAAACAGCAGTCTAAGCTCCTAAAGCAGTATTTTATTCATCGTTTTAATCTTTTAAAAGACAAACCTCTCTCTGTTTTTATTGCTGGCCCCACTCCCACCATCGGCAGAGGAATAAGTCATTTCAGCAGGCTCCTGTCTCTAAACACCTGGCTTTCCTCTGCTACCGTGATGCACAATACTGGTTTTATAGACAATTATAACATTTTATGGGGCAGGAGTCAATTGTTTGGGGCAGATGGACTACATTTAAACAGACAAGGCACACAGATGCTGGCACTTAGCCTGGCATACCCTCGCCCACCCTTGTCCACAAGACCGGCCCCAACTGCTCCTGCCTGCTCTGCCCCATCCACAATATCCTGATGTGCAGCTGTCCCCTGTTCTCATAAACTCAATCCTGATTTTAACAGTAACTCCCATATCGAACTTGGACCTTGTCCCACTCCATTCATACCTGTTATTATCAGCAGGGAGCGAACAAAAAAATCATTAACTGAAAAAATTACTAACATCCCACCTACAGTCAATCATACAGTCACGCCATCTCCAAACACTATTAATATGGCTCATTTAAATGTTCGCTCTCTGCTGAATAAAACTTTATAATAAATGATTTGATTTTAGACAGTAATCTTTATTGTGTATTTCTAACGGAGACATGGCTGAGTGCAAATGCCCCTGCTGTTCTTACAGAGCACTTTTTATTCACGAATTCAAGAGTTTTTATCAATTTTACACAATTCCTATTAAAGGATCATTTTAGCTGGTGATTTTAATCTACATATAGATACCTTTTTAGATCCTTTATCAACAGATTTTTTTTTTAAATTTTGAATTATACGAATTTTAGCCAGCATGTCATGCAGCCAACTCACAACATATGACACCCTTGGATTTGGTCATAACATATGGCCTGTCCACCAGTGTGTCCTCTGTTGTTGACTTGGCTGTCTCTGACCACTACTGTGTGTTTTTCAAAATCACCAGTTTTATCCAATTAGAAACCTCTGTGAGAACTGTGAGGAAGCATCATCTAAACCCTGAAGTGGCTGCAGTTTTCTTTAAGCTTTTAAAAAGTGATTTTATTGTGAATGATTTTAACAGTAGGCTTAAATCTGCTCTTGACCTGCTGGCTCCACTTAAAGTTGTAAACATACATTCAAAATGTACAGTACCATGGAGAAACAAAGATCTTAAATATTTAAAAAGGAGCTGCAGGGAGGCAGAAAGGAAATGGAGGAAAAATAAAATCACAATAAATCATCAGATATACATAGAACGTATCAAATTATATAAGAGAGCTTTAAGAAATTCCAGAAATACATACTTTTTCCAGAATTATCTCAGAACATAAAAATAATCCAAAAACTCTGTTTTCCACCATTGACAACATTCTTAATTATCTGTCTAATACTTTTCAGAAAACCCCCTCAAACACTCTCTGTGAGGAGTTTCCAGACCACTTCAGAGGGAAGGTAGACACCATCAGATGTAATATTTTATTTTCTCAAACTAACATGGTTTTACACAAATCTGAGTGTCTGCCTTTACCAGAGGAAACACTGGACAGTTTTGTCCTGGTAGAAGCTGGGACCCTTGATAAAGTTTTCTCCTCAGTCAGGCCCACCACAAGCGCTTTTGACTCGATTCGCACACGTTTTTTTAAGCAATTTTTCTGGTTCTTTTAAAGATGAGATTTAAAACTTTATGAATTGCTCCCTTCAGACGGGGGTTTTCCTGCCGCCTTTAAAGCGGCGGTAGTGAGGCCCCTGCTGAAGAAGAGCAATTTAGATTTTAATGATTTACACAACTACTGGCCGGTATCTAACGCACCATTGTTAAGCAAGTTTTAGAAAAATTTGTTTTTATTCAACTCAATGATTTTATCAACACTTATAATGTCCTAGAGAAATGTCATTCTGGTTTTAGGGTGAACCACAGCACAGAGAGGGCTCTTTTAAAGATTTTAAATGATTTTAGATTAAACTATGATGCTAAGAAGGTGACAGTGTTGGTTCTACTGGATCTAAGCTCTGCCTTTGATACAGTAGACCACACTATTCTTTTAACCTGTTTAAAACCGATCGGCCTCTCTGGTGCTGTTCATAGATGGTTCACATCCTATCTCACAGAAAGGACTTTTATGGTAAGTTTAGATACCTGTTCCTCTAAGGTCCATAAGATGACATGTGGTGTTTCCCAGGATTCAATTTTAGACCCAGTGCTTTTTAACCTGTATATGATCCCTCTTGGCAGTGTCATCAGAAGACATGGAGTTAACTTTCACAGTTATGCTGATGATACACAGTTGTACATCTCCATGTCTCCTGATGACACACGGCCAATGGATGCACTTTTTAACTGCATTTTAGAAAATCCTGGAGGTTTGCTAAATAACTAAAACTGAGGTTTTAGTTATCAGGCCTGAGGCTCAGAGAGATAAACTTTTACCAAAACTACAAATACTGTCTTTTAAGCCTTCTTTACAAGTGAAAAATCTGGGTGTGATTTTGGACTCAGAGCTGTCTTTTATTCCACACATTAAAAATAGTACTAAAATAGGTTTTTATCACCTAAAGAACATTGCCAGAGTCCGCCGAATTCTCTCTCGGGCCAATACATGCTTTTAGCACATTACACCGGTCTTAGGATCACTGTGTTGGCTCCCCGTATGTTTTAGGATCCATTTTAAGGTTTTTTTAATGGTTTTTAAGTGTCTTAATGGTCTTGGGCCTTCCTATCTGTCATAAATGCTTTAACCATATGAACCCTTGCGGTCTCTGCGCTCCTCTAGCAGCCGTCTCCTTATCATCCCGAAAGTCAGGACACAGACTCATGGTGAGGCGTCTATCCATTATTATGACCCTCACCTCTGGAACAGGCTGCGAGAGGACCTCAGGGCCGCAGAGAACGTTCATATTTTTAAGAGCAGGCTCAAGACTTACCTTTTTAGCCAAGCTTTTAACTGATTATTATTTATTAATATCTGTTTTATCGTTCTGTATGTTTTATTTGATTGAATTTTTAGTTGTGATGATGATTTTATTTTGGGTTTGGGAAGGGTAGGATTTGTGGGGTCATTTTAACATGTAAAGCACTTTGAGAAGCTTTTGTATTTGGAAAAGTGCTTTATAAATAAAGTTTGATTGATAGCTACATGCTAATGCTAATGTGTGTTAGCCATTTATAAAGCTCCTTATGTGATCTTATAACAGCATTGTGTGGTTAATTAATTTATCTGTAGCATCTCAGAATGTTCAGTAAACGGGTGCAAAGAACACCCACAGCTTTTTTACATACTGGATTGGAAAAATGCCCTTACTGGAATCAGCTAGTTGTTTTAGGCTCTGTCTAAAGCCTGGAGATTTAGCAACTGAACTAGGCTTTATTGATTCAGTTTTTTTACAAATAAAATAAAATGAGCCAAACGTCTGAGCGCTTAATACAACAGAGCTTCATTGTGGTACTTTGTGCTTTTCAAATTCAATCTCGGGAGCTCAAAGCCCAATGAAATGTTCTCTGAGTTTCAGAGCTCCGACCACTGAGAAACGGGAGCTGAAAGCCGCATACGGTGGGGGTCTGAACCAGCAGGTGCCGCATTCATTTGCTGTCGCCGAGCTGATAAGAAAAGGTACCGTTCAGTGAAAGAAAGTTGGTGCTGATCGCTGTTCAGCCACATCGGAGGATGAGCTAAATGCATCCCCAAGGGCCAGAAGGCCCACTGTAACTAGCTACAGCAGTGATAGTTAGCCGCCAGGCTAACTTCGCCCAATCCCCTTTCCTCACCGATCCGGAGACAACTTCGAGAACTTTAATCATTCATAGGGACTGTTTGGGCAGAGGCAAATTAGTTTAGCATTACTAATTTTAAGGGTGTTTGTTGTTACTTTTGTTAACTTGTATACATTTTCATCTGTTATCTTTGGGTAAACCAGGCCTCTCGGCCTGAAGTTTTACCCAGTGTTTTAAAAGACTTTCCCGATAAGGGTCATTTTAGATCCTGCAATTTGAGTTGCTCAATCCAACAGGAGTCTCCCCGTTTTTGTTAAATGTTTAATAAATGTATTTGAGCTGCTTCAAACACCCCACATATGCTACCCGGAAGCTTGATGCTACATATTAGCCTAGGTGTTCCGCCCAGGCCTCCACTCAATGAATAAACAATTATAAATGCTCAAATAGAGATCGGTTCAAAGAAAATTAAGAACAGAAACTTATCCTATTAGCCATATTTGAAACCCTTAATGCATCCATATGCTGGAATTAGATTGTTTACTGCCGTGATCATTCAAAATAGAAATAATGTTCTTAAAGTCAATGACTTCTTGTCCAGATGATTTTTTAAACAAACGTTTCTTGATCCAAAGAATGCATTAATTTTCCTCACATTGTTTTATTGGTTTACACATAATTCAATGGTGCTGTTGGGTCACACAGCCAACGGGTGGTGCTAATCTGCTCTCTTCCTCCTGAAGGTGGGGGGGCAGAATCTATAAATAGAAGTACCCGTCCAGCCACTCACTCTTCCTCACGCAAGCCAGCAGCCGGACTTGCTCCAAAGGAGAGATCAAGCAGCTACCTCACCTCGCTGGCGACGGGAGGGCTGGGTTTCTGGAGAAACTCGCTTCAAGGAACCCAAAGACCATACCAGGTGAATCCCACACATTGATAAACAAAACGTTGTGTGATACTCAAAGCCCAACAGAAGGTTCCATGAGTTAGGGTTAGGGTTACATTTAAATGATTTTCATTTTAAAATAAAATCATTGGCATTCTCCTAAACATGATTACTTCTCTCTCAGTGAATGGGACAGACTAGTTTAGGCAGACTTGTGAGGATGCTGTTACAGTAATAAAGGCGGCTAGAGATAAATGCATGGATGTGTTTTTCTACGTCTCCTTGTTTCATCAGTTCTCTAATCCTAGAAATGTTCCTCAGGTGATAGAAAGTTGACCTTGTGATTGCCTTTATGTTACACTGGAGGTTCAGGTCTGAGTCCATTATTGCACCTAGATTTCTGGCCTGGTTGGTAGTTTCTAGTTGGACCAACTGAAATTGTGTGGGACATCCAGCTGTTAATTTGTTAAATGCATTTATTGAGGATCTAGATAGGTTCAACATCACCTGGTGACATTGAGATATAAAGTTGAGTGTCGTTGGCATAGTTGTGGTAGTTTATATTATTTGTTGTCATAATCTTGCTAAATAGGAGGGGCCCTAGGATGGAGCCCTGGCGGACCCTGCATGTGCTTTCTGTGTTCAGTGATGAGAATTGGTTAATCGAAACAATTCTGTTCTTGAGGTAGGATTTGAGTGTCGTACCAGAGAGTCCGACCCAGCTCTCTAGACATTCCAGTAATAAACCTGATTCTAAACCTTCAACTTGTATGTAAGACCCAATCCAAACCAAATTATTTAACAAAGTCTTCCCTCCGGTTATTGGGTAGAGTTAGGGTTACTGTTTTAGATATGATGAATCTATCTTTAATAAATGGATATTGTAGTATGCAAAATTTGATCATATGTGTTAAATGTCATGTATGATGGCATATTGAAAATCGCACGATTACAGGATGTGAAGGCTGGATAATTGGGCACTTTTTGAGGAACATCAAAGCCCTTGTATATGTTGGAAGTATGTGTGACCTTTGAGGACCTCTGAGACAAAGAGTTTTATTGCAGACTATAAAACCATAAAATTCAGGATGGACTCACAGGACAGACCTCGGATCTTGTGATGTAGGAGCAGGACAATGGTCAATACACTAACCAGCTTTTGTTTAGGACTGTGTCAATAAAGCCTGGGAGAATGAACTTTTGACTTGGATCCAGGAGAAAGACACGTCCCTTATGACTGCATGATTTTGGACGGACCAATCATTGTCAAGACACTTTTGAAAAACGTTCTGATTGGAGCAGATTAATCCTGGGAGGTTTTGGACGTTTATAAAAGTTATGACACGAAAACCATTCTTCGTCAGAAATCTTTGTCTGGCCCAGAGAAAATAGGGCATCTTTCTCTGTAAACTGCAATTTGTTAATCTGTTTAAAATAAAAGTGAGAACTGGAAATTGGCTCCATTTTGTCTCTGCTTGAACATGCACTGAATTATCTTTTTTATAAAATTTTAATTCTACAAATGGTGACCTCGACCGTGTGCAGAGTTTGGACCAAGATCCAGTTATTTTTTAAGTTAATTAACGGACATGTATTTGCTCTATTGACAATTTGCGCAGAGTTGCGTGGTTTTTAATTCTGTTGATTGGTTAATCTAACATTGGGTAATGTTGTCATGCAAGTTAAATATGTTTTTTTGTTTTGAGCAGATTAACTGTTGCGGGCCCGTAGTGTTGAAGCTGCTCATCTGTCTGTCTCTCTGTTCTGCGCATGACTGCGACCTGCTTTGCGCTCCGCAGAGAAACACCGGTGCCTGCTGGGAGATGGAGTTTGTTACTCTGCAGGACAATGGAGCAGATGGACCGGATGGAGTGGTCCCTTCAACGAATAAAATCGGAACCAAAGTGCGGATCGGGGCTTGAGAAGTGGCATCTCAATTTCGAAAGGACGTTTTTGAAGATTCTTCAGGGCTGGCAAACGGAAAACATTGCGGCAGAGCCTGTGTGCCCTCCGTAATATGTACGGATTACCTTGTTGAAGCCGGTGTATCCCCAAACGCGCGATTGAGCCAAGCAAATTGGGTTGTGAGTGATGGTCCGACTTTTGGTGTGGTCCGATTGAGGTTAGTGTTGTTAGGTTAGTTTTTAATAATATTATAAAAGTACTGTGTTTGGTGTTTTGAGGTGACGAGCTGGTGTGTGAGGCGCATGCGCTTGTGTATGTGTGTCTGTATATGTGTGTGTGTGATGTTTTTTTACGCAGGCGCTTTGCGAGACGTGCTGAGATGTTGTGTTTCTGTTAGAATGTTATAGTATAAATAATGAACTCGAGTATAATAAATAAATTAAAATAGATAAATAAATATATAACTAAATATGATGGATCACTGAAATTATAAATTTATAAGAATTGGTTGTGAACATTTAAAACAGGCCATCAGAGCGAACAACAAAGCTAGGTGGTGAGATGGCGGAGCTAATTCTGTGTGATTTTCTGCTTAATAGCACTGCTAACATACAACAGCTTTGACTATATGTTTTGATAAATAAATTAGTGGTAATAGGCGGTTTTCTGCCATCTGTTCGAGTCTTTCGAGTGGTTTTCTGGAGGCCGGCGCCGGGAAATTTCTCAAAGCGGACTACAAAAATTGTAACAGATTGGTCTAAACCTCCGCGATAAAATAATTAATAAGGTCTTAAAATCACCGCTTATAATGTTGTGTTTTTTGTTAATGGTTTTGGGTTGTAACTGACGTTGTAGATTCGGTGTTTTCTGTGCAGTACAGCTGTGTTGAAAGCATATGTTTCAGTCCGTGTTGGACGAACAGGAGATTGTTTTTGTTCATGCCGAATTAAATTTTGGTAAAGTGGTATAAATTGTGCGGATAAAGTCCTGGTATTGCGGTAAGTCCTTTTCTAAAGTGTGTGATGCGATTTTCTTGATTGTTTTCGCCTTACGTTTTGTACTGTTTTAGGTTTCGTTGCACAAAGAGAGTTTACGGTACCACGTTGCTGCAGGCTGCTAGCTATGCTAGCGTTTTTGCTGTTGTGTGTCAATGTGTTTTGTGCTTTAATCCTAACTGCATGTTCTGTGTGTTGTAAGCTAGAAGTTGATTTTGGATAGAAAGTGATTACAGACTCCTGTAGACGATTGCCTTGTTAAGACTTAAACGAATTTGGATTTTGTTAAATTTTTCTAATTAATTAGGATGTCATATTTTACATGACTGGACGTTTGTTAGAAAACGGACTCAAAATAACTGTTCAGATAAATTTTGTTTGCTGCTCATTTGGACTCCCTTAGGCAATGTTTTAGCACATTTTCTACGAAGGGCAATTTAAGGTGTTTCACATTTAACTGAACTGTTACGGTATGGAGATTAAAGATTAAGAAGTACATGCTGAATTTAGCTAACTGGTTTTGCCTGAGAAGGCTCAATTTATCACATGAGGAGAGCATGTACATTTATTGGGATAATTATGCATGTTACAATTAAACGCAAATGACTGAGAACAGTTACTCATGAGTCGATTCTGACTTGGTGAAGTTTTAATTTTTGATTTCATCTTTAAAATTAAAAAGAGGGGAGTGTATAGTAAAAATAAAAGTTGCATTTTTTTGAATCTTTAATTAGGTGGATTTGTTGCTTTTTGATTGATCTAAGCAGGAGTTGATTAAGTTGGTCTAAATAAAGATAAAGCTATGAGCAGTAATTATAAGAATGGAACGAAAAGCAAATGGTGTTAATTGGAAAGCAACAAACTGGTCTAAATTATTTTTTTAAGCACCGTGTTGAATGGTACAGAGAATGAGTCTGTGATTTAAATAAGTATCATTTATGCTAAAATTATGTTTGGCTTATTTCTGATGGCTCTATAGACTTTAGAAATATAGCTTAGTCTCTGAATGAATGACCTAAAGGAAACTGGTGTTAATTTATTTACACAATTGAACATTCTTAAGGACTTTGTGGACACTAAATGCTTATTGGATTTATCAAATTTCAACTGGGGCTCAAGGAGTAACCCAGCATATTTCAATTCCGTTACAAATTGAATGTTTTACCATGCAAAACAATACTTATCATAGTATATTTTCTAAACTAGTGGGATTTGAATGTTTGAGTTTGAAAAAAAAAAAAAGAAAACATTAAAACACAGAGTCATCTTTAAGGCATCAGTTTGTTTTTAAACAGGCTGGGGATAAATTTGGAATTGGTCTAAGGATTGAAAGTAACAACTAAATTCTTTGGTAGATTTGTTTATCAGCAGGTGATCGAAATGATGGTTTAATTTAGAAGTAAGAAGTAAATTCTAATTCATTTATTCTGATCGTGTAGAAGCAAAATGTGATTGGACCAGCTACATTGAAATAATTTTTACCATATATTTGAATGCACATTTTGTTTTGACAAATAAGAATTGGTTTTAGTTTTAAAAGTTTAATATTAATTTTTCAGAGGTTATTCATTAATTGTTAGCTAGTCTACTTGATGCTGAGAGTAAATTTACAGGTCCTAAAACATTTTAGAACAGTTCTGATCATAGAATAATGGCATTATATATCATTTGATTAGTGGGGACTCTGTAACTGACAATTTATTTAGATTTTTTGATTTTATTTTCTTTATTTTTTCTTATTTTTTATTTTTTTCTCTTTCTCTCTTAACCTTTATATATTTGGTTCGACTTGGATTCTGACCCAGGTTTCTGAACTGCGGTCTGCTTATTAATGAGAACTTTGGAAAATGTTAATTTGAGAAGCTGGATTAAAGAAACATGATTCAGTGGTAATTTATTTGACATTTCTAGAAGCTTCAATTCAATTTGGTGTTTATCATTGGAGAAAAGAAAAAAAAAGAAGCCTGAGAGGATAATTGGGATACTGAAAAATGCTAGTTTTTGTTTTTATTTTAATGCTACTAGTTTGTGTTTAGAGAAATCTTATCTCTTGAACCTATTTTATTGAATTTTTTTCTACTGCTAAGGGGAATTAGACTACTATGTATCCTACAAAAATTTAAGAGGAGTTTTAGTTGCAAAAATCAGTTTGACTATGTTTGATTCACTTCACAGAATCGGACAGATGTTTTTGAAGTATGAAATGTTTTCATTATTTACAATCAGAATATTTGGGCAAGTTAGCACATTTGGGTTTGTTTAAAGAGGAATCATATAAGCAAAAGTTACTTTGAATTTAGATTGGATTGTGTTTAAAAAAGAAAAAAGTACTTTAGGTTTGGCAATTTCTATAGGGAAGCTGTTTTGTCAGTGATTTAAATCTTGGATTTTTCTTTAGAAATATGGATAGAATTTGAAGTATAGCAAACTGAAGACCATTTTTGTAAACTATGTTGTGTTTATCAGTCAGTACTGTTCTCTGATTTTGTTTTAAACATTTGATGTTTTTAATTTTGATATTTTTTGTCTGAGCCAGCTTGATAGAGATCCAGTACACTTAAGTGATGGGGAGTTGGAGACTGGATCTTTGCAGATGGTTATTGACTTTATTTTTGTTATTGCAATGTTTTAGTGGTGCTTTAGCAATATCTAACAGAAAAATCCAGCCTTTTTTTTATTTTTTTATTTTATTTTATTTTTTTTTTATTTATCTATTTACTTTGTGAACAGACCACTGAACTTTGAAGAAAAGAATTAGTGAATGGTATCAATGCAGTTTATATCTGAGGAATAGACATTATGTTATGTTTGCTCTCAGACACCATTTTGTAGGACATCAACATAGAGCCTACTGATCTTACTGATTAATTTTCAGATATTTTACTCACCTCAAGGATTTGGGAGACTGCTGAGACTGAAATGTATTGCCCACGAAGGAAGTTATGGGGGTGATGAAAGAATTTGCAGAGTGGGTAAGACTGACTGATAGAGGTTAACCTGCGTTTTTCTATACTTTTGATTGTATTTGTGATCAGACCATAGATCTACTTGTCTGGACATGTTTGGTAAAACTAAATAAGATTATATTGATTTGCCAAATTAGGGCATGGGACATGGTTATGGCTGTCTGTCCACTGTTGACGCACTCCAATGGCTGCAAGGAAGCTCGGTGCTTTGTGTTGAGACTGGATGGAATGTCTGGTCTGCTTATCTGTGGAATGTCTTGTCATAACTGCCTTTCGACAATAATGCAGGAGACAATTTGCTGAGATTAACAAACGTTCTTGGCTTTATCCACAGCAAGCACCTGAGGAAATGGGGAGAGCACAAAGCTGCTGCCCCAGTAGGACAGGCCTGTCGGGTGCTGGATGGGAAAACATGGCTCTGTTCCCATGCTCAGGCTTGGTGAATTTGAAGATAATTGGATACTTTAAATTTATAGGTTTAGTTTTGTTAATTTATACTTGGAAAATTTACAGGGTCTGACAGCTAAAGTGTGAAAAACTCAGGCTAACTAAGTTAGTTTTTGCGTACTTATGGGATATATTTAATCATTTGATTCCATACCAGGTTTTCTTAATGGCATCAGATCGCATCTTCCTGCACCTGAATGAATTGGCTGTGTTTGGAAAATGGTCAATTACGGGAGTAATTTACCATTAAAGAGGGATTATTATTGTAATCATCTGATTATGATTTCATTTGGAAAAGACAGTTCCTTTATAGACATTTACTGAATGCAGCTCCCAGCAGGCTTGGACGGAATGCCAGCGGTGCGGAAGAGAAGATATGAACTTTTAAAAGAACAAAAATGTTATTTCTAACTATTTTTTTCTGTTTCACAGGGTTCTTCCCACTTTAAGTTTGATTTATTTCAGAATATAACATAGTAAGAATGTATATGTTCATGGATTTTCTAAGCTTCTTCCACAGTATTAACATGTATCAAGTCAGATTTAATTATCTCTTCACATGTAAGACATTCTTATACATTTTTGGGTTTTGAATTTAGTTTGTGGGAATTGTTAAAATAAATTTTTTGGTTAATGCCAAAAGAGGGTGAATTTATAATTAACAGATTTACATTTATTGAGTAAGGGGAGTTAAGCTTAAAAAGGTATCTTAACAGGTTGTGATTTGAATTTTAATCTGGAAGTCTTGTTGTGGTATCATATGAAAGACTTCATGTTTTAAACTGATGAAATTTCTTGGGTTTGATTTTTTTGCATTCTCAAAATGCTTTACAGGTTTTAGATCTTAAGTTTTAAACACTAACCCTGAAGGAGAGTACAGAAGGTGATCCATCTATAATAAATATAGATGGAAAAGAGGGATTTGTAGTATGCAAAATTTGATCATATGTGTTAAATGTCATGTATGATGGCATATTGAAAATCGCACGATTACAGGATGTGAAGGCTGGATAACTGGGCACCTTTTGAGGAACATCAAGCCCTTGTATATGTTGGAAGTATGTGTGACCTTTGAGGACCTCTGAGACAAAGAGTTTTATTGCAGACTATAAAACCATAAAATTCAGGATGGACTCACAGGACAGACCTCGGATCTTGTGATGTAGGAGCAGGACAATGGTCAAGACACTAACCAGCTTTTGGTTTAGGACTGTGTCAATAAAGCCTGGGAGAATGAACTTTTGACTTGATACAGGAGAAAAACCACGTCCCTTGTGACTGCATGATTTTGGGACGGACCAATCATTGTTAACACACTGTTTAAAATGTTCTGATTGGAGCAGATTAATCCTGGGAGGTTTTGGATGTTTATAAAAGTTATGACACGGAAACCATTCTTCGTCAGAAATCTTTGTCTGGCCCCCAGAGAAACTAGGGCATCTTTCTCTGTAAACTGCAATTTGTTAATCTGTTCAAAATAAATGTTAAGAACTGGAAATTGGCTCCATTTTGTCTCTGCTTGAACATGCACTGAATTATTTTTGATAAAATTAAATTCTACAATATCTACCACAAGAATTTAAGGTTTCTGTAATTACACCTTTACTTAAGAAACCCTCCCTGGATCAAGATGACTTAACTAACTACAGACCTATATCTTACCTTCCTTTCTTATCCAAAATTCTTGAGAAAATAGTTGGCAACCAAGTTTGTGAGCATCTCAACAGCAACAACCTGTTTGAAGAATTTCAGTCAGATTTAAGAGCTCATCATGGCACTGAAACAGCACTGGTAAAAGTTACCAATGATATTCTAATGGCCTCAGATAATGGATTTGTCTTGTTAGATCTCAGTGCTGCTTTTGACACAGTCGATCATATTTTTTTAGAAAGGTGCAAACGTGTTGCAAATCCTACCTGAAGAACAGGAACTTTTTTGTGGGGACAATTCTCATCACCCAATATTTCCCCTTTAGATTAAAAGATTGCACGCTGTTCATTGTTGGAAGCTAGCAATAGGTTTGTTTACCACATGGTCCAAGAACGTAATATTTCTGTGGAGGCAGAGGTTTGACTGTTAAGTCCACTTGAACAGTGGCAAAAGGATGAGGATCCAACCAAAAAGGTTTGACAGTTAAGTCCATTTGAAGAATGGCAAAACAAGCAATTCAGTCCATCTGAAGAATGAATAATGGTGAAAAAACAGTTCAGCAAACAAAAAAAAAGATATGGGTCCAGCAATATGTATCTCACAAATATTTTCCAATATTTTCACCTTTTTGATTAATTGTTTTTCTGTTGTTTAACCTTCTCTTTTTCGTTTTTTCCTGTTAGTGCTGTTTAACTTCATTAGATGTTTTTCCTTCTTTGAACTTATTTCTTGTATCTGTTACCTTCTATTCTATCTGTTCACTAGTGCTTTTGTTTTCACTTAGTTTCCTTTATTCTAATTTCCTTAGATACTGTATCTTTTATCTTTGGAGTTATTCCTTATTCTTTTTTATTTTGGATATGGTTCTGTCTATTTTCCCCTTCTATTATTTCCTTTGTGTTCTTCTGTTTTCTCGTACCATTTTGTCCCCCTGCCCAGTTGCTGATGGTCTCCACCTGCTGTCTCCCTCTCACCTGTAACTGCTTAGCTCTAATTAGTCCTTAAGCCTAGTGTGGTAGAAATATGGGGGTGTTTCTTAATGTCAAGACGCCTCGCCTACCAAGGTACTGCCTGGGTAGGCAAGGCACCTTGCTTATGAGGACCCTCTCCTTCCTGGGTCAAAAAAACGGTTTGGAACAGACTTGCCTTACGTGACCGCGGCTGCAGGCTTACGTGCTCTGTTTACGTCCTGCCCATCGTAGTTGCATTGTAGCCTAGTAATATTACTTCAGCCATGGAACTGGAAATGTATAACGAGAGTTTTACTTCTTTTTATATGTCGATTAAATCAAATGTGCAAACGAATTAGTACCTGGTAGCCACCGAAGCTGCAACTACTAAGCAACTAACCAACCATATATAACTGCTTGTGATCTAAAAAATAATAATAAAAAAAACAAAACAAAAAACATTTTAGATATAAGCCCGATGGTTATAATTAGCTGACTTACATTTAAAATGGAAATTTGCCCCCGTAGTAGCTGCTGCCGGCTCCTACCGCGCTGTATTCTGGGAAATTTTTGACAGAGACAAAGCATCAAGGCATGTCTGATGTATCCTTGGTCGGTTAGCTAAACGGCTAACAAACGGAGGACAGATTCCTTGGTAGCACATGAACATTGGAACACGCCTTGGCGTCAAGGCAAGGTTCCTGGGCATTGAGAAACACCGTGGGTGTCTGAGAGGGCTCGGATGAGAGAATAAAACAAAATGTCAGCCATATTCGTACATAGTTTATTTTACGTGCACAGAGGGCCTCCTGCTGAGAACCCTGAAGCTTCAGCACAGATGGATGGGTATATCTAGTAGTCAGTCACACCCTATTGAATCAGCTTCTGACTGATCATTACATCATACAGATGATTTCATACATAATCAAACAGAAGAGGAAGTGTCTCTTCAGTAGTCAGCAGTAAACAATCAGGAGATAGTTTCACTGGACAAACAGAATATAGAAAACAATAAAGGACACTTTTTATAATGCTGAGAAATACATGCACAGGATCTGTCATAAGTTTAACACCAGATAATAACAAGAGTTGTCATAAGTCAAGATGAGATGTTTATATATAATTTGTTCTTGTTTGTACCTTAGAATCAGAACAGCTGTCTAAGAGCTGAGTAAGAGAATTGAACCTTTCTTAATGTCCCAGCATTAATAAAAAAAATTTCCGTCACACCTAGTTTATGCTTCACCGACAGCAGCTTTGCACCCCTCTTTCTCTCCATTTTCTGTTGATGGTTCTGTGTTGTAATTCAATTACCGACCAGAACAGCAGTGGGTTCTAAATTTTCATGGCAGCTTTACCTACTGTTGCAACGTACTTTCTAGTTAAGAGTTTTTTTTCTTCATTTTATGAATGCATTCTCCCCTCAAGGAGCAATGGACAACAGAAAGTAAGTTCTGATTAAGCTGTAAAGCTTTTCAATAGAAGTGCAGCTCACAGAATGCGTAAAAATTCATGTAAACAAACACAGCCGACTGTTTTGTTGTTTCTCTCCTGTTCTCCTCTATATTCAAAATCACCAAAAGACCATATTTTGATTAATTATCCCTTCAATATAAACCATGTAGTGCCCAAACGCTCCATTAAAACCCCTAATATTCCCTCAAATAAATGCAATACGGGGGATCCTCTGCACAAACAAAAGTACAAGAACAAAAAGGTGTAAATGAAATCATATCATATTTCATTACTCTTACTTCATTACGCACAAATTCCATCCATAGCTTCAGTCCTCTCAAAACTTAAAATCATATTTGTCTGTTTTTGAAATTTAAGCACTTTAATGTCATGTTTTATTTTTAAAAAGACTAAAAGACAAAAACAAGAAAAAATAAAATCCTTTTTTGGGTATTATATCTACAACACTTGTTTTGGGGTTGAATTGTAAAGGCTTTGGAATGTGACTTATGGGCATAAAAATATTTTTGATATCTTCCTACCTTTTGTGTAGCATCAGATTTTATAAAAAACAAACATCAAGGATCTTCAGCACCAAACAATGCTCAAACAAAACTTCATCTAGAAATATTATTATAATATTACAAGAGTGCTTATATTTTTACATGAATCTCATCCTTGACATCAGTCCTCTCGAAGCATTTTTTGTCTAAGATGTAACCCATTCAATGGCAGGTTGTATTTCAAAACTCAGCTCTTTAAAAAAAAAACATGAAAAATGTAATCATTTTTTGTGTGTTATGGCCAGATGACTTGTTTTGGGAGTAAATTGTGGGCATATTTCTTTAATATCTTCCTACTTTTGTGTAATATTAGATTTTATTTAAAAAAATAAAAAAAACATGAAAGACCCTATGAATCGGCCCCGGGGGGGAGCAGCGTAGTCTAGCATAGACGGAGAGAGAGAAAGGAGAGCCACTGCTGAATCGGATCAGCAACGGGGGAGCGCTGAGACGAGAGGGACAAAGCCTGTGGTGGGAAGGGAGAAGCGGGAGGGGAAAAAGCTGGTCTGAGTGGCCGTGAGGGCAGCCCAACTAGAAGCCGAGGGAGAGAGACTCTTTCGAGAAAGCCGGGATGAGAGTGCTGCTGCTGGATATGACAGACTAGAGTGCCGCTTGACCGAGGAGAGCTAGACACGGAGTGAAGCTAGCATACCACGGGCAGTGTTGACTGCACGTCGTAGAAGAGGCCTTACCGGATCGCGTGTGTGTGAGTGTGTGTGTGAGTGTGTGTGCAGAGGGTGGCACTTAGTTACTTGAATCACGCTGAGTAGGAGGGATTTCTTTTTTCCAATGCTGTTGCTTGATAGTTGTGTGTTCATGGGCTTTGATAGCTGAATATGCTTTATAGTTGTTGACATTACAATATGCAAGAGTAAATTGGTCAGTAAATAAAAATAAAGTGCTACATGTTCAATATTTATTCAGGTACGGCGAGGATTGATGGAAAATTATAATCTAAAAAAATAAAAAGCTGATGAGTTCTCTTTGTAGGCATTTGTTCCTGCAAAGCTGTAGCCTTGATAATTGTGTGTTCATGAAGTTTGATTGCTGTTAATCCTTTATAATTGTTCAAATCTCAACATGCAACAATACATTTGTCATTAAATAAAAAACATGCTGCATATTCTATATTTATTTAGCTGCAGGGAGAAAATGATGAAAATAATAGTTTTCTACAGAAGCATGTAGAACCCACCTGGTGGCCACCACCCCACACACCCCAACTACCCTCATACCACCCAAAACGCACAGACATATCTTTCCTCTGAATATTTATGAAGTTTTTTGAGTTGTAAGTGCATGCATGTGTGCACAATCACAGACACAACACAGATATAAAACTGTTCTGTTAGGACGATGTACTGATATTCTTCTGTGGACAAACAGATTTTCTTTGATGAAGACTGTAGAAACAGAATTCACACAAAAAATTAAAATATGTATGCACACTAATATATGACATCTCTAAAGAACACCCATACCATATTTGTTCAAAATTTGTTTTACCTATTAAATCCAGGGGCCACAAGATCCCAAAAATGTACATAATTTAAATTAATCTTAAATCAGTGTCCCAGCATTTAATGAGAAATCACTTATTCTGATAGAAAACAGTAAACACTATAATTTCAGTCTCAGATGGTTATAGAAAAACAGGAAGAATAACGAAAAATAATATTTATGGCGATATTTAGGCTTGTTGGTAAAATATCATAATATCATATCAGGAATCAATGGCACAAAAAATGACATTTATGTTACTTTGAGAATATGCAATGTTTTAAATATAGCAAGATAAAAAAATATATAGTTTTGTTAAAGGGTTAGGGTTTTAAGAACTGCATTACCACAGCAACAGTTATTCTAAAAAGCACACAAAATGTGCAAAAAAATGCCCCAGGGACTATTAAGAGTAAACTACTGATTACAGCGAATCAGTAGTCCAGCCCTGTCCACCAGCCTTGTTCTGGTGAAATGATCTATGGCTGTTGCTGAACTGACTAATCACAGGCATACACTCTCCGTTCATGGAAAATGGGGCTCGACTCTATCCATCCTTGCATAGGTGACAGAAAGACCTTGTCTCGAAGGATAATGGCGTCTCCATCTTCATTGGAGAGGTATAAACTAGTCCTTAGTCTTCTCCCTTCCTCTTCTGCTCTTCCTCAGTATATTTAAGATATCTGGTTACCTATGTAATCTGCTGATTCATCTGTCTTTCTTTGCCATCTTCATTCCAGCAGTTATTTCTATGTTCTCAGTCTGACTTTGTAAGTTCTTTACCTTAATTAAAAGACACACTGTCTATTGACCAATAGTAGAGGAGTTGGACCAAGAAGGGCTGCCCTCGACATTTGCATAATGAGGCAGAAATGCTTAATTTAAAATAAAAAGAGACGACGAGGGACTGTAAAAACAAGGAATGCATGTACAGTAGTAGCAGTTTAAAAGTTCTCATGTTTCCATGATTGGTCCTTGACTGGCCCTTGACTGGTACGTGCCTGATCCGTCAAAGGTCCCTGACAGGTCCGTGGGGGTAATGTAATCCCCCGCTATGACGTCTTCAGTGAGGCCTCGCCCCCAAGGAGCCTGAGTGAAAACCAGCTGCAATGCCTCTTTTGTCCACGGGGAGGAGCAGTGATTTTAATATTAATTATTTATTGACGTATCAGATTCACGGTATATAAATGTCATTAAAAAATGTTCCCCTATCTGTTCCTCTATGGTTTGCTGGTTTGTATGTAGCCTAAGTTTGAATGTCACTCAGAAACTCAGGGTTCAAATAGCCTACCACTGTAGTCTTATACCCAGATACAGTAGTTTTATAGCATAAGAGTGCTGTGTAATGTGAAACGTATGACAGTACTGTAGGCAATTAGCCTACGTTTTAGGTTTCATAGGGTTAGGGAACCTGGCCGGGTTCGGGCTTAATTTCTATCATTGTCCACGGTCTCAGGACGGGCTTTAGTGGTCAGCTGATCATCTCAGCGTGATCATTTATACTGTAATAAAGTGCTGCAGTGGGCCACTAACATTATTCCGACAATACCTGTCAAGATGTTGCAGGCACACTGCATGTGTCACGATGTGGAAGACCCACTCCTCTCAGATCAAAACAGAAAACATGCTTCGACTGCTGCGTTGCGCTCTCACACAAAAATACTGAAGTGTAAATGCACTATTATCCCAAGTTTCAAGTTGCAGAAGTCTCCTGCATTTATATAGCAGGTCCCTGATGGCCAAAAGTCAGACAAAATCTCCTGAAATCTAGAGCAAGCTGTGAGAGAGCACACAGAGACTCACACATGCGAGACAGACTTTTACGCAACAGAAGCAAGTAGTTAAAGCTGCAGACAAAAAAAAACAGATTATAAATCAACATGCCTTGAAATTATTCTTATTCATTTATAATTTTAAGTTTCAGGTAAAAGGTCTATTTGACCGGAGTTTCAAACATTTGTCCAGTAAATTGATATACAGACATATGAGTCTTTGTAGCTGGGGTAATATTTATAAATTACAGTTTTTTCCCAACCACTTAAAAACCTGATAGTTTTTTGTTTGTTTTTTTAAACAGTTTGTCCACCAGCGCAATTTTCATCCAGTAAGTCTCCAACTTTTAAGGCCAGATTACAGCTCTACTCTGAATCAACGTGTGATTCACAGATGTGATTTAGCTGTGACTAATAATGGTCATCTACCATTAATAATAAATGAAACTGTGAAGCTATAACTTTTTTTTCTTCCATTTTTATTTAAACAAGCAAATTTCACACAGCACAGCAAACCAAAAAAAAAAAAAATCACATTTTGAACGTTTTTTTTAACGGCAATAGCCAAGGCGCTGTGCCTCAGGGTCAGTCTTGCGTCTCAGTCTCTGATTTATTTTGTTTCTGACTCTTTGTCACTGGTCCCCAGACAGGTTAGGGAAGCGCTTTAAAACCTGTTGGTGGACCCGCTCCTTTATAATTTGAGGCAGTGGACTTTTTCCGTTTGAGCCGCTCCAGAATGATTTCCCGGCAAGGAGCAGGTCCAATGGTAATCTTCGAGGGAATAATGGATCGAAAATACTTTGAAGAGACCATCATTAAAGAACACGCTGCACCATACATAAGGACATATTTTGGGTCTGACCATCACTTCTTCCAGGATAATGATCCAAAACACACCGCTGCTGGAGCGTACATGGCGTCCATGGGATCAACTCCGCCAGAGTCACCAGACTTTAATCCCATTGAGCTTGTTTGGCACTCAATGAAAGATTTTATTCGGAAGGAGGCTAAGCCAGGTACCAAGCAGGAGCTTGTTGACACAAGAGTCAATGTGAACTTTTGCAACAGACTTATTACAGGACTGTCAAAAGTTGTGAGGTGCGTTATTGAAAACGAAGGGGGGCACAGTGGAAAATAAAAGTTCTGGTGGTCATGTACAATAATAATTTAAAAAAAGTAGGCCTACCGCACTTCTTTTCCATTTCCTGTTATGTTGTTTAAATAATAAATGTTCACCAAGCGGCAAATAATGGTTTGTGTCTTTTGTTTTTGCCTCAATGTCACGGAATGAAAATAAATAAAAATTAAAAATGGTGTGTGCAATAGGGATTCTCATCCGCAGAACATCTGCTAAGATGGTGACACCAAGTTATCATAACAGTAACAAGGCTACTTTTAGTAAGAAGTTTGTGGAGTGCTTTTTAACAGAGAACAAGAGTACATACTGTACATAGGATGTCAGGGACTCATTGCCACTATAAGTTAATACAAGTCAAATATTTCTATAGAGTAAAGCAATAATTTTGTGGACGGACTGAACATAAACAAACACTAGTTCAGAGCGGAGCGCCGCTAACCTATTGTACTCGCTGATGATCATCCTGAATGCAACCCCCAACTTAACAACACACCATAGACTCCAGATCATTCACACCTCCTAAAGAACATTACCATCTCCAAGCATCCCCCCACCAAGCTTTCGTTACCATCCCTACAGTATGTAACCATGTCTATTCTGTTGTTATTGTAAACAGTTCACAACTAATCTGCTGCAATTATCCAACAAGGCACATTTAGCTTTGTCACCATTCAAACCAATGTGTCTAACCCATTAGTACAGTGGTTATCAACCTTTTTCAAACAAACAAAAATCCATTTATTTTTTATCAATAATTTGTCAGAATAATACAAACTTATACATTTAAAACACATTGCTTGAGTAACGTATAATTAATATATAATATACACAACAACTTAATTAAGAATTTATTATAAAATATATAAAATGATAAATATGATGAATACACTATTACGTTGTTTTATAATAATACTCTGTATTTCAATTAATGGGTGGAGTTGCAGTAAAACTTTGACACTCCCAGGAGAAAGACGGGGGGGCACTCCGGCCACTGAGATTTGGAGGGAACTCTGCCGTTAATGGGCTGGAAAGGGCACGCCATTCGTCCGGCGTTTACTCTGAATGGGAACTTTTAAACTGATACTACTGTATAAGCAAAAGTAAAAACACATGGACATTTTTTTTATTTTTTTTATTTTATCTTTTTTACGTTTCCTGTCTAGCAGTTTGCCACTCAGAATTGGTGTCTGAGTACCAAGTACAAGCCCAACAGATTTACTTTCCCAAGCAGAGTATCAGCTTCGCTTAATACTCCACTGGATGTATATGTATTAAAAAATCTTTATTAGTGGTTACTGAGGGTTCAATTTCCTGAAATCATGGACACGAGACCGAGACAAGAAGGAAGAAAGGAAGAAGGTGAAGAAAAGAAACCACACCAGCAGAGGCGGGAACTGACAACACAAGACAGGGAGGCAAACAAAGAACACAAGAAAACATCCCAGTCCTCCGCCTCTGCCGGATGGCAGAGAAGCGGTAAAACAAAACAAACAAAAACAACGAACTGAACAGACCCACACCAATAGTTCAGATCCAGTAATAAAAACTAAGAATTACACATTCACTACACACAAGCATGGATTAATTAACACAATACTAATGTTTCTGGTAAGCTCCTGGTAACAGCTAATCAATAACGATAACCTCAGCTCAAGATATGTCCGTCCACACCAATGTCCCAACACCTATGTCTGTGTGCGAGCATGCAGGTCTGAATAAGGTTTCCCCATGCAAGTGATTGATAGCTGGTGTAAGGAACCGTCAATCCGTCCTACAGGAATCGACACAGACATGAAGGAGGCAGGAGACGCATGCATCCAGAGTCCCACAGAGAGCAGGAGCCGCAGGCGGACCAGCGCAGGGCCGATCACCCACCAAGAGAGGAACAGATGGAGGCCCCAGGGGAAACACCAAGCAGCCGCAACGCTGGGGCCCGAGAGATCGCAGGGACGAGCCCACGGGCTCCGCCAGAAACCGGCTATGCCAGGGCGGGCCCGGAACAGGGACCCGCCAAGAGGGGTCCCCCGCCGCCAGGCAGGAGGCGCCCGCAGCCGACCGACGGACAATACACGCCGCCGCCACCCCGGACCAATACCCAACGGCAACAACCCGGCCCCCCCACACACACACACACACGCCAGGGAGCCACAGTAAAAGCCACAGCGATGTACGCCCTCCCCAGGCCGCGCCCAGCCAGCACCTGGACATCCAGATCTACCAGCTCCCGGGTCCAGATCCCGCCCCATGCAGAGCGCCAAGATCTGGGGCCCAGCCAATGCCGGACAGCCCCCCCAGATGAACCGACCAGGCAGTAGAACTCATGGAACTGGCAGGAGCTTGGGCGCCGGGCACGGTCCCCACCGATCCACCGGACGGCACCAACCTACTTTACAACCCCGGCACCCCCATAAGAGGTGCCCCAGTCAATCCAAGGAGGATGTCGGCCCGAAACAGCGGCCGCCCGACACACCGGCCCACCCAGGACCAGCCAGGCATGCACCAGGACCGAGCCGGGCCGCAACCGGGACCCCCGGCCCCAGGCATCGAGAGCCATCATCGACCAGCGGGCAGGAGCATCCATCACCGACGGGGAGTGACGGAGGGGAAGAAGATGCACCAGGCCAGAGGGCAGCCAAACACCCAACCTGACAAGTAGACATAGACAGACAGAGACACTCATACGTACCCTCCCTCTCATGCGCACACATTCTTACATATACAGGACACACGAAAAAAGGACGCTGTACACTCATTCATACACCCCATACATACTCTATACTCCCAGGCCCAGGGACAGACGCCCCGATAGAGCACCCTGCCCCTGCACCCGGGAGACGGACCCCTTGCCCACCAGGACGGGGACAAGCAGACCGCCAAGGCCCCCACCCCGGCAAGAGTAGCCCACCAGCCCAGGTCCCCGACCAGACGGCCTGATAATCTACCCGGGCTCCAACCCCTGATGGTCCAACGAACAGGGGTGTGGAAAGACCCCCAGCCTCTCTCCCCCTGCTCAATTGTGGTGTTGTTGCGTGTTGTTCTAATGTGCACTTAAAACAGAGGGGTGGGACATGGGAATACTGCCAGGTACCCCCATCTCCCTCCCCGGGCCCTCAGTGTCTAGATGCATTTAAACAGTGGGTACCGGCACCACAGGCGAGGCCCCTTATAAGGGGCCCCGCCTCCAGTGCCGAGGCGCACCCACCGCCAGGTCCCTACATGTGCATGTGTCATGTAAACATTGCAAGTGTAAGTGTCTAAGTTGCTCAATAAAATTTTGGGACCCAGGCCGCCACCGGGTAGCGTAGACGGAAACTCCATCCCGCACCCCAGTGACGTGCCCACGTTCCAAGGCCTTGTGAATGGTAGAATGAAGGAGCAGGTGGACTGAGCTAAATGGGGATGGGGAGAAAATAACTGGGGTTACACGATGCCAACCCCAGGGAGACAGCTCCCCTGCTGACCCCAATAGGCACCCCCGTTCAGCCAATCCACCAGGGGTGGGAGGCCCCAGCACGTCAAGTCGGGGCCCACGGCAGCGGCCCCTCCGAGCCCCATTGGGGCCCAGGCCATCCGTCCGTCCCCACCACAGGGGTAGACCTAAATCCATCCCAACATTCAAACAATGACAAAAAAGGAACATAAGAAAAATTAAAAACAAAATATATATTTTTCTTGACAGAAATGTTTGTATGTAATGATCTTAAACAGGTTGTACTGTAAACAGAATTTCCCCTTGGGGATCAATAAAGTATCTTTGAATTGACAAGGAGTATGAAAAAGCAATTGTTGTTGGTTTTCATTACATGCAAAACATAGATATAGATATATAGCTATAATGAAGACTCAAGACAACACAGCTTCTGTTCTAGAAAGTAGCTTCAGCCGGGTTTTATTGGATCTTCGGTCCTCAATACAATGCTACATAGGTCATTGACCTCGATATCTAACATTCTGTATCCATTGTCTGTTAACAATTGACATACCTTATCTCTGAGCAGAAAGCATCCTATCGTCCACGCTGAGATCCCAGCAAGACCAACGAAAACCCTCTCTCCTCTAAAAGGAGCTCTATCTTTTATACTTAATCATTGCGTCACTTACGGGAAACATCTGGTGTTCTTGGCCAGCGCAACCGTTTGGCTTGACATTAGTTTATCTTCAGGCGCCTAATTGTCTGGTTCTGAAGAGGCCAGAAAAGGCTGGGAACAAAACATTTCCTAGAATCGCTTAATGACAAGTCTTTCGTGGAAGTACCACGTACATCTTCTCAGCTTCTCAGAATTGATGCACGTGTTGATTACACGTGCCACGCAGGCCCAAATTTTGGCTTCTACACAATATGTATATATTTCTTGACAAAATGCACATAAGGAAAAAGAAAAACAAAATATATACATTTCTTCCCAAAAATTCACGTTTAAGGAAAAAAAATACATATATATGCTTTAACATCGTCTAGACAATTACAATACAACAAGGAGCAGCACACCCCTCTGTTCCATCTACACTTGTGCTTTGATATGCTGTTAACAGATGTAACGACGCACGCGTGCAGCACATGTTAGTGCGTCACAGCCCTCTTTTTATTCCATCTATGAACAGATCAGAACCATCCAGGATCTTGCATGAGAGTGTTGTATTGCATCCATTGCACCAGTCAATTAAAGTATGCTTATTGGTCCCCTTAAATCAATGAAAATCTGGACATTTATGTAATCAGAAAAATGTTAATAGGAATTAACTTTTATAAAACCTTGCCCAGACTGTAAACATTTTCTGTTTCTGACATCTCAGTCAACTGTACATTCTCTGAAATAACATTCCAAATAGATGTTCTCCAACCCTGTTTCTGGACCTGAGCAATAAATTTAAGCTGCTAAATCATAAAAGGAAAGTTTATCAGAAAAAAACAACAAAATGTGGATAACATTAGATGATAAATTAGATGATATTTCCAGTTATAGTCAAGAAAAAAAAAAAAACGGAGTTACTGTTTTAAAGTACTTATCTGTCTGACTCCAGGACTAATTTCCAACAAATCATGCAAAAATTCAGGTGGATTACTCTTTCCAGCAAAGACTTGGTCATGTACGCATCCCTTGGCAAATGTCCATGTATTAGAAATATAAACATAAAACACCATATTATAATGACTAAACTTAACTCACAACCTAGATTAAAGGCAAATTACTGTAACCCCTGAAGATCTTTAAATGTGTCTTTTTCATATTATTTGTATTTTTAAAAGCCTTAGTTGAGAGCAAATGAACGATAAATGTCCTGTACTTGTATAGCAGTTAATCTAGTCCTGAGGACCCCACAGACCTTCCC
Organism: Apricaphanius iberus; assembly: GCA_028564705.1. Taxonomy (NCBI): domain Eukaryota; kingdom Metazoa; phylum Chordata; class Actinopteri; order Cyprinodontiformes; family Aphaniidae; genus Apricaphanius; species Apricaphanius iberus. Next base: position 218,557 of record JAPXFQ010001133.1, on the reverse strand, counting down.
ACTACATTCTGTCATTCACCCACACATTGACACACTGGTGATGGTCAGCTACACTGTAACCACAGCTGCCCACTGACAGAAGAAACTGTAGTTTTCCTGCTTGAACTCTTCTATCTGGAATATCAGCACCTAGTACTGCAGTTTGTTTTTCAGAGCGATGGTCATGTATCTGTTCTTAGGGTCAGCTGTACCTTTTGGTCTCTAAAGGGACAGCAGGATGAACATTACCAGAGTGGACCCCCATATGACAGCTGAGCTCATCCTGTGATACGTAAACTACAGATTTCTCTGACCTCTACGTGCAATGAGCTTGCAGCCCACATGTGCTGCTGGTGTATTTAAGGAAGTCAGCAGGGGATGAGGAATTTCTCCTCCTTCTATTCTCTGTTCCCCCTGTTCGCCTCTGTTCCAGTCCTCCTTCAGAACTCTCTCCTCTCCGCTGGAGTCAGCGGTCCATCTCGCGCTATATATTGCGTATGACAGCCGCACTATTTCAAGTCGGCGGATTGAGCTAAATTGGAGTGAGCAATACCACCTGTGCCTGCTGGAAGGCCGGTCTGGTTGGAGTTGCTTGGGTGAGAGGAATCTTGAAGAGGGGGGTGGGTGGATGGTGCAGGAGGCAGGGTAGGGGGGTGCAAAAAAGCTGCTACCTGCATCAAAGCCTTGGTTTCACATGAGTTCTGCCCAGCTGGCTCCCCCTGTGAAGAAAGGAGTTGGCTCTGAGCAGTGCTGGATTTTTGCTTCTTTCTCTCTTGATGCAGGTGCATATCTTCTTTTCTTTATCCCCCCAGATTTTAACTTCCCGTTTCATCCCGCTGCTTTCTCTTAATTTACTTTATTGTTCACATGTTTTCCTCTAGCTCCAACCTCCATTTTACCAAATTCCTTCTGGATTTTCTGAGTCACATGGGAGATAATAGTGAAAGAAATGTGGTGAGAGCTAAGACCAAAAGCTAGAATTCGGTCTATTAAAGCTGCCAGACCCCATGTTGAGCTTCTATCTAGTATTTAACAAAAATGATGAAGAATAAGTTTCCCAGTTTATATCTGAACTTTTTTATTTTATAAAGAAAGATCGCTCTTATATACGTTCAGATTTCTCATAAAGTAGCTAATTATTAGCTTAGATTATTAGCATGAAGAACTCCTTTCAGACAGCCCAAACATTTACTGTCAGCGAAGACTGGGCAGGCTGGATTTCACTTTCATCCTCCATGCTGAAGCATCAGGCTAGCAGCTACAGCTAGTTAGCTAAAACTTTGTGAGTGAAATGTGAGTTTACATGGCCCCATTCATCCTGTCCTTAATAAGGATCAGTTGTCCTGTCCCCTTTACACAAAAACAGCCCTGGACCATGGGATGTTCACCTACATATTTCATGGTGGGTATGACGTTCTTTGGATGCAACTCAGCATTCTTCCCCCTCCAAACACTGAAAGTGGGGTTTATACCAAAAAGTTATATTTTTGTCTCATCTGACCACATGACATTCTCCTAATCTTCCTCTGGATCATCCAGAAGGTCTCTGGCAAACTTTAGGCTGGCCTGGACATGTACTGGCTTAAGCAGGGGCACCTTTCAAGTGCCATAGAATTTCAGTTCATCACGACGTAGTGTGTTACTAGTAGTGACCTTTCTTCCTGTGGTTCCAGCTCAATTCTGGTGATAGACCAGTCCCCCTCATTTAGTTCTGGGCTGTTTCCTCACCATTCTATACATCATGTGTAAACCATGAGGTGAGATCTTACATTGAGGCCCAGGTCGAGGGAGAATATCAGTCATCTTGTATTTATTCCATTTTCTATAAATTGCTCCAATAGTTGATCTCTTCGCACCAAACTACTTGCCTGTTGTAGATTGTCTCATCCCAGTCCTGTGCAGGTGTCCAATTTTGTCCCTGCTGTCCTTAGACAGCTCTGTGGTCTCAGCCATGTTGGAGGTTGAGTGTTTGAAGGTGTGGAAAGGTGTCTGGTATACAAGGACCTTGCTTATGCACATTTTGGACAGAGGGGACCTAAAAGTCACTAGCCCTGACCCTGTGTGATGGGGCTTATGGCTCTTTGAAGGGAACTGTTCAGTCAACACCCATTCACCTCAAAGAGGTTCAAAAGACTGGCTCTTTTCTACTTTTTGCAATATTTTAAAACAGTAATATTTTAATCATAAAATTAACATTGAGATGAGTGATGGGTTACATGTTACAGGTGTTTAACCGGTGACTTATTTTCTCTCACCAGTGCATCTTGCCACTAAGTTTTCTACATTTGAGCCTCCAAAGGCTCTGCCTCAGATTATTTACTGCACCTTTGCCTTATTTGTCTTAACTGTTGCTCCTCAGCTTCCCCGTGTGTACTTAAGATCCAGCAGGTGGTTGACTCCCCTTGGGAATTTTGTTTTGTGTCCCAGACTGTGATGTCAGTCTCCTGTTTTTGTTAAAACCCCCTTTGGCACTTTTAATTGTCTTCTGCACTTGTTACCATCCATCAGTCTGCAGTAAATCCTGACTCCTCCTCTCCGACTCATAACTCCCTGGTTGGCTGCTGCAACCTCCTCCCACGCTCTTCTTCTTCTTTTGCTAATAAATTTCAAGCAGACTGCAGTTCAGATGGTGCGTCGCTGCGATTCTCTGGTGAGATTGGGTTACTGTCTCACTCCATTTTCTCTCCATAACTTGCTTTATTTTGCCATGAAATGAAAGTAGTAGTTGCAAAGCAGGCATGTTTAGTGCTTACTGCTTGAACACCTGCCTCCTTAATGACGCTAAATTATGCTCCCTTCGTCAATACGAAAAATGATAAAATGAATGACTCTCTACAAGGACTCGCTTCTCACGGCTCACAGCGAAGAACCATTCAAAAGATTTGATTTGTTCATAAACATCATATTAGTGTTTCAGTGAGTTGTTTTAACATGGTTGGTCAGTGTATTCGATCTGTTTGGAGAAGAGGGCCAACCTGACCCCTGCCTAACCAGGTAACAACAGGTACAGGAGCTGCAGCCACAAACACACTCCAGGAGCTAAGGTTGACTGTTCCATTTTGTTTGTTAAATTCCACGAATGTAACTATACACCAGCGTTTCCCAACCCCGGTCCTCAAGGCAATCTGTGCTGAGTGTTTTAGAAGTTTCCCTGCTTAAAACATGTGAATCAGATGACTGCAGCTCAGCAAAAGCCTGTTAATCAGCCACCCACTGAAATCAGCTGTGCTGAAGCATGGAAAAACCTAAAACATGTAGGGCAGTGTGCCTTGAGGACCAGGGTTGGGAAACACTGGTGTAGACTACCTCTGCTGGGTTGACAGTCTAATGATTAGTTGGAGGACAGCTGCCACCTAGTGACTGGAGGCTTGTTTATAATTCAAGCATGAACAAAGACAAAAAACTCATCCTCCCCCTCCCAATAATTGAGAAGTACTGCTGTAAGCTAATTCTTCAGCTGCTATAGATAAGGTGTACAAGCAGAATGCAGATGCTATCAAACACTCTTTTATTTGACTCAGTCCTGCTGGTGCTCGACTTATTTTTGGGGCTGAGAATCAATATCTACAGAGGCTAAGCAGTGTTGTGTCTAAAAAGCATATTATCTGCATATCATGTCTGTTATGAATTAACACACTAATTCCTCCATTTAGATTACAAGAAAACACGAAAGGTTGAAAAAAATATTTCAATTTAAGGGAAGAATTGAGCAAAGACATAAGAAAGTATTTATTTACATATTGATAGCTTTCCTTAGTAATGAAGCAAAATCAGTTGTGACATGTAATTTGAAGCTAAGGTTTAAAGTGTCACCAAAACTCCAAGAGTTCTGGTTAATAACAATAATTTCAATTAATTATTAGAGTTTTACATTTTTTATTCACACCAAATGATTCAAATTAAACAGTGCTGAAATGTCTGTGCTTTACTGCTGGGAAAACTTGACCCAATTAGTAAAATCTAAGATTAAATGCACTGAACAAGTTTTTATTTCAATAACACATTATTTGACAGATCAAGTCCCACCGTATCTTTGATCTATATATGTCCCTTTAAATGAATATGCATGTCTATTGGGATCTTTGCTGCATCATCACGTGCTTTGTCACTTTTACAAAACTCTGTCTAGTATTTTACACAATGTTTTAGATTTTTTTCAAGAATAAATTGCTGATATGGGAGTTACATTTCAGTGCACAGTGAATGTCCCAATTGGTCAGATAAGTATTAGCTGAAATAATCATAAAATATGTAATGGTGTCAGTTTGCCGTTCAATTTTAAGGATTCAACTCCTGAGGTGAGAGAAGGATTAACCCTAACCCTGTATGTCAGACACTGCTATTAAATATGCATATTTAATAGCAGTGACTCACATGTACAGTACCTATGTGCAATGTTATATTTTCCTATGGCTTTCCAGACATACAACAATGTGAAATTAGCTATTAGTCTGCCTTCCTTTGGTCTAATAAATGTTTAAAATAAAAAAGCAGGTACTTACACTGAAAGAAAAAAAGTTCTTTCAATTTACATGATTAATTTGTGTACATCGGTTCCACATAATCAGAATAAATAAATCTGATATGATTTACCGTCTTACTCCAAAGTAAAATGAACATGTTGGATCAACATTATATTTTTGTTTTGCTGTAACAATAATTTATTACATAATGTAGCCACATTATTTTTTAGTCATTAAAATAAAAGTTATTATTTCAACAACAGTTGTTTGGGATTGTTACTCTTACTCACTGTTGTGTAACATGACATAAGTTGGGTTTTTTCCAGGCCAGGTATTGATCTTAGGTCTTCTGGTTGGAAGGCATTGCATTTCCCACTACACCACTGCAGCCACATGTAATTTATCAGAGCTCAACAACTAGTAAATAATAAAAGATGACTCTTTTTTCATAGAACACTTTTTGAATTTACCAGTGATAACAGTTGACTAAACGTAATTTTCTAAAGTAATATAAACAAAACTAACAGGTAACAGTTAATGCTATAGCAAAACCTTTTACTTTAATTTGTCAATAAAAAGAGGAAATGTTTTCTAATCACATTTTTTTTTTAAGTTTACAGAAAGTTGGGACTACTTCATAATATTTTCACTGTGGGGCTAGAGTAGTGAAACCTCAAAATTCTTGTATTTCTTTAAAGTTCTGTGGCTACAGTAAACTTTATTTGACAGTGGATTGTACATGGAGGCACAAAGAGATACAGCAGGGCTTGGAATTCTTTTGATCAAATAAGGCATATCACTTTATTTTAACTAAACATGATTATAATGACTTCAGTAACACAATTCCTTTACTTTCCACCAATACAAGAAAATTGTGTAGATTCAGTATTGTTGATAATTGCTTAAATTGTACTTAAATAAATCATGGAAATAAGAGAAACATATAGATTGTGTAGCATTTACTAGATTTGTATTTGTAAATTTAAAGACCTGCCAATTTCCTTTTACCAGAGTGCATGCATGATATTTAGTACATATATTTTAAACACATTGATGAACACATGTATTTATGATTTGCATAAGAATTTTAAAAATGTTCATTACTGAAATCATTGTCTGAGCTAAGATTATGCCTGTCCGCTCCAAATTACATCACTGCAATGACACTGGATTATTGAAATGTTCACAAATCAAAGAGATGCTAAAATCAATAACAGTTAGAGATTATGCACTGAAAAATAACTACCATCACTAATGATGCAATTAAATTAGAAAAATAATAATTTTAAGGGTTTTTTTTCTAAATTGATTTACGTTTTTACAGGAGAATCTTCTATTAAAATATGTCTCAATTCCAATATGATACAATCTGAACCGAACATGCCTCCCAACTGTAGAGTAATCCATGAATCAACAGTGTCAGTAGTGAGCATTCAGAATGTTTCCCTAAAAACTAAACTAACAGATTTCTTTGCTCCTTTAAGTCATCCAGACAGGCTGATGGGGCCAAAGTGGGAGGAGGTGTGGGTTGCTGTCTCCTCTTCCTCCTCTTCTTCCTCCTCCTGGGCAGGATACAGTAGGCATCATTTAGTGTGGAGAGTGGTGCAAACAGAGCGGGGTTATCCACGAGGTCGCCACGCTCGCCGCACGGCTGAGCTCATTTCCACTGCTGTCCACTGCTTCCCCTCCGACAGAGGGAGAGAAACAGCCGGTGAAATGGCTCATTCATTTTCTGATCACAGCCCCCCCTCTCTCCTTCACACAGTCTAAAACACACACACTCACACATGCTGCAGTCTGGCTTCATGGTGCTGCTATTTTTCTCATCCTTCACTTTCCCAGTGTTGTGAAATATTTCCTCAGCTCTGACACTTCACTTTATGAAAACCGTCTCTCATCAGACTCATCAGCTTTTACTCTACATATCTTTGTTTTTAAAACTATCACTGCATCAGCATGCTCAGATTAAACCAGATTGACTTCTGGAGACAAAAAACTGCTCATACTGAGTGTCTAAGTATTTCACAGTCATGCTAATCCCTTTCTCTAACTAATCTGATAAGCACAGCTAATGATGTTTCAGTGAATGCCTCTAAATGAATGTAGTTGTCATAAACCAGAAGCTTGTTCTAAGAGCTTGCAGCTTTTTCTCCTCCCTGAAGGCACTCTGTTGTTGAACCAATCTGCCTTTATTGACTTGTACCTTTGCCAAATCTCACTATGAAGACATCTCAGCAGACAAACGGTCAAATACCCAAGGAGGACGACGTGCATCGGCTTTCTGAAAAGCTCTGAGCTCATGCTGCTGAGGTTACTACAGTCAGTAAACTTAGTAGGTGTGTTTTACAAGAAATCTGACATCAAGAAGTGTTGCTCTAAAATAAAGATTCCTATTATACCACATAAAGTTTAATTGATTTGCATTCACGCTCTAGTTATTGGCCCAAATTTATTATCATCAACCAGAGGAGGAAGAGGAGTGAAACCACTCTGTCGAAAAAAAACAATGTGGGCTACATAGATAACTGGAAAACCTTTTTGGGACCTGGTCTGATCCACTTTGGATGGAGCAGCTCTTCTTTCTAGGAATCTGTACAGATTTATTAGTCCTTCAAAACACTGACAAACCAGGTTCCAGACCAGGAAGCAGAGTCGTAGTTTAACCCACCTCTCTGCAGCTTCTGTACTGTTACCCACTCAATACCCCATTGAGACAGTGTTTTACCCACGGCCAGAATCAAATAGACTAAAAGTTAACCTGGCAAAAGCAAACTATGAAAATCTCAATAAAATAAATACAACTCTGAACAAACAAGGAAATAGGGCAATTATATGTGGTTTACTAAACATAAAACCCCTCTCTTTATTAAGTATTTGAGGACTTTATAAATGACTTGATATGTGATAATAAAATAGATTTGTTTTGTCGATCAGAAACCTGGCTACAGAAGATTTTTTTTACAATGAGTCAATTCCTTCTAGTTATTATATTTTCACATTTCTACTGGGCAAGGAGGAGGAGTTTCAACCATTTTTCATTGAGATTTAATAATTAATCTCACACCAATTAATAGCTACAGTTCTTTTGAACATATAACCCTTTTTTCATTATTCAAAGTGTTTAACATTAAAAGCAGTTTAGTTTGTGGTTTTTAATCATCCACCAGGTGCTTACTCTCAATTCTTAGATCAGAGCTCACATCAAATGAGACATATTATGAAGAAAATCACTTTTCCTTGGATTTGGGGTGCAAATATTTGGGGTACATGGATCTGGTGCATATACAGACGTGGACAAAATTGTTGGTACCCTTCATTAAATCAAAGAAAAAATCATAATGGTCACAGAAATAACTTTAATCTGACAAAAGTAATAATAAATAAAAATTATATAAATGTTGACCAATGAAAGTCAGACATTGCTTTTCATCCATGCTTCAACGGAATTATTTAAAAAATAAATGCATGAAACAGGCCTGGACAAAAATGATGGTACCCACAACTTAATATTTGGTTGCACAACCTTTTGAGGCAATCACTGCAATCAAATGATTCCTGTAACTGTCAATGAGACTTCTGCACCTCTCAGCAGGTATTTTGGCCCACTCCTCATGAGCAAACTGTTCTAGTTGTTTCCGGTTTGAAGGGCGCCTTTTCCAGACAGCACGTTTCAGCTCCTTCCAAAGATGCTCAATAGGATTGAGATCAGGGCTCATAGAAGGCCAGTGTTTTCCTCTTAGCCCTTCTTGGGTGTTTTTAGCTGTGTGTTTTGGGTCATTTTCCTGTTGTAAGACCCGTGACCTGCGACTGAGACCATGCTTTCTGACACTGGCCAGCACATTTCTCTCTAGAATCCCCTGATAGTCTTGAGATTTCATTGTACCCTGCACAGATTCAAGACACCCTGTGTCAGATGCAGCAAATCAGCCCCAGAACATAACCGAGCCTCCCCCATGTTTCACAGTAGGGACCGTGTTCTTTTCTAGATATGCTTCATTTTTCCGTCTGTGAACATAGAGCTGATGTGCCTTGGCAAAAAGTTAAATTTTTGTCTCATCTGTCCACAGGACATTCTCCCAGAAGCTTTGTGGCTCGTCAGCATGTAGTTTGGCATACTCCAGTCTGTTTTTTTAAATGATTTGTCCTCTGGCTCAAACAGCGAAGGATGTTCCGATCTGACACTGATGTTCCTTGAGCATAAAGTTCAGCTTGGATCTATTTTGAAGTCTTTCTAGGCTCTTTTGTTATCATTTGGATTATCCGTCTCTTTGATCTGTCATCAATTTTCCTCCTGCAGCCACGTCCAGGGAGGTTGGCTACAGTCCCATGGATCGTACATTACTGAATGACATGTGCAGCTGTAGTCACAGAAACATCTAGCTGCTTGGAGATGGTCTTATAGCCTTTACAGTTAACATGCTTGTCTATGATTTTCTTTCTCATCTCCTGAGACAACTCTTTCCTTTGCTTCCTCTGGTTTATATTGAGTGTGGTACACACCACGTCACCAAACAACACAGTGACTACCTGGAGTCCTATATATAGGCCCACTGAGTGATTACAGGATTGTAGACACCTAGGATGCTGATTAGTGGACATACCTTGGATTAACATGTCCCTTTGGTCACATTATTTTCATTCTTTTCTAGGGGTACCATCATTTTTGTCCAGGCCTGTTTCATGCATTTATTTTTTAAATAATTCTGTTGAAGCATGGATGAAAAGCAATGTCTGACTTTCATTGGTCAACATTTATATAATTTTTATTTATTATTACTTTTGTCAGATTAAAGTTATTTCTGTGACCATTATGAGTTTTTCTTTTATTTAATGAAGGGTACCAACAATTTTGTCCACGTCTGTACATGCATACAAATCTGGAAATAAAAAAAACATCCATGCTATTTTGAGTGAGATTGGGGTTTCTTAATTTATCCTGCATTCAGTCTAGAGAGAGGGCTACTCCAACCCGGGGGAAGACTGGGGACATGCAGCTGCACGGAGCTCAAAGAGCAGGGTCTCTATGGTGCTAGAGAGCTGGAGTCAGCTAGATCGAGCTGGAAGGCTTTAGAGTCCGCGTCTCAGTGCCAGTTAAATATATTCTTTTAACTTTAAGTCATTTCTTCAATAACCATTCAGAAGTATCTTGTAGAATTCTGTGAATATCGGGTTCTCAGGAAATTACCCTCCTATGGGAGCAGATTCTGGTTCAAACATGTATGGTTGAACTACTTTTTGTATTTTTTGTATGGTTGAATAATGTTTTTGTACGGTTGAATAATGTTTTGTATGGTTGAATATTTTTATGAATCGTTGAATTTTTAAATTTTTTTGTGTAGTTGAACTACTGCAGCTATGTCTGTAACTTTCACACATGCCGGTAACAGTCACAATGTGAGTGGTGGGCGTGAGCAAAGATTGTAGAAATGTTGGGCGTGGCCAAGTTAACAGCAGCTCATGTAATATGTAATGAGCAACAGAAAACAACACAATCTGCAAAGGGCTGAAACAGAGGGAAATACAGGTTGGTAACAATTGTTTCCTACAAGTTATTTCCAGCAAACAACTTCGGAAACAAGTTTTCTGGAACTCATAAACCTATTTTAAATCTTAGAAAAATAGTCATAATATGTCTCCTTAAATACTGATAAAGTTGATATAGCAGGGGATGTGGACACAAGTGAAAGTGATAGCCAAATGCATCTTTAAGACTATCTTGGACTCAATTGGCTTTACTCAAAAAGTACAGGGACCCACACACTCCAGTCATCATACTTTGAACCTTGTACTGACATCGACAATGAGTGTAAGGAAACAGCAGTCCTTCCACATAACCCTGTCCTTTCTTATTATTTCTTGATAAGCTCTGAATTTGTTAAATATATCATAATATATAATTCCATTATAGTAGAGCTTTATCAGTACTGTAAACATTGCTGTAACATGTTTTAAATAATTAAAGAGTTTATTCTTATTTTCCTCATTGTCTCGGAATGACACAATGGAGGACAGCAATTTAATCTCTAACCCTTCAAAAATGTATGGTCTGGTTTATAGCATTATTTCCTCATTGTTTCTGGCATTAGATAATGTAGCCTCCTTAAAAAGAAAGTAATCAGCCATAGGAGGTTGGCTCCCTGGTTTAATGCAGAAAGACAGTCAATCAATCAATGAATCCTTATTCATAAATTGCTTTTCATACGATGGATGGATGGATCCCCATACTGCTGAGACTATAAAAAGATAAAATATTTACTCAATGTTATAATAGATTATAATAGATTATGGGATTGCTTCATACTGTAGAGAAAACATGCTCGAATTTCTAATAGTTTCTACTCTAATTGTTGCACACTGGAAGATAGAGGAAAAAGTAAGGAAGTACCGTGTAGAAGAAAATAAATATTGACTGAAACCTGTTAAAACGTACTTAATGTTTTGGAAAAAATATAAAATCCCTCAAAGCTGGGGTAAAAATTTTGTGAATTTTCCAAAGTTTAGGGGAAAAACTATGGAATTGTTCATGTCAGAGAGCAAAATGCTTTCTTATAATGGAAAAAGGTATGGAAGCATTTACTTGCTGATAATACCAAGTGCCAAAGATAAGCCTTGTTAAATTTCTCAATTTGGCGGAAAAAAAGAAAGGATTTTTATCCAGAAAAAAATAAAAAATCCTCTGTAGAATTTAACTATGGAAATCCTCCATTTTGAGAAGAAATACAGAATCCCTCAATTTTGAAAAATATAATAGGACTCTGTAGTTTTGAGGAATAGCATATGTATTGTAGCAAGAACTATGATGAGTTTTAGGTGGGGTTTTTTTGCAAAAATTATATGGAATCAAGTAGTGCCAGTGGTTATTGGGTAACAGGTGGGGTACATCCTGAACAGGTCACCAATTCACCACCGAGAGATAAAGCAGAACTGATTTAGTTTTGATCAAGATTTGTATATAGGTGATAACACATTTTTATGCTTTATGTCCACATGAAACAAACCCTCCTATCCCATATTCTGATCCAACTTTGGCACCAATTCAGTACACTTACTACACTGCCTCAACATTGGCTGAATAGAATTGTCATGGAGTGATAGACATGGACCCAAATCCAAAGAGGACAATGGCAGCCTCGATTTCTAGTGACGAAAAAAACAAAAAACATTCAGAAGATGAGGAACTGTAGGGAAGCAGGAATGGGAGGGCATACCACTGGAAAAATGTGGCAACAACCATCAGAATCTCAATCACAAAAGTTTTATTTTCATGTATGAACAGCTTCACAACATTAGGAAATTGCTGTGGTACTTTGTGGTAACATAAAACAAACACTTCTAAGCATGCAATAAAAAAATGAGATTAAGAAATGAATATGTACACAGGAGTGCAGGTTTTGATCAGATTGAAAGTCAGAAAGATGCAAAAACACAACACATGGTCACGTGAGTGAAACAGAGCAGGTGGTGGGAACAGTCTTAGGGTTATTGTTCACGACTGTAACAGTGGACAGGAAGACAACATGGAAAACAACAGGCAACAGATATAGACATAGGGTCTGACTGACTTAATCTCGGTAGGTGACTGAGTGACAGGAGAATCAGGTGAGACTCAACAGGAGAATGTACTGTTGGTAGGGAAAAACCAGAGAACATAACAAATAAACAGAGATGGACACAGAGAGAATAAACTACGACATGAAAGGATGAAGGTGAACTGTAAGCTAAAGACTAACAAGAAGGAAGGAAACAACTAAGAAACTCAATAATAAGGAATGAATTAGGTATGGAGCACAGTTAGTGTCAATCAACAATTAGCAACATTCCTAATAAAAAACTAGTGGAGACTGCATAAAATGTTCAGATTCATGGCCATTTTTATAACATAATCAAGTTCAAAACAATGCTATTACTATTGTATTTCCATTCTAGCATTGTGTACTGAAATACTTCCTTTCTTCTTGAATCCTATTAAAAAAGGGCTTCTTTGTTTTTTTTTGTTATCTTTCCTATCTAGTGTACTGGTTCCTAACTTTTATAATAACTCAGGAGACAATGAAAATGATTGCTGATGTTTTACCATCTCAGCATTGTGTTAACATACAGGCTCTACTTAACCTCCTTAATACTGTAGAAACCCCAAGCATAACCAGTTAGGTTTCTTCCAGAACTATTTGTTCCCAATGTTATAAAATAGTCAGGTCTACAGAAGGGTCATTGCTTATCCCTTTCCAACCTGATGCTGTGTTACACATCTTCCACTTTGTACCTTCCAGTTGAAAACTGCATCCCAACATTTATTTGCATATAGCACAACAGATGCTGCTGTATATTTCTGGAAGAGCTCATTTTTTTATCATAATTGTTCATCCTTCCAAAGCTACAAATTGCTTTATCTCTTGTTCAGGGGTTCCTGTTTCTGGATCAATACCGCCACACATTGCAGCCTTTTACTCACACTCTGGCCTGGCAGTAAGGGATTGCAGTGGGGCAGCGGGTCAATGGCTGGGGTCCCACTCAGCTGATGGCTGTTCGTTAAGGAGCGGTCCACACGGTGGAGTTGGTGTTAACGGTGTCAGCTCTGATACTCCCGGCGGCCTGGACTCTCCTAATGAGCAATCCCCAATCGATAGCAGTCTGCCCTCACTACCAGCCAATCAAACTGACATCTCTAGTTGACACATCGAGCCGATGAGGAAGTTTCAGCTGAGCTACAAGTCACTTTCTGCGCTGTTGTACATGTGTATTCACAGATATCATTGATTACTGTTCAACAAAGGGGAAAAAGGTACTTTCTCTTTTCAATGAAAAGTTATATCTATCAGGATGTGGTAACCGTTATTTGTTGTTTACCAGTAAATATAAGGTTGAGTCTACAAAAAATGTGATTATCATTTATGCAACCTAATGGGAAATGACTCTTCCACTCAACGACCTCCGGGACATTTCTTGGAGGGAAAAGCTGAAGCTCCAGTCAGCCGTCATATGCATATACAAAATTGGACATTTAAGGAACTGCTATGACAACAGCAGTCGTTGACGCAGAAACCATCACAAACAATTCTGCGATTTCTGTTTGCTGTTGTTATAAACTGCTTTGTTAGCAACCCTTATTTTTTCTAAGCTGCATGTTTGACAACGTAACCACAGCTCCCATCCATCTACTCCACTCATTGGAAGGGATTTTAGCTCAGTGTTTTTCATAATCATTTAAGGTTGCAGATTTTGTTTCTGTGTCCAACACAAGTCCTACTTATTCAGTTTTATTCAAATTGTTTTGTGATACATTTTTTACAGTAATCAAGATGCTTGTAGATGCTTTACATTGTGTAATCCACCTTCTACTTTCCCTCTTAAATCTCGTAGAAAAGCAAGGTTGAGGTCATTGTCCAAGCAGTCATTGCAGTTGTGTTTCCCCTTTATATCCACTAAAAAGAAAAATTGTTGGGTGACTGTGTATCTCCCCATTTCTCTAGCATTATCTGATGTCAAGGAAAACTGTTGCTGTTGTCCTTCCACTCTACCATTGTTTACATGTGCTTTATTTGCCTCTTAAATCCAATCCAAACAGTAAAAGTATAGTTATTATACATGTTCTTTATCTGTTACACTCCAATTTTATGACATAATCATGTACCCACAAAGCTCACCGCCAGTGTCTTTCTGATTTTGTATTGTGTTAACTAATAATTGCTATTGTCTCTCTAAAGTCCACTAGAAACAAAATGGTTGGCTGATTCTATCTTCTGTCTCTTTCTTCCCGATTTTCTACTTTGGGATTGCATTACATGCATGCTATTTCTCTCCTAAATCCCATAGACACATAGCTAAGTATCGACTACCTGTTGCCACCCAATATTAAAACTCAGTCAGGTGGCCATGAAGGTTGTTGCTGATGTCTTTCCAACTTGGTATTGTGTGAACAGAAACGTTTTTTGTTTGTTTTTTTAAGGGAAGCAAACTGCCTGGAACTACTTTCCCTGTGAAATCCAGTAAAGGTGAACTTAGTCTTTCAAAAACCTTTTTTCCAGAATATTTTTTGTTTATAGAAACATCACTGTGCCACTGTGAAACTTTTTTTTTTTTTTTGCTGCTGTGACAAATTCACCTAAATCTCTACTGGTGAACTTGTGCTTTTCTTCCCTCTTTTCTCTTTCGGGGTGAGATATTTTTATATCCACGGCTTGGTGGGGTTTCTTTCTGTGTTTCTGCTGCTGTCTTGCTGCTCTTGTCAGCTTTCTGGCATTTGTATTTGCAAACAGACCAAAAACATATTTACAGGAAGTGTCTGACAGTAGGGAAAAGTTGGAATTTTGCTCCCCTGTCACAGCTTGGTTTGGCTGCTGGTTTTGTGCGTTTCTGCAGGGATGAAAAGTTCCTGGTCACTGTGGAGTCTGAGTCTGTGCATCTGTCCAATTGTCCTCAAAGAGACGCTTGTCTCAGCCACAAGGGTCATTAAGGACAGAAGCAAATCAGAGACATACCCTCGTTTGACTGAGTGAGGCATCAAGTTGCTTTAGTTTTTTGCACAAAAGAGACAAAGAGGTCAGCTTAAACTGTCTTCTTTTTATTGCACAATTCGAAAATACAATACAAATTTTTGATGCAGAAAACAAAGGAAAGAGACGTCATGCTCACCGTGTTGTGAAAATCAACATTTTGCAGATGATCTGTGGTTTAAAGGAGGTAAATTTGCTCCAGATTTAGAGATTTGTGCTTTCCACTGGAGTGTGACTGCAGCTAATACATCAAATTAAACTCTGAGTTTGCTTAGCGCTTGTCCCTTTGTTCACTTTGGGTGCAGGCCCTTTAAATTCTGCAGAGAGAAGGAGCAGAAAACAAGGCAGGAACATTATTTATCAATGCGACAGATGCCAGAAACTGACTAAAAACATGATTTCTATCAACACATTATGAGCAACAGAAACCTTCAACATTATTTTGTTTCAGATTAAACACGTGTGCAGGAAGAATTTCCGGTTACGTAAACCGATAAGACGCACCTCGGATCTGTTGGAACGAGATGTTTTAGAGCACTTTTAGTGGAAAAGATGTGACAATGTGACATCACGTTGTGGGGAAATAAGCAGGAGCAGAGATATATTTAAAAAGAAAAAAAAATCTACAGCTTCTATCCCTGAGCTCCGCTGACAAAAATGTCTTTAGGTGGTGAGGATTATGGATTAATCTATAATAACTAGGGAAGGAGAAGAGAAAAGGAAGAGAAGAAGCCCCTCTGAGTCGACACCAGAGCGAGAAGAACTACCTCATCGTCTAATGTTCCCACTAATATACATCAATTATATAATTTAGACCTGTATCAGCGCTGGAGAATTAATCATCATTTCCCTGACACTGCCCGTTCCCCGGAGTTCATTAAATAAACTATTTCTACTGCTCTAATTTCTACAATTTGTAGCTGTTTCTCTTTGGCCCGTTCTCCCATCCCCACTTTTCCACTTGATAATCTGTTTATCGGTAAGTGTCACATCACATTTGCAAACCAGCTGGGTGGAGGTAGGGGTGTGGGTGGAGGCGAGGGGGACCACTACCATCTTCTTGTACGGAGGGGGCTTCAGCGTGATTACCAAGCCTCATATTTCAGCGCTCCCTCTCTCAAACTCGTCAAATCCTTTTGATCTGAACTGTCGTCATAATCACTTCAAAAAGTCTTCCTGCAACGTGAGCGTTTTACTAACAGGGCTTCTTCTCCATGAGTGGGTGCTGGTTGGATGGCTCTCTGCTCCTGTGACCATCTCTTTGTGTTCACCACCTCTCTTCTTCTGGACGATACTTGGAACAGAACAAAACCATCATCTGATCATCTGTATGCAAACAAAGATCCGGATATTTTGTTGGGATATTATGTGTTGGACCAACACAAATGAATGAGTAATTGAGAAGTGACATAAAACCAAACATTTCCTGACTGAAATCTGGTGGTGGCAGCATCATGCTGCAGGTAGGTTTATAATGTGTCATTTTCAACATACTTTAGAAATAGAAATCTGAAATCTGCAAATGTGTTTTCACCACTCAGAGTCAATTATTAGAGGAACCAAACTATGACACTGCCACCTAATGTTTCACCATGAAGATAGTGCCTTCAAAGTCAAATTTAGAGAAACTGATTTTGGTGTCAACTAAACAGAGCACTTTCATCCATGTTTGCTGTCTTCTACAGGGTTTGTGGCCAACCGCCTACAGGCTTAGGGTTAGTTATGGCTTTTTACTTTCTATTTTAGGAGTCAGCAGATTCCTCCAGCTGAGTGCAGGACCTCTGTAGTTCAATCTGAGTAACTGTGGGCTTCTAAACTGCTTCAGGTAACAGGGGTGCTGAATACACATGTACACCACATTTCTCATTGTTTTTCCTTTTAAAAATGAAAGGAACCAGAGCATTTCCTACCACTTCAAGATCACATACTACTTTATGTTGGTCTTACCTGAAATCTGATAACATATAATAGAGTTGTGGCTATAACCTAAAAAAATGTGAAAATATTCATGAGAGAGACCGGTGGAGCATAGAAGCTACAGGTGGTCTACCCACTTAAGGTGGATGGGTTTAAGTGATGAGTCCTGCTATTGATGTACAATTTGGAGACGGCTGCTCCAACAAAAACACAGGAGTTTTAGAATATCACATTTTCATTGGAAGAGATCAAAATCAACAATGTGTGAAACCATACATCCTCTATAACATTTTGAAATTGTCAAACAGGAGGTTAGATTGTTATTATTTTTTACATATATAAACTGATCAAAAAATGCTTAAATAAAACAAGTGCCCTAAACTAGTCTGATTCATTTTAACAGGCAGGTTATCCTGGGTTATCTCTGTAGTTATGCTGCTATAGGCTTAGACAGTTGGAGGACAGACTGACCACTTTTCTTCACTCAGCTACTTTTCTCTCCTACTACTCTCCAGATGTATTTTCTGCTGTTATTGTGATTGTTAACCTTGTTTTCTCTGTGTTTTTCTCCCCATAGAAGCTCCACCTGGTCTGGTATCCTGCTCAGCTACAACGCCCCCTGTTGGATGGGGAACATCGATTCCGATTATGCTCCCAGTGACCGAACATCCTCCATGTCTTGTTATCAACTTTTTTTTAACTTTCTTTAAAATAGAAAGTACTCTTCCATGAGTTCTTTCTGTGTCTGTTCTCTGTCTTCTAAAATCCCCAGATGATCGTGAGATTCTGTGTCTTATATTGGCAAAGTTAACTGCCCTAACTGTTAAACCAAAGCAGGATCCCCAACTTTAAACACAAACTAAATGTATGAGGTGGTAAATTCATAATTATCAAATATCACAATAATATATAGAACTTAAAAAAGGTTTTTCTTTATATCTGCACCAACTGGAAGGATTATGGATACATAGGGGAGGGCATTGGAAACTGGAGGCTCAGAGCACAATGGATAGTAAGCAGCTATAATTTATTCATTAATGTGGACACTATATCTAAGTGAAATATTAGAATATGTCACATTATTGTAAATTTTAGAAGAGTTGTGCCTCAGCTTTAGTTATACCTTGGATCACTTTAAATAACAATTATTCACTGCAGCAGTAGCATGTTGGAAAATGAGCATGCTTATGCTAACATTTGCTTGTTAAAGCAGATATCTACCACGTCAAATAAATATAAAAGTATTGAAATGTTGTCATGAAGGCCTCAGCCCAGCTTTTTATAGACAGTTATTCAGCACAGTCTCAACCAATCTGAATGTTGGAAAATTACCAAGCAAACACTAACATAAACATACAGCTGATTATAATGGTTAACCCAAATAAATTACTGGAATATTGAAACAATCTAAGATGCACAGTGTCCATGTTGGAACATTAGTTTAGGGTTAGCAGCTTAAAGCAAATTTACATAAGGAGAAAAAAACAGATTTATTTTTGACCAATTTCTGTTGGTGAAAATATGGCATGCTGATGCGTTGTTGTCTAAGTCTACCTCGGAGGTTGTGAAGTTAGCATGTTAATGCTAACATTAACATGCTAAAGCTAAAATCCACAGTTAGCTATTGGAGAAATTAAATTAATGTCGTTTTTCGTTTTTAGTTTCTTCTGTTTATCAAACAGGGTTTGTGGCCAACCGCCTACAGGCGAGCCAGAGCTTTAAAGACTCCTCAGTCTGAATTATCTGCAGACATTCTAGAACTAAATAATATGGCTCATATATGCTATTTAATTTCTTTACAGGTGAAAAGTCCCTGTTGTTGAATTAGAAATATATTAGATTAAATTAGAAATAGTCACTGCATGAGTGAAAAAAAGCTTAAAAAAGTGACTGTATTTATATCATTAACCTGAAGATTTTATGTTGGCTACATGTTTCAACCAGAACTAATCCAAAACTGGATTTCTAGTGAATGTTTCATCTGCTTTTATGGAAGATAATCGACTGTGTATGGGCGACATCATCAGCCTGCCAGTATTCCTGTGATCAGCTTTTGCAGGGATGCTGTGAGCAGCCGTCTGGCCTCAGGGTGCACATAGGTGAGACCAAACAAGGTGGCGATGCAGAACGGGACATAATGAAGCGTGGCTGTGAAGTTCTGTCTGCGCGTGGCCCTACAATTACACCATGGTTTACAGCCGTTCCTTGCCTCTCATGTCTCTACCTGCTCTGCTCAGATTTACTGGCTGTTTCTGCCTCATGGATTTGGGTCGTCACAAATATAAGTTACCCACGGTTTATTTATGACGACGGTTTGCAGTAAAGATGAATGAGTCACCTGCGTCGGATGGTTTGTCTGTTACAGTGGATCAAGAAAAATGATTCTACTGAAACAGACAACACTGGCCTTTCAGCTTATTTTAATATCCTCCCCTGTTGGCCCTAAGAGTAACCCCACCACCACCCAAGTCTTACACCGTCTGTGTTCACTGCTGAATAGATGGAGGTAGCAGCAGTATCAGAGTGGGGAGGTATAGAGGCCCCCCCACACCCCTTTCTCGCTCTGCTGCTTCAACAATAGCATTTGCATATTTTTATACTCTGTCTTTCCTCTCGCCACTCTCTCAAAGAAAAACAGCCTGAAGCGTGAATACTCCAGCAGCAGCAGGCGTACGGAGGGGAAACGGAAGCCGGGTAGACTGTGTGTCCGCTTTGCTTGGGGAGGACACACACACATACACTGAAACGTCTATACACACAGGGCTCTTACCCTTAGAGGTTCTGCATTGGGGTACGGCGTACCAAAGTTTAGTGTTTGTGAGGACTTCTGAAAGAAAAAGAGACAGACAAAAAGGACAAAATTACAACCTGGCTCAAAAAGAAGAAGAAAAGAATTTCTAAAAAAATATGGTTAAACAATCACTATATACTTCAGCTTGTCTAAACCACTTTACTAATATTTGACATTTATATTTGACAATCACAGTGTACTGAATGATCTGAAAACGTATTTTAGAAAAAGTGGAAAAAGTATTTTCCGATTTTTAAAACCTTATAAAACACCTAACAGACTGTTGATGTTTTTGATTAACTATATTACAAACCAACTTATCTATGATGGCACCTCCACTAATGTCTCTGATTTAAAAATATTATGTTCAATTCTTTTTCTTTCCTACATAGGCGACTGGATCATGGTATAATTATTATTATTATTATTATTATTATTATTATTAGATAAACAATTTTTATGGAAAACAGAAACAGATGCTAATCTTATATCATTAGCATACTAGTTCTCTAACCATAGCACTAGCATGCTAATCTTCCAACTACAAGTTTTTAACACAACAGTTTAGCATGGTGATAGCATGCTAATTATGCATTTGCTTGTTAATTTTTTTTATCATATGTTCAGCATGCTAGTTTGCCATGATGTTGGCATGCTAAATATCCAATTCTATCATTAGCATGCTAATTTTCAAACATGGTTATAATGTGGTAATTTTACTACAATCATTAGCATTCTAAGCTTTTAACAACAGCATCGCCATGCTAGTATATATTTTGTGTTTTGAGAATAATATGTAGCATTTAGCTACACATGTAGTTTTTTCAAACATTTTTCTCTTCAAAAGAATGTATTTAGGCTACACATCTGGGGCTGTAAAGTCCTAATCTGAGACACTGCACACACAAAAAAATTCTAGAGCTGAAAATGAGGCTGAAAGAAATTTATTTTTCTATATATATATTTCTAACTGTAAAAACAGCTTTATGTAGAGCTGATTTTCAACACAGAGTACACAGAATGTTTAAGATGAAGAGTAATCAAAGCATTAAGCAAGAAAACACATTTTATCATCAGTTTTTGACAGGTGTGAATCAAGCTCCTGTTGCTGAATTTAGTCCGTATGAAAATCTCAAAGAGACGAGGGAGAAATATGGAATAAAAGAAGCAACATTACATAAGTGCATTATTCAGAGATGCTGACAACAAGTCACATGTCAGTCATTGTTAGGACAAGGGTATTTGTTTGTGGACTAATCCAGAAAGGTCTCGGACAAACACAGCCGCGCAAACCGTGGAGGAGGGAATTTAAAAGCAGCTATAACCGCAGTGAACGCTCGCCTAAGCTTGCCCCTCCGCCATGAAGGTTACACTCTGAGGATAAGGAGAAGCATAGCTGAACTCCATATAATTTCATTTTACATGACACCGAGAGTTATATATAGTTCAGGCAGACAAAGGAGACATCCCTGTGGAGGACCTTAACTTGGCTTATAATGCTCTGGTTTGAGGCAATAAAAAAGTAGCATGTGTGTCACCAGATGTAGTGATGAAGAGTTGCTTTTTGTCCTAAACTGAAGACACTGAATGTGTTAAATCTGACACCACCTTCGCATAGTGTGAAAGGTGCTCCTGGATGATGTGAAAAGACTCTATATCTGGACAGAATATCTGCTCCGTCTCAGAAGTACTCGTCCAAAGGGATTCTCAAAGAGAGACGCACATCTTCAGTGCACATGTTCACTAACAGTCAAAAGCCGAGAGGGATATTTGACTTGACAGTGCATGCTGAGGCAATTCTCCAACAACAAAGTTCTATTGTACTCAATTCTGAGCTTCATTGTTTAATTCCCCTCCAACTGCTCGGTTAGAGAAGCCAAAGCTATCCTTAAAATCAAAACCAGGAGGTTTGTAGAAAAACTCTACCTTCACCAACCAGCTCAGCAGGTCAGTACAAGCGTCTGCACTCCGAGCTAACGCTTGCTAATGACTAATGTCCAATCGGTGTGACATCAGAGGGGCTTGCGGACAGCATGCAATCACCTCAAAGCCACTTTTTTAGCGCCTCTGGCTCGAAAGCTCATACCAGTTCTGGACAAAGACAAGCGGGACGAGACGGTGACGGGAGAGACCAAATGAAAAAGGACGAGGGGGCCTGCAGCAGTTCTGTGAAGCAGCACACAGAGGTTGTATCCAAGTGTGGCCAGACTGACCAATATCAGGGTTTGGTTGTCAGATTTCCAGAAATCCCGTCTGGTGTCTCTACTGGAGGCTCTCAGCATTATATGTTATAAGGCTGTAAAGATTATTTGTGCCTTTGATCAAATTCTCTAAGCACCTTAATAAAAAAGATTAATTTCAAAACCTTATAACTTCTTTAAAAGAAAAACTTTTGAACTTTTGGAAAATTTTAAATTTTTTTTGTTGAAAACCTTTTAGAATCATAGACAAACTTGAACTACCTCTCTTAATAACAATGAATCTATAATACCTATTCTTATGATGCTGCTTGTAATAATCAGTATTATTGTTCCTGACATTTAAACAATCATTTGCCAAAATACCTTAACCAAGGGACATGGCTAATGACCTGAAAATCCTCCAAATATAGTTTATTTATCATTTTTTCTAATAAACAGAAATCAAATATTTTACCTGGATGTAGATAGCTTTATTGGAGATTAGTGTTTATGAGAAAAATAAAAAAACAGGAGATTTGTTTCTTCCGCAGATTGTTATATTTCAAGCTCTGTTTGGTCATTTTAGTCCATAACTGTTTTTTTGGCTAGATGGATTTGTAGTTTCCATAGCTACTCCAAACCAGTGTAGACGACCATCATTTATGGAGCGTGTTGAGTTTAAAAATGATAATTAATACCACTTATTAAGAATATTGAGTTATTTTAAAAGCGACAACAAATTAAAAACTAATTTGTTTTTGATTAATTAAACAAAAACGTAAATGGAGTGATGTAACTGAATATGTCAGTTCTGTTCTTAAATTTAGCTTTACTAAAATGCTCAACAAGCCTTGGCATTGTGTTTTGTAAAATATTATGTTAAACTCAATAATATCCACTCTTCTTTTATGTAACAATATCAATATCTTTTAAAACTTGACATGAATTTTCCAAACTCTAACCATGTCAGCTTCTTTTCCCTTGAACCCAATGCTCTTGGTATGTTCTCTAATTATACAACTATATGTAAACCAGATCTAATCCTTTTGTTTTGATGTTAAAGTTTAAAAATATTGTCAAACTGGAATTATGATTTTTTTTTTCTAAGTAAAACCAGAATTATCCCATGATTCTTTGTAAATACTTTTTATTCATTTTGTAACCCCAACGATGTCATGAATTTTATGATAATGTCATGTTTGCTAAACCTTACTGTGTTTTGATTTTTGCTACAACCTTAACATGCTAATGTTAATAAACATTATCACTTTTTCTTAAACCTAGAACTGTTGTTTCTGAAGCCTAAAAATGTTTTTTTATTATTTCTTCCATAAAACATAAAAGTATGTTGTTGATATCTTTCCCAAGTCTCACCATGTCAAAACTTTTTCTATACCTCAAAATGTAAAACCAGATCTTATAAATGTTTTAGCTTACCTGTCATCATTATGTTTCATAAACCAAAGCATGTCATTATTTGACAGATATGTATGTTTTCACAGTTCGGTACTAAACGTAGCCATGTTGAAAATAATCCTCAATCCTTTTTTGAAGATGTTCCCTAGAACATGAAAAATTGCCTTAAACCTTGAAATTATTTTTTATCAAACTATAAATTCTCCATGTCATTACTCCCAAAGTTTATCATGCTGTCTTTTTTTTTGATAAACCATAAAAGCTCATTATTATTCCTAACTCTAACTGCCCAGTTACATTTCTCCACATCTTTAGACAAGAAATCTGCATATCATTGTGTTTCAATTGATGCAGATTTAACTTTTCATCCAACATTTTACATAGGATTATTACAAAAGAAGGAAGCAACAGATTTGCACAATTTTCCAAATAATAAAGTAAAACAGAAGTCAGACTCAAGGTTTTTTACACCAATCTTTCCCATTTAAGCTTTTAGCCTCTAGGTTTTGCGGCATTGCAGCCTATAGATGCTCATCGCCGTTACTCATCGTAGGTGAGCTTTTACCCAAACAGTGATCATTGAATTTTGGGAAAATAAAAACTGCTGCATATGAAAACTGCTCCAATTCTACTTTAATCTGTGGAAATCACAGTAGGATGCTGCACATGAAGCCATCATCAGCTGTTTATAGCTCCAGCAGCCCAACCTAATGTCTCCAACATGGCTGACAGAAGGTAAATTACATCACTTAAATGAATGCCCTCTGTTTCAGATCACCCAGCTGCATGTTTCCAGTTTCCCCAGTCTGGGCGTGTGACTGTGCAGGGAGCTGTAAGGTGAGGGAGAGGAGGGAGGGCCGTGCAGAGGAAGACGCATGTAAACCCATTTCCTAACACAAGGTCCAGTGTGCACGGCATGGTGGAGAGGTGCTGCATGAATCAAAACTTCCCTGGCTGTCCAACGTGACCTTACAAGCTAGTGCATGAACAGGACATGTTTCTATCATCCACCATTATTGTTGCAGACAATTGAATACTGGGGGAGTCAGCTGCACTTGGTTTAGATGCAGACGTGGAGAGAAATTAAACTAGTTGGATCAAGGTGAGGAAGCTTGTATGACTACAGCTTTTCAGCTACATTTTAGTTTCACATTTAGGAGGATAAAAGTTCACCAACACCAACATTCTCTGTGGAACAGCAGCATGTTTTAAATGTCATAATGAGATTTTGTATTTCAGGGCAATATTTAGTATTAAACTGGCCTTCATCCATAATGTGGGAATAAATGTATTTATTATATAAATTTAATATATGTGGAAATAAACCTCTTCTTATTTTAAAACAACAGCAATAGGATCCTTAAATCAATGTAGGAGGGTGGGACTTTGTTTAGGTGAATCCTTGGAGATTTCTCTGCATTATAGCAAGTTTACCGACCAAATGTAAGACAAATCTAAGGCTTCCTTCCTTAAAGTACCACTAAAGTAAATGTATAGTTGAAGAACAGAAAGTAACTCGCTTAACGTTTCAAAGGGTGTTCATACTTCAGTGGACATTACTATGTTTGTGGTTAGGAATCACAGCTCTCAACGATAGGTTAAAACTCGCTCTAAAAATGCTTCTTACCGCCTATATTAATAGTTCAAACAGAAAATATACCTTAATATGCATTCATACCTTCATCTTGGCCACTGATGAAGCTAACATCTAAGTTCTTCTTTATCTCCACTCTGTGGGGTATTCCCAGTCAGGACTGAGCGAAAGAAATGGCCCTTCTTGATCGGTTGATTGGCAAACAGAAGCTGGTAGTGTGTCAAGTTGTATTGCTTTTTGGTATTTCATCTTCTCAAGATGTATTTTCTTTGGAATATTGTAGACATGCTTTATGAAAAGAAATCTGTGAAAAGTAAAACTTTCTTTGAGTAATTTGGAGTCAAATCAGCAAATACTGAAGCCGAAATAGATGGGGCTCCACAGCACCACAGAATCCCCCCGTCCCCCAAAAAGCCCCTTGAAGCAAGACTCCACACATATTTAGATAGTTTATCATTTCTGATGTAAACCTGGTTATAGTTGCATTAGCAATAGTGGATGGCTAAGTTTTTCATTACTTCTTTTTTATTACTGTTTATGTGTGAAGGGTTTACTGCTGCATTTAGCTCATTTACATATGAAATGAATCTGCTAAATAAAATGTTGCTTTGCTGTTGCAATGTTCTTGTGTGTTATTAACAGCATGCCTTTACTTTTAAAAGTCATTTCCTGCTGCTTAGTGGTAGCTAACAGTGATCAATGCTACACGGTTTAAAGTAAAGGAGTTCTATTTTTATTTCATGTTGTTTAGCCCTGATTGTAGTTGTCCAGGGCTAAATGAGCTGAATGTTGCCAGGGTTCTGACATATAGGTGACCCAGAGCAGAACACCTGATATTGTCTTTGAGATGCAGCCTGAACAACAGGCTTCTTATTTCTTCAGATGGCTGACTTTCCAACCTGCACAGGTCCCATTAGAGCTGCAGATTTTCTGCTCATTTGCTGAGCATCACGGATCATCAGCTGGATGCTGCAAGCTTTGAGAGCAGACGTTCTGTTTGCTCTGCTCTATAAGTGGAAGAGTGCTCCACAAAAACATACATGCACTCGATTCCATGTGTGGAGGAGCATCCGGGCAAGCGGGCTTCACTCCAAGAGGCCTGGCTCTGAGTCAAAGTCCCCAGCAGCTACCATGCATGGCAGCAACAATATGCAAACAAAGAAATGTTTTGGAGGGACAGAACTGTAGCTACGCAGGTTACAGATGCAACAGGCCCATCATTTCTCCCTGATTGGGGGCGCTACAATGTGGAGCCCATAAAGACCCACAGATGACATTTCCCCACTGTTCCCCTCATGAATATCAAAAGCGAGGCCACACAAACAACAAATGGGGAAATATTACAGCCCAATTATTGTATTTGCATTACCTGTAATAGGCGGCGTATTGGTTGGTGTATTTATTGCCTTATCAGCAGCAGCATGGCTGTAAACACTTGCTGATTTATTATCCATCCAGGCTTTAGCCCAACATTGTACGTAATGACTGCTAACGGTGCAGAGGGATCTTGTTCTTGCTGGTGGCTTTTCTGGAGGATTGACCAG
This sequence comes from Apricaphanius iberus, assembly GCA_028564705.1. NCBI lineage: Eukaryota > Metazoa > Chordata > Actinopteri > Cyprinodontiformes > Aphaniidae > Apricaphanius > Apricaphanius iberus. The sequence goes on along the minus strand of JAPXFQ010001133.1, from coordinate 192,180 downwards.
ACTTAGCAGGCAGCTTTTCTGTTGGAGGCCGACTGCTTCCATTACAGATGGAGGATCTAGAGAGGCTTGTTTTTCTGGATTGCTCCCAGATCTGTTCCTCTATTTGCATAGCTGTACATTCAGACTCACTTCATAAAGGTAGATGCTGACACTCCAGACACGAAACCCCTCCCCCAAACCTTCCATGAAGTTACATAGAACTAGAACCGTTAAGTTGGTTAAAGTAGCAACAGAAAGCCAAGCAATGAGAGAATGGTTTACCCGAGGTGCATTATTTCTTCTTTTATCCAATTTTATTGGGATTTGGAATGATTTGCGCCCGCCTCCCCGAGGGAAATAAATGCTTTGATTAATGTAATCCTAGGCAGGGAGATGCCATAAACCCCTCTCCCCCTTTTCTTTATCCTCAGGGACCACCACTGTTCAGCAAACAACAGCAAGATGAGGAAAACAGCAGAAACTCTGCAGAGACAGGCAAACCAACAACTGGACGAGTGCAGATTTGATTTATTAATTACTCCACTTAATACACTGTATCAGTCTTGATTAGCATGTGTAATACAGTCTAACAGGACATTTAAAAATTCCAGCGTGTCCATGTGACAATTTGCATAAACAATAAAAGCGTGGCTCATTTGGATATGACTCGTGGAAGATGGGAGGAGGAGGTGCAGCTGTTTTCATTCCCCTCAGTGAAGGATCCATAGACAGGCGGCTGCAGGCACACAGCACCACCTCATAGAAACACACACACCTTTCTCCTCTGAATCAGAAAGCAACTCTTCAGTCTATCTTCCCCGATATGTCGCCCGTCACTCACCTCCTCACCAGCCGACACAAGTACTTTCTTATTTATTCATTTATTTATCTACTGTTTGTGTTTGAGTCTGCTAGAGTCGCCTCCATTGCATCATTTTGAGCCATTCAATTTCAAATGAAACCAGTTATTTCTCCTTTGTCGATATTAATTTAAGTAATATGTAAAACCAAGATTTGGGTGCCTAACCGTCTAAATTTATTGGGATTTTCTAAAAAAAAAACATGCTAAGCAGAGTGGCAGCATCATGCTGCTGCAGACGGCTCAGACACCGATGAACATACACTCCAATGTCAAAGGAGTGTGCATTCTGCGAACGCCCACATGGTGGCAGCATTCTCAACAGACTTTACAGAGCAGCTTTAAAAACAAAAGCTGACTGAAATTGTTGAATTATAGCTAAAGTCGGCAGCGGTTGTTAGTCTGTTAGACTTAGAGAACTTAAGTCAGGTGCACCTTACCTAGGGGTGACACAATCTCGATCTTGTATCAAAATCTGTCGAAATTATGTTACAACCTTGCGCATTGACATCTAAAGGGGATCGTGATCACCTCCTATGTTTACTGTGCACCTGGTAACATTTTAACTGCCTGTATCACATCCCACACGTCTACAGAGCACATTAGCTGATGCTAGTAAGTAGCTATTAATTAAGCTAAAGCTCGACATAGGCTAGGATAGATGAAGCAGCAGGACCAGCGCTAAAACCACCCCTTCTATTCTCATATCCCCAGTAAGAAAATGTTGAGTTCCCGATGAGTTAAGTTCACATTTGCATTGTAAACAAGAGGACCGCTGTTAGCTGCATTTTTCTCTGCCCTATGAGCTATCTGGAGCATTGCGTCTCCAGTCGTCATTCTGCAGTAACTAAAAAGAGTCACTAGATGGCAGCCAATCTCTGTTACTAATCATTTGTTATTTAAACAATACTGTTACACTTTTATTGTAGATAAATTATTTGAATTTGACCATTAATGCCCATGTCATACATTACACAAGAATAAGAAAATGTCCATATATTTTGTCTTTTAAAAGAAAATTTAATGTAAAAAATTTTACGAATAAAAGTAATTATTGTAGACTAGTCTAAAAATGACATAGGCTTTGTACTGTAAAAAGAAATTAAAAAGATCAAGAGGATTTGGAGAATCGTGACACCCCTAACCTTATCTGGCATTTAATGCAACACAATTACTTTGTTTTAGTTGTTTTTGGTTCCTTTTTAAAAGTTGAGCCCCTGCCTCTTTACCGTCTTCTGTACGGCCCTGCTGGTGCCCAAGGTACATGACTACCTCCACATTTTTCAATTTTACTGAAATTCCAAAAGCAATACCCAGCCAGCAGATGTTGGTTGCTAGAAATGGGTGAAAAACTGGTGAAAATATTGGTGGGGGTCCATGCAAAATTCTGATGTTGGAAAATCTACAGCTAAACACTAAATAGTTCATCTTTAGCTGCATCTCCAAGCTGCAGGCCTCGTTCATCTAGGGCAATAACTAAATATGTCTGCCTCGATGAAGGATATTAATAATAAAAAGCCTGTCTGAATGAGGGGAAAATCCCCAGTCATGTCTGAAACTGAAGGCCATTTAATTAACGGTTTATGTTATAGTGTAAGTGCTGCAAGTCGGGCTTTAAATCAGCGTCTGGGCCTGACACTCTCAACGTATGTCGGCTGATAGCGAGCTGGACCGAGCATGGGGGTTATAAAGAGGGGCTGCAGATACATTATGTAGCCCAGAGGCAACTTTAAGTGTGCCATAATTAAAAAAAACGGCATCAGTTTAATGCGAATATGCGGCGACAAACCACAGAAGTGTCTGAAATTTACGGCCGAAAATCAGCTTTTATGGAGAGGAGAGAGACACTGGATTAATGTGCGTTAATTGATTTCCCTTAATTCGCTGTAGCTGACGTGCAACAACCCTAAAAGATATCTCATTTTATGAATCATTCGCGCTTTGCAGGATATGCATTTTTTAGCACATTTTCTCCCGCAGGGGCAATGAGAGACAACCCGCAAATTCCCGCGATGATTCGGGAATTACTGTAGCTCTCATTTGCGAAGAATTCCCCAAAGTCGGCGCTCCGCCATATGTTTGCACAAAATATCCATGCTGGCTTAGATTTAGCGCTGCTGCTGCGCATGGAGGCCGGCCTGAAAGCAGGCCTGGAGAGCCATGGTTACAAATCTGGTACGCAGGCGCGTCCAATGCACCCATATGACTATTTTAGCATCTATATTTTAATAAAACGTAGACAATATAATGCATGAATTAAAGTTGGGCTCATAATCGTCATTATGTATCTTGTGCGTCATGAGATAAAGTTTGCGCCACTCAAAAATGAAAGCAGAAATAGGATTCATTAAAACACAGAGTTATGCATTAGTTCAAAAAAATCAAACTATTAGAAATTATAAATGGGTCGGAAAATCTGGAACAAAAAAATAAAACCTCGTGTTTTGCGCAAACCTGCAGGATAAATGGGTGCGCATTTGCACCATGAGTGAGTGCGACACCTGGCGGATTTAATAACTAAACTCATTTAAAAACAATAAATAAACAAAACGGTGGGGAAGTAAATAATAAAGAGACACCATACACAGAAACATATAATAAAGTAGATGGAAGCTTCAGGTTTGTGCAGAAACTTTGAAACCAACTGCGGCTCCGCAGAAGAAAACAAACTGATGGACTGAATTTTCTGTTAATCAGAGTTTGGGTCACATAAAGAATAAAAGTTAGATTTTTCTTCCTTCAGTTTTTGCCCCCCTCCCCCCTCCACGAACACACAAGTCGTTTTTCATCTCGACTCCATTGCACAAACATACAGCTTAATGCGGCCAGTGTTCCCTCTTTTATTGGGCTCACCATGGCGACGGGGCGCGGGGCTCAGAAATGCAGCTCCCCACCATCATCATCATCATCAGCGTTTTAGAAGGAGAGAAAAGCCAGGAAAACGGAATTTTCCAAGTTCAGAAGCGCTCATGGGAAATATTTCCACTTTTAGCGGCTCCGCTCTTTCTTTGCGCGCAGGCAGGTGGAAATTTGCGCTCTAAACTTTAAGCAAACTTTACATCGATTTGCATGAAAGGGTTTCACATCGCTGCTTCATGAAGATCCAACCGATGGGCTCTCCCTTCTCTCTCCGTTCTTCCTCTGTCTCTTTTTTTCTTCCATTTGCTGCTTAAAATGTGATTGATTGCACTCTTCTCCGCTGGACATCCACTACAAAACAGTGCAGCTCCTCTATCTGCTCGACACTTCTGCGTTTTTGCGCTAAAAGAGGCACACTAACTGCCAGGGTGATGTATTAATAGTAGCATAAAACGGAAAGGAATTAAAAATCCACTAATTAGGGGAAGAATTTCCTCCCAGATTAGCACATAAAATGGTCTAAAATGCCACGTGAAATACGTCCAAAATACGCAAAGTAGCACCATAAACCTGAAGGGGAATAAAATAGATTCCGCAGAGATAATTGTTGACTTACCTTGAGTCCAAGAATAAAGGAAATAGCTGGAGTTTGTCCCACGGAGCGTGGAAATGCTTAGCTCCCTTCCCGGCGACTCGCTGCTCCCTCAGATTTTCTTTCCTCTGCCTCGACTGAGCAGCAGCGCTCCTCGGCTCCCGCTATTATTTTCACTAAAATATATGAAAATTTATGCAAATGAAAATCAGCACTAACTGTTCGTCTCTTTTTATACTTGGGGATGATTTCCCCCCCCTTCTCCCCCCCCCTCTTTTTCCCCTTTGCATACAAAATAAATGAACTCCCCCAGTAGGAAACCTGTCGACCATTTTTTTCTCTTTTTATATATGTAATAAGCAAATAAATAATAAATAAACACATCATATATCAGAGGGGGTGTGCGCGCTGGTTTCTGGGGAATACTTTCTAGAATGGCTTTTGACTCTCCTTTTATGGATGTTGTACATACTTTTTTTTTAGACATTGCATGGATCTCTGGGAAATTTAACCAGAAATCTTCGCTGTATATTAATGCATAGAGGAGGGGCCCCATAGTTCAGAGGATTCAAAATGTTCCTGGATTAAACAGAAAAGGCATTATTTTCAATTTCAACTCATACAAGTAAAAGACTGGAGGATGTTAAAAAGATGACTAAGTGTAGATTCAATTTGTGGGGAATATGGAAGAACTTTACCCAAAGTCATCACTGAATTTAAGAAAGGGGCCCAATAACTTCCTTGCTTCGATCTTCAGATAAAATGTTCAATGAATAGACAGATAAAGATATCTTTCATAATTTTTCCTCTTATCAAGGTTGACATACAGTTAGAAATCCAAGTTCACTTTGCAACTTGTCATTAAAGAGACATGAAAATCAACGCTTTCTGAATTAGTAACACAAAGTTATGGTTAACAGGTCAATGATGAAATAATGCACAAATATTTTCTATTTTGGAGCCAAGAGATCTTTGTCGTATGTTGATTAATATAGCAAGGGGCCAATATAGCTGCGTGGCTTCAGTCCATTACAGCATATTTCCTTTTAGTGGAGATAGAAATGACATTTATGTATTTCTAAACATCTGACATTGTACATAAAAAGTGAAAAGTGAACTAAAAGTAAATCTAATAAATCCTCAATTTATATTAGTTCATAGAAAGCAGGGCCCCATAGCATAATGGCTTCCCTCATTAATTCGTCTTTAAACAAAATGAACATCTAGATTCAGGCTCTGTTTCTGTACCAGTTATAGATAGAAAACTCTGTAGAATATAAAAAAATCAGAGGAGCGGGCCCCATACCTTCATCTCTTTAATCCTCTGAGCACATTTTTATAGAATAGAAATAGAAAAGATACTGTTTGAAATCATTGTTGCAAAGTAAATATCAGAAACAACCCAGTAAACGCATTGTATTTTGTAAAGTGACTTCATTATGCAGAAATCCTTATTACATATTAATTCATTGAATGACATAAATGACTTGAATCTACATCAAAATGGTGTTGAGGACATATAGAAAAGATGTTAGCTTTCATTCTTAGGCTGAAGTTGTTTCCTGGTTATATGTAGAAACATCCAGCATCATGAATGTTGACTCTTTACTAATCTCTCTATACAAATAAATTTAAATAACAATATTGTTTCCATCTAGACTGTTTTGATTGACTGAAGAAAATAGAAAACAAAACAGTCAAAAGACCTGAAAATACAGTCTGCCTTTTTAGATTTTAACATAAATTTTGACAAAAATCTAGTGTATGTAGTAATTTATAGTGAGAAGCCTTAATAGTTCAGTGGTGTCAAATTTTCACAGAATAAAAATATCCATCCATCCATCCATCTTCTTAACCGCTTATCCAATTCAGGGTCACGGGGCAGCTGGAGCCTATCCCAGCAATTATCAGGCGTTAGGCAGGGTACACTCTGAACAGGACGCCAGTCTGTTGCAAGAATAAAAATATTTTCCATCTAAATAAGATTGTGGTTGAAAAATGGAGGACAAGGAGAAATTGAAATAGATTTTCAAAAGGAAATATTGTCTTCCAACTTTACTGATGAAACAGTGCAGAGTTTATGGTTAATTGGAAATAACGGGCCCCATAGTAAGAGTTTGTTCCTGCTGAGACAATCTTTCTTTAAAAAACACAGAAAATATTGTTTTGTTTCACTCTAAACAATGTAGAAATGTGGAGAAAATATAATAATTGGCCAGATTTATGAATCCATCTGCAGGTGGTTGGGCTTAACCTAGTCAGACGTTGTTCATGTTCAATTCAAATTCAGACTGACTTTTATCAGGTTTTTAAGGCAACATAAGGAAAAGGACTGAGCAATAAAAAAGATATCCGGACGTCCACCATCTGGCTTCTTTGGAGCCTACTTAACTTATTTGGTCGAAACAAATCTTGAGATCTCTGGATGTCTGGATGTTTGAACTCAACATACTCTACAGGGATGAGGAGAGCTCAGAGTGAATCCCACTGAGTCATGATTTTGGTTGGGGGGGGGGGGGGGTTGTCACCTCACAACCAAACCGCCACATATCTCAGCTGTATATTACACCGATTTCCTATCATTATGATACATAAAGCTGCCAATTAGCAGCTTGTATGGGGTTTAAAGTAGAATAATGTTGTAAAGGCTAAACATGTTGCTGTGTAATTCTAACTGGTTCCAGAAACAGTGCAGTGTGCATATTGTCTTTTTTTTACTTTAATAACCAAAACAGCTAATTTTCTCTGCGTCCTCGTCCCTGTTTGTCTCTGCACTATTTACTACCGAGTTGTTCTCCTCGTTTTCTTTGGACCCGCAATTAAAAAGCAGCCAATCGGAACAGCCGAAAGGAGGTTCTCCGTGCGCCCCGGAGACCTGCCAATCACGCCCCGGGTAACCAATCAATGGACACGCACGGGGTAAACACGGCGTCCTGAGGGCTGCAAGGAAGGGGTAAGAAATGGCGGGGGAGGAGGGGGGGGCTGCCAGAGAGCGAGAGAGAAAGAGAGAGAGAACGAGATAGAGCTAGAAAGAGGAGGAGAGAGAGGCAGCGAATGAGAAGTGAGGCTCACAGGCGGCGCAGCGCCACTGTTCCGACTGGATTGTACTTGAACGGGAGTTCGCGGTTTGGCAGGTTTATATCAAAACAGAACAAAGAGACGTTCCTATAAAAGAAGAGAGGGAGAGAGGAGCGCAGAGAATAAAAGCGACTTGAATTACAAAAGAGGAGAGGACGCTCCGCTTTTCCACATCCAAAGCTGGACGTAAAACTGGGAGGATTTGGGTGTTTTTTATTTTTGTTTGTTGTTTTTTTTTCTTTCTGAAAGTTTGTTTGGGACGTTTCTGATTAGAATTTTAATGTCCGCATCTCAGCGCGAAACTTTTCCCCACGGACTGCACATGGTTTCAAAGGGCTTTCAGAGGAGCTGGGGTATCTTTCCACGCTGTCCACGCTGAAGACTCTCAGCTAGAATGTTGTAAATACCAGCCACTTCCCTGCGTCTTGACGCCGCTCCCCCCTGAAAGAAAGAAGCAAAAGAAACTACACAGACTTTTAAAAAGGCTGAATAATTCATGAGCTACAATTTGCCTGCTGGAAAGAAGAAGTGACTGTAAAAAAGGGAGGGGGGTTATCCACAAACATATTCATAAGGGTTGACGGTATGGCCACCGCCGCTTCCAATCCTTATCTGGCCACCAATAGCATCTTATCGTCCGGCTCCATCGTGCACTCTGACACCGGAGGTGGCGGCATGCAGCCTGGCAGCGCCGCGGTAACCTCCGGGTCTGGGGGTTACAGGGGAGACCCCACGGTCAAGATGGTGCAAAGTGACTTTATGCAAGGCGCCATGGCGGCGAGCAATGGGGGGCACATGCTGAGCCATGCCCACCAGTGGGTGACGTCCCTGCCGCACGCCGCCGCGGCCGCAGCTGCAGCCGCCGTGGCGGCAGTCGAGGCCGGCTCGCCGTGGTCGTCCAGCCCCGTCGGGATGACGGGCAGCCCGCAGCAGCAGGACGTGAAGAGCTCCGCCAGAGACGATCTGCACACGGGCACCGCGCTGCACCACAGGCCGCCCCACTTAGCTCCGCACCACACACACGCCGGGGCGTGGGGGAGCACCACGGCGGCGCACATCAACTCCATCTCCGGGGGGCAGCAGCAGCAACAGCAGTCGCTCCTCTACTCGCAGCCGGGTGGCTTCACGGTGAACGGCATGCTGAGCCCCGGCAGCCAGAGCCTGGTGCACCCCGGCCTGGTGAGGGGCGACACCCCGGATCTGGAGCACGGCAGCCACCACCATCACCACCATCACCAGCACCCGCACCACCAGCACCACGCCGCCGTCAACAGCCACGAGCCGCACTCGGACGACGACACGCCGACCTCGGACGACCTGGAGCAGTTCGCCAAGCAGTTCAAGCAGCGGCGGATCAAGCTGGGCTTCACGCAGGCGGACGTGGGCCTGGCCCTGGGCACGCTCTACGGGAACGTCTTCTCTCAGACCACCATCTGCAGGTTCGAGGCGCTGCAGCTCAGCTTCAAGAACATGTGCAAGCTGAAGCCGCTGCTGAACAAGTGGCTGGAGGAGGCCGACTCGTCCACGGGGAGCCCCACCAGCATCGACAAGATCGCAGCGCAGGGCAGGAAGCGCAAGAAGCGCACCTCCATCGAGGTGAGCGTCAAGGGGGCCCTGGAGAGCCACTTCCTCAAGTGCCCCAAGCCGTCAGCGCAGGAGATCAGCACGCTGGCGGACAACCTGCAGCTGGAGAAGGAGGTGGTCAGAGTGTGGTTCTGCAATAGGAGGCAGAAGGAAAAGCGGATGACGCCGCCAGGAGTGGCGCAGACGCCGGAGGATGTGTACTCTCAGGTCGGCAATGTGAGTGCAGAAACACCGCCCCCCTCCATGGACTGCAAACGAATGTTCAGTGAAACGTAGAAAGTATTTTATATGAAATTAAACTGCTTAACCAGACAGACTATCGCCATGATAGCAGAAACCATTTTTTGATACTGTGATTGTGAGAATGAGACTGCAGAAAATGTGTTTATCTATTTTTCACCAGAAAAACAAGCATTTCCCTCTTTTTCCTCCTCCCCCCCCCCAAAAAGCAAAAACAAACGCACCTTCTTCCAGGCCCTAAATGTCTTAAGCTAAAAGGTTCCTTCTGCTTTTTTCTTTCAGGGGCATTTTTTAGTAGATTACTTAAAAGATGAAGCGAGCGACCAGAGGGTGACAACCACAAGTTCATTCCACCAGGTAATTTTGGCGCATTGAGAAAAGGAACTTCATCTTCATTTCTTCTTATTTTTCTCTCCATTCTGAAAAAGTACCCCCCCCCCCATGTGTAATCCAAAAACATTTTGTATATTTGAAAAGAAAAACGGGACTGAATCATTCTCCAGAGAGATCCTCGACGCTTCCAGCTTCCTTTTTCCTTTTTGGGGGGATTTTTTTCCTGCTATTTTTTTATTTGATTTGTCCTCCTTCATTTGTTAAAGAGGAAAGCAAAGCGTGACTGTCTGTTATGATCTCAAAGATCATCTCCCTCTCATTATCCTTATTTAACGGACACAGTGAGTGATTTTTTTTCTCTATAAATACGGGGGAAAATTGGACATTTGAGCTGCACTTATTTCAGATTAAAAAACAAAAAAGAAAAAAAAATCTGTTGCCAAGTGTGACTGAGTGTGGATTATTGCTGCCCTTTGTAAGCAGGATTGTTTGGTAGGTTTTAATAAACAACAAAATATTTAAAAAAAACAATGTAAAGCTGGCAATATAGATCATCAGATCAGATATTTTTTGCTGTAATATTTTATCCCAAACGGTAATTTATTCCTGTGTTTCATTGCTTTATTTTTGATTATTCTTTTCTCTAAAAGGAGCACAAATCACCACAAGCAGACCAGTTGTTCTATCTAGGTAATAAGGGTATATTTTGATGTGAATTTATCTTCCTTTTTTCTCTTATTTTTATTTGGACTGTATATTTAATTTGCAGTAGTGGTTCCATATGAGCTGACTGAGACAATAAATTTGTTAGAATGAAACGCAACAATCCATGTGCTTTATTGTTATTATTATTACTTTTGCTATGGTGGTGAATTAAGGTGTTTTGGGTTTATTAGGAGCAAGATTTCGAATGTATTTAACGCAGGCAGAGTGGATTGACCCAATACTGAACGCAAAACCACACATCGGCGCTATTAAAAGCAGAACTGAACGCGCGCTCGTACATTACAGCAAAAAGAGAAGAAAATGCAACTCGTTTGCGCCAAACTTCCGCGTAAACGCATATTTATGGCAGAAGCTGTGGCGTGTTGGGTCAGGATCAGAGACCACAGAGGTCAGAGCGCCGCTGATTAGCTCCCCGCTCCAGGTGTAAACTAAATCACCTTCCAGGTTAATTCCGTCTCTTTTTTCTTGTATAGTGGGGTCACTTATCCAGCCAAACCTCCCAAACATCTCATCTCGCTGCAGGATTTGAATTTCGCGGATTGCCCCTCAACCCTCACCCACCTCCTCCTCCTCAATAGTCGCTTAGCAACCGAAATCAGTGATAAAGAAGTAGCGGGCATCATTTTCTTTGTCTGTATTAGAGAAAGTGGAGTCAGTAAAGTTCATTTCCTCTAGATCTACTTTATGTGTGTTTCGGTATAAAACAGAAGCAGTTTGGGAACAATGTGAGGCCGGGTCTGGCTTCAGGTGGAAAAAAACTGCAGGTGTGCAGCAAAGCACACGCTTCAATAAAATACCTGCATTTATGAATATGGGGCTTCATACACGCATATGTAGGAATATCTGAAACAAAGCTGCGTGGATATTTCACCAAACAAAGACTCTGTTCAACCTAATAATGGGAATTTTATGCAGCTTTCAGCTCCTCTTCATGACACTCCGTTGGAGAAAAACAAGAAGTTTGTTCCCAGAAAACTCAAAGGAGAATCGATTCAAGAACTATTACGTTTTATTGTGAAAATGAATGTTAAAACTTTACAGTCGGACGCTGACGCTGCTTTATTTGTTAATTACATTTATTATTATTATTATTATTATTATTATTATTATTATTATTATTATTATTATTATTATTATTATCAATTTACATGATTCCTTAAAAATAAGCCACGTTTTTACGCATCATCAAGCTTATTCAAAAGAAAAGTCCGAATAAATCTGTTTTTGAGGCAAAACCCGGCTCACTTCATTCCTACGTGTTTACACTCTAGTCATCACTTTTATGAAGTTTGAATAAAAATAGTAGCTCCAGTCTATTACTAAGATGGAAGCATAAAAACCGTGTAAATATGCGTTGTGCTTGCTCCACGTGTCAGGATATATGAATATAGATCCCTCCGCATTGTTCTCCGCAGGGAGCTCTAAATGCCGCACGTCCGCAAGGACTCACGCTGCTGCTGCCGGTGATGCTGCTACGGCTACTGCCGCAGAGCAAAGCCACATTAAAATAGAAAGCACTCAGGAGCTAAGGGCTACATCTTCAGTGTAATTTATTTTACTCTTATTCCCCTCCACCTAAATGTGGAGGTTTATTTTTCATATATTGACTTAAATTCAAATATATAGAATTAAAATGTGCCTTAGCGGGTACATTTAATTATTAAATCATACATAAATTTTAATTAAAAATACAAGATACGTGTATTAAGTTTGTTAAACAAAAATAGATTCAATTAATTTATTTGCATTTTGCAAATTATTATTACTATTATTATTATTATTATCTGTATGTTTTAAATCAGGCCAATTGTGTGTGAAACTAAACGCAGCAGATCTTATCAGGCCGCTGAGTTAAAATGGAGCTCATCAGGTCTCCTTTGTGAGAGAAAGAGGAAGATGAAGGGACGACAGTAAGGGGGGGGGGTAAATGTGACGCGACTCGTGGGGCTTTCCTCTCCATAAATCGTGAAGGTCATGGTTTTGTGAGCAGCGCAGGTAAAATAGGAGGAGGAGGAAGAGGGAGCGCGGATGAATGAAGGTTGGATTCAGATTAGATGTGAATGGAAGCGCTCGGTGCGTCTAAAGCGCAAAAAATAGCTATGTCCTGCCTTTTTATTAAATGCTGATATTTTCTTAATGAATCTCAAGTGATTTTTATCGGCTTTGATTATCAAGTCGATTTTAATTTAGGGGCGATAGCGCTCCATGATTTTTGAAATGATTTTCGTTGAAATTAGGAATTAAAGTGATCAAAACTGCTGATTAAAAACTATATAAATCCTAAAATATTTCTATGGTATTGTGTAAATACTTATGATTAATTTGTTGTTTGTTATCATTGTTAATTTTAGATACTCCTAAATTATTTAAAATGTTCTTAAATTATGTGCGCTCTTCACCTAAATGTGCTAACGGTGAGATTTTAAGTTATAGCGAATCATAACATGTAATTTCAACGCTCAACTTCTCCAATAAAAGTTCCATACTTAAAGTTTGCAGCAATAATTTTAGGCTCAAACACACAGCGGAACAACTAGATGTTTCTAAGAAGTTTTATTTTTTGGGTTTAATTCGTTAACTTCTTTGGTTGAAAGGAGAAAAAGAAACGCTTGAACAGCATTCAGCCGCTCCCGCTTTCACATTTGTTTCTGTTCATTTTTTTTACATATAATTAGAATAAATTAACTAATCTGGAGGTGTATTTCTGTGGAAACACCTGCGGAAACTTTTGTCGTTCTGTTCGGTCTCTGCTGCGCCTCAGTCACGCTGACATGATTCCGAGAATTAAACATAAATTTCTGCAAACATTTCCAACATAAAATAAATCCATTCACCCAGAATTGGTCTTACGAAGTTATACAACATAGAACTAAATATAAAAATTGATATTTAGAAATATTTACAAACAATAAACTGACATAAACAATATTATTTTTTTTTTACAATTTAAAGATACATAACCCACTATAAATTAATTTTCGTTATTCAAAAATGATCCTAAATAATATATAATACATCTCCTTTTTTTTAAATGTCTGTTCTTCCTGCCGTTGCGGCTTGCTTTGTTGGCCTTACAGCGCCACCTTGTGGACAGAAAAAGTCTTTAGGCATAAAATTTGCCTCATGAACCAGACCCAGAAGAGCTTGTGGACATTAACAACGATTTGTGCATAACGTAACAAAACATAAACAGGTGAGTTAGGTTTTTTTTCCACCCTCCAGAAAATGTTTTTGCATCCGTAGTTTCAGATTTATTAACATAAACCTTTTATAACTCTGAAATAATAATAATTAGTTTGAAAAAAATCGAAAATTCAACAGAGAGACTTTAAATTACTACTTAATTTGATGGTAAAACCGTTTTAGAATTTATTATTATCACTGTAAAACTGAAAGACTGCCTACTGGTTGCCAGTTAGTTGCTATTTGTAAAATGATGACCTATTTACTACAGTGTTTGAACTATAATAATATAATATTTACAGTCTGCATAGAAACTTTCTACAGCTCAATTTCTTTACAGAAAGTCTGATAAATCTGCTTCAAATGTCTTTGCAGATTCTAAGGTTGGTTTGTGTTTTAGTTGTGTCCTGCTTAAGTATGAATACCTCATGAACGTTATTATTGTTACACTACACCTGTATTTTAATGTTATTTAATATACTAGAGTATTTGGCTTGCAATTGGAGGGTCGTAGGTTTGATTCAAGCTTCCTCCAGTCACATGTCGATGTGCCCCTGGGCATGGCTCTTAACCCCAAAAATTCTACATCGTCCTACCGAGCTATGTTGGCTAACGGTGTATGAATGTGAGTATGAATGGGTGAATGAGGCTTCAATGTAAAGCGCTTTGCGTGGTCAGTATGACTAGATAAGCGCCATATAAGTTCAGTCCATTTACCATTTACTAGAGGAACACAATGATGCAAATGTAAGAAAATTCAATATTTTTCAACGTTTTCAAATAAAATTCAGTAAAAAATGAAAGATGTCTTCAGCCTGTAGTTAGTACTTTGTAGATGCACTTTTCTGTTTCTACTAGTTCGATATAACTAGAATTTCTTGCCATACATTCCCACTTGGATTTAGATCTAGGCTTTGACTAGACCATTCTGAAACACGGCTGTAAACCTGGAAGCCTGAAGTCTTCCGTAATGTTTCTAACAGGTTTTCTACCAGTATTGGTTTCTGATTAGCTCCATGCATCTCTCCATTTACTATTAACAGCTTCTGTCTTACTGCTGAAAAAAAACTAACTTTCTATGCATTCATTTGATTGAATTGTCCACATTAAAGTCCCCCAGCATCGGTAAGACACACAGAGTCAGAGCTTCTGACGCCTCATGTCAGAGAACGCTCTGAGCCGGAGCCAACATTCCCCAAAAACACAGAGTGGGATTGAGGCACAGCAAAGAAATTACTCACTTACCCTGACTTCTCCAAAGATGTGCTGAAAAGTTTTTCTCTGAACAGAAAAGAATCTCCAACTAGAGGTGTATTTTTTACTTTATTTGTGAATATGTGATCCTTTCTGTGTGTCTGGAGTGGTGAAAGGAAAGATTTGCATAGCAGACAGATCGATGATGGAGGACAGAGACAGGGGTCGCTCAGTCCTTTGGGGGGGTAGGATAGGACGGAAGGGTCCGACTGTGACATCTTCTCCTCGGCCGGACGCCAGCCGTCCCAGCAGGCAGCAGTTGCCAAGGTGACAGCATGTCAACTCGGCCCCACAGCGCCGGTGAGGGGGAGACATGAAGGAGGGGGGCCGATGCATCACCAACTCTGATGGGTTTGTCAATAGCGCTTAGATCCGAAGGCAGCAGAGGCCCGCCGTGACACACACCGAGCTCATCAGAGCACAAACACACAAAGAATCCTCTCAACTGTTGGTGCAATCTGCATTTTTATACACTGTATTGACCTGCATGCATTTCTTGCAGCACGGCGGCTACAGGGCTAACCCTCAATGTAAAATAGCAAAAACAAACCCTGGAGACACCCCAGGCTCCACCAGAGGACATTATTCATAAGTGAAGCACATCTACACCATATGTGCACTGTGAAAGGATAGCTGCACTTAAAGTCTCAATCATATTTTTTATATATATTTGAACATACTCCTAACAAAGTAACAGTCAATTTTATCAGTGTAATATTGAAAATCCTATAATTTCCATCTGTCTTTGGTTGAAGAGTAAAAAAACTGCTCTTTCATAAAGAAGCACTAAGAATAATTGAAATAAAAACTGATATGGCAGTGCAGCTGTGGGTGTGAAGATGATGGAAATGACCATGTTTGAAAAAATAAATTTCCACGTAAATACATAATACACTGTGGACAAGTTGGAGCTAATAATCTTGATATCAATGTCAGTGGCACAACTTTACTTTCTTTAATTTCTGGGTTCTGACTAAACTGATTGTTAAATACTGTAATGATTGTTTAATTTTTCTACTTTTATTAGTCCCACAAATTATTCGTTTTTGTTTCGCTACTGAGGGTGTAGTTGATTTGATAGTTTTCCCAGGCAAGAAACAAAGGAGATGGGGCGTCCCATGGCATAGTGGTTGGTGCGGGTGCCCCATGAAAGGAGCCCTTGATCATCAACCTGGTCACCCAGGTCAAGCTGCATGGCAAGCCATTGTTATCAAAAAAAGGGGGCTGGTGTCAGGTGCCTATCTCCATCGGTCATTGGGCAAGAGACGTGGTCCACCAACATATCCTCACTCCCAACTCGTCCATATGTGACGACTTGGGTATCCCCATATGTGACGACTTGGGTATCCCCCTTGCGTCATTTTTTGACGTGCTGGGTGGCTCCCGTTGAATGTTGTACAGATCCCTAGACGTCAGTCGTCATTGATGACACGGGGAATACAAGTAATCTGTTTATTTTAAACAACCAAGCAAGTAATGTTTTTTTGTCCTTCTGTGACCTTAAGGTTAGAACATAAAACTTGTGGGTTGGCTAAAATTGGTTAGATAACTCAATGTATGGTATGTTATTCTGCTAGATCGAACGTCTCTGAAGCAAAAAAAACTTCCAGGACAGGTCACCAATCCATTGCAGGGCAAAACACATGGACAGACAGGAGGAAAAAAAAAACATCTATACAAACTCAGACCTGAGAATAATGTAGAGAGATCAATTAAGCTAAAATGAATGATTTTGGAATTTGGGAAGAAGCCGGAGTAGGCAAGGCAATTTTACTTGTATAGCACACTTTCAACACAAGGCAATTCAAGGTGCTTTACATGATTAAAATTGGAACACAGCATATATCACTTTGATTATTAGAATACAAGAAAGCAATTACAATAAGACATTTATCGAGACCCAGACCCTCCTTCGAAACAGGAAGGCGTGTTGGTGGGATTGAGGAGGTCTTCGAAGTATCCCATCCACCGACCCAAGATGTCCCGTGTCGAGGTCAGCAGCACACCACCCCCACTGGTGGCAGACCGCCCCTCCCCTGAGATGAAGGATGGTGGACCAGAATCGCTTCGAGGCCATACAGAAGTCATTCTCCATGGTTTCTCCAAACTCCTCCCACGCCCAAGTTTTTGCCTCAGCGACCAACCGACTCGCACTCTGCTTGGCCTGCCGGTACCTATCAGCTGCTTCCGGAGTCCCACATGCCAGAAAGGCCCGATAGGACTCTTTCTTCAGTTTGACAGCATCCCTCACCACCGGTGTCCATCAGCCGGTTCGAGGGTGGGCGCCGCCGCAGGCACCGACCACCTTGCGATCACAACTACGGTCAGCCGCCTCGACAATGGAGGCATGGAACATGGCCAACTCGGACTAAATGTCCCCCGCCTCCCCCGGGATGTGTTCGAAGTTCTGCCGGAGGTGGGAGTTGAAACTCCTTCTGACAGGAGACTCTGCCAGACGTTCCCAGCAGAACCTCAAAACACGTTTGGGCCTGTCAGGTCTGTCCGGCGTCCTCCCCCACCACTGGACCCGACTCACCACCAGGTAGTGGTCAGTGGATAGCTCAGCGCAACTCTTTGCCCTAGTGTCCAAAACATGCGGGCACAGGTCAGATGAATCGACAACAAAGTCGATCATCGAACTGCGGCCTAGGGTGTCCTGGTGCCAAGTGCACACATGAACACCAAACAACGCCTCTCCAGGTCCCACTGTCATTGCCCTTGTGAGTGTTGAAGTCCCCCAGCAGAATTAGGGAGTCCCCAGAAGATGCACTCTCCAGCACCCCCTTCAAGGAATCCAAGAAGGGTGGGTAATCTGATCTACTGTTTGGTGAGTAAACACAAACAATAGTCAGGACCCGTCCCCCCACCCGTAGGCGAAGGTAGGCTACCCTCTCATTCACCGGGGTAAACTCAAACGTACAGGTGCCGAGATGGGGGGCAACAATTATGCCCACCCCACCTTGGCACCTCTCAACGGGAGCAACTCCAGAGTGGAAGAGAGTCCAACCCCTCTCGAGGAGACTGGTTCCAGAGCCAGAGCGGTGCGTTGAAGCAAGGCCAACGATGTCCATTCGGAACCACTCAACGTCGCACACCAGCTCTGCAGACGAGGATCGGAACGCCAAGGTCCCGGCTTTCGGCCACCGCCGATCTTGCGCTGCAACCGACCCCTATGGCCCCTCCCACAGGTGGTGAGCTCAAAGGAAGGGGGGCCCATGTTGCCTCTTCGAGCTATGGGTAAAGGCCCGGTCACCAGGCACTCGCCAACGTGCCCCACCTCCAGGCCTGGCTCCAGAATGGGGCCCCGGTGACCCGTGTCCAGGCGAGAGAACACTGACTCCAATACTGTTGCTCATCATATGGGTCTTCAGGCTGCGCTTTGTCTGATCCCTCACCTAGGACCAATTTTCTATGGATGACCCTACAAGGGGCATAAAGCACTCGGCAACATAGCTCCTAGGATCATTGGGACACTCAAACCCCTCAACCACGATAAGGTGGCAGCCCAGGGAGGGGAATTGGTTAATCAACACAAAGAAATTCCTGTTCTTAAGGTAAGATTTGAACCATTCAAGTACTTTACCAGAGAGTCCGACCGAGCTCTCGAGACATCACCGTAATATATCATGATCAATAATGTCAGACGCCATACTTAGGTCTAAGAATACTAGTACTGTGGTTATACCATGGTCAGTATTTATACGGATGTCATTGAAAACTTTGAGAAGGGTAGTCTCTGCGCTGTGGTACCTATAAAAATCAGACAGATGAATATTGAAGCGGTTGTACATTGTTAGGAAGCTGTTCAACTGTTGGAACACAACTTTTTAAATATTTTTACTGATAAATGGAAGATTAGAGATTGGTCTGTAGTTTTGCATCAAAGTGCTGCCTAGGTTCTTCTTCTTTAGTATTGGTTTGATAAGCTTTGGGGAAAACACCTGATACGAGGGATGAGTCAACTATTTGGATCAGATCCGCCCTGATGGCTGGGAGGACCTTTTTAAGAAAACTCGTTGGGAAGATATCCAAGCAGCAGGTGGCAGAGCTTAGTTTGTGAATAATTTCATCAAAGTCCGATTTATTATTTGGAAATTTGTTATTTTCTCTGCATGGGTGTTAATTGGGCTCATAGTTGGTATTGGGGTTGGAGCTGATGTACTGATTGACCTTCTGATGTTCAAGATCTTTTCTGTAAAGAAGCTGGCAAATGCATTGCAGGCCCTGGTGAAGTTTAGTTCAGGGGAGTAGTACAGGAGTAGTTAGTCTCTCCACTGTACCAAATAATGTCCTACCATTTTTATTGTTTCTGTGAATAATCTCAGAAAAGAATGATTCCCTAACACCCTTTAGGGTTACTTGATACTTGTTTAGTCTCTCTTTATATATCTCATAATGAACCTGGAGTCAAGTGCCAAGAAGGACCCCACGCATACACAGGGAGAACATGCAAACTTCATGCACATAGACCCTGGACCTTCTTGCTGCAAAGCAACAGTGCTACCAACTGCTTTGTATACTTCCATAAGGGGTGAACTATTTAATTTTCTATGCGTATGGTCCTCATATTAAAATGTTTGCTGGATTACTTGGGTAAAAGACATACTTGGGTTTACTAAACACAACAAAGATTAACAAAACCAAGATTTATTTCCTTCTCCTCCGGAATATTGCTGAAATTAGAAACATCCTGTCCAGGAGTAATGCAGAGTAACTAGTCCATGCATTTGTTACTTCAAGGCTGGACTATGTAATTCTATGGGGGAAAATTCCTGCCATTTATCAAGAGAATACAATTACAATTTGGGAGAGGATCATTCTGTCTTCTCTTACATTCTGTCTTCTCCTTGGTGTGAGCAGTCTGTTTATCCTTCAGCCGTAAGATGGGGTGTAACAGAGCCAACTTATACAGCGAGGCATATTTAAGCAAGAAACGGGACCTCACAAGAACACTCAGTTCAGAGCTATGGCTAACATGTTGCTGCACGAAGCTTCCTTTCAATTCCGAACTAAACATTAAAGTAGTTAGACACTTCAATTTGAATTTAGGGACTCTACCAACTACATCGAAAGTGTAATGTTGTTAAGAGCTTTCGAATGAACATAAATTGTGTTTTATATCGGCGCATGTTACCAATGTTCTGTCCTAAAGCGTTAGGGTGTAAAGCTTTACCTTCGGAACTAGCACTCAGGTAATCATTAACTAAAGAAAAAAATATATATTTATATATACACAAATGACTTACTTGAGACTGTGGTTGATGCTGAGCCATTCTGTGGAATCAAGTGAAGAAATATCCCACTTCAGGTCAAAGTGGCATCCAGTTGGCTGGACATGTTACTACGCAGAGATTTATAAGGAAGAAACCATGGGTTTAATGTCTGTCAGATCAGCCAATTCAAAGTAATTAATCACACACCGGATGGTCAAAAGTATTTTTGTTTGAGTTTTGACAATCCACAAAACAATTGGAATAACAATAACAAAAAAGTATTTATTTTTAAAGTACTAAGCTATATCGTGATTCCCCAAAACTTGTGAGAGCAGCAAGTCAAAGTTGTTTCCCTCTTCCTTTTCTTTATTAAACATTTAAAAATTATTTTTACAACTTAATTATATATTTAATACATCAGAAGAATATCACAACATTACAAGTTTACAACTTTTAATTATACTCTTAATAGAAAAAATATGCAATAGAAAAACAAATAGAAATTGTATGAATATTTGGAATGTATCAAATACGTTTTCCGTTTTTTCTCTGTTTATCCAATGGGCAGCACAGTAACCTGTAGGCGCACAGCAGAAAACAAACGCACCCTAAAGCAGGCTGGAACCATATTAGGAGAACTCTCATACTATTGGCTGGAACAGTTGCTAGGCAACGACACTTCTCGATCTGCGAGCGAGCACACAGAATCCGCAAGCAGAGAAGAGAGGTTCATAAGCACAGTTTTGATCTACGTAGAGAAACAGTTTGCAAGCATGGAGAAAATCTGCAAGCAAGAAACATAGAATTTGAGAGAGAACAGAGAATATCTGAGAAAGAGCAGACGTTTTGAGTGCAAACATTACAGGTTTTGTAGGAGAAGACAGAATGATCCCCTCCCAAATTGTAATTGTATTCTCTTGATAAATTGCAGGAATTTTCCCCCATATAATTCATTATTATCAGGAAGTCCACAAATGCAATTATAAGCCTTGAGTTGGTCCAAAATGCTGCAGCAAGAGTTCTGATGAATATTAAAAATAGAGATCACATTTCTCCTGTTTCAGCTTGTCCCCATTGGCTCCCTGTTAAATCCAGAATAGAGTTTAAGATCCTCCTCCTTACTTATGAAGCCCTTAATAATCAGCTCCATCGTACATCAGAGATCTGATTGTTCCATATAACAGAGCACTTCGTTCTCAGAAAGCAGGTCTACTGGTAGTTCCTAGGATTTCTAAAAGTAGAATGGGAGGCAGATCTTTTAGTTATCAGGCTCCTCTCCTGTTGGAACCATCTCCGAGTTTTAGTCCATGAGGCAGATACTCTGTCTGTTTTTAAGACTGGGCTTAAAACCTTCCTTTTTGATAAATCTTATACTTAGTGTCTTAGGTTATCCTGAGCTATTTTTGTAGTTATGCTGCTATAGGCTTAGACTGTTGGAGGACAGAATGACCACTTTACTTCCATATTCTACTTTTCTCTCCTTCTACTCTCCAGATATATTTTTCCTTGTTTTCTCTTAGTGTTTTTCTCTCCATAGAAGCTCCACCTGGTCTGATATCCTTTTCAGCTACTACGCCCATCGTTGGATGGGGAGCATCGATTCAGATGATGCTCCCATTGATCGAACATCATCCATGTCCTGTTATCAACTTTTTACCTTCTTTAATATAGAAAGTACCCTTTCATCAGTTCTTTTGTTCTTTCTGTGTCTCTTCTCTGTCTCCTCAGACCCTCAGATGGTCGTGGCAGATGACCACTTGTACTGAGCCAGGTTCTGTTTCTGGCTCTGCGTGAGGTTTTTTCCTGTTAAAGGGGAGTTTTTCCTCTCCACTGTCGCAAGATGGTTGCTCAGTATGAGGGGTTGCTGAGGGATTGCTGTGGTTGGAGTCTGCATGATCCAGGCACAGTCTCATGTCAATGACTCAGCACAATCTGCTGGGATTACTTACATAGACAATTTTTAACTGATTGGAATGTTTGAATAATTGTATTGAAATTACTTTGTTGTAAAGTGCCTTGAAATTAAATCTGCTGTGAATTTGCGCTATAGAAATGAACTGAATTGAAGTGAATTGAAAACTAAGTGGACCATTGGTCTTTGCGTGTTATAAAATGAGCAATGAGTAAATCAAGTAAAAACATGCAATACAAGGAGGAATATGTGTCAAACTCCCTAGTCTTTATCAAACCTATAAGCATAAACAACCAGGGCCTCTACATATCTTGGCAAAGAATTTCAGGGCCGTACATGAGTTCATCCTCTTGTCTATGCAGGCTTCAAATTGGTTTTGCTTAGGCTGGACTTGTACTAAGGCAGCCTGGAGTTACAGGCTTCTTGTATGGAACCCTTCTGGGTTAAGTAAATATGAACCTAATTGGGTATCCGAGAGAGTCTTTGATGGGTCTAAAATTAGTAAATAGAGAATCAGTTAGCGAGCAGCACATATAGGAAACTTATATGTCCCACTATCAAACAGGCCAGTACATAAAGGCAATTACTAGACCCGCTATAAATATAAATATAAAGGAGACAGAGAAGGAAGAAATTCAAACCATCTCTTCCATCAATCATAATGGGAAACATGAGATCTCTAGCTAACAAAATGGATGAACTCCAAACCCTGACAAGGTCTCAGCCTGAGTATCGTCAATGCAGTGTTATATGCTTCACTGAGACGTGGCTACAGGATCATATCCCCGACTCCAACGTCTCTCTGATTGGCTTTCTGACTGTACGAGCAGACAGAGATCTGAAGAGAAGTGGAAAAAGAAAAGGAGGTGGAGTAGCAGTGCTTGTCAACAATAGATGGTGTCATCCAGGACATGTTACTGTGAAGGTTAGTCTCTGCAGCCGGGATATTGAACTTTCGATAGTTAATTTACGTCCATATTATTTACCAAGAGAGTTCACCAGTGTCATTTTGGCAGTTGTTTATATTCCACCTTCAGCTGTTGCCGACCATGCATGTGATGTCATCAGTTCAATTCATTTCAATTCAGTTTATTTATATAGCGCCGTTTCACAACAGATGTCATCTCAAGGCACTGTACAAGAGTTATTACAATACAATGTTTAATTTAGAAATTAGAGAACCACAGAAGATTGCATCGTGTAATTCTCAGCAATCCCTCACACTGAGCAAGCACGAAGCGACAGTGGAAAGGAAAAACTCCCTTTTAACAGGAAGAAGCCTCCGGCAGAACCAGGCTCAGCACAAGCGGTCATCTGCCGAGACCGTCTGTGGTTTGGAGAATACAGAACAGAGACACAGAACAGAGACACATAAAGAGCAACAGAACTGATGCAGAAGTTTGTTGCAGGACGTGGAGAATTGTCCGTCACTGCAATGCCATCTTAGTCAGGGTCGTCAAGCAGGGCTAATCCGGAGCACCTACTATAAGAGAAAACAGGTTAGCGCTTGAATTGACAGCACATCATGCAGTTGGGGAGAAGTAGGAGAGAAAGTAGGAACAGACCCTAATAATGTCCTCCAACAGCCTAGCCTAAAGCAGCATAGCTACTAACATTAACCTGTCTCCTAGCTACTAGGAGACCTAGCTACTAACACTTTCTACCTGGCTTACATTAACCTATGTGTAACCTAAGTTCTGTTTTTGCTAAGCTACAGACCCAGCACCCCAATGCATTTGTGGCAATATCTGGTGATTTTAATCATGCCTCGCTCTCTTCTACACTTCCAACCTTTCAACAGTTTGTCAGCTGCTCCACAAGAGAAAACAAGACCTTGGATTTGTTTTATGCAAATGTGAAGGATGCTTATATATCCAAACCAAGACCTCCGCTAGGACAATCAGATCACAATCTTGTCTTTCTCTGCTCAGAATATAAACCACTTGTTCAAAGGCAACCTCCGACAAAGAGAACTGTTAAAAAATGGTCAAATGAAGCTGAAGAAGCCCTGCAGGGTTGCTTTGAGTCCACAGACTGGATGACTCTTTGCCAGCCACATGGAGAGGACATAAATGCCATGACTGGGTGTGTGACTGAATACATAAACTTCTGTGTGGACAACATTGTCCCCTCCAGAACAGTGACATGCTTCCCTAATAACAAACCATGTATCACCAGTGAGCTGTAGGAACTGCTGAACAAGAAAAAAAGAGCCTTCAGGGAGGGAGATAGGGAGTTATTAAGAAGTATACAGAAGCAACTAAAAGTCAAGATCAGATACAGCAAGGAGGCTGTTGCCCTGACATCCCACATCATGAAGGTCCTGGAGAGACTCTTGTTGCCCCACCTGAGTAAGCAAACTAGAACTTATCAGGACCCCCTGCAGTTTGCTTATCGCCATGGTGTTGGTGTTGAAGATGCCATCATAAACCTGTTTCAACCAACCCACTGTCATCTGGACAAAGCAGGCACCACTGTGAGAATCATGTTCTTTGATTTCTCCAGTGCATTTAACACAATTCAGCCTGATTTACTTTGTCAGAAACTCCTGAAAACACAGGTGGAGGCCTCAACAATCAGCTGGATCAATGACTACCTGACAAACAGACCACAGTTTGTGAGACTGAAGGATTGTGGGTCAAACCAGCTGGTCAGCAGCACAGGAGCACCACAGCGGACTGTATTCTCACCATTCCTTTTCACTCTGTACACCTCAGACTTCCAGTATAAGACAGAGACCTGTCATCTGCAGAAATACTCAGACGACTCTGCAATTGTCGGGTGTATCAGAGATGGTGAAGAAGCTGAATACAGAGAGCTGGTGGAGCGCTTTGTGGCATGGTGTGGAGACAATCATCTTATCTTGAATGTGAACAAAACAAAGGAGATGATAGTAGATTTCAGAAGAAACAGAGACAAGTCAAAGACTTTCTTCATCATGGGAGAAGAAGTGGAGTTGGTTGAGAAGTACAGATACCTCGGAGTTCACCTGGACAACAGACTGGACTGGAGAATCAACAGTGAAGCCGTCTACAAAAAGGGACAGAGCAAACTGGACTTTCTGAGGATGCTGAGGTCCTTCAAGGTTTGCAGCAAGATGCTGTAATCCTTCTACAAGTCTGTGGTGGAGAGTGTCATCTCTTTGTCCATCATCTGTTGGGGTAACAGCAACAGAGCCAGGAACTTAAAACGGCTCAATAACCTGATAAAGAAGGCTGGTTCTGTTCCTGTTCTTGGTGCTACTGTGGAACAACTGGGGATAATGATGCAAAGAAGGATTCTTCATAAAATTAAAAAGATCATGGACAACCCTGAGGATCCTCTCCATGAGACAGTCCTACAGCAACAGAGTATCTTCAGTTGGCGGCTTCTTCAGTTTCGCTGCAACACAGACCGCTACAGGAAATCCTTTCTCCCCACAGCCATCATGGTCTACAACAATTCCTTGAAAATTTAATTAATGAGCTACAACAACAATTAATTTCCCTCTGGGATCAATAAAGTATTTTTGAATTGAATTGAATTGAATTTTCCTACCTATATGGGCCTTATGTGTCATAGCTGGTTGGGAAAAGAGGTATCAGAAACAAATGAAACATATTAATTTTTCAAATAATGAAATAAGCATAGGACTTAATATGACTGGATTTACTGTTTTCTGTCAGAAAGGAATCAACTTTCTCCTGGGAGTCCTGAAATTGTCTCCATTGGAACTGAACATCTCACCTTGAAGCTCTTGATGTTCCAGCAAATTGTTCTTTTTTATCCAAAATGGAGGATAGCTGAAGGTAACCATAGTTAACACAAGAACACACTTTGTTTTTGTTTTTTATATCTGCCTTTCTTTAATACAAATGAGTCTACTGTTGAGTTATATAGTCATCGGTTATTTGAAATAGGCTCACCTTCACATGTGTTGTAATAAAAGTACACTGTAATGAAGTCGTTGATAAAAACCTAAATGTAATAAAGCACTATATAATAAACCTTCTGCAAAAAAAAAAGAATAAAAAAATATGTGAGCTGGCAGCATTAATCTCCATTAAGGCATTCATAGAGTAAAAATACATTCCTTTCTAAGCCTGAATATAAGGAGTTGTGCATGGACGGATAGATAAATGCATAAAAACTGTGCAGCAGGGACAGAGAGATGGCAAACAAGGGGAGAAAAAAGGAGAAAGCACGCCTGGGCCATCTGACTCTGTATGTCATTAACCACGCAGCAGAAACACAGTGTCGGCCAACCACGGCTCAGAGGAGCTCACAGTGTAACCATTTCTAGGCTCTGGCTTTAATACATTACCAATGATGGGCTGCAGGTATTTTTGAGTTAGACATTGGAAAAGAAGGCTATTTTGTGTGTTTTCAGGTATTTTGGATGCAAATCTACTTTGCAACTGATTCTAAGGTAAAGGGTGGAAGTTGATCATATCAGTTTACAGCATAACCACAAGCTTCAATGTATTCTGTTGGGATTTTGTATGATGGACCAACACAAAGTAAGAAGGAAAGCGATAAGCTACCCATAATGCAGTGCTTCGTAGGTCCACCTTTCATAATGCCTCTGGCTAATTTATTGTTAATCCATTCAAATAAAAGCAACACTTTGTGTATCTTGATATAAGAATGAATGAGTTTGAACATAGAAAGAAAGAAAGAAAGAAAGAAAGAAAGAAAGAAAGAAAGAAAGAAAGAAAGAAAGAAGAGTGGAAGAATGGAAGGTTTCATGGAAGGAAGGGAATGAAGCAAAACAAGAGACAAGGAAGAAAGAAATGCTGAAAAGAAGGACCTGATATTTAAAACTCGTACAGAAAATACAAATCTTTTTTAAACTCTTATTTAGTTTTGTCCATATTTTTCCAGGTAAAAAAAATACAGAAAATTATATTCTAGACTTGTCCATCCTGCTTTAGAACACTTTGGATTGATTTTTTTGTTTTTAGGGAATGCAGCAACAGTGCTTACTGGGTTTTCTTTTCTTTCTTCCCTTCAGAGTTAAAGAAAAACTTCCCCCAGCATGATGGCCCCACCATCATGCTTCAATAGTGTGTTCAAGCTGATGTACGGTCTTATCTTTTACTACATGTTGCAATAGGGTTAGAATTGTAATTAGGAGTGTCAAAAGCAAATGCAAACATGGACCAATAAAGTAATTGTTTAATGCTTGTGATTTAAGGCCAACAGCAGCATTAACAAACACAGAGGTTGCTTGCTCTCCGACACCATTCAAACTCCTTCCCAGTTTAAAAGCTTTGCTTGCCGAAATAAAAGTAATTAATTGGTGTTATACACGAAGGACATAATTATCTTTTCCAGCAACTGGCACATATTTAATTACCAGTAATTGTTCTCCGAGCCTTTTTGGAAAGCGTTGTGCACCCAGACAGTTCTGATATATTATCCGCTAATCCTGCACTTGATACTCAGTCAGTTAGGAGATGTGTGTCAAAGAGCAGCCATATAAACAGCAACACATTGCTCCGCTGGCCTTCCTCGGGGGTACAAAGCTCCACCTATCCACCCCCCCTTCCCTTTCCCTTCCTGAGGTGTTAATGCCTGCCAGATTTGGAGTAAAGTAATTTGAGATCATTTCGCAACAAAAAGGGCCGCAGATACTGATTAACACTGCCGCTACTCTCAGTCCCGTTTAAAAAGGAGCTAAATTTACTCCCCTGTGCTTTGACGGGGGGTGGTAGTAGGGGGGCCCTTGAACATGAGAACAGGGTTTAATAAGTAAACAGGAGAATCAGAGAACAGTGCTTCTGATCAGGGCTTATTTGCCGAGCCTAACCCCGGTACGCGCTACTAGCTGATTAGCCCTGCCGATTGTACCTTGTAATTGCAGTGCCTTGACCCCCTCTAGGCAAATATTAGATTTTAGTGGTTTAACCTTTCCAGTCGTCAGAGCGGGGTAAATTGCCCAACCAGATGTTAAAGAGCCCAGCGGTATTCTGCAGCCCTTCTGATCAGCAGATTGGAGCTTTTTTTTAAATATTGTCTCAATTTTCTTTGGCCTGATTTCGCACAGCAGTTTCCCTTCCACCGATCCTTATCCCCTACTTCTGATGATACGACTTATTTCAAATCGGCCCAGTCATGGTCATTATGAGGGGCGGGTGGGGGAGGGCAAGATGATCAATGAGGAGATCAATTGGCAAATATTAACAAAGCAATCAACCTTTCAGTTTAGTTGCCCCAGCAATTTGTCATCTGGTGAAGTGCAACATGTCCACGGTGTTATTTTTAAACATTTTAGATCTCCGGAATCAACTAAACTAAGCATAATTTAAGTTCTGCAAAAGTTTTTGCAATTTTCTTTCTATTAAAAAAAAAACTGCATAAAAGTTACCGATTAAAAGCTGCTTAACTTTACAGAGAGAATGTCGGCGCAGTCAACAAGGAACATCAGAAGTGTTAGTACTGGAAAACTACACTGTAAGATTTCAGGTTGTTTGAATTTATGATATGAATGAAAACAATCAATTCACTTCAGTTTATTGCTATAGTACCAGTTCACAACGTATAATCTCAAGGGTGTTTACTTTTAAATTCAATCATACAAACATTTCAACTTATCTTAATTACCAAACAGTTAATTAAGTTAAATTCATTATAAATCAGCTTAAAAGTTTTCTATCTGAGGAATCCCAGCAGATGCATTGAGTCATTGACTTGCAGCATTCACTTCTCCAGGACCAAAATGGAACAACAGTAAACGGTTGCCTGCTTTGCATTGTTGACTTCACAGCGGTCCCTCATACTGAGCAAGCATGTAGCAACAGTGAAGCTGAAAAACTCCCTTTAACAGGAAGAAACCTCCAGCGGAACCAGAAACAGAACCTGGCACAGTACAAGCGGCCATCTGCCATGACCGTCTGGGGGTCTGAGAAGACAGAGAAGGGACACAGAAAAAACAAAACAACTGATGTAAAAGTACTCTATATTAAAGAAAGTAAAAAAGTTGATAAAAGGATATGGATAATGTTCAGTCACAGGGAGAATTGTCTGAACTGATGCTGCCCATCCAGCAGGTAGCGTTGTAGCTGAACAGTATACCAGACTGGGTGAAACTTCTATGGAGAGAAAAACACTGAGAGAAAGCAAAGTTAACAATAGAAATAACAACAGAAAACATATATCTAGAGAGTAATAGTAGTGAAAAGTAGCAGAGTGAAGAAAAGTAGTCAGTCTGTCCTCCAACAGTCAAAACCTATAGCAGCATAAGCTACAGAGATAACTCATAACCTACGCCACTAACTATAAGCTTTATCAAAAGGAAGGTTTTAAGCCTAGTCTTGAAAACAGACAGAGTATCTGCCTCATGGACTAAAACTGGGAGCTGGTTCCACAGGAGAGGAGTCTGATAACTAAAAGATCTGCCTCCTATTCTACTTTTAGAAATCCTAGGAACTACCAGTAGACCTGCATTCTGAGAACAAAGTGCTCTGTTAGGAACATATGGAACAGTCAGATCTCTGATGTATGATTGAGCTTGATTATTAAGGGCTTTATATGTAAGGAGGAGGATCTTAAACTCTATTCTGGATTTAACTGGGAGCCAGCCTAATGCTGTTCCCTTGATCCCTTCAAGCCTTTCTAAGAGAATATTATTATCGACTGTGTCAGAAGCAGCACTGAGATCCAACAAGACCAGAACATTCACAAATCCATTATCTGAGTCTATTAGAATATCATTAGTAAATTTCACTAGTGATGTTTCAGTGCTATGATGAGCTCTAAAACCTGACTGAAATTCTTCTGTTTTAAACTACACAACTCTGCACTAAAACAGCGAGCCAACCTCCTATTGCTTATTACCTTCTTTTTTTAAGGGGGCTGCACTGTCTAACGCCAGATGCATTGACGAATTAGTGCTTTGAACCAGACCATCAATTTCTAAAGGGTTAGTGATGCAATTGCTGTCACTGTGTTATTCTGAGAGACACTGAGGGAACAAAAAATGGAACAGAATCTTTAAAACTTGTTACAGCATAGTCTGATTAAGTTCTACTGTAATGAAATTTTCTTTCAGATTTGGGACAGTCAGGTAAAGTAAATTCAATGGCTATCAAACAATGGTCAGATAGGACTGGGTTTTGTGGGAGGACTGTTACTTCCTCACAATGACTTATGTTAGTACAACGTCTAAAGTGTGCCGACCAGAGTGTGTGGGTCCCTTCACTTTCTGAGTGAAGTCAATTGACTCTAAGATAATATTAAATGCTTCAGTTAGGCTATCACTTTCAATGTCCATGTGAATATTGAAATCCCCTATTATAATTACCTAATAATTGTTTAAAACTAAATCAGATTAAAGAAATCTGAGATCTGGTCCAAGAACTGAGAGTAAGGGCCTGGTGGACGATACACAACCACAAACAAAGGTTTTAATGATTTGCTACTTGGGTGAGGTGCTACGCATTAGATGTTTAAAGGAACTAATTGGTCTTTATTGGTCTAGGGTGAATTTGTATATCTGAAAGAAAGATGGTTGCAACTCCTCCTCCTCACCCAGTACTTCTGGGAATGTGAAAATTTCTAATTGGAAGGATATGACAATTTATAATTAAAACAATTCTACTGCAGCCAGGTTTCTGATAGGCAAAACAAATCAAAAATATTATTACATATAAAGTCATTTACTGATAAACTCTTTGAGGAGAGGGATCTTATGTTTAATAAACCTCATCTAGCTGCCCTATTCTTTTTGTTAGTCAAAGTCGTATTTATTTTAATTTGATTTGTATAATTTGCTTTTGTTAGATTAACTTTTAAACTACGATTCTGCTTCCTGGTCTGGACCCTGGTTTGTCAGTGTTTTGAAGGACTAATAAATCTGTCCAGATTCCTACAAAGAAGAGCCTCCAAAGTGGGATGGATGCCATCTCTCCAGATCAGAACAGGTTTTCCCCCAAAAAGTTTTCCAAACATCAATGTAGCCCACATTGTTTGCTGGACACCACTCAAACAACCATCAATGGAATGATAGCATGCGGCTAAACATGTTATCATTGGTCCGATCAGGCATGGGAACATAAAAGATTACACAGTCCGACATTTTTTTAGCAAACTTACACACCGAAGCAACACTAATTTTATTGACCTCCGATTGGCGTAACCGGGTGTCATTACCGCCAGCCTGAATAACAAACTTACTGTATTTACGCTTATCCTTAGCCAGCAGTTTCAGGTGGGATTTTATGTTGCCTGTTCTGGCCCCTGGAAAACATTTGACTATGGTCAATGGTGTGTCTAAAGCCACGTTTCGGACTATGGAACTGTCAATTACCAGAGTCTGTTTCTCAGTGGGTGTGTCACTAAGTGGAGAAAATCTGATCTGTTAGAAACGCGAACTGGTTGGTGGTTCCCTTTGGGCTGGATACTATGCTTTCTACGTACCGTCACCCAGTCAGCCTGAGATCCCAGCTGCGTGGGTTCTGTTGGAGGACCGCTAGGTGATTCTATCCTAGTTGGCCCCACACTGGCTAACGTGCCTCGACTATTTACTGGATTCTCAACAATGTGGAGGCGGGCCTCTAACTCTGCAACCCTCGCCTCCAAAGCATCATACTGTTGTCAAACTCATAGAGTTATATGCACGTTAGTGGTGCCTTGTGTGGACCTTTTGATTTTTTTTCATGAAACATACAGCAGTGGTTTTCAAATACTAGTTTGATGATCTGAAACTAGGCTGGAGGAGCACAAGTGTGGTTTCTCATCCAGTTTGCCATTTCTTTTCTTTCTTTTAATGGTGTGTGTCGAAAACCAGATCAGGTGCTGTACTGATTTTATTTTGGACAGGTGGCTTCAAATAAACTGTGCTCCAAGTGTTGAACAGAAGTGGCAGTTATTTTATTCCTTCTCACAACACAATGCAGCGATTCCCTTGTGAGACCAGTGTGGCAGGAGACACCAGCTACATATGGCATAATTGAATTGTATAACGTAAGCAAAGCTTTGTGATTTAGACAAAACTTTGTTTTATGTAACACTGTAACTGATTTTGATCATTTTCTTTATGTATAATATATATTAGATTTCTAATTAAGATCCTCATCAATGACACCTATGAACAATTTAGTTTCCTTTAATCTTTGTATTTCCACCATCTATATTTATTGATACACCCTTATCCTGACTTTTCTTTTTCATTGAATCTCATATAGTTGTTTTTTAACATTTATTTTTGATCAAACCAGTGTTTTATTTTTATTGACTTCTTCATTTAGTACTCTTCTTAGTGCCTCTATATTTTTCCCAGAATAGAACAACGTTGTGTCGTCAGCAAATACTATGTAATACCTCAGGTGCTTTTGGAGAATCGTTCATATATAATGTAAGTGGTGACTGTGGGTCAGTGGTAGAGTAGAGTTGGCTTGCAATTTGACGGTTGTAGGTTTGATTCCAGCTTCCTCAAGTCACATGTCGATATGCCCCTGGGCAAGGCACTTAACCCCAGAAACGTCCTACAGAGCCATGTTGGCTGTCGAGGTATGAATGTGAGTGTGAATGTGGCTTCAATGTAAAGTGCTTTGAGTGGTCAGTATGACTAGAAAAGCGCTATATAAGTTCAGTCCATTTACCATTTAAATAAAAATGGTCAGAGCATTGTAACTTGTGGTACCCCCCAACTTATGTCACAAAGTTCTGATTGTATACCATTTATTATAATTCATTCACAAGCTATTTTTAAATAACTTGTGATCCATTTGTAAGCAATACCTCTTATTCCATATTTTTGAAGCCTCCAAAGTATTTTCAGTGATCAATTACATCAGATGCTTTTTGCAGGTGTAAAAATGCTTATGGAATATTTGGTATTATCAATTTCTCTCTATATCATTTCCATTTATTCCATTATTGCTGCTGTTTTTGAATGTTTTTTTTTAAAACCATATTTACCGACATTTAAGTGTTTTCTTTCCTACTTTAAGTTATCCAGTCTATTATCTATCTATTATCCAGTCTTGTTGGAAATACCTTTTCTAAAATTATTGAAAAATGTGGGAGCAAAGACACTGTTCTATGCTTCAGCAAGAGTTCTGATGAATATTAAAAAGAGAGATCAAATTTCTCCTGTTTTAGCTTATCTCCATTGGCTCCCTGTTAAATCCAGAATAGAGTTTGAGATCCTCCTCCTTACAACCAGCTGGGTTCTATGATCAACACAGCACTGAGACTGCCCTTGTCAAGGTTTGCAATAAATACAGACAGTGGTAAAACCTTAGTGCTGGTTTTATTGGACCTCACTGCAGCATTTGACACCATTGATTTCAAAATACTACTGGAAGAACTGGAGAGCTGGGTCGGACTCTCTGGTACAGTACTTGGCAGGTTTGACTCCTACCTCTTTGTGTCAATACACTGTAAACCCCAATAAGTTCAGATAACTCAAAATTTATGAAGATACTGATTACATAATAATTTTTAAGTAAACTTACTTAAAAACTATAAGTTGCCCATAAGTTGCCCATTACTTCACCACCTCGAGTTGTGTAAATTCTGAATTGATCTATTGAACACTAAAATCTATGGCCTGCATTTGCATAGCACATTTCCTGTCAGAAGAAAATAAAGGGTTTTATACCATATTCAGTAATAAACTCACTGATGCTGAAAGGGAGCTTTGTAGCTACAGCTGCCATGGGTCAGAGTGACAAAAGTGAAGGTGCCATTCTGTCTGCACTGCCAAGCATCACAGCAGATTTAGCAGAAGAAGTGCCTTGCCAAAGGGCACATAAACAATCACAATAATAGTGGGGATTTCAACTGGCAACCCACTGGTTATCGGACAAGCTCCTACCACCTTAGTAATGGTTGCCAACAACCCTTATCAGTTAGTGACTCCTCCTCCTCCTGCAATGAACACAGTCACATGGCCTGACATCTTTATGTTATCATGTCTCTTTACTCAAAACTTTTGATACGAAGATTTCACTTACTCGCAATGTTTAATTTGATTAAACCTATAACTACAGTGAAAGTTGAATCTGGTTATAAATTTTAAGCTGGCTTGACTTTGTTGCTACTTTTGATTTCAATGATTATAAAACTTTTGAGCTCATTGTACTTTTGGGTTTACAGTATAGACAATTTCTCATCAGAACAAACAGAAATCACATGTGGGGTCTCCCAGAGCTTCTTTCTGGGGCCTCTTCTGTTCAGTGTCTACCTGCTCCCACTAACCCAGATTATAAAAACCAATAAGATTAGTACCATGTTTCTGACTGGCATATTTGATTTGGTTTAGGTTTCACGTTGTAGGCCCTTCCTGAAACTACCAGGCACAAGAAATCACTGGCTTGTGTTCATATGTGGTTGCATTTGAACCATTGAGGTTGCATTTGCAATAAAAAAAAGAGAGCAGTGAAGCAAGTGGAGGAAACTGAAAAAAAGAAGAGTACTGTGTGGTTTTCAGGGAGGAATTGAGACAGGCTCTTGGTGGTTAGGAGGAGGTAAGGCTAGGGTAGGGTACCATAACTATGCAGATGACACTCAACTTTGCATTAAAATGTCATAAGGTGACTTTGATCCCATCCAGACCATAAATGAATGAATTGAACAAATCTATACGTGGATGTCCCATAACATTCTCCAGCTGAACAGAAACAAAACAGAAGTAATTATTTTTGGACCTAAAGAGGAACGATCAAGAGTCAGCACACAGCTTCAGTTAGTCCAGCTAGAAACTACTGATGGACTCAGACCTGAACCTCGAGGGTCATATAAAGGCCATGGAGCCTAGTTTATACTTCTCCGTTTTGATGGATACGGATTGATGCAGCGCCATTATCCATCAATGCGAGGGCTCTCTGGCACCTGCGCAAGGACAGAGTAGAGGTCAATTTTCTAAATATCCATTTCTGTCAATGTAGAGTGTATGCCTGTGATTGGTCAACCAGGAAAGTAGAAGACATCACCCCAGTTCTTAAGTCCTTACACTGGCTCCCTGTAGCTCAGTGAATAGACTTCTAAATACTCCTTCCAGTTTATAAATCATTGAATGGTTTAGCACTAAAGTATGTTGAAGACCTGCTGTCACCATAGCAACCCCTCAGCCCAATCAGGTCCCCCAACTCTAGTTTACTAATCAACTCTAGCTTACCAATCATCCCTAGAATCAGAACCAAACATGGAGAAGCAGCTTTCAGTTTCTATGCCCCCCCCCCTATGTGGAACAAACTTTCTGATGACTGCAAAGCTGCTGAGTTCTTTTCAATCCAAGGTAGAAACTCATCTGTTTAGAGCTGCTTTTGAGTCACTGATTAAAAAAAAAAAAAAAATGTTGTGTTTTATGCATTTTCCCCAAACCATGAAAAGCACCTTGAAATGTATTGTTGTTGAAAGTGTATACAAATAAAGTTGTGTTGTCTTGAAACATTCAGTTACTGGGAGGTTTATCCCAGTCAGTGCCTCCCTCCAACAAGGCATTACAGCTGAGAAAGATACCAGACCCGATGTAGTTTCTACGGAGAGAAAAAAAATGGGGAAAAACAAAGGTAACAGTTAAAATAACAGCAACAAAAAAAAATGCAACTGGAGAGTAGTAGAAGAGAAAAGTAGCAGAGTGAGGAACAGTGATCAGCTAGTCCTCTAGCAGCCCAAGCCTTTAGCAGCATAACTACAGAGATAGTTCAGAATAACCCAGCCCCTTAGAATGAGTCATGATAGAGGAAGAGCCAATGAGAACCAACTGTCTGTACTCCATTATCTGCTGCTTGACTGAGCTGTACAATCAAAAAGATTGTTCTGACTGTTATCAAAGAAACATCTTTTGAGCTGTATTTCAGCAAAGAGATTGTTATTGTGACTTGTAGAGAAGTATACAGCTACAGGCACTATTCTCAGTTGCCCTATGTTCTCCGTTTGTTGAAAGTGTGTTATACAAATGGAGTTGCTGTGCCTTTAATTTTATTTTTTAACACCTAAGGCTTTTTGAAAAACTTTAAAGGCTAATAACTCTTACCCTAATCATGAATTGAAATGATAAGCCATCAACTTAAATTCCGTCTATCAGTCTAACCTCAGTCAACAGAAGAGAAAGGGGAGCCTGACAGCTCTTTTCCATACTGTGCTACAATATGTAGGTTTTGACTGGGAATAATTTAAAATTAATGCTTAGGGTAATTATTAAGATTAATAATTTCATGTAATTATTAAGTTCGGGGCCCCACTTGGCAATCAGAAAATATAAGGAAAAACCAAATTGTTCAGTCTCAGTTAATGTTTATGAAAACCTGATGTAGTAAAAGAATACATGAATGAATGAGTTATTGATGTTTATTGAACCACACGTTACTAGATGTGGAATAATAAATGACTTTCGAAAATACAAGAGTTTATTAACAAAGGAATTAAGTCAATCACTTTAATCAACAAAGTCACCAAGCTAGAAACATATAAATAAACCATTAAGTAAAAGAATAAGTAATAATAAATCCTAACTACCAAAAGTAAAACAGTTAAATGGAAAAATATGCAAAGAATAAAAATAAGTAAATCGATCGTGATGTTAAAGTTCAGTATGAATACGTATGCTTAAAGACCAAGGTTTGTATCAAAGAGTTTTTAAAGTGAAGCTATGTTAGTTTCAAACTAAATGTCATTAGTTTAAAACTAATTAGCACATTTTGGTTTATGTTGATATAACCAATTCACAAAGAAAAGCAAGAGTGAAGTCAAAAAGTTCTTTGAAGGACGTAATGTTTCATCAAATAATAATGAAGTTGGAACACACTCTGCAGTCCTCCTTTTTAAATAGGTTGACCACCAGCCAAGGCTACCACGGAGGACACCAAGGTCTGGACCTCTACAATTTTCTGCTGTGCATTTAATGATAAGATAATTAAAATAATGCTTTTGAATGAGCTGCGTGGTTATCCAAGAAAATATGTTGGATGCACAGGGTGACAGATGCGGGGTAGGTGTGGAAAACGTCATTTACTTTTCCTGTGCCGGTGCTCTCTGTCGTTACAGCCATTTAGTCCATTAATATATGGTAACCTATTTTGTGAGCCGTCAGTAAACACACCTTAAAGTGACAGTATGTAGTTTTTGCAGTACATCTTTGAAAATAGTCATTAAAATATTATGTTATAATATTTACTTAAAGCACATTAATTGCAAAATATTGACGATATTGTAAAATATGACTTTAAAAATCAGCTTTAAAATACATAGGCGTGGGTCCTCTTTTCGGGGAAAGCCATATTAGATGACGTCTTTACTTCTACAAGAGCCCGGACGGACAAAGTGCACGGAACACGCCCGCTATTAAAACATTGATTTCCCCTCAAAATGCAAAATAGTTTTGCCATAAATACATTTTTACCTCTTCGCTAGTTCCAAGCGATGAAAGAGAGACTGATGTGCTCGTCATGTTGATGCAAATAGATCATTCTCAGGGAATTCAGCATCTGAAACAAGCACTAATTGAACCTCCGTTGTTGAGTTTCTTACTCGAAGACACAGATATCACATGCTTCTGATAATTTAGGTATGCACTTCCCCCTACTGGCCGAAAATTACACACTGTGCCTTTAAGCATACATGTTATTGAGGTGGATCGCTAACAGGTGCTGGGGAGGGAGCCATCTGCACCGGCAGCAGTCGAGGCACTGACCATGGGCATCCAGAGGAGGAAAGTCTGAGAACCCCACCTACACCCAAGCACTACCCTGGAGGGCATCCAGGCAGCTACCGATGACCATCGCTCCCGAGGCAGAAGGCCCCCACAGAGGAAAAACTGGAAGGAAGATTGTCAAAATATAAAATAACAGGATAAATATAAGACTAAGAACAAGTAGTAAAACACTGATCAAATAAGGGAAGGCAATTTTATTTGTATAGCACACTTTCAACACAACACACTAAAAGAAATCTTAAATGAAAATTAAAAAAAGACAATTTATGTAATTAAAAGAAAAAAGTTAGTGATTTGAGCATTTATATAAAATAATTAAAATTTTAACTGAAAAATTTAACAATAATTAAAAAGAATGAACTAAAAAGTTGTATGAGTTACTCATAAGCATGTCTAAATAGATAAGTTTAACTTTTGATTTAAAATGG
Organism: Apricaphanius iberus; assembly: GCA_028564705.1. Lineage (NCBI taxonomy): Eukaryota > Metazoa > Chordata > Actinopteri > Cyprinodontiformes > Aphaniidae > Apricaphanius > Apricaphanius iberus. The sequence continues at coordinate 154,297 of JAPXFQ010001133.1, read as the reverse complement.
TTCAGTGTCTCTGCAGTTTTGCTTGGTTCTGATTCTAGGGACGGTTAGTAAACTAGAACTAGAACAGTTCCAGAAGGTAAGGATGAACGGTTTTTCTAGAATTAGGTCTCTTCACAAATGGATGAAGACAAAATGCCTGGAAACTTCTATTGGATATGTGAGCAACTTCAAAGTCTTTGGATCGGCGTCTCTTCTAGTCAAAGAAAATCAGTGCTATCTCAACAGAGCTGGAATTAAACTACTGGCTGCTAATATCTTTGCACATTTGAACAACACTCCTCCAAGACTGTCTAAACAAAGCTTACCCAAGGTCAGCGCCTCAACTCAGCCCACAGATAAGCTGCCAGAGGTTGCCTCCAACTTCATACAGCCTGAGAGAGTCTCAAAACAAGGTTCACCGAAGGTCAGCGCCTCAGCTCAGCATGTTGATAATAATAGACCAATAGACAGGGCATCCAGCCTCTCAGAGACCTCTGACAACGACAATGATGACTCAGCAAACTCGGCTCACTGATAGAATTCTGCAAAAAATTACAGGAACAAATTATTAAAGGAACTCAGCTATCTCCAAGACTCTCACTCAGGTCTATTGGACATGATGATTCTCCTGTCTCTGATGTTTGTTGTTTTCGGTTGCCAGATATAAGTCCAAGAAAACTCTTCAACCAGCACATGTCTGGTTACCGAGAAAATAGCATTCCTGTGATTATAAGCAAAAGAACTTACAAATGCAAAATCCCCCCGCATCATGTCAAATCTCATATGTCATATCACCTACCAACGAATCTCTTAAATTGGCATTACTCAATATCGGTCACTATCAAATAAATCTTTTCTAATCAATGACTTTATTACTAATCATAATTTACAGGCTCTGTTTTAATCTGAAACTTGGTTAGATGCAAATAATGAAATATCCTCAATGTCAGAAGCCACTCCCCCTAACTATAGCTTTCTAACTTAAAGCAGGAAAGAAAGAAAGAGGGGGGACTGGGCACAATTTAAAAAAAAACACTGAGCTTTAAAAATATATCTCTGGGCACATTTCACTCCTTTGAATACCTTGCTAAAGAGATAAAAGAGCTGAACAAGGTCTTAGTCATAAATATGTACAATCCCCCCAAAGGTAGCTCAAACTTCATTGATGACCTCAATAACCTTCTATCTAATATGTAGTAATATGTATTGAATATGACCAACTAATTATTGTGGGAGATCTGAACATTCATACTGACAACCCCCAGGATAGACGGACAAAAGGTGTCTCTCCACTACTACCTTTTGCCGAGCTGTACTGTACCGTTACTATCTGTAACGCGACGCGACACGGCTCGACTCGTCAAGTGTTGCTTCACAGTTGCAGCAAACCAGAGAGTCTCAAGTGAGCGGGTGCGTCATATGGTGGGCGGCCCCAGAGTATGTAGCGGGAAGTAAACAAAGGTTCGGAAAGAAAGAACAATGGCAACCTCACTAGCGATCGTGAGCTTTTTGCTCAGTTTGTGGATTTCTGTAGTCCCACGTCGAAGAGAAAGTCACTCTCATCGAAGAATAAAGACCCCGGAAAAGCTGCACACTGCAAGGAAAAACACGGTGAAGTAGTACAAACGAGTGTGGGAAGCTCTGCAGGAGAATGACGCTACAGACAGGACCCCGTCAGCTTGTGTGGGTAAGCCAATGCAAATACTACAACGGTGTGGTGGGCTATAAATATGCTCTGGGTATTTATTTATTCGCTAAAGCCCAGCGTAAAAACCCATGTTAACAAGTTGGCTTTATTAATAAGTATTGTGTGAGTGCGTGTTTCAGATGACTTCCCTTTGAAGTCGTCGCAGCCGACCGTAGGTTTGGTCGTTTAACTGGGCCTTGCAGTGATGAGACGTTCTTCTGGGTTTCACCGAAGCTCAGTGGCTGCAGAACTTCAGGATGTGGGAAAGAAATTCATCTACATGGGCAGCAAACTACGTCCAGCGCTGGAGCGACACGGAGTTTCACCTCTGTGTCCCATTAAAGAAAGGAGTTGCCATATACATGCTATCCCATCTTTGAGTAGGCTTAGGCTTTTCACCAGCTTTAAAATGTAACCGTTTCTCCGCTTCGGCCTGCAGGTGAGAGCCATCGGCTCTGAACCACGATCAGCTCCGACTCCTCCTTGATAACCCTACCACAGCAAACAGCTCCATCCAGCTCACACTGAAACTCCGTTTGGATCACAGCACTGGTTTTTAACGTTGTCTTTGGTCTTCAGCAAACACTAGACACATCCACTCGCTGTAGCGAGGTTTCAAAATGGCGGTCTTTTTGTTGTTAAAAGACGCTGTCAAGTTACTCTCCAGTGACTCCGCCCTCTGGCCAATCAGTGACCGACAGCTGTGTGACGTCGTTTTTAAGTACCAGTTCAGCACGGATGGAACCACAGCTGAGGTGGTACGAAAAATAGTATCGGTGCGGCTTGGAGGGGCTCAGCCAGACTTCTGCCAGTGGAGAGTAAAAGGTACTGAGGTTGAGTTGATTCGAATCGAATCTTACCGGTGGAGAGACGCCTTAAAACACTAAGTGACACTCTCCATAACTTTGGTCTAACCCAACATGTCAATCAGCCAACACACAAACAAGGTCACACTTTAGACCTAATCATTAACAAAGGACTGAAAATCTCTTAACATATCTGTATTGGATGTTGCAGTATCTGACCACTTCTGCATCTTCTTTGAAAGCATGATCCTGGCTAAACTATGTAATCAAAATAGGACCATAGTAAAAAAACGCTCCCTTGTTGACAGCTTAGCTGAAATCTTTATACAAATTTACTGCTCTACCTCACCCACCCAACACCCACTACCCCCACCCCCTAACAAACACTCTGTTAACAAGCTGGTAGATAACTTCTTCTCTAAAGTCTCAGACATCATCGATACCATTGCTCCAACTAAAGTTAAAGTAGTCTCAGGTAGAAACAAGTCTCCTTGGTACAACGATCCTCTGATATGTAGTGAAAAAAGGGAGTGCCGTCAGGCCGAAAGAAAATGGAGGAAAACTCAACTCCAGGTTCACTATGAGATCTACAAAAACAATCTGAACAAATATAACTTAACTTTGAAAACTGCAATCTGAAATCCAGTGAAAGCAGCTCCTGACCTACACTCCATTAGGGCCTGTAGTGAATTTGCCAACTTCTTAATTGAAAATATTTTGGAAATTAGAAGATCAATCTGTAAAGCAGCACCCAACCCACCACCATTTTCATTCCCATGTAAAAATAATGCAGGTAAAATTACAAATTTCAAAATAACTATCAGTTACGGCAATGCTAGAGATATTTAAGTCTTTGCTAATACTTTAAGTAGGTCCAGAGTGTGTCTTCGATTGTGCATTGGCTCAGTAATATGTTGGATTAGGTCAAAGTTATGAAGGGCGTCATTTAGTGCTTTTGTTCCGCTGTCTTGGGGTTTGTCAGAATGAATGTTGAAGTCCCTCACAATTGCTATGTGGTCATAGTCTAGGCATATTGCAGAGCAAAGGTCATTGAAGTCGTTATAAAAGTTTGTTTTAAGTTCTGGTGGTCTGTATATGTTTACAAATATGACTTTGTTTGGTTCATTTTTTTCAGTAGATAAATATTCAAAGGGAATGATTCACCTCGCGATACCTTTTTGCAGTTTAAAGATTGATGAAAAATTGTGGCCAGACACCCCCCCCCTCCCCTTTTCTTTATTTTTCCTGGTCTAACTAATGTAGTGATAATTAGTTGAGCAAGTCGCTATTAATACATTTTTTTCTTTATTTTCATTTTGTACTTTATTTTCAATCTAGGTGTAATAATGGACTCAGACCTGAACCTCCAGGGTCACATAAAGGCAAAAACAATGTCATCTTTCTATCACCTGATGAACAGGTGATAGATTTAAAGGATTAAAGGACTAATGTCACAGAAGGACCTTGAAAAACTGATCCATGCGTTTATCTTTAGTCGGATTGATTACTGCAACAGCGTCCTCACAGGTCTACCTAAAAAAGCAATCAGACAATTGCAGCTGATCCAGAACGCTGCTGCCCGTGTTCTCACTAGAACTAGGAAAGTAGAACACATAATCCCAGTTCTTAAATCCTTACACTGGCTCCCTGTAGTTCAGAGAATAGACTTTAAAATACTCCTACTAGTTTTTAAATCACTGAACGGTTTAGCACCAAAGTATGTTGGAGATCTGCTGTCACTATACCAACCCAACAGACCACTCAGGTCCTCCAACTTGAGCTTACTTAACATTCCTTAAATTAGAACTAAAACAAGGAGAGGGAGCTTTCAGCTTCTATGCTCAACAAATCAGGAACAAACTTCCAGAAGAATGCAAAAATGCTGAATCGTTAGGCTCTTTTAAATCAAAGATTAAAACTCTACTATTTAGAGCTGCCTTTGAGCCCTAAATTGCACTTTCTGTTCATTATTTGATTCTCATTGTTTAAGTTTTATTCTTATTTTCTTATTTCCTTTTAACCTATTGTGTTTGATCTGTTTTTAATATATTTTGCATAAATTTGTTCCTTACATCATCTCTTCTTATTGATTGACTTTGTCAATCTGTTAAACCTATATGTTTCTGTTTTTCTCTAATCATGCTTCTGTAATCATGTATTTGGTATCATTATCACTGAATCATGTAAAGCACCTTGAATTGCCTTGTGTTGAAAGTGTGCTATATAAATAAAATTGCCTTGCCTTGTCTTGCCTAGAACTAGAGGGTCTAAGTGATCCGGATGGTTTGTACCATGATAGCAGATCGTTAATGTAGTCTGGTGCTAACAAATTAATTCATTTATAAACTTCCAGTGGAAGGACTTTAGACCTGGGATGATGTGTTCTACTTTCCTAGTTCTAGTGAGAACATGAGCAGCAGCATTTTGGATCAGCTGCAGCTGTCTGACGGATTTTTCAGGTAGACCTGTGAAGATACTGTACAGTAATCAAGTCGGCTAAAGATAAATGCATGGATGAGCTTTTCTAGGTCTCCTTGTGTCATCAGTCCTTAAATCCTAGAAATGTTCCTCAGGTGATCGAAAGAAGACCTTGTTATTGCCTTTATGTGACCCTGGAGGTTCAGGTCTGAGTCCATTATTAAACCTAGATTTCTGGCCTGGTCAGTAGTTTCTAGTTGGACCAACTAAACCTGTGTACTGATATGTAGTTGATCTTTTTTGGGTCCAAGAAAAGTATTTCTGTTTTGTTTTTGTTCAGTTAGAGCAAATTAAGGGACATCCAGCTGTTAATTTGCTCAATGCATTTATTAAAGATTTGGACGGGTTCAACATCACCTGGTGTCATTGAGATACAGACGTGGACAAAATTGTTGGTACCCTTCATTAAATCAAAGAAAAACTCATAATGGTCACAGAAATAACTTTAATCTGACAAAAGTAATAATAAATATAAATTATATAAATGTTGACCAATGAAAGTCAGACATTGCTTTTCATCCATGCTTCAACGGAATTATTTAAAAAATAAATGCATGAAACAGGCCTGGACAAAAATGATGGTACCCACAACTTAATATTTGGTTACACAACCTTTTGAGGCAATCACTGCAATCCAATGATTCCTGTAACTGTCAATGAGACTTCTGCACCTCTCAGCAGGTATTTTGGCCCACTCCTCATGAGCAAACTGTTCTAGTTGTTTCCGATTTGAAGGGCGCCTTTTCCAGACAGCATGTTTCAGCTCCTTCCAAAGATGCTCAATAGGATTGAGATCAGGGCTCATAAAAGACCAGTGTTTTCTTCTTAGCCCTTCTTGGGTGTTTTTAGCTGTGTGTTTTGGGTCATTTTCCTGTTGTAAGACCCGTGACCTGCGACTGAGACCATGCTTTCTGACACTGGCCAGCACATTTCTCTCTAGAATCCCCTGATAGTCTTGAGATTTCATTGTACCCTGCACAGATTCAAGACACCCTGTGTCAGATGCAGCAAATCAGCCCCAGAACATAACCGAGCCTCCCCCATGTTTCACAGTAGGGACCGTGTTCTTTTCTAGATATGCTTCATTTTTCCGTCTGTGAACATAGAGCTGATGTGCCTTGGCAAAAAGTTAAATTGTTATCTCATCTGTCCACAGGACATTCTCCCAGAAGCTTTGTGGCTCGTCAGCATGTAGTTTGGCATACTCCAGTCTGTTTTTAGGGTTTTTTTAATTATTCGTCCTCTGGCTCAAACAGCGAAGGATGTTCTGATCTGACACTGATGTTCCTTGAGCATAAAGTTCAGCTTGGATCTATTTTGAAGTCTTTCTAGGCTCTTTTGTTACAATTTGGATTATCCGTCTCTTTGATCTGTCATCAATTTTCCTCCTGCAGCCACGTCCAGGGAGGTTGGCTACAGTCCCATGGATCGTACATTACTGAATGACATGTGCAGCTGTAGTCACAGAAACATCTAGCTGCTTGTAGATGGTCTTATAGCCTTTACAGTTAACATGCTTGTCTATGATTTTCTTTCTCATCTCCTGAGACAACTCTTTCCTTTGCTTCCTCTGGTTTATATTGAGTGTGGTACACACCCTAGACAACAATGGTAGGGTAATTAAGGAAGACAGGAGACAACTGACGACAATTAAGAGACAAACACAGGGAGACAGGGATTGGTGCAGACAGGGAGGAAGTTATACCGTGGCACCACTGGTGCCACTGATGTGCAAAGCAGTTCCTGGAGGGTCGGTACCTTTGGTTTAGCCCTCTTGATTAAAATTAGTAAATCAATAAAAGGCCTTTGTGAATGTTCATGGTATGTAGAGGGAAGTAATTCCATCATTTGCACCAGCTGTGTTTGATACATATAAGGCCTGGTTCACACAGAATGATTTTTAAATTATCGGAAGAGCTTCGGATTACACATACAGTAATAAAATATAACGTATATACTGCACCTGCTTTGCTCCTACCATATGCAGTCTCTGTGGCAAGAATTACACATGCGCACTGCTGACACAGGCTTCACCCACAGAAATACACACACACACAAACCCAAACTGAATTAAACATAAAATAAACAAAAAAAATTAATATTGTGCTATTTTGCAGTGTGAATCAATAAGCATGTTGTTCAATATACACTTACAGCGGTGCTGCTCCTCCGCTCCCATTTGCTTATTTCCATGTCAATGCAGCATAAACCCGCACACTGACACAACATAATAATAACTATATAGCTGTCATGCTCTTTCTGCTGGATTTTGGTTTGTGTTAAAATATGAGACATTGTAGAGAAATAAAAGGACAACACAGGTAGATTGGTCATGATCAAACCTGCAACTAGGGATGGGGAATGGTTCAAAAGGTGCTTTTGTGTGCTTATGAACCTTTGCACGCTGACACGGGACACATGCTGCAGCCCATTCCTTTACCCCCTTACATATTCCAGGCCAAACAAACTTGGAACTGACCAGTTTCACTGAGGCACACACACCTGGATGCGAGAGAGAATGCAAAGCGTCAAAAACGCGGCGGCGCCATAAAGCAGGAATCAGAGGGCGGGGACGGCCAGTGGAAAAGTCACAGAGCAGATGAGGACCACCCTCCTGCAACTGTCTGTCTGCCAGCTTAAGGCCGGTTGCTTCAGACTGCAGTTTATGGTCGTCTGCATCGCTGTGCTGTGCTGCAGCCATAGCAGAGAAATCAATGCTGGAGAGACATAAAATGGAGAGACCAGAGTACGGGACAGGCAGTCAGCCACCTGGCATTTTGCTGTGTTAGCAATCAGGGCATGTGCCGCTAGGCGATGAAAAAACCTGCCGTAGGTAGGACATGTGCTGTTCAGCAGAGCTGCTGGCCACCAGGATGTCATCCAGATAAACAAAAATGAAGGGTAAACCACGCAAGACCGAATCCATCAACCGTTGAAAAGTTTGGGCACCGCATTTAAGGCTTAAAGGCATCCGTAAAAACTCAAAAAGGCCAAACGGAGTGATTACGGCTGTTTTAGGGATGTCTTACGCACGAACCGGAACCTGGTGATAACTGCGCACCAGGTCAACTTTAGAAAAGATGGTGGTCCTGGCCAGATTGACAGAGAAGTCCAGGATGTGGGGGATTGTATAAAAATTGTTTACCATGACGTTATTAAGGCTGCGGAAATCCCAGGACTGTCCGTCTGACTTTGGCACCATATGTAACGGCGAAGCCCAAGGACTGTTAGAGCGCCTAACGATGCCTAAAAACTCCATGTTGGTGAACTCCTCCCAATCAATAACTTTTTTAGCGGGATCAAGGCGGCGCACCCGCGCTAACACCGGAGGTCCGTTGTGGGGATATAATGTTCTTCCCTGTGCTTAGTGTCACCATTAGAAAAGTTGGGAACGGTCAGTGAAGGCAACTCTGTTACTGACAACTGAAAAATCGTTCTCAGAAGCTAAAACATTATCATGGGTTGACTGTACAGCTCCTTGCGCCAGACAAGGCAGAAAGGAAAATGACACAGCGTCAATTAATCGTGTGTTAGCAACATCAACCAGGAGTCCATGCGCACAGAGGAAATCAGCCCCTTTGATGGGAACTGAACAGGCAGTGACGACAAAGTTCCACTGGAAGTCTCTACCGTGAAAGCAGACAGTCACCGACCTTTGGCTAAAAGTTCTGATGGGGGAGCCATTAGCAGCAGTCAGCGACGATCTGCAGCCTTCTGCCAGCCTGGGGGAACCAGTCGACCAGAAAGCGTCTCCCGGTGCTCAGTGAAAAGCAGCCTTTCCCTGTCGCCAATGGTCGCGGCTGCTACAGAGCACATACGTTGTCATTTTCCTGCGGCCTAAAGTTGCAAGACGGGAGGGATCGCTGTGCTTTGGCACTGAACCACTGGTGGTAGTAGCAGAAGTCTGATAAGCGGCATCTCTGTGCAGCGATCCTCGTTACCACAGATGGCCTGTCAGCTTCTGGGGACGGTGCCGGGGACTCAATAGATGCCACTGGAGATGCCGGGTTGATTGCGGGTCAAGTGCGGCAACCACATACTGGTATTTTGTGTCGTCCGAGGAAATACCACGAAGAGCAAACTGTGCCTCTATGTGTAAAAACCACGAAGGTGGATCATGCAGCCGAAAGTCTGGGATCTCCACAGCCACGGAAAAAAAGCCCGGGATGCGGGTGGATGTACCACGGCAGCAGGCATCGCCTGAGAGGAGCTGGCTTCACCTTTAGACACGTTAAAAAAAACGGGGTCACAAATGTGGAGGAATAAAAGGACTACACAGCCTGATCCGATCAGCTCGTTTAATCAACTCCAACTGCCAATGGTAAGTCAGAACACGACACTTAAAACATTCCATCACCAAAAATGTATCTCTTTTTTGAATGTAAACATCCTCTTCTCTGTGTGTGAGCCGACACTTTGAAATAATAATAAATGCCTCAAAGGCACATCCCCACATCTCTGGCTGTCAGCTCGCTTTCTGATTGGCTACACGTCAAATTCATCAGGCTGCATGCTTGTTTGTGCTTGGAACACACCACACATGCTGTGCTATTGGGCCAACACAATCAGAATTTCTTGCGAGCGGAGCCGATCGCTCTTAACACACCACACATGGCAGGAATATTTGTTAGGATTGTCTTAAGAGCCATCCCAATTATCGGGGGTTGTTGAAAGGGGGGAAAAAATCAGGGCAAAATTGGCATTAATATCCTTCAAGGTAAACCAGGTTTAATTCAACACCACTAAACTAGACGGCATGAATGGCCTAATCAAGCCTGACTTTCAGTATGTTTATTCCGCTGTTACACTCTTTCCTAAATTCTCTTACCTACTGAAAGCATATGTTAGGCAGATCTAAGCTGTGGAAATTAATAAAACATTCATCAGTATTGGTATAAATCACAACTGTGTACTGGGATCAAGGGTGTGAAATTTTATTACATTTTCCATATTTAAGCCTCAACTGACCATACACTTGTAATGCTCTTTGGGCATCACAAGGTGGTCAGCCAACAATTAGCCTATAGAGTCAGAGAGTATATTATGCTATCAATTTCTCTTTCAGTTTTAAGTGTGGTTTTGTTTGCTTGGAGGTATGATTGGACCCAGTGAGCCTGACAAGTAAAATTTCTCTTTATTTTCAGCTTTCTGTGTCATGATTTGTTTGACCCAAATGCGGAGCGGCGTTTAGGACTCTTGCAGCCCTTGTTTATTAATAGTCCAAAATTTAGCAGAGTAGAGTTGACGAGACACGCACAGGGGGGTACAACGACGAGAACTTGGGGAAAACAACGACCCGACAAGGACAGACAGACACAGAAAGACATATATACTGTGGGAAGGGTAATCAGAATATGGAGAACACCTGGGAGCAGTGGAGAAAAACACAGGTAGGACTAATAGGACAACAGGTGAAACAAACTAGGACTAATTAACACAGACAGACGGGGAAGAAACAAACAGGAAGGAATAAATTACACAGACAGAGACGGATCATAACATTCTGTCAGACTAATGCTGCATTCAGACCAAGGACTTTGTCCGCGTCAGCAACGTCAAGATTACATGTTAAGTCTATGGCGGAGGCCATTGGAGGAGCGTCACGGTCTCTGCGGCGCTTTATGAGCTTTGGCTCCGTCAACTTTTCAAGCTTTTCCTGCTTTTCATGCTTCAAAGCTCATAAAGCCAGCAACGCAGAAGTTCAGCTGAACTTTTGACGGTGCTGACGGCCCTGAAGCGGCGCGTTAACCGATCAGAGCTTATAATTGTAGCGATGTCACTACACGTATTTTGAATGTAGCGGGAGCAGGCAAAACCTACATTTTTAGTCTAGAAAACGCAGATTTATAAAATCATAAATAACACTTACCGAAGACAGATGGACAGGCGCTCTTCGGGAGGAATAGAGCGCCTGTAGTTGGTGTCCTGGTAGGAGATTTGAGCTCCGATGCGGCTCAGGAGGTCGTAAAATTGGGCGCAGGACAGACTGAAGTACCGCTGAAAGCAAACCTCATCCATACGTAGCTCCTGGAGCAAATGGTTAAACTCCCCAAACTCAGAACGCATCCGTAGAGTAGGGTGTATCCACAAACGGATGATGTTGCAGAAGTCGACGCTGTCTAGCTTTATTTAGCAAGTAAAGCCAAGGCACTCTCTCAATACTATCTGCCTTAGTTCAGAACGCACTGCAACAGAAGAAGCCCCGCCCATGCGTTGTTTTTTGCTCAGAAGTGGCAAACTTTGCAAGCTTCAACATAGAAGCGTCAAACTAGATACTTTGTGAGCTTTGCCTGACGGCTGACGCTGATAAAGCCTGTGGTCTGAATGCAGCATAATATTGGTTTGGATTCAAAACCGGTTGGTTTTTAAAAAAGGTTCATGAGTTCCTCCACCTGCGTAAAAAGTCTAGCTCCATTTTTATACAGCTAACTCCATAGCATGATGCTGCCACTGCATTTTCCTTCTCCTTACTGATTCATTTGTACAGTGAGATCATTGAAATCATTTGCAGCCTCCTTGAAATCCTTAGCTTTAGCTAAAATGAGCAAATATAAGGAAATTATCCCAGAACAACAGCACTTTGAACATGTTTCATTAGATTCACTAGAATTTAATTAACTTAAAAAGACTGAATGCTAAAGTTAAATTAAAATATAAGGGTGTGAACATCAGTTTTGGGCATCTTACAATAAAAAAGTAGTTAGTTATAGTTACAAATTACTTTTTCCAGAAAGTAATGAGTTACTAACTCAGTTACTACACTGTAAAAGTAATACATTACTCGTTTGTTCGGTAATGTTTTATAATATCGGTAACGTCAACTACCGGTATTTGTTTTACTAAATTACCGATAAAAAAAACAACATATACAGTATTTTACAACATTTGGTATGTATACTTGACCCAGTAAGATAAACTGTATGCAGAATAATAGAAAAAAATACAAAAAGTAAAAATTGGTCATACATATTTAATAATTTTCATTAAAGTACAACACTAGGGCACACAAATCTATGTAAAGAGAAACAAAAGAACATCTGTCTATTAAGTTTTTCAAATCTATGCATCTGTTATATCGCACATTAAATAGAGAAGTTTGTACTTGGCTGTAATAAAACATTTTAAGACAGATTTGTTTTTCCCATTAACTGGACGCTAATGAAGAAAAATAAGATTTTACAGTAACATATTATTAAGAAATATTACAAATGTTAATTTAAAAAATACATTGTTGTGTTACTTTGTTAGTAGAGCTCATAGGTATTTTCTGGGATGCATGGGGATTTATCAAAAACCAAACCTTAATCAAAACAGTCTCCTTCATGAGTGAGCCTTTAGAGGTGATATATCCGCTTTATCAGCGCAGTTCTGGAGCGAAAAGCTGCAGATTGCACAGCAGCATGGAGCGCATGCATTGGAAATTAGGGATGAAACATTGGAGCTGGACTCCGCTTTAAGGAACTATGGCTACGTCCAGACTAAGCCGATAAGGTTATACGGGGAGTTAGACGCGAGCATTTACACCCCGTTTAAGGTCCGTTTAAGGTCCCGTGATTGCGCAATCCCATACCGACCTGTGCAAATACTGGGCATGCGCGAAAAGACGCACCAAACACGCGTATAATTCACGTGACGCCAGCGCCTACATAATATATACAAGAAGCTCTACAGCACAGTACATATCTGCTTGTCCCGTTAACCTAAGAGAACAATAGCTGCTCAGAAGAAGAGAGAGTTTTTGGTGTGGACAGACGACGAGATCGATTTATTACTCTTCGCTGTTGTCTTTGTCTGTAGTGTCGTATTGTTATTGACGCAGCATTCATTGACGCCACTTCCTTTCATTATCCGGGGATGCTGTCCACACTAGCTCGTTTAGCCGTTGAATTAAGATTTACACGGCTCTCTTACCCGGCTAATAGTTATCCGGCCACAGACCTTAAACGACGGCGGGTTAGTGTGGACGATAGGGGGGTGTAGACTAAATAATTCTACGTTTAAGGCATTATCCGGCTTAGTGTGGACGTGGCCTATGATGTCCATCGAATATCTAACTTAAAACTAAGTTCACTGCGGTCTTTACAGCACACAGTGAGAGAGCGAGAGAACTAAGGGTATCCGCCCACCCCGAAATCACCAACGTCATCTCATCTCTCTCCCTGCGGCTGAAGTGTGGCTGTCAGAAATCCTGACACCACTGCGCTTCATTCAGCACATTGTAGTAACAAACCACATTACATCCCCAGCAGTGGCATGCCCAGACTTTTTTTTTCAGGGGTGGCACAGGAGGAGCAGCTAGTTCTTCTGGGGTGGCACCCATAAATCAAGGACCTGCAGTAACAAAAAAAGAAATGCACCTTCTTTCTGATAATTTTTTTAAATAACACGGCCATTTTTCCCTCGTGTAAACAAATGCTGAAACTAAATGTATTCCAAAGCAGAGCTACAACATCAGACAACTTGCAACAGTCAGCACAAAGCACAAATGTATTATGTCAAATTTCCTAATAATGTCAAACTTGTAACATTCATAAACACTTCATATGAGAAAAACAAGCATATGACATCATTCAGAAAACCACAGGGGGTGTGCACCTGGGGTGGCCTATCGGATGCAGGCCACTCCCTAGACATGCCACCGATCCCCAGTAACGTTGTTGTAACTGTGGGAAAAGTAATAATTAGATTACTCTGTTACCTTAAAAATAACAGAGTTGGTAATGCCGTTATACTTAAAGGCTGTTACTCCCAACACTGGTGAACATTGATACCACAATGTTCTCCTGCTGCTTTTTAAAATGCTCTGCTCTTTGCCACGACACTGTCCTTATGAAACATTCTGTGATGGATCGAATTTCATCTTGAGGCTTCAGATCCAGTGCTGCATCAAAGAAAATTCCTCAAACATGTAAATCTGGCTCCACCGCAAAGAGCCGCCTGCTGGGTCTGGTACTGGTCGGTGCTTTTAAAACCTGTAGGTGTCGATGCAGCTCAACGTTAAATTCAAGACACCACTGGATGAATGAAAAACAACAAATTAGATGAATTCTTTGGTTTGCTGTGTAACCCTTTAATTTATGATCTTATTTGTGGCCCAACCTCAGGCCTTGATTACAGCAGTCTGTCAGCCTGTTCCCATGGGTGATTCGTGCTTTCACACAGAGCTTGTGGGGAACACGCTGGGACAAAACAGGCCAAGGAGGTGAAGTTTTCGGAAGTTTGTCCAAGGTAATTTCCAGAGATCTCATGTTCCTCCCCTCGTCCAGTCTGGGATCTAGATAGTCTTCCACCCCCGATGGGCCAGCAGCTGCGTCTCCAGGTCCCAGCTCACCCCTCTAATAGTAATCGTTTCCTTCCTTTATGAGTCTCTCACCTGAAAAAAAGGTTCACATGAAAAACAGAGAATAGTAATCTTTTCATCCCTAAGATGGACTGAAAAAACCCTCCAGTCTGAGAAGAAACCCAATCCTGCCTCCTGCTCGCTGTCTGAGGGCACTGAAAGGAAAACGGGGGGGCAAAGTGGTTCCATGTGAGAGATGTTGAGGAAAAGTCTGGGAAAGACAAGAATCAAGACCCAGATCTTACTTTCTTATGCAAGCTTCTACAGTCCACTTCTATGTACAATGAAAATGGTGAAACAAGCCATTTTCTGACTAAGCTTGATATTTCATATCAAAAAGATTATTTTGATTAATCTTCTGAGAGAAAAAGCTTGGAAAATTGGAAAGTGCATTTTCTATTCAGAAGTCATTTATCATATGAAAAGCACAACTGTAAGAAAACAGTAATAAGCTTCATACACATTGTTTCAGCTTTTTGTTCACTAGTTTTGGTCTGGACTCATTATTTTCCACAAGACCTTTTTATTATTAGAGATTCTTCATATGGTGCATATTGCTGTGTGAGAAAACCTTGAAGGAAAAGGAAGCCTAATAACTGCAGACATCTACGGTCACCACCCAATCTGTTGCACGTTCCATTCATTTCACGCCACGCCAGGAGTGCTTTGTAATTATCCTGATATTGATGAAGGCTGATTCCAGCAGGTAATCGCTGATAGCTCAGCTGTTTCTACGCATCTCAGCAAAACGTCTTAATTCATTACCGGTGGCAAATTAATTTCTACTCAATGCCCATACTTGTTGGTAATCGACCGGTTTGTGTGAGTGTGTGTAAATATGAGGGGAATTAGTTATTCCTGACAGAGCTCTGTACCGTGCTGTTTAACTTAGCTTACCTCACTCTAACATCCCATGTTGCTTTGAATCAGGACACTGCTGCTTGTGTTCCACTGTCACTGCAGCCTGAATGAGTATAAAAGTACCCGCAATCTGCAGACTGCAGCAACTACTACAGTGGACCCCGAGTATTCGATGGGCTAGTGACCATGGCTAATAACTAGGAATACTTGATACTTCCTTTAAACATGCTTAAAACTGGATATATTTTCATAAAGTTTAATCACCAAGTTTATTAATATAGTACATTTTATATAGCAAAAAAGACAATAATTTAAGAAATAAAAACCATTACTTTGCAGTTGTTAAATAAAGAGATGTAACGAAGAGTTGCAGTCCAGACTAAAACTAATTCTGTCACAGTAACTATTGATCAAAAGCATCTCTAAACAGATGCTTTTAGACTTGGCTCAGGAACTCAATGTTCCAGCAGTTTTGCAGTTTTCGGGAGGTTTATTCCAGATTAGAGAAGCATAAATTCAATTCACTTTTATTCATATAGCGCCAATTCACTACAAATGTAATCTCAAGGCACTTTACAACAAAAGTAATTTCAATACAATTATACAAACATTCCAATCAATTAAAAGTTTTCTATGTTAGGAGTCCCAGTAGATTGTGCTGAGTAATCAACGTGAGGTTGATCAACGGATCAACGGATCATCCAGACTCCAACCACAGCAATTCCTCAGCAATCTCTCATACTGAGCAAGCATTTAGCGACAGTGGAGAGGAAAAAAAAACCCTTTAACAGGAAGAAACCTCCGGCAGAACCTGGCTCAGTCTAAGCGGTCATCTGCCACGACCGTGTGGGGGTCTGAGAAGACAGAGAAGAGACAGCATGGAGGATGCTCAGTGACTTTGAGCATCATCTGGACCGATTTTCCCCATCCAGCAGGGGGCGTTATAGTTGAGCAGGGTACCAGACCATGTGGAGCTTCTATGGGGAGAAAAATACTGAGAGAAAATTGGGTTAACAATCACAATAACAGCAGAAAATATATATCTGGAGAGTAGTAGAACAGAAAAGTAGAAGAGAGAAGAAAAGTAGTCAGTCTGTCCTCTAACAGTCTAAACCTATAGCAGAATAACTACAAAAATAACTCAGGATAACCTAAGCCACTAGCTATAAGCTTTATCAAAAGGAAGGTTTTAAGCCTAGTCTTAAAAACAGACAGAGTGTCTGCCTTACAGACTAAAACTGGGAGCTGGTTCCACAGGAGAGGAGCCTGATAACTAAAAGATCTGCCTTCTATTCTACTTT
Organism: Apricaphanius iberus; assembly: GCA_028564705.1. Classification (NCBI taxonomy): domain Eukaryota; kingdom Metazoa; phylum Chordata; class Actinopteri; order Cyprinodontiformes; family Aphaniidae; genus Apricaphanius; species Apricaphanius iberus. Next base: position 137,845 of record JAPXFQ010001133.1, on the reverse strand, counting down.
TAGAAATCCTAGGAACTTCCAGTAGACCTTCATTCTGAGAACAAAGTGCTCTGTTAGGAACATATGGAACAATCAGATATCTGATGTACGATATAGCTTGATTATTAAGGGCTTTATACGTAAGGAGAAGGATATTAAACTCTATTCTGGATTTAACAGGGAGCCAATGGCGAGAAGTCAAAACAGTCGAAATGTGATCACACTTTTGCTGCAGCATTATTTCTCAATGTTTGGTTCTGATTCTGCGGATGCAGAGTAGATCATATGGTGCATTCACACCGCACACTGGGTCTGTGCAGAGACTTTGATGGACCTCTGATGTACTCAACCATAGACTTTACATGTACTCTTGCCGCAACTGACGCTGACGTTTGGGGTTGGTGTGAATGCAGCATTATGGTGCGTTCACACTGCACAGTTGGTCTGCGTCAGGCAACGCATTCAACGCATGTAGTTTGACGTATGTACTTTGGCTTCCAAAGCTTGCTTCTGAGCAAAAAGGAGCGTTTTTTACACGGCGCTTCCTCTGTTGCCGCACGTTCTGAACTATCGCGGATCTTAACGACAGAGTGGCTTGGCTTTATTTGCTAGTTGAAGCTAGACAACATTGATGTCGGGAGCATCAGCGCTCATTCTTCAGATGCGTTCTTAGTTTGGGGAGTTTAACCATTTGCTCCAGGAGCTGCTTATGGATGAGGTTCGCTTTCAGCGTTACTTCCGTCTGTCCTGCGTCTAATTTTACGACCTCCTGGGCCGCATCGGAGCTTAAATCTCCCACCAGGACACCAACTAACGGTGCTCTATTCCTCTTAAGGAGCGCCTGTCCATCTGACTTCGGTAAGTGTTATTTCTGATTTTTTAAATCTGTGTTTGTTGAAAAGGTTTTCACTGGTCCCGCGCTTCATTCAAGAGATGTGTATAGTGACAGTGTATAGTACAGTGAGACGCTCTGATTGGTTGCCGCACTGCGTTAACTGTGTTGGGTCCATCAAAAATTCAGCTTGCTGAACTTCTGTGTTGCTTGCGTTGCCGTATGTAACGCAAGTGAAGTTGACGGAGCCAACATACACAATGCACCGCAGAGCTCCTGACGGACGTCTGACGTACTCGACCATAGACTTTACATGTAATCTTGCTGCAACTGACACTGACGTATGGGGTAGGTGTGAATACAGCATTAGTTATCAGAATGTTGATGCAAACACAGATCTTTAACATATTTATTTTTAAGCCATTCATTGATTTTTGAACAAGGAAATCTACTTTTAAAGACTATTCTCTGACCTGTAGGGAGGCAGTGTTGTGACTTCAGAACTGAGGAGATGTGAGCATATATTTCTATTTAAATAGTTCAGACATCATGAAGGTATTCTTATATGCATGCATATGCTCAGTGGATACCGTCTCAGTCCAGATAATTGGTTCAGTCCACAAAATCCATCAAATGAGGGTGAATAGCAGAGACCACATGGATTACCTTACACCTCCCAGAGGTAGAAAACTCTGAACTTTCATACACATCACATACAGATCAGTGTCTGTTGAGTAACACAGGATCAATACGTGCCTCATATAAAGGATAAAGTTAAGCAGGTTAAATGTCAGATTTATGGTTTGAATAACCACTAAAATCCAGTTTGTTGTGTTGTCGGGAAGTGTAGCTCTCCCCCAGCATAGCTCTGAGTGTTAATAAATATCTTTAAAAGACTAAATGAGCTTGGGAAAAGTGGCCCTTTGAGTCCACGTGTCTGTGGAGCAGCAATAATGGATTCTTAAGAGCTGTGAATGGTTTATAGGCATGACGGCCATGTTTCGGCACGATGGGCTTATCCCCACGCACGGTGCTAAGGATATTAGGGAATCAGCGTAAAGCAGCGTGGAAATGATGAGTGGAGCAAAGCCTCAACTCACTGGTATTAGAAGCTTTCAGTTCTCCAGAACTTGGGGAAGAGAGATGGAGGGGTAAGAGCAGCTCCACAGTGTGATATTCCCCATTATTTCTCACTCCATCACTGGTTCAGATGTACAATAAAGACGATGTTTCTGAATCTGAAGGTCAGGCGTATTGAGGGGAGGTCAATGTCATCTATTGTTAGGTTTCTATAGTTCTGGAATCTCTGTTGTCCATATGGAAATCTGTTGCAATGCCTGGATAGGTGCCATTGTAGTAATGCTTCAGGTGACGCATCAGTCACACACAAAAAAACATATGCATGGGATTATATTTTACTTATTTACTTTCCCTAGTTTGGAGCCTGTTTGTTTCCCTTTAACAATGCATTGTTGACATATTTCCAAAGTCAAACAGATAAACGCTGTTGTTGCAGGGTATACCTGAGTAAAGCCATAGTGAGCTCAAACAAAATATCTCCACCTAATTCACCCATAGAGGCTCTTTTATCAGGGAAGGGCCACAGCAGAAGGATGATTAATTTCCCACCTCTCACCCCCCACTGTGAATTGGAGACCACGGGTCGAAACTATTTTTCTTGGTGCACAGGAGCACGCTTGTGGCGAAAAAATGGGGCAAACACTGTTTATCATCAGCTTGGCGACAGCCCTCCTCAGGGCAAATTAACCACGCGGCCATATCGACTGGCACGGGCCGCGAGTTGGTGCCCCTTCACTTTGATTAATCTCCCTGTGTTCCTGTTCCAACTCTATCAAAGTAATCTAAGTGAAGACACACAACACTGATCTGTAAACACAGCATACTACTGTACTCAAAACATACACACACACACAAAGTGGAACAGGAACCACAGTTACATAGGCTCTATCTTACAAAAAATTACTGGGTCTTCTATTGTAAAAAGCAGGTTTGGAAATCTCAGGAACAAGATGATGGTTGTTTGGACTAATCTAAGGGGCTTCAGCACGGTTTGATCATTTGGTTTTATGAAGTGGAGTTGGATGGTGATGTTGGCCAGACAACAGTCACGGTGATAGCAATTCAGAGAATGTGAGACAAATGATCATCAGTTTAAAAGCCTTTCCACGGGCTCCCTGTAGCGACAGGGAACTGCAAAGCTGCTGAAACAATGAGCTACTTTAAGGAAAAAACTTAAAACTCATCTGTTTAGAGATGCCTTTGAGTAAACGATTAATTTAGCTAGAATGTCAAATGCAACTTTGTAACTACAGAAGAACTGCTCCCAGTTACATAGAAACAGACAAAAGCTAACTTACAAGTTAAGTGGACATGTGCAGTGAGCTTATGAACATAGACAAACATCCTCATAGATGTGGACCTACAGGATCTTTGCCACCTTTTTCACACAGAAACGAATGACAGCTATATTTTGTGGTTTGTCCTTAAAGCTACACTTGTACCATCACATGCTTTAAACTGCAGCAGCACTGTGCAGCTTGCTGCATGCTTCCTCTATGACCAGATCAGAAGCAACAACTAGGGAGCAGCTCGAGGTGGACTTCGGATAAGAGAAGGGCTGTTGTCTTTCTCTTTTTCTCTTAGGTTGAGCGAACGTTTTTATTCATCTACGTTTTCCCCCCAGATGCTGCAGTCAGCACATTAAGAGAGAAATCAGGAGATTTCTGGGGAAAACCAGACAGACCAATCATCCACCTAACAGCTAATAAAACTTAATCTGAATAGGAGCTTATTGAGCTAACAGATATCTAACCACACTGTAAAAAAGAAAAAGTTGAGAAAACTTAAAATTTCTTTTGCCGACTGTTGTTGGCTTAACTAAGATTTGTAACTTCTGACAAGAGTTCTGCCAAGTTGGATCTTCTTCTTCACCTGATTAAGATAATCTTGTAAGGGTAACAAAGTAATTCTAGTTTAATTTCTTGTATTTCTGTCTTCACTAAATGCTGATATCCTAGTTGGATAATAATACAATTCTTATTCCAGTGAGTTGAAAATGTACAAATATTAAAAGGAATATTCATCCATCTTCTGAATCACTTAATCCTCAGGGGTCACAGAGGGGGTGCCTATCTCCAGGGTACACCCTTGACAGGTTGCCAGTCCATCACAGGACAAACAACCATGCACACACACACTCACACCTAAGGACAATTTAGAGAGACCAATTAACCTAACAGTCATTTTTTGGACAGTGGGAGGAAGCTGGAGTACCTGGAGGGAACCCATGCATGCACAGAGAGAACATGCAAACTCCATGCAGAAAGACCCTGGACTGGGATATGAGTCCACAACCTTCTTGCAACAGTGCTAACCACTGCACCACCCCTGCAGAAACATTAAAGTTTAAATCCACAACCAAAAAAGAGAAATACTAAGTGTCAGCGACATATAGCCGGTATTGGTCGAAACAATTCACTTCACATCCGACTTTGACCACGTTTGGTCAAGTTTTGGGGCACCGAAAACGTAGACAAAACCAGCCTCACACGAGTCAGATCTGCTCAATAGCCTGTCTGAACTTGTCAGACCATGTGCGCATGAGCACATCAGTAATCTACGGGGTTTCCCAGTGGTTCCCAACTTGACTCAAAAAACCTACTCAAAAGTTGATCATTTTTGTTATGCAAAACAGAAAATCTTAGTTAAGACAACACTGACAAAAATTTGTTGGGCAGACAAGTTTTTTTTACGTTGTAAGTGGAAAGCTTTTTTTCTGAGTTAGTTAAATTTGAAAACTTAAATCAAATCAACAATTATAAGTTATTGTTTTTACAAATAATAGTAATATTTGTTTAAGCTTATGTAACGTTCAGTCTTGTTGAAAGTCAAAGCACGATGCTTGCAATGACATCACACCCAAGTTAAGAGCGTTGCCATAGCAAGTCAGAAAAAGGTAGGGTTAGTTATTTGTTTGGTGCTAGTTACTCCTTCCAATACATACCAAATTCACCATTGTTCTCTCCATTTTATGTGATGAAATGCAATAAATCTTGTTCACAAGTAATTATTTTAGCAGAATTCTGTGTCTCATTGGTTAAAGTAGATAGGTCTACTATGTTAGGCACCAGAACTATGGTTTCTCTGCGTGGTCCAATTTCCCTTGTCCATCCATCTATTCTCTCAACCGCTTAGTCCTCCAGGGGTCGCGGGGGGCTGGTGCCTATCTCCAGCTGTCAACGGGCGAGAGGCAGGGTACACCCTGGACAGGTCGTCAGTCCATCACAGCAATTTTCCTAGTGAGAATTCCAACTTAAAGGGACACCATTGTTATTTTTCTACCAGTAACCTGTTGAGAAAATATTTTATTTAATTATGATTTAACAAATTGCTCCCTGTCTTTGTATAAGTAATATCTTGGACACCTGTTATGTAGAAAAACCAAGCCTTCTACTGAATGTATAATATTTTAATAGCAATGGATCAGACTGCAGGATTACAGATGTCAGAGCAGCAAGATATTTACACGACAGTCTGGCATTGGGGGACTGATGGTTAATGCTCTAATCTGACTGACATAGACTGGTTCTGCAGGAGCGAGACAAGAAGACTGAAGAGCTCCTGTAGATAAGAGATAAACATTGATTGCTAAATACAGTATATGATGTTTCAAAATAGAAGGGTTGGGGGTTTGAGTGATGCCACTTCTTGGTGCACACTGTCCTCCATCTTAATCAACATGCCATATTAAATCTCAAAAATACCTGAAAGGACTCCGTTTCATCGTTGTTTAAGAAGAAGCTATTTTTTCATAGTAGTATAGCACTCAACATGGTGTCAGCGAGTGGAACGAATTGGCAAGGATGAAATCAAGGAACTGCAAGTATCCTGGAATAGTTTTTATTTCAGCCCCCAACCTCCATTACCTGATTTAGGAGACTGGAAGCATCTCTGTTGCAGCCCACCACCTGTTCAGAGAGAACACTCACCTACACACAAAAAAAAAAAAACATTTTCACATAACTGATTTGGGTTAATTTCCATGCTTCACATCCATGTGAAGCACATCCATGCTTCAACAGAATTATTTAAAAAATAAATGCATGAAACAGGCCTGGACAAAAATGATGGTACCCCTAGAAAAGAATGAAAATAATGTGACCAAAGTGACATTTTAATCCAAGGTATGTCCACTAATCAGCATCCTAGGTGTCTACAATCCTGTAATCACTCAGTGGGCCTATATGTAGGACTCCTGGTAGTCACTGTGTTGTTTGGTGACGTGGTGTGTACCACACTCAATATAAACCAGAGGAAGCAAAGGAAAGAGTTGTCTCAGGAGATGAGAAAGAAAATCATAGACAAGCATGTTAACTGTAAAGGCTATAAGACCATCTCCAAGCAGCTAGATGTTTCTGTGACTACAGCTGCACATGTCATTCAGTAATGTACGATCCATGGGACTGTAGCCAACCTCCCTGGACGTGGCTGCAGGAGGAAAATTGATGACAGATCAAAGAGACGGATAATCCAAATGGTAACAAAAGAGCCTAGAAAGACTTCAAAATAGATCCAAGCTGAACTTTATGCTCAAGGAACATCAGTGTCAGATCGGAACATCCTTCGCTGTTTGAGCCAGAGGACAAATCATTAAAAAAAACAGACTGGAGTATGCCAAACTACATGCTGACGAGCCACAAAGCTTCTGGGAGAATGTCCTGTGGACAGATGAGACAAAAATTTAACTTTTTGCCAAGGCACATCAGCTCTATGTTCACAGACGGAAAAATGAAGCATATCTAGAAAAGAACACAGTCCCTACTGTGAAACATGGGGGAGGCTCGGTTATGTTCTGGGGCTGATTTGCTGCATCTGACACAGGGTGTCTTAAATCTGTGCAGGGTACAATGAAATCTCAAGACTATCAGGGGATTCTAGAGAGAAATGTGCTGGCCAGTGTCAGAAAGCATGGTCTCAGTCGCAGGTCACGGGTCTTACAACAGGAAAATGACCCAAAACACACAGCTAAAAACACCCAAGAAGGGCTAAGAGGAAAACACTGGCCTTCTATGAGCCCTGATCTCAATCCTATTGAGCATCTTTGGAAGGAGCTGAAACGTGCTGTCTGGAAAAGGCGCCCTTCAAACCGGAAACAACTAGAACAGTTTGCTCATGAGGAGTGGGCCAAAATACCTGCTGAGAGGTGCAGAAGTCTCATTGACAGTTACAGGAATCATTTGATTGCAGTGATTGCCTCAAAAGGTTGTGCAACCAAATATTAAGTTGTGGGTACCATCATTTTTGTCCAGGCCTGTTTCATGCATTTATTTTTTAAATAATTCCATTGAAGCATAGATGAAAAGAAATGTCTGACTTTCATTGGTCAACATTTATATAAATTTTATTTATTATTACTTTTGTCAGATTAAAGTTATTTCTGTGACCATTATGAGTTTTTCTTTGATTTAATGAAGGGTACCAACAATTTTGTCCACGTCTGTATGTGATAAAGAAAGTACCAAGGTGATTTTCATGCTATCTAACTGCTAAAAAGAGAAAGGTGTCATTGTTTTCTACTAGATGACACGTTAAGATAAAAACTATGCAATAGTATTTTTTAATTGCCTTTTTACACTAGAGTAGGAATGCCCAAACTTTTTCCCTGAGGGCCAAAATAAAACTCCGTGGGCCAAATTTAATTCCTTACACAAAATACAAATACTAATAGTTAAATAAAGTAATTTTATTTATTGAGCAATTATATAATGTTCATTTTTCAGTAAATAACATTAAACAAAATATGACAGATTTCATATATAGCCATTTAGAACACATATCTAAACTTCAGCATTTGATTTATTTAGTATTGATGTTACTGAAAATAATCCTTCCCAGTATTTTTTCAAATGTCTTTTGTCTGTGTGCCACTGACAGTGCCGCTCCATGTTGATAACAACTGCTTAAGATAGCAGCAAGCATGGTAAGGACCCGCAAATGTACAGGTAGTTTGATTCAGAAAAGTCTCATAGTACATTTTATAGATTGAATAAAATAGGACTATTTGTGGGCCCCACAAAAAAACTGCATAAGGGGAAGACATTCTGCCCTAGAGCAGGCTGTGGTCGCATCAAATTCAAGATGTGATATAATGCAGTACTGAGCTTTTAGGATACTGACATTGTATGTTTTACATCAAAGATGCTGATCAGAGGCAGGTTGGTGTTGAAATTGGAAGGTCCTTTAATTTAGGTGCGTCGTAGATGAGAAAATTCTTATTTTTACGAATATCTCAAACTTTCTGCACAAGATGTGTTATTCCATCTCTCAGTGGACGGCACCACATATATAGAACAATCTGTTTATTTTTAGCCCTGCCAATGTGTTTGGCAGACATTGTCTGAGTCTGTTCATTTGATCATTTCTGATAAGTCATGCTGATCACTTCCTTTTAAATCCTTTTGTGAACATACTTCTCTCTTTTTTTGTCCATGGCTTTACTTTGAAGCCAGATGGTATTCACCAGTGGATAGCAACATTTTCTCCAGTCACTTTGGTGTCCATACACTGTGCTCTGGTCATGCTATTGTTTTTCTGCAACTTTCAACCACTAATATTAGACATCTAACAGGTGGTTGCAAATCAAGTTTAGTCTACATTAATTTGATGTAATAATGATGAACAGCACAAAGAAGGATTTTAAAGGTTTTTGTTTCTTAGAATTCAGTTGAACCATGTGGTCTGCTTTTTTTTCATTCTGTGACATGATATAGAGTGTTGCCTTTCAGATTTAAGAAGTGGCAGCTGTTTTTGGGAACAACGACACTTGCTTTGACTTGAATCCAATTTTATTTGCCTTGTTTTTGTCAATGCAGGCAGATTTTTGGTCCTCAGTCATGTGGTTTGGATTGTGAAGTTCATTGAATTCATGTGAAGTCATTATTTTGTAGATTTAGATTCATGCTTGGACCCACTGAAATGTTCAAAACTAAAATCCTTGATAATCACCATCAAAGACAGATTTTGGATCAAAAAGTATTTGGAGCGGTTCAGAATCAAAATATGAACCATCTTGTCAACAAAAAAAACAAACAAAAGACAGGTCTAACTAAAGGAAAATAACCCCAATGCATGACACAACATTCCATGTCATGGAGTTCCTTGAGAGACTCCTGTTGGCCCACCTGAGTAAGCGCACAGGAACCTATCAGGACTAGGAATGGGAATCTTACAACATCTCACGATTCAATTCGATTCCAAATCTTGGGGTGACGATTCGATTCAGAAACTATTCTCGATTCAAATCTTTTTTTTTTCTAAATCAATACTCTTTCATTCATCATTTGTGTTTGTAATACACACAACTTGATTTGCCAAGTGTCTGTGATGAAGTGAGCCATGAATGTAATAGGGCATCAACACGAAATGGATTTTACAATCTATGTTGAGAGAAGGGAACTGGTTCAAAAGTAACAAGACATGAAATTGCAACTGGACATCCAAGACCTTTTAAACAAAATTTCTAGTCTTGAATAAAAAATTCTGATATATTTTAAGAAGAAAAAAATAATAATATCTATTTTGTTTGTTCTTTGGTACGTAGTAGAAACTACGTTGAAAATATTTAGTATGCACCAAATGTTGTTTATCAACCATCATTAAACAGAAATTTATGGCTTATGTTATTATTTTCATTGTTTTTGTTAGAAATTGTAAAAGTCCTAACGTTATTGAACTAAGCATATGGGGCTCGGGGTTGGAGGATTGCTGTGGTGGTTCAATGCAGAAACACCCTCCAGATCCATCGCAAGACCCAGGAGGGCTGAGGAGGGATCCAGGATGGTCAGGGAGTGAGATGCACGCAGGGAATGAGTATGAAAATGATCTAGATGAAATGGAAGATGTTGAAGATTCTTTAGCTGGCAGCGGGATAAATTCAAAGGATTATAAAGTTATAATTCGATTTCAAAAACTGTGTGCATTGAATCCTTTAAAGGTATGCAAAACTGTTTACAAGCTAGTGGGTGAGGTACGTACAGTCAAATCTTTGAGAGATGGAAACATACTAATTGTTTGTACAGATAGAGATCAACAACAGGGACTAATGATAAAACATTTATGGGGAAGGCTGTGAAGCCACAAAAGTGGGAAGAGACAGGGAGAGTTATGGGTGTCATATCTGGAGTATCGACTGACATGAGTGAAGAGGAAATCAAAGTAAACATAAGAGGAGTTCATGTAAACAAAGTTAAACGACTGCCATACAATAAGAACGGAGTTAAACGACCAAGTATGTCTGTTATGTTGGCCCCAGTTAATAACAAACTACCTGAATGAGTTAGAATAGGCTATGTTAGTTATGATGTAAGACCATATGTTTCTTCACAAACAAGATGTTTTAAATGCCAACGTTTTGGGCACATTGCTATAGCATGTAGAGCTAAGCCCCACTGTGCTAAATGTGGGGGTGAACATGAATATGGTAAATGTAGTGAAGGGACTAAAGTTAAATGTTGTAATTGTGGGGGAGAGTGCTGCGTATAAAGGATGTGAAGCACACAAAAGAGCAGTTCAAGTTCAAAATGTGAGAGTGAAAGAAAACATTACATATGCTGAAGCACTCAAAAAAGTAGATGTGAAAACAAGAAACAATGTAGATCAAAGAGTAGTGCCTGTGATCCAAACCCCAGCCCAAAATGTTGTTCATAAATGCTGTAGAGTAAATGAAAATACTCTGATTGTGGAAAAGAAAACATTTATTGCATTTATGGTGGAAGTCATTAACTGTACAGCACAAACAGACAGCAGGACAGCAAGAATTAAAATAATACTAAAAGCAGCAGAGATGTATCTAGGTGAAGAGGGACTAACAACAGAGTCTATTAATGAAATACTTAGAAACAGAAGTAGTAGAAAGTCAATCATCAAGTGACGGTGTATTCTGATGGGTTTATCTTATTGCTAATAGACAAGAGTTAAAAAGTTTTATTCAAGAACAATCTGTTAAACCCAACATTATCTGTGTTCAGGAAACATGGTTAAAACCCTCCCTTGATTTTATAATTAATGGGTATACGGCTGTGCGCAAAGATAGAAGTCATGAAACAGGGGGTGGAGTGACTACATTCATTCAACAAGGTATTCATTTTAGGGCTATAAACAATGATGTACAGACTGACGTAGTAATCATAGAAATATGGGTTAACAGAACTAGAGTTAAAATAATTAATTTTTACAACCCCTGTAAGAAATTAACAAAAGTCATGCTAGAAGAAATATGGGAAAGGGAGAATAGTAAAGTAATAATATGTGCAGATTTTAATGCACACAGTTCACTTTGGGGTAGCACTAGAACAGATGAAAATGGGAGTACGGTAGAGGAGTATATAGATTAACATTATTTAGTTTTTTTGAATGATGGAAGAGGTACTTGATTTGATGTAGGCAGAGGAACAGAGTCAGCTATTGATCTGACTATAGTGTCAGAACAAATAGCAGGGGAAAGCCATTTAAATGAAAATAGCTTAGGAAGTGATCATTATCCTATCTGGACCATAATGAGAGACCAAAGTATACCGTTAGAAGGTAATTGGTTCCCTAGATGGAAAATGAAAGAGGCCAATTGGGGACTTTATAGTAGAGTAGCAAGTGATAAGTCGATGGGGATTATGTCATACTTTGGTGAAGAAGTTGAAGAGATGAACTCTATGATTACTGGCATATTGTATGAATCTGCAGAGGAGACTATAGGTAAGACTACCGGGATGAGGAAAAAGAAAATGGTTCCATGGTGGTCAAACAAGTTTAAAGAAGCAGATAAGGTAAGGAACAAGGTATTTAAAGTCATCAAATCAAATCATACATTCAATAATTTAATTAAATATAAAAAAGCTCAGGCTGAGGCCAGAAGAGTAATTCGTGAAGCTAAAAGGAAATACTGGAGAGACTTTTGCAGCAATATTGGGTCAGATATCAAAGTTAGTGAGGTATGAGGAATGATAAGGAAAATGGGGGGAATTAGAAGGGACTTTTCTTTACCAGTAATAAGAGGAAATGACATTGAGGCAGTAACTAATGCAGAAAAGGCCGAGGTATTGGCTAGGGCTTTTGTTTAGGTACATAGCGCACAGAACTTGTCAAGTGAGGAGACAATGTGGAGAGCAAATGTGATAGAGGAAAACAGGGGCATACTGGGGAGGAAAGTTACAAGTGACTGTGCAATTGATATACATTTTTCATTATTTGAACTTAAAAGAGCTTTAATATGGGCTAAGGACACTTCTCCTGGAAAAGATGATGTGTGTTACAAAATGATAGAGCAGCTATCTGATGAGGCTAAGAGTGTTGTTTTGAAATTGTATAATAAGATATGGGAGCAAGGGACATTGCCTAGGATGTGGAAACATTTTGTGTTGTCCCTATAGGTAAACCAGGCAAAGATAAAACACAGGTTAAAAGTTATAGACCAATAGCTCTTACATCCAATTTATGTAAAATTATGGAGAAAATTATTACTATAAGATTAGTATATGTAATTGAAAAAAGGGGTTTGCTCTCTCCTCATCAGAGTGGATTTCGTAATGGCTGCACAACAATGGACCCAATTATTTGTCTAGAAAATGAAATCAGGAAAGCTCAAGTATCTAAAGAATCTGTTTTAGCTATATTTTTTGATATTGAAAAGGCATATGATATGTTGTGGAAGGAAGGCCTTTTAATTAAATTAAATAAGATGGGCATAGGTGGCAGGATGTTCAATCAGATTCAAGATTTTCTCAATAACAGAACAATAGAAGTAAGAGTTGGTATGGAATTTTCAAGTATATATCCAATAGAGAATGGTACACCACAAGGAAGTGTATGTAGCCCAATGGTTTTTAATATAATGATTAATGACATTTTTAATTAAATAGATCAGAGGATGTGTAGAGCAATATATGCTGCTGATGGGCATTATGGGTGAGGGGTAGGAATATTGATAACTTAAAGGTTAAAATGCAATCTGCAATTATTAATGTGGAAAAGTGGTCACATGGTTGGGTTTTCATTTATCTATTGAAAAAACAGTTTATGTGTTTCTCTAAAAAACAAACAAACCCTCCTATTGATATCAAACTATATGGGCAGCAGCTTAAACAAGTTGATAATATAAGATATTTGGGAGTATGGTTTGATGTTAAATTAAATTTTAAAATCCACATTCAGAAAATGATTGATAAGTGCAAAAAAGGTTTTAAAGAGAGATTTAACAATGGAAAATGTATTGAGCACAGACTGCATACAGCATACAGCTAAGGCTGTTATTGAGTTCATTAAAGAAACCCAAATAGCAAGCATAATTTAGTTTATTTTTGATTTTATTTTTCTCTGGGGTTTTTTTGTTTTGTTTTGTTTGTTTAACTAAACATGAGGTAAAATAGCATCCCATTGGATCACACCTAAGCCCGGAAGATAGCGGTCATGCAGAAAGCATGCAAACTGCCAATAAACTTTATAGAAGAAGAAGAAAAAGAAGAAGAAGAAGAAGAAGAAGAAGAAGAAGAAGAAGAAGAAGAAGAAGAAGAAGAAGAAGAAGAAGAACTCAGCATATATTTCGGACTTCCTTGAAAGCACCACAGGTGTGCAGCGCTGCTGGATGTTTATCTGTAGTTTATAAAGAAAGATCGCTCTTATATACTTGCAGATTTATAAAAAATAAAAAAAACTTTAGCCAAGTGTGTCATTAGCATGAAGAAGACCTTTTAGACAGCCCAAACATTTACCTTCAGCAAAGACGGGGCGGGCTGGATTTCTCTTTCATCTTTCATGCTGAAGCTTTAGCCTAGCAGCTACATAGCTGCGCTAGCTACATAGCTAGCGCTAGCTTTTTTTTTTTCTTTTTTTACCAAAAAATGACATTTTTATTTTACTTAATGTCGTTAACTTGAATTCCAAATTTTTTGAACTTTTTGAAAACTTTTAATAAAGTCAAATATAAAACCACACTCAACAAGATGAACAGTATGTTTTATGGATCTGCTTAAAACAAGCCATTAATGACTGACATTAAGATTCAGAATGTTCTACATTGTGCGATGATGCTTGGTTCAAAGAAAGGAAGGAAAAACGGACTGCTGTAAAAGCTACACCGCAAACAAACTGGATCTGATGTGTATGAGCTGGAAACTACTGCACAGGAATAACTGTAGGCAAGTTCTTGTTGGCCTTGATTTATCTTCAGCTTCTGGGGGAGAAGCCTTCAAACACTTCATCCTGGACTGGACGTCCCAGAGAGGAGAAGTGAGGCCGGTGCCGCAGCTAGCGCTAGCTAGCCTACGGCGCATCAGACCTGTCAATGCGACGGTGGCCGTTGCATGACAAACACTACACGAGTCAAAAATATAGAAAGAGAATGTTTGAGAATCGATTCTCAAACATTTTACTTCAACTTTTAGGATCGATTCTGAATCTTGTTAAATAGAAATCGATTTTTCCTCACACCCCTAATCAGGACCCCCTGCAGTTTGCTTATCTCTGTGGAGTTGGAGTTGAAGATGCAATCATCCACCTGCTTCCCCTCAGGCCGGCGTTACAGAGCGCTGTACGCCAAAACCACCCGACACAAGAACAGTTTCTTCCCCCAGGCTGTCGCTCTGATGAACTCTGAGTAGTCACAGAGTGTGAGTCCATTCACATGAACAATAAACTAATACTCTGCACTACTGTATATACTTACTGTACAATAACCCTGGTTTGGTGTATATATTATCCTTTATTTTTACTTGTATTTATTTTTATTTCCGTTTTTAATTTCACTTATTTAAGTTCTAGTACTGGAGAGAAAAGTTGCCGGAGTCAAATTCCTTGTATGTGTCAAACTTGGCCATTAAAGCTGATTCTGATTCTGATTCAACCAGAGAGCAGACAGCGCTGTGAGGATTATGTTCTTTGATTTATCCACTGCATTTAGTACAATTAATACGGAGGACCAAAACTGACATAATTAAAAATAAAAGCAGACATATATATATATTTCTTTTCCTTTTCCTTAAACATGTATTTTTGCAAAGAAATGTAAATATTTTGTTTTTCCTTTTCCTTATCACATGCAGTTTGTCAAGAAATATATATATATATATATATATTTAGATACATTTTTGTCAAGAAAAAGATATATTTTGTTTTTAATTTTTCTTATGTGCATTTTTGTAAAAAAAAAAATACATATAAATTTCCTTTTCCTTCTACATGCATTCTTGTTTTTAAATTCCCTCGTCGTCTCTTTTTACTTTAAGGTATGCATTTCTGCTTCATTATGCAAATGAGGAGGGCGGCCCTTCGTGATCCAACTCCTCTACTATTGGTCAATAGCCAGGAAGGAGAAGGATCCATAAGCAGAATGATTGTGATTGCCAGGTCAGCAATTACAAACCACGCCCCCAATCGACTCAGGCTCAACTAAGTCACATGGCGCTGCCGGCCGATGTCTCCGAGCAGGAGAAGTCCGTCTTGATGGCTCTTCAGAGAGCTTCTCCTTCGGCTTCAACCCCTGGAATGATGGTAAGTTAAGCGTGTTATCTTATGTATCTAGTTGTATACTTTTGGAAGTGCTAATATACTATAATAAAGTTATTTTAGGCTTGCTATGACGATGTATTCCAAATGTTGCAAATTTAGCTTGGAGGTGCTGTAGGTGCTCAAGCCAACTTAAAATGTAGTTGAGTAATCTTACTCATGACTACAAATAATTCATAAATTATTTGGTAAAAAATTTATATTTGTAAAAAACATGTTAGTTGTGCCTTTCTTTGGCTCAATTCCTAATATATACACCAATGAGTGTTAATTATTTTATATATACACTTGTATGTGTTAATTCTGTAGATTTGTCTTTACACTTTGCAGTGTTAATTGATTTCACATTAACACACAACAATATTGATTTTTGAATCCCTTGGTTTTTACTTTAACACTGTTATGTGTGTTAACAAAAGAACAAGAAAATGTTTTTTAACTATCCTAAAAATGTTACATTTGCTCTGAAGAGTGTGGAGCTATATAAACCCTGGAAAAGTGTTGTAATCAACTCTATAGGAGTTGATTTAACACTTTATTTTTTGCTGTGTGTACACCTCAGACTTCACTATAAGATGGAGACCTGTCATCTGCAGAAATACTCAGAGGACTCTGCAATTGCAATTCAATTCAAAAATACTTTTTTGATCCCAGAGGGAAATTAATTGTTGTTGTAGCTCATTAATTAATTTTTCAAGGAATTGTTGTAGACCATGATGGCTGTGGGGAGAAAGGATTTCATGTAGCGGTCTGTGTTGCAGCGAAACTGAAGAAGCCTCCGACTGAAGATACTCTGTAGCTGTAGGACTCATGGAGAGGATGCTCAGGGTTGTCCTTGATCTTTTTAATTTTATTAAGAATCCTTCTTTGCATCATTATCTCCAGTTGTTCCACAGTCGTCCCCATAACAGAACCAGCATTCTTTATCAGGTTATTGAGCCGTTTTAAGTTCCTGGCTCTGATGCTGCTACCCAACAGATGATGGATGAAGAGAAGACACTCTCCACCACAGACTTGTAGAAGGATTACAGCATCTTGCTGCAAACCTTGAAGGACCTCAGCTTCCTCAGAAAGTCCAGTTTGCTCTGTCCCTTCTTGTAGACGGTCAACTGTTGATTCTCCAGTCCAGTCTGTTGTCCAGGTGAACTCCGAGGTATCTGTACTTCTCAACCACCTCGACTTCTTCTCCCATGATGGAGACAGTCTTTGACTTGTCTCTGTTTCTTCTGAAATCTACTATCGTCTCTTTTGTTTTGTTCACATTCAAGGTAAGATGATTGTCTCCACACCATGCCACAAAGCTTCTCACCAGCTCTCTGTACAAGAACACTTAATATCCTTCTGGATCAAAAAAGTATTTTTGAATGAAATGAAATGCAATTTAAATGTATTGATTTTAGTTTAACTTTATTGGTTAAGTGGGATTTCTATGACTGATGGTTGTAAACTCGAGAACACTGAATGCTCTCACATTGAAAAAATCTATATAAACATATCGGTTTAAATATGTTTTCATATAGGTTGTGAATATATGTGACATACATAAAATTGGTCAATTTTATATATGTCATATATATTCAAAACATCATTTTGTCTGTTCTTTCTTTGTGGGACAAGTTGCTTGACTGCATAAGTTATTTTTGACAAGGTTGTCAACTAAGCTGCAGGCAGTATTTGATCCCCACTCTCCCAGTTGAAAGTCTTGCAGAATTACCACACAACTATTAAGGTCTATTGGAGTTATAAAGTCAAGACCTCCATACTGTCACACTTCAAAAGATATTTCCCTGAAACATTCTGGACTGTGTGCCCCCCTGGGTGGATCTGGTAGGATGACATCGCCATATTTACTTTGAAACACTTTACCCAAAGTTTTTGTACATTTGCAGATGAATAATTGGCAGTAGATGATGTACGTGACACTTGAGTATTCTGTTGCTTTTTTAAATATTTGGAATAAAGTCAACAATACACAAAAAGGAAAACAGTTTCAAGGCTGCAGTCCTATGTCTTGCCATAGTTAATTTCCAGTTATTGCATGTTTTTTTTTTCCTGCAATGGACCGAAGAAAAAAAATATATAGTTATTACTTTGATAATGTAAAATATGAGCTAGAGATCATGTATGACAGTTGCCAAAGTTAGATAAATGACCAGATCCTGCCATGAGTTTTATAGGAGACATATCTAATAAGTAGCCTACATATAGGACTTATATGTAGATATAAAGAACCAAAACCAGAGACATATATGGCCTGTATATGCACACATATACACTTCAATTTGGCCTATATGTGGCATATATATTGTAGCGACTGCCTTGTTAAAGTGTTCTATGTTTGCATTCTGTTGCTGTTCAGCGATCTGTTATGCTGTTGATGGTTCATGAAAGAACTAGAGACTAGTGTGATTGGGTGGGTTTTAGAAACGGAGATGAGGAGGGAGGAAGTGACGGGAGGAAGTGACGGGAGGCTGCGTGCCTCTGTTGTTGTTCTGGTTGTGGGTTGTTGAGACGTCTAGTTACCGGTTGGGTGTATGTGGCGTGGTCGTGGCCAATAGCAACTGTTTTCCTGCATTAAATAGAACCAGGCCATAAATAGCCGTTTTTGATGATATGCATGTATGCAGCATATATAATATATATGAATATATAATGTATATAGGCAGCATATATGTGCATATAAACTGCAAATAGGTTTCATATATGTGCATATATCCTCATATAGATTCCTTCCATGAGGGCTGCAATCAAAAGGTGCTTCAGCTAAGTATTAATTTAAGAGAGTTGCAATATAGTCAGATTCCCCCAATAAATGTTTGATTGTTTTTAAATTATGTCAGTCAAAAGGACCAGGCTTTAATTTTTTTTTATCATAATTTAAAACGAATTGACATAGAAATCAGGCCATTTTAACACACACTTTTAATATGCGCTGTCTGACCTAAATAATTTAACTTTAAATTTGAAGACATATTTGTATTTATTTAGTTTAATAAAATTCTCATCCCAAAACTGCAATAAGCATATAATCTAATGCAATAATATTTATTTATTTATGAGAAATTCTAGGTTGCTGTGACGTAAACCAACTTCCGCCGTTAACGCGTTTGTCGTCCGCAAAGATGGCGGCGACCTGTGTTCGTGTTGTTGGGTCGTTTTTGGGGAAAAGTGTGAATTGTGCCCCGACTATAAATCCGGTAACGCTGCGGTTCTGCCGACAGGTAAACCAAGACTAATAACGAGCTAATGTCATCTCTTTACGTTAAACGTAGTGTACGTAAATTATACAAACGTGGACGTCCTGGTTTTAGCGCGTTGTTTTCATCCGAAACTAGTTTATGGGATCTTTAAAACGAAAACCTGTCAAATTACAGATAATCTAAGCAAAGTGTGGCGATGATCTTGTGTCTCTAATAATATATGAATCTATCTGCTCCAGTCCGGCTGCTCCTTTGTACTCCTTTAGATGTCTGGGAAAGTCACTGAGGCTAATGCTGCACACAGTTACAGAAGCGCTGCTGTTTCCCCGCAGATATGCGGCACTCCTGCCCTCCGCAGGAAGAACCTGGCGGCCGCAGGACCAGAGAAGTTCACTGCGGAGTTTATTCAGAAGCAGATCGAAGAGTTTGAGATCGGGAAGCGGCACCTGGCCAACATGATGGGAGAGGATCCAGAAAACTTCACTCAGGAGGATGTAGATGTGAGTTGAATAACCATAGGAACAGTGTGTTTTGCTGAGTCAGTGCATCATTCGTAATTTGATTTTAATTCGCAATGAAACATTCAGAAATATGCAAACAACCTTCTAAATACAAGTCAGTTTTCTTTGTTTTGATCAAATACGGATTTGGAATTCAGGATCGCTACTAAAATTACGTTTGGTTCGATTTAAGTGTTCGATTCAAACGATTCAATTCAGTTTATTTCTTTGGCGCCAATTCACAACAGATGTCATATCAGCTTCTCTGCCCATTTTGATGCTCACATATTTCTCCCTGATCTATTCTGCACATTCTGTACATATTTCTAAATATTTGTTTTTATTGAAACATCTTTAAGTATCCTGCTCTGTTGTACATTACAACCTGGTTATGCCACTTAATCTGTATTTTCTAACCTTAATAATTGCACAGTACTCTTTTTGTAACTATGTCCATATTGTAAATTATCTTTTCTGGGCTCTTAAATTGTGTTCCGTTCTTGCTTTTGCTGCTGTTAGAACCAAATTTTCCCTTGTAGGACAATAATGGATTGTACTATTCTCTTTTCCACACCAAAGAACAGTCTCAGTAACTCACTGTGGATTCCAAATAATGCAAAAAAAAAAAATAATTCTTTATGTCCTTGAATGCACCAGGTTTGCATGCAGCTTAGTGCAAACATGCTTCTGCAAACATGAAGAAACAGCCTGCTGTCTAATCTGGAGGGAATATCTGCGACAAAGTTTCACAGAAAGTAGCAAACGGTGTTCAGAAATGTTGCCAGATTTGTGGCTAGGCACTTTCTAGGAAAAAAATGATAAAAAATAGCGCCATCGAAACAGCGCATGACCAGCACGGTTGCTGCTTTTGTCTAACTGCAGTTAAATCCTGACCATTGAGGGCACAGACAGACAGCGCCGAAATATTTATTTATATCACCATTATGAGCCGCTGAGCTTCCTATGTATGAAAAATCCTGGTAAAGTAAAAAGTACGCAGCTACCAACTTCTAAGTATTCTCATTTAGGAACTGGGCTCTGCGCTCGTTGTTACAAACACCAATGTAGCTCTCCCTGCGTTTTTTCGTCTCAAACTGTTAAGTTACGGCACTTATGTGACGAACAGTCGGTCTATGACGGTAGATTTAAAACGTTGACAAAGACGCTATTGAGGATTTACTGCTGTCACTCATACTTCACAAAACCAAAATGGATCATTTTAATATTTATGATAGTTTGCTTCAGTCTCATTGTTACTTTACTGCACATATGACTCAAGGGTGTCGTTAAAGTCTGCACTCTGGACGCTGCTGCTACAGAGTTTTTTATAAGGCAACAAAAGGAAACATTTGATATATTATTTAATCAAACGCACCAGTTAATATATGAACTTAAGGAGTTACATTTATGCCATTTATTTGTACACATTAAGTTTTAGCTAGGAAATATGCAGGTTATCAAAACCTTTTACATGCTAACTTTTCTAATCAAAGCCAGGACGAGGCAAACCTTAACCTTATGAAGGAAGTGGGGGGGAACACATTCTGTCATTGCTTATTTCACAGTTCAACTCACCACTGACAACAAATAGGGCCTATGCTCAAGACTTTTTTACTCACCTCTGCTGCTTTCTCTTAACAAAATGTAACGTAACAGACTGCGCTGCTGCGTGTCTGTTAATTGAGATTCAAATCCCAGGGACTGACAAGCATTAAGACAAGATTTGACAAATCTAGTGCCATTTGCTGGATAAGTAGCTCAATTTCATAATTAGCAGTCACCCACGAAAAAAAAAAATTAGCAGCAATTTTTTTTCCGATAGCCGATAATATCCATGACCTCCATATCGTCCGATAATATCGGCTGGCCGATATATTGCTCGGGCCCTAATACAAACCAATCAGTTAAAAGTTTTCTATGTAAGGAATCCCAGGAGATTGTGCTGAGTCATCGACGTGAGATTGTGTCCTGAACATGCAGACTCCAACCACAGTAATTCCTCAGTAATCCATCATACTGAGCAAGCATGTAGCGACAGTGGAGAGGAAAAACTCCCTTTTAACAGGAAGAAACCTCCAGCAGAACCAGAACCTTGATCAGTACAAGCAGTCATCTGCCACGGCTGTCTGGGGGTCTGAGAAGACAGAGAAGAGACACAGAAAGAATAAAAGAACTGATGGAAGAGAACTTTCTATGTTAAAGAAAGTAAAAAGTTAATAACAGGACATGAAGGATGTTTGATCTAACAGTCTAAACCTATAGCAGCATAACTACAGAGATAATTTAGGATAACCTAAGCCATTCTAACTATAACCTTATCAAAAAGGAAGGTTTTAAGCTTAGTCTTGAAAACAGACAGAGTATCTGCCTCATGGACTAAAACTGGCAGCTGGTTCCACAGGAGAGGAGTCTGATAACTAAAAGATCTGCCTCCTATTCTACTTTTAGAAATCCTAGGAACTTCCAGTAGACCTGCATTCTGAGAACAAAGTGCTCTGTTAGGAACATATGGAACAATAAGATCTCTGATGTACGATGGAGCTGATTATTAAAGGCTTTATACGTAAGGAGGAGGATCTTAAACTCTATTCTGGATTTAACAGGGAGCCAATGGAGAGAAGCTAAAACAGGAGAATGTGATCACTCTTTTTAATATTCATCAGAACTCTTGCTGCAGCATTTTGGATCAACTGAAGGCTTTTAATTGTATTTTGTGGACTTCCTGATAATAAGGAATTACAGTAGTCCAGCCTTGAAGTAACAAATGCATGGACTAGTTTCTCTGCATCATTCCTTGACAGGATGTTTCTGATTTTAGCAATATTCTGGAGGTGAAAGAAAGAAATCTTAGAAACTTGTTTAATATGGGATTTAAATGTCATGTCATGGTCAAAAATTACACCAAGGTTTTTTACGTTATTACCAGAGGCCAAATTAATGCCATCCAAATGAAGTGATGAAATGAAGGATTCCTTTTTAAAGGTTCTGGTCCAAAGACTGTCTGTCTGAATTTAAAAGTAGAAAATTCAGAGTCATCCAGGTTTTTATGTCTTCCAGACATGCTTGTAATCTACCTAACTGATTGGTTTAATCAGGTTTTATGGATAAATATAATTGTGTATCATCAACATAACTATGTAAATTCATTCCATGTTGTCTAATTATTTTACCAATAGGAAGCACAAATATAGTAAAGACAATCGGGCCAAACACAGAACCCTGTGGTACTCCACCAGTAACCCTTGAGTGTGAAGAAGATTTATAATTGACATGAACAAACTGGAATCTGTTGGACAGATATGATTTAAACCACTGAGAGAAATTCACAACATGACATCTCAAGATTCTTTATAAGTCATGTCAATTCAATCTTACAAACATTCCAACCAGTTTAAAAGTTTTATATCTAAGGAATCTCAGCAGATCGCATAGAGTCACTAACATGTAACAAACACAGGAGAGGAAAACCTCCCCTTTAAAAGGTAGAAACCTCCACCAGAACCTGACTCGGTACGAGAAGCTATCTGTCACAATCAACTGGGGGTTTGACATGATAGACACAATAAAAATAACGTATGTTTCGTAAAATATCACTTTAAGTCCATCTGGAAGCTCCTGGTGAAGGAGGAAGTACTACCTCCCTGATTCGGTTAATTTTTCTGACCGTGCCAAATACTGTGGAAGGTCAGGGGCCTGGTAGAGTCAGTGGGCAGGAGCTGATCTAAACTCTTTGTGATTGGTTGTACAGTCAGGACCGTAAATATTGGGACATCGACAACGCTAACATTTTTGGCTCTATACACCACCACAATGGATATCAAATGAAACGAACAAGATGTGCTTTAACTGCAGACTGTCAGCTTTTTTTTTAGGGTATTTACATTGAAATCAGGTGAATGGTGTAGGAATTACAACAGTTTGCATATGTGCCTCCCACTTGTTAAGGGACCAAAAGTAATGGGACAGAATAAGAACCATAAACAAACTTATACATTTCAATACTTGGTTGCAAATCCTTTGCAGTCAATTACAGCCTGAAGTCTGGAACACACAGACATCACCAGACGTTGGGTTTCATCCCTGGTGATGCTCTGACAGGCCTCTACTGCAACAGTCTTCAGTTCCTGCTTGTTCCTGGGGCATTTTCCCTTTAGTTTTGTCTTCAGGAAGTGAAATGCTGATTGGTGATTGACTTAGCCAGTGCAAAACAGTCCACTTCTTTCCCTTCAAAAACTCTTTGGTTGCTTTTTGCAGTATGCTTTGGGTCATTGCCCATCTGCACTGTGAAGCGCCGTCCAATGAGTTCTGAGGCATTTGGCTGAATATGAGCAGATAATATTGCCCAAAACACTTCAGAATTCATCTTGCTGCTTTTGTCAGCAGTCACATCATCAATAAATACCAGAGAACCAGTTCCACTGCCATACATGCCCACGCCATGACACTTCCAGCACCATGCTTCACTGATGAGGTGGTATGCTTAGTATCATGAGCAGTTCCTTTCCGTCTCCATACTCTTCTCTTCCCATCACTGTGGTACAAGTTGATCTTGGTCTTATCTGTCCATAGGATGTTGTTCCAGAACTGTGAAGGCTTTTTTAGATGTTGTTTGGCAAACTCTAATCTGACCTTCCTGTTTTTGCGGCTCACCAATGGTTTACATCTTGTGGTGAACCCTCTGTATTCACACTGGTGGAGTCTTCTCTTTATTGTTGACTTTGACACAGATACACCTACCTCCTGGATAGTGTTCTTGATCTGGCCAACTGTTGTGAAGGATGTTTTCTTCACCAGGGAAAGGATTCTTCGGTCATCCACCACAGTTGTTTTCCGTGGTCTTCCGGGTCTTTTGGTGTTGCTGAGATCACCGGTGCGTTCCTTCTTTTTGAGAATGTTCCAAACTGTTGTTTTGGCCCCGCCTAATGTTTTTGCTATCCCTCTGATGGGTTTCATTTGTTTTTTCAGCCTAATGATGGCTTGCTTCACTGATAGTGACAGCTCTTTGGATCTCATTTTGACAGTTGACAGCAACAGATTCCAAATGCAAATAGCACACTTGAAATGAACTCTGGACCTTTTATCTGCTCATTGTAATTGGGATAATGAGGGAATAACACACACCTTGCCATGGAACAGCTGAGAAGCCAATTGTCCCATTACTTTTGGTCCCTTAACAAGTGGGAGGCACATATGCAAACTGTTGTAATTCCTACACCGTTCACCTGATTTGGATGTAAATACCCTCAAACAAAAGCTGACAGTCTGCAGTTAAAGCACATCTTCTTCGTTTCATTTGATATCCATTGTGGTGATGTCCCAATATTTATGGACCTGACTGAAACTCAGATGAAAATTGTGTCAGCAAATGCTGCCAAACACACGGTTTTGTAAAATGAAAACATGCCTTAGGGTTCCAGAAAAGTAACCGGATTCCTGTAGTGGAGAAGCTACTTTTAGGGCAGACACTGGGTAAAACAGCTTTTGAAAATCACTTAAGTCTTCTTTCTGTTTGTCACCAGAAATTTTTATCTTGACGCATTCAGGCTCTTTAGTTTAGAAAAACAAATCTAGATTATCATAAATCTATCATGTGTACATGAATTATTTCCTTCAAATTTGTCTGGGTTTTTAGAGTTTCATTGTTTAGAAAGAAGCCTCCAAGCTGTTGTTTCATATTTAATTAATAATACTGGCAGCAGGCAGGTGTGGTCACCTCCTGCTAATCCGCTTGGTCAATCTCATTAGTGACACCCTCAAACACATTCCCACATGTTTGTATGTTTCGGGTGGGTCGCTTTGGTGGCCAGATTTCCAAACATTTAGACCAATTTTCCAGTTGTCTCCCGCACTGTCCCCTGTGTCCCTCGCCGTTAATAAATAGAGCTGTCTGTGGCGGGGTGTGAAAGGCAAAGCGACAGCAAGCGGTCCAAACCTGGAAAATTAGAAGGGACTCCTGATAAATCCCTGTGCTCCGGTTTGGAGACCACACACCTCAGATGCGACATAGAGAAAGACCCGAGAAAATTCAGGAAGATGTTCACAATCAGGGGAATAGCCTCTGAAAGACTCCACGTTTCTTTTCTCAATCAGGACCTCTGTTACCTGCAAACATGTCATTATCACGGACCTTCTTCTGTCCAACTACAAGATGATGGCTGTCTTTCTGAGGATGTGGTTTAATCTTATTAGAATACAGCTAATAAATAAACCCTCCTCATTTTGGAATTATTTCATCAAACTCTATTGACACAAAAATGACAAGATATGATTTGCATAAGCAGAGGGCAGCCGTGGCTCAGGGCTTAGTAGTTTGTCTTGTAACCAGAGAGTTGCCGGTTTGAGCATAGGATCCTGCTGTCGTTGTGTTGTAGGGTAAGACACTTTACCCTGTTGACTTGGTGAACACTAGGTGTTGACTTGTGGTGGTCAGAGTGCCTGGTGGTGCCAGTGTCCTGTCAGTAACCCTCTGTCAAGTGTGCCCCAGGGCAGCTATGGATACAACGTAGCTTGGGGGTCCTTTGGGACGAAATAAAGCATCATACAAGTACAGGCCATTTATAAGCAGCGTCCATGCAGCTGAAGCACGTTTCCACATCGTGTCTGTCATTGTCTTCCTGGAAATATTCCCAAACAAGGAAAAATGGGAGGAGATTTCCTTCAGCCAGCTGACTGGCAGTGCACATCAAGAGCTGGGGTTTGAATAGCGACACTAACCTATAGCAACTCTGTTAGAGGTTTTAGGCCCATTAGAGTTGAAGTCAACTTGTGGTAGGAGATAACCAGGTCATTAAATGACTTCATGACCGCATATGTCAGAGCCACAGGTCTGTAGTCATTGAGTCCAGTGATCCTTGGCTTCTTGGGGAAAATAACTATTGTGGAGGTCTTGAAGCAGGCAGACACTGGGGCCAGCTCATTTGCACAGTGTCTAAAGTCTAGTTTATACTACTCAGTCAGCAAATTTGCACACAAACGCAGACATATTCACGGAGACGTTTTCCATTGTCAGTCCTCAGTTTCTGCCTCTCCGTTCTCTGTTGGGTTTTCAATTCTCGACAAGGACAGCAGGGGGTGCTAACTTTTCATGGCGGTTCTGCCTACCACTGCAATGTCGTTCTGGTTAACTAGAGCTTATTTTTCTTTAGCTCTTCAGCATTCCCCCATCAAGGTGCAACGGACAACAGAAAGCAAGTTCTGTTTAAGATGAAAAAGTTTTTACTAGATGTGCAGCTCATATAATACTCTAAAAATGCATGTAAACAAACCCAGCTGTCTGTTTTGTTGTTAATCTACACCTCCCTTGTGTTCGAAATTGCCTAAACACCAGATTACAAAAACTGTCCTTTCAATATAAAGCATCGAGGGCCCAAACACTGCAATAACTACTGATTACAGTGACTATAAGCCCCGTTCTGCTGAAACGGTCTCTGGTTGTTGTTGAGCTGACCAATCACAGGCAGAAGCTTTCTTTTGATGAAGACGGATAGTTAGAAAATTGGGCTCTACTCCGTCTGTCCTTGCGTAGGTGACAGAGAGGCCGTGTGTTGACAGATAATGGCGCTGCGTCAACCCTTTTCAACATAGACGGAGAAGTAGAAACTAGGCTTAAGAGTGGCAGGACGGTGAGTCTGCTTAGATCTGAACCTGACACCTTCCCCTCTTTCTCCCTCTGTCGCTCCATCTTGCTCCTTTGGGACCCATCCCATATTGTGTCGGTTCGCTTTGGAAGCACAGGTGCGTCCTCATCTGTTCCCCACTTTTCTCTGCCTTCTTTTACCCTTTAACTTCTCCTGCCTTGTCTCCCAGCCTCTCACTCCTTTGCGTTTCCCTCGCTTCCCCCCCGCTCTGCGTCATTGTGACAACTTTAAAGGCAGCAACCTGCCTCCTGCGAGCACCACCTGCCGCTTCATTAATTGAGCCGACAGGAGGAGGAAGAGAGGAACGACCAGGCCGTCGCCCTGAGTGTGGGGAAGCCAGCTCTCTTGAACACAGTCCTTCGCAGCGCCATCTGTGGCCCTGCTAATACCAGTCACACAGATGAACTCGGAGTGAACCATTGGACGTCCAGCGGGTCCTCTGAGACTCTTTTCCTGCTGCTTTTCTCCTTCAGTTTCACAGTAACGAACACAAATCTCACTCGCCTTTCTATGAACCCGTAATGAGCTGGCACCACTTCTACTGTCACTGTCATCGGCCCGTGTTCTGCGGACATGTCAGCCATCATCACCCAAACTGTTTGTTTATTCATTGTTGGTCTTTTGCTCTTTTTCTCTCCCCACAGAGGAGTATCGCCTACCTTTTCCCCTCTGGCCTGTTTGAGAAGAAAGCTCGGCCCCTCATGAAGGTGAGATTTCACTTCTATTCATGATTTATAAACCAAATCTACTTTGTTACGCCCTCAAAATACCATTCCACACATTTCTGATTGCATTTCTCTGTTTTACCTGAAAATCCTGGTTAATCTGTTCTCCTCAGGCCTGTGTTTGTTGTTTTATCAAGAACTGAAAGAAATCAAATGAACAACAACATTGATGTAGTTAGAAACATCTTTAATCCATATCGGGAAAATATTTAACAGCTTTCTGTATTCTCACCACAAGTTTCAGCTCATTTAAGGGAATTAAAGCAGGACGGATTGGATAGATGGAAGTCTGAACAGAGCCAAAGAACTGTGTTGGGGCTACAGAGGATGCATAAATCGTCTAGTTAATAATAATCCGGAATAATTATACCAATAACCTAATACTGGGACAATTATTAATGAAGCTCAAATTATCAGTGGCAAAATGAGCAAAATAGGGCACCAGCTTTTTAATTTATATAAGAAGCAATATAAATTATACCAGACTGTAAGTCTTTATCTGAAGGATTAATTCTTTTGCTGTTGTACTGAACAAGTCCACACCAAAAGAACACAGAGATTTTGTCTCAAGTGTAAGGAATTTATTACAGATTGCTTATCCCTTATCAAAAGCAGTCACAAATAAATTCAATATAATCTAAATGCAACTATGCTACTGTTCTAAATGGATGCATCTATTCTATCAGGGACAGGATGGATACCATACCAAATTTATTTTTAAAGCGCTTTATACATAACAGTCAACTAAGGTGCTATACAGAAAAGATCCAACAATAAGTCTATAAGTAACATACATTGTATAAAATTAGTAAATTAATTGAGTGGACAATAAAAGGACATAAAACACAGATTGTGTACACTGTACAACGCAAAGAGAGGGTCATAAAATATGTAAAGGACAAGGACGGCAACATTAAAAAGTAGGCAAGCTATGACGAATGGTACTCAAATTTCACAGGAAGACTCAACCCACGAAATGAATGGCTGAAGACCTGTGCAGAGCCGTTCTGTGGGATTCTGCAGCACCTCTTCAACCTTAGCCTGACCCAGGAGAAGGTTCCAGTGTTGTAGTAGACATCCTGCCTTGTTCCAGTACCAAAGAAAACTCACCCAAGAGTCATCAATGACTATAGACCTGTTGCCCTGACATCCCTCATCATGAAGGTCCTGGAGAGACTCCTGTTGCCAACCCTGAGTAAGCAAACTAGAACCTATCAGGACCCCCTGCTGTTTGCTTATCGCCATGGAGTTGGTGTTGAAGATGCCATCATTAACCTGCTTCAACCAACTCACTGTCATCTGGACAAAGCAGGCAGCACTGTGAGGATCATGTTCTTTGATTTCTCCATTTAACACAATTCAGCCTGATTTGCTTTGTCAGAAACTCCTGAAAACACAGGTGGAGGCCTCAACAATCAGCTGGATCAATGACTACCTGACAAACAGACCACACTGGGAAAAAAATATTTTCAAGGAAGTAAAAAAATCCCTTGTTTATGGACATTTTTTCTTATTTTAAAAATGTATTATCTCATTTCAAGACATCCTTTCAACAAAATTTTCACTTGTTCCATTGACAGAATCTTTAGCTTATTCCAAGCAAAAAAATATCTTGTATTGAGATTTTTGTTATTTTTTCTAGAGTAGCGTTTTTCCAGTGCAGTTTTTGAGATTGAAGAAGTGCGTTATGGTGGTACCCAGGAAGCAAAATGAGTTCACAGTGGTGATGAGGATGATCAATGACTGACTAACAAACAGACCACAGTTTGTGAGACTGAAGGATTGTGGGTCAAACCAGCTGGTCAGCAGCACGGGAGCACCACAAGGGACTGTATTCTCACCATTCCTTTTCACTCTGTACACCTCAGACTTCCAGTATAAGACAGAGAGCAGTGATCTGCAGAAATACTCAGAGGACTCTGCAATTGTTGGATGTATCAGAGATGGAGAAGAAGCTGAATACAGAGAGCTGGTGGAGCGCTTTGTGGCATGGAACCAATCATCTTACCTTGAATGTGAACAAAACAAAGGAGATGATTGTAGATTTCAGAAGAAACGGGGAGAAGTCAAAGAAGTGGAAGTGGTTGGGGAGAATAAATACAGGTCTTCTCCATCTGTTGGAGTAGCAGCATCAAAGCCAGGGACTTAAAACGACTTAACAACCTTATGAAGAATGGTGGTTCTGTTTTTGGTACTACTGTGGAACATCCGAAGATGATGTTGTAAAGAAGGATTCTTTGACAAATCAGCAAAATTATGGAAAACTTCATGAGACTATCCTACAACAGAGTGTCTTCAGTCAGAGGCTTCTTTGGTTTTGCTGTAATACAAAGTGGTATGGGGAGCCTATGTCACGCAATTCTACTTCCCGTCCATGGGTCCACAAATGCCAAAAAAGTGAGTGAGAGTCAATGGAGCGATTAAAGTTATTTTCTGATCCAGTTTGAAATGCGCTGTGGATCGAACATATGATGTCCATGAATTTTAAAAACAAATTTTTATTTAGAGAAAACGCTGATTCTCGACCGGAGGTAAAAGTTACTTTAGGTTTTGTGTGAAGAAGTTTGGCGTACTACAACTAAAGAAGAAAAAGGAGAGCGAGGGCCATAGCCTCCAGGACGAAGAAAGGAGCATTAAACACGGAGAAAAACCTCTATAAATCTGACCACGTGGAAAGTATCAGCTATGTCGAAGGTAAAGCAGTCGGTGGAGTGAGAGCCAGCATGGTGGAGAAGCTCTACAAGCTCTAGGTGAGTGTTTTATGTGCTATAGCTAGTGCTAATTCCTGTTAGCAAAATTATGTCATATATGCGACTTCTGATTTGTAGGCATTTTAAATTCAAATTTTTACAATCAAATAAATCCTAAATTACTGGACAAACAAAGTCGAAACGTACATCATTAGTTATCATTCAAATCGAATACAAAATATGTGTGATTCAGGACGTAAGACAAAGCGGACCCGAAAATAACTTTTATCGCTCCATTGACTTCCATTCATTATTTTTTCGGTTTGGGGACCCACGGGCCGACTGGAAGGGGAGGAAACTTAGGCTCCCCATAGGAGATCCTTCCTATGTGCAACCTTCATGATCTAACACTGTTTGAAGACGGAACGAGTTGAGCTACACCACCACCTTATTCTCCTCTGGGATCAATAAAGTATTTTGAATTGATTTAAATGGAATAAACCTCAGGATATATGAATATATTTCATTTAGAATCAAGAGTATATAAATTATTAAACCAAAAAAGAAGAACAAGAAAATAAACATTAAATTAAAGGCTGCTGAAACACAAAAAAACAGAAAAAGATCATGTATTAATTGTAATTCCGTTTACAGGTGCCAAAGTTTGAACAAAGACCGCCTCTTTTTGGGAGTGGAGCTTCTTCTGGTGGATCTTAGTGAGGGGGCGACTAGTGTGTTGTCACTGTCAGATCTGTATTTCAGCGTAATCTATGTAAGAGTTAGACCTGTGCAGTATTTAGGAAGGTATGACAAAAGTCTTAATGGGAAAATCAAATATAATAAACCCAGATATTTCTTAAGACTCTTTCTGTTCTATCATCAAAGTTTATCCACCATCTTCCCTAAGCTTTCATAACTTATACGATACATATAGAGTTGGGCAAAAAGTATTTAGTCACCCAACAATTTTGTAAGTTCTCCTGCTGATAAAAAGATGAGGTTTGTAATTTTCACTATAAGTACACTTCAACTGTGGAAGACATAATGTAAAAAGAAAAATCCAGAAAATCCCATTGTATAATTTTTAAAGAATTTATTTCTATAATAGTGCAAAAAAAAGTATTTTGCCAATGACAAAAGTTCATTTCAATCCTTTGCCAAGTAACCTTGGTTGGCAATGACAGAGATCAAACCTGGGGAATAACCTAATTTTATACAGTGTCAGACTATCACTATATCTTGAAGAAATAGCACACATTTCTCTTAGTATGTAAGAATACACAGAACAGATCATTCTTAATATAATTTTTTTGATAACACCTTACTTCCTGAGGGGATGCACAAGTACAGGCAAGGGGGGTAGTTGGTTACAGAGTAATCTGATCCTAAATCGCATTATTTGGGTAGCTTAGTTAAGCTTCTGAAACTCCAGTTCGGTTAGATTCAAGCCGGATTAAGGTGTAAACATGCATTTCAAAAGTTGAAATGCCTTTCTCCTGCTGCTTGTAAAAGTACTGACTGATGGATGTCACCATACATGGCCCCATTCATTATTTCCTTAATACGGATCAGTCGTCCTGGCCCCTTTGCAGAAAAGTAGCCCAAAAGCATGATGCTTCCATCCCCATGCTTCACAGTAGGTATGGGGTTCTTGGGATTAGGGCTGCCACGATTCATCCATTTGTCATAACAACGTTGATGAGTAAAATTGTCAACAAAAAAAAATTCAGTAATCCACTTTATTTAAAAAAAAAAATGTATGCCTTGTTTTTCTCTTGAAACGGTCGCTGTCCCTTTATCTGCTCTCTTTCTGCCCCTAACACACATGCTCAGTTGTGGCAATCAGGCTCAGCCACACCTTAGAAATAATTTAACAGCAGTGAGCCGACAACGTAGCTCTAAACGTTCTAGAAAGGTTTATTTAATAAAAAAAGAAGCATGTGTAATGCTGAATTCCCAAAGTAGAAGCTGCGTCCCACAGCAGCACAGCAGTGATCTTTGAGCTTCTTAAATGGAAGCCCGCTGTGGCCATTTTCTCTTTTCTACCCGATATGTCAGCTTTTTACCTTCTCTCCTTGGTATCCAGGGGTATTCACAGATTGATGGAAATGTCCAGATTCTTTCATATGATGTCCTCTGATGTCCCCGAGCTGCTGCTTAGAGGTTCTGGTTCTGATCCGTTTATAGACAGAACAGCTGCTTATAGGGTGGTTCTGATCCGTTTATAGACAGAACAGCTGCTGCTTAGAGGCTGGTTCTGATCCGTTTATAGACACAACAGCTGCTGCTGCTATTTACAAGACATCAAGATGCAGGTGCTGCAACAAACATTGCTGCTTATTAATCCTATTATTGCATTATAATCCTTATTTTGTCAGAATGTAATGTTTACTATGAGTTTAGATGATAAATGTGTAACAATATGTATATATATTGTATGGTTGCTCTGTTAGACTCGCCACTAGGGGGCGAACAAGGGCCACATATAGGCGTCAAGCGAGAGAGGAAGACGAGTTGTTGACATTGTGATGGCGGAGCCGTTTGAGACTGTTCAATAAATGCCGACCCCGTTGGGCCAGGGCAAAGAATATGAACTCCTGTTTTATATGAAAACCCGCACTTTAACATGGTGGCAGCGGCAGTGGATTTTTGCCCAAGTTTTTAAGAGATTTGCTGCGGAGGCGCCGGAGAAGTCCGACGGTAAAGTGCTAATGTGATAAGCATCAAAGTGAACAAGCTAACCCCAGCATGGACGGACTTCGACCTCCACAGACGTTGTGTCTGTATTCCAGTAACCTGTCTAAAACGTGGAAGTCTTGGAGAGACGAGTTTGAACTGTACACTGGATTAACAGTTGCGGAGGATGACGACAAGAAAAAGGTCAGGCTTTTCAGTTATCTGGTCGGTGAGAACGGCAGAGAGCTACTGGATACGTTGATGGGAGACACAGCGAAATCTGACTGGGAGATAAAGGACATTGTGGACAAGTTCGATACCTATTGCAGTCCTACAGTGAACGAGACAGTGGAGCGGTATAAATTCTTCACAAGAAGTCAAGGTACCAGTGAAACTATAGATGGCTATGTTACTGAACTCAAGTTGCTAAAACATGCAACTTCGGGACGTTGAGGGACTCACTCATTCATGCCAGGATCGTATGTGGGATTAACAGCAGTAGCATGCGAGAGAGACTGTTACGGGAGAAAGCCATGTCATTGGACACTTGCATTCAACTTTGTAGAGCTGCAGAGTTGTCGCGGGAAAACTGCAGGGCCATAGCGGGGCACACACTGGAGGAAGTTCACGCAGTGCAAAGGGCTTTGCGCTTTCAACAGAAAGAAAGCACCGTAGATTGAAAGTTTTGCGGCAAGACGCACGAGAGAAGCAAACAGAAATGTCCAGCATTTGGAAAGAAATGCAAAAAGTGTGGTAAGGAAAACCACTTTGCGGCCAAGTGTAAGGCCCGCACTGACCAGAAGAAGAAGAAATCAGTGCACATTGTTACTGAATGTGAAAGTGAATATGAGGACATACTGTGTGTTAGTGATGTAGCAGACAGTGAAAATGTAAATGCTGTTGACTCTAACAAAGGTAACGACACCAAGTTGTTTGCAGGCATGCTTCTAGGGAAAGATATTGTAAAATTTCAGATTGATTGTGGGGCTACATGTAATGTTTTGCCTATTAACATGCTGAACACAGATGCTAAGCTAGCTGATACAAATTCTGTGTTAGTGATGTACAATGGAAGCAAAGTGAAGCCGCTGGGTAAATGTAAAATTAAATTAAGAAACCCTAGAAACCAAAAACTGTACCAGCTAGAGTTTCAGGTTGTTGACAGAGGTTGTACAGTATCACTGCTGGGTAAGAGAGCCAGTGAGGCTATGAAACTCATAAAAGTACACTACGAAAACATCTTGGCTATTGACAGTATTGTGACAACAGAGAGAGACACAACAGGACAATGGACATTGGAACAAATAAAGACAGACTTTACAGATGTGTTCACAGGAGACGGTTGTCTGGAAGGGGAGTACAAAATGGAAGTGGATGAGAGTGTGAAACCTGTGCAACTTCCAAAGCGACGTGTTCCGGTCGCCATGATGCAGCCGCTGAAAGAGGAGCTGCAGCACCTGGAGCACAGAGGTATTATCACACCAGTGGACTGTAGCACAGACTGGATCAGTAGCATGGTGGTTGTACAAAAGCAAAATGGTAAACCAAGAATATGCATTGATCCAAAGCCCCTCAACAAAGCGCTCAAGCGCAGTCACTTCCCACTACAAACTATTGAGGACGTACTCCCAGATATGTCTAAAGCAAAAGTGTTCACAGTCTGTGACGTCAAAAGTGGTTTCTGGCATGTCAAGTTAGAGGAGAAATCCAGCTATCTGACTACGTTCTCCACTCCATTTGGCCGTTTCAGATGGTTGAGGATGCCCATGGGAATCAGTACGGCACCAGAAGTTTTCCAGCGGAAACTGACCCAAGCACTGGACGGGTTACCTGGTCTATACATTATTGCTGATGATGTGCTCATTACAGGTCAGGGTGAGACTCAGGAAGCGGCAGAACGAGACCATGATGTGAAGTTGAAACTGTTCCTGGAGCGGTGCAGACAAAAGAACATTAAACTGAACCCAGACAAGTTCAAACTGAGGAAGAGTGAGTGTACATACATTGGGCACCGCCTGACAGCAAACGGACTGAAGGTGGATCCAGACAAGGTTCGCGCTATTGCACACATGCCGAGACCCACAGATGTGAAAGCGGTACAGAGACTGTTAGGTATGGTAAATTACTTGGCTAAGTTTTGCCCACACCTTTCAGACCAGTGTGAAGTGATGCGACAGTTGACACACAAAGACACAGACTGGAACTGGACGGAGCAGCATGATAATGCGTTTGTGAAACTAAAAATGACCATTGCAGATGCTCCTGTTCTGAAGTACTACTGCCCAGAGGAGGACCTGGTGGTTCAATGTGATGAATCGGACACAGGTTTGGGAGCAGCACTAATGCAAAAGGGTAAGCCCATCGCTTATGCTAGCAGAGCACTCACACAGACGGAGCGGGGTTATGCCCAGATAGAGAAGGAGTTTCTAGCCATGGTGTTCAGTGTTGAGAAGTTTCATCAGTATACGTATGGTCGCAAAGTGACTGTACAATCTGACCATAAGCCATTAGAGACCATAGTTAGGAAACCTCTTTTGAGTGCACCCAAGAGACTCCAAAGAATGATGTTACGCATTCAGAAATACGACCTGACTGTAGTGTATGTTCCTGGCAAAGACATGTTACTGGCAGACACCTTAAGCAGAGCATATCTCCCAGAATGCCCGTCTCTGAGCTCTGGAGATGCTGACATAGAGACTGTTAACATGGTGCAGCACCTACCCATTTCAGGTGACAGTCTAAGCCAGATCAGGACAGCTACAAAGGATGATAAAACACTACAAACCGTGATCAGACTGATGAAGCAGGGATGGCCATCAGACAAAAGGGCCATACCACAAGAAATCAAACCCTATTTCTCATTCCAGGAGGAATTAAGTTATAAGGATGGCATTGTGTTTCGAGGGGAACGTGCAGTTATTCCATCTTCACTACAGAAAGACATCACCCGCCGCCTGCACTCCTCCCATCTTGGTGCAGAAGGATGTCTTCGAAGAGCTAGAGAATGTGTCTACTGGATTGGCATGAACGACCACATAAAGACACACATAGCTCACTGTGATATCTGCAGGTCAGTGGACTACAAACAACACAGAGAAACGCTCAACCCACACGATATGCCAAGCAGGCCATGGGCCAAAGTAGGTGTTGATCTATTTCTCTTTGATAACAAAAACTACCAGGTGACAGTCGACTACTATTCCACTATTCCAACTTTTGGGAAATAGACTTTTTGCCAGACACAAAATCTACTACAGTGATAAAAAAGCTAAAGTCACAGTTTGCTAGATACGGCATTCCCGACACAGTAGTCTCAGACAACGGACCTCAATATTCATCCCAAGAGTTTCAAAGATTCAGCCAACTGTGGGAGTTTGACCACAAAACCTCATCGCCAGGTTACCCACAAAGTAACGGCAAGGCAGAGTCTGCCGTTAAAACTGCTAAGAGACTGTTACACAAAGCTAGAGCCTCTGGACAAGACCCCTATCTCGCACTCTTGGACCATCGTAACACACCCTCACAAGGACTGGAGAGCAGCCCCGCTCAAAGACTGCTGAGTCGTCGTACAAGGACTTTGTTACCGGCGAGACACAGCCTTCTCCAGCCTAAAGTGATTCAAGCAGAGCAGGCACTGTTTAACAACAAACAGCGTCAATGCGCATACTACAACCGATCAGCCAGGGATCTGGAGGCCCTACATTCAGGTGACAGGGTCAGAGTGCAGCCATTTCAGCCTCACATCAAATGGCAGCTGGGCAAGGTGAAAAGACCAGTTAACTCTAGATCCTATGAGATTGAAATGGACTCGGGTGCAGTTCTCAGGAGGAATCGTAGACACCTCAGACGTGCGCATGTTGTTCTTCAAACAGAGCCTGTTGACATAGAGACTGAGAACACCCCAGATACCCAACCAGACACTGTACCAGTCCAGCTGCACCCTCAAATTCAGAGCGATATGCCGAAGACAACCAGATGTGGTAGACTTGTTCGTCAGCCTCAGCGCTACAGGGACTGTACTGATTAAACACGTGTTTTGGTGACTTTGGGGGGATGTAAAAAAAAAAAAAAAAAAAAAAAAAAAAAGTGTTTTGAGATGTTGAAGCGATAGTTTTATTTGTTGTACATGTGAAAGTACATTTCTAAGAGAGAGAGAGGAAAAAAAAAAAAAAAACATGTTCTAAAAGAGAAAGGATGTAACAATATGTATATATATTGTATGGTTGCTCTGTTAGACTCGCCACTAGGGGGCGAACAAGGGCCACATATAGGCGTCAAGCGAGAGAGGAAGACGAGTTGTTGACATTGTGATGGCGGAGCCGTTTGAGACTGTTCAATAAATGCCGACCCCTTTGGGCCAGGGCAAAGAATATGAATTCCTGTTTTATATGAAAACCCGCACTTTAACAAAATGGTTGTGGGAAGGGAGGATCATTCAGTAGTTTTGATGAAGCTCCTGAAGAGGCTGTTGTATTATTTTATGGATGCAACATTAACAGTGATGATGGTAGTTTCATTATCCTTAGCATAAGTCATATGTCTGCTGTATCACTAATGTTTTATTTATTTTTTATAGTTCATAAATGTTAAATGAGCTATCACCTTAAAAATCACAATTTTAGGTAGATAACAGTTCGAGGTAGGATTGGGCGGTATGGCAAAATGTTCCTATCACTTTATTTAAAAAACAAAAACATAACGGTATTATGGTATTTTTTTTCCATACAAGACCGTTCATATCCACAGTATCTTATAAGAATGAACAATATAAAAATGTGCTTGAAATAGCCCTTTTTACTGCCATATGGACTGCATCATATTATTTTTTTCCAGACACAGGTGAATGATATAAAAAATAATTAAAATGATTATGATTCTAGTAGAGATTCTTGATGTTCTAAGTCTGAAATCATATATTTTTTAGAAAAGCAACAAATTGCATCTTCTAATTGCTTTGCATGTAATACTGAAGAATCCCGCTAAAATGGCGCCTGTGACTGGCGGTGCCACAGCTCGTCTCCTGCTATGTAGATTGCTAATGGTCATTTTGTCAACATCCGTGATCATATCAGCCCAAATAACAAAAAGATGTGCAGCTTTACGGACTTATGATCGTCACTCTTTGTTTCGTATAAAGCAGTCAGTGTGTTTGAGACACAGGACAGTTACAAACAGGCGTTTCCTCCTCCTTTCATCATCGATCCCGGCTCACCTGGCTACTTGTTGCTGTGTCGGTGCCGGGCAGGGTCCGCAGGAGATCCAAGAAAAGAGGCTCTCGGTCCGGTGTCCAGGTAAAGCGTTGGCGTGCCGCTGCGCGTGGGGGCTCCGTTGTCTTCGGCCGCCGGGATCGCGCTCGGTGCCTGTGCCAGATTCCTCTCCTCGATGTGTGTGATAGGGTATCCACGCCGCCGCCTGCTCGGACGACAACGAGTGTCCTTGACCAATCACAACACTGGAGTTGTGGTCAGGAGCTTTCAATGCCATCATCTACTTCCGTGTTTGTGCCAGCTCTTCCAGCATGGACCAGCTGGAGTCCACGTGACCGCTGGACGTGCCTTCGACCAATCCCGCTGTGCAACACGGACACTGCCTTCGTGACGTCATCTACAATCTGCGTTGGCCTGCTGAATGCTCGTTCAATTGCGAACAAATCTCATTCATTGAACGATCTTTTTGTAAGAGAAAACTTCGATATGTGTCTTTCGGAGACCTGGCAGAGAGAGGATGAGTTCATTCATTTAAATGATCTCTGTCCAGCGGGCTGCTCTGCTGTCGGGAAGCCCCGCCCCTGTCACCGTGGTGGTGGCCTGGCTCTTGTGCACAGGGATGTTCACATTGCAAAGTGATCTCAAGGAAATTTCAATCAAACGCAACTGGATTTGGTAATTTGTCTTGGAAGACGTTTCACCTCTTATCCAAGAGGCTTCGTCAGTTCATGCTCGCCGCTGACCAGGCTGGGACTGGTCCAACTAACTGGTGTGGAGACTCAGCTATTTAACCTCTTGAACAAGAATCATTATGTCATTGGATCCTTTGTGCTCCATGTCTTAACGACGGTCGTTGGCGTGCCGCCTATTGGTGGAGGTTAGGTTTCGGCTTCATTAGTGCCCTATTGTGTTATAACGACAGTCATTGGAGTCACAGTTGTTTCTGTTATTAGAGGCTAATTTGTTTGAGTTTCCTTGGGAGGGATGAAAGGGCAGCATTGTAAACTGGAGATAGGTGATGTCTCAGGCCTCCTCCTCTGTTTAGCGATGGTTTCTCTACTTTTACATAGATGGCTTCTTTTACTCCTCTTTCAAACCATCTGTCCTCTCTGTCAAAGTGATCCAGTCCCAAGAATTCTCATCCTTTGAATTGCAGATGGTCAAGGTGGGCTTTTCATCCCCATTTTACTGTGTGTTGATCTACCGACCTCCTGGCCCTGGTGGTGCCTTTTTAAAGGATTTTAGTGACTTTTTATCCTCTATAATAAAGTTGGAATCTGTTTTAATCCTTGGGGATTTTAACCTTCATGTTGATGACTGCTCATCTTGCCCCACAATGGAACTGTTAACATTGACTGAAACTTTTAATTTTGAGCAGCATGTTTCTGAGCCCAAAAAGTCCATATTTTAGACCTAGTTTTTACGCTTGGCCTTGACATTTTTAAAATGTCTGTGTTTGATGTCCATATGAGTGATCATAGTCTTGTTCTGTTTGATCTGCACTTTAGCCCTGAGCCCAAGCCCCCTACAGTCAGGTCTCAGAGGCGACTCATTTCTGCCAATACGGCAGATAGTTTTTCTGAGATGTTTGACCGTTTTTTAGTTATGAACTGTCCAAATGTGGACGATCTCGTTTACTGTTTTAACAATCACTGCGTAACAATTTTGGATCAGGTGGCTCCAGTTAAATCTAATTTGTCACAGAAAAAAGCGTGTCCTTGGAAAAATGAAGAGATCTTAAGACTCAGGAGGCTGTGTCGAAAGACTGAACGTCTGTGGAAATCCACTAAGCTTGAGGTGCACAGGCTCTATCTCAGGGATCTTGTGTCATCATACAATGTGACGGTTGAAAATGCCAGGTCTGAATATATCCGTCAACTTGTAACATTGAATAAGAAAAATCCTAAAGTGTTGTTTGACACGATAAATTCTTTTGTAGGTCCTGCTGCTCCAGCCACCCCTGTATTTGGGAAGCCGACAGCAATGCCTTTTTGAGATTTTTCACAAACAAAATTAAGATGATCAAGGATAAAATCCCAGCCCTTATGTGTGGTACCCCTGCTGTGTTTGAGCCTGTGTCCAGCATGTGGTCCTCATTTAAGACTGTGACGTTTGCTGATATCTCGGCACTGGTGTCCAAAATTAAGCCCTCCTCTTGTTCATCTGACACCCTTCCTTGCAGGCTCTTTCAAAATATGTTTGAGGTAATTGGCCCCTGTGTTACCAAAATGGATAACGTCTCTTTGTCAACTGGCGTGTTTCCCAATGCCTTTAAACATGCCATAGTGGAGCCATTAATAAAAAGAACAGGTTTAGACCCGACAGATCTTAATAGTTTTAGGCCTATTTTGAAACTCCCGTTCCTGTCCAAGATCCTTGAGAAGGTGGTCTGTGAACAGCTTACATTCTTCCTGGATCAAAACAACATCCACGAGCCTTTTCAGTCGGGTTTCCGTAAACAACACTCTATGGAAACGGCCTTACTGAAAGTGTCCAGCGACATTATGATGTCTGCTGATTCTGGGAAACGCACTGTACTAGTTCTCTTGGATCTGTCCTCAGCATTCGACACCGTTGACTATCAGGTTCTGCTAAAAAGACTGAGGGATCACGTAGGACTGTCGGGGTCAGTTTTACAGTGGTTCTCCTTGTACTTATCGGGGCGTAGCTTTAGTGTTACAGCTAACCAAATAAGGTCTGAGTCTGAGGGTTTGTTGTGTGGAGTGCCTCAAGGGTCCGTTTTGGGTCCCATTTTATTCTCGTTGTATTTGATTCCTTTGGGAAATATCAACCAAAAGTTTAGTGATGTTTCTTTTCACCTTTTTGCTGACAATATCCAGCTTTACTGTTCCTTTAAGCCGTCTGAAATCCAGAAGCTAAACTCTTTGCTCCATTGTCTAGTGGAAATAAAAAAATGGCTCAGCAATAACTCTCTGCAGCTCAATGCAGACAAAACGGAAACACTGGTTATCGCACCTGATGATGCAATTCCAGGGATTAAACAGTACCTGGGTGACTTAAGCTTGGTTTATGCTTGCCGCATCCGCGAGGTCCGCACGGCTCCACGCGGCCAAATTACGTCATTTTAGCAACCACGCCTCTCCGCACGGCCTCCTCCCACCCCAAAATTTCCGCGCCACGCACCTAGGAAAATTTGTAACTACGCGGACGGTCCCGCACGGAAAAACATGGCGGACTGGCAAGAGCTCATATTGACGGCGGTTCGTAAATAGACATCTTTATGATTCGGCCGATAGAGATCACTGTGATCAACTGTGTTTTAGTGGAAGAGAGGACGGTCTCCTTTTTTCGTCTTTTTTCCTAATAAATAGCATAAAAGTTCTGCTTTGTTTAAGCTCACGGGTATCACCCTCTTGTAAACAACAGTGATTACTACTTCTACTATGGTGTAGTGTTGTATGCATGCCGTAGAGCCCTACGCCGCCCCCTACAGTAGTCAAGAATATTGGCTCTCAGCAGGGACAAGCCACAAAAAGTATAAACGCTGCAAGAATGCGTCTTGGCCAGTTCCGCAAATCTCTTTTCCGCGCGGAATGTTCATGCGGCAAGCATAAATCAAGCTTTAGGCCAGTCTCCGAAACCAAGTCTTAGAAACTTGGGCGTTATCTTTGACAAAGACATGTCATTAGTGCAGCACTGTAAGCAGCTGACGAGGAACTGCTTCTTTCAACTCAGGAAAATCTCTAAACTTAGGAATATGGTCACACGTAATGATTTGGAACTTATCATTCATGCATTTGTGTCTTCACGTTTAGACTATTGTAATAGCTTGTTTTCATGTCTGAACAAGAAGGAACTCTCTCGACTGCAATTAGTGCAAAACTCTGCAGCGAGAATTCTGACCCGCTCTAACAGGAGGACCCACATATCTCCTATTTTAAAAGAACTTAATTGGCTGCCAGTGTCCTACAGGATCCATTTTTAAATTTTGGTTCTAGCTTTCAGGGCCCTGTATGGTCAGGCGCCTTGGTACATCAGTGATCTGATCCAGCCGTACGCCCCTGCGCGGGCTCTGAGGTCTGTTGATCAAAATCTGCTGAAGGTTCCACGCACTTGTTTTCGTACTAGAGGTGACCGATCCTTCCAGGCTGTTGCTCCCAGGCTCGGGAATGATCTTCCGCCCTCTTTGCGCTCTATTGACTCTGTTGATATTTTTAAAAGAGACCTTAAGACACATTTATTTGCTCAAGCTCTTAATTAGCTACTTTTGGGCTGTTATGGTTTCTGTGTTGTCTTGACCCTTTTATACTGTATGTTATTTCTGATTTTTAATCCGTATTGTGAAGCACTTTGTGGCCTTTGTCTGTGAAAAGTACTATATAAATAAAGATTACTTACTTACTTACTTACTAGTGGGCAGAGTATAGACTCAGATCGGATTTAGCCAAAGAAGAAGTAAAATAAACATGGCGACTGTAGGAGATTATTAGCTGGTTAATATTCAGATAACAGAAAAAAAGACGGCAGACGTATCGTAGACGGTATGTAAAACATATTTACCGCTATTTTTGATTTCTTTCCTACTGGTTTTGCCGGCGTTG
Organism: Apricaphanius iberus; assembly: GCA_028564705.1. Taxonomy (NCBI): domain Eukaryota; kingdom Metazoa; phylum Chordata; class Actinopteri; order Cyprinodontiformes; family Aphaniidae; genus Apricaphanius; species Apricaphanius iberus. Next base: position 95,266 of record JAPXFQ010001133.1, on the reverse strand, counting down.
ACAGCGTTTACCTACAGACGGTTAAAAAGCGCTCAACACTTCCCCCTACTGGTTACTCCCAACAGCCTTTGTAAAATGTATGCCGTTCGGTTCTCGTCTGACATTTTAAAGCCGATAAACTTTTTAAACTATAGACGAGGCTCCTCTTTTTTGGGAAACACTTCATCAGAATTGTGTGCTTCATTCCTGCCAACAGCTGTACTTAGTTAAAAACTATATTTTCTACACTGTGTTGAAGAGCGTGTAGCAGTAAAATCTATCCTGGCTGAAACACTTCCCCTCATTAAATGTTCCGGTAGTTGTCTGAGCTATTCACCGGTATAGGGGTATATTAATAATTCATATCATGACGAAAATAAACACCGGTTTTCGGTATGAACCGGTATACCGCCCAGGCCTACTTGGAGGTACAAATATTAGAGCAGCTGCTCCAGCAATAACATGCATCAAACACGTGATCCATTTAGTGGTCTCATTTGAACATATGACATTCTCTCAATCCTCCTGTGGATCATCCAGATGCTCTCTGACACCTTCAGATGGGCCTGGGCATCATGAATCCATCATGGTATAGTGTGTTACCAATAGTAACCTTTGTTACTGTGGTCCCAGCTCTCTTCAGGTCATTGACATGTAGTTGTGGCTAGTTTTCTCACTGTTCTCTACATCATTTGTACCCCACAGTGAGATCTAGCATGGAGGCCCAGGTCGAGGGGTATTGTCAGGGATATTGTCAGTGATCAATTTTCTAAAAATACATATTAATTCTTAGAAAATAATAATAACCAATTAATAATAATGACAATAATGTGAATTTCTGTATTTTTTCTCTTATTTTGTCTCTCATAGTTGAGGTATACCTATGATAAAAAATACATGTTTCTCATCTTTTTAAGTGGGAGAATATGTACAATTAGTGGCTGGCTAAACACTTTTTTGCCTCACTGCAACATGCTACTAAATATGGAATCCCAGTCAACTTTTGGAGTTCCTTACGTTGATACTGGGATGATGATGATTTAGTTTATTCTGCTGCTCTATTAGGAATGCAAATTCATATCAAAATATTTGAAAAATCAGGATTTCCAATTCTTTTTTTTCTTTTTTTTTTTTTTAACGTGTCCTGTCTAGCAGTATGCTACTCAGAATTGGTGTCTGAGTACCAAGTACAAGCCCAACAGTTTTACTTTCCCAAGCAGAGTATTACAGCTTCGCTGTAGTACGCCACTTGATGTATATGTATGAAAAATCTTTATTAGTGATTACTGTGGGTTCAATTTCCTGACGTCATGGACATTAAACTGAGACAAGAAGGGAGAAAGGAAGAAGGTGAAGAAAAGAAACCGGACCAACAGAGGGGCGAACCGACGACACAAGACAGGGAGGCAAATAAAGAACACAAGAAAACATCCCAGTCCTCCACCTCTGCCGGACGGCAGAGAAACAGTAATACAAAACAAAAACAACAAACTGTACAGAACCAAACCAATAGTTCGGATCTGGTAGAATAAACAAAGAATTACACATTCACTACACACAAGCATTGATTAATGAACATAATACAAATGTTTCTGGTAAGCTCCTGTGAACAACTAACTAATGATGATAACCTCAGCTTAAGATATGTCCGTCCTCACCTATGTCCCCACACCTATGTGTGTGCGAGCATGCAGGTCGGAATAAGGTTTCCCCATGCAAGTGATTGATAGCTGGTGTAAGGAACCGTCAATCCGTCCTACAGGAATCGGCACAGACATGGAGGAGGCAAGAGATGTATGCATCCAGCGTCCCACAGAGTACAGAGTCCACAGGCGGATCAGCGCAGGGTCGATCACCCGCCAAGAGGGGAACAGATGGAAGCCCCAGGGGAGCACCCACCAGCCGCGATGCTGGGGCCCGAGAGATCGCAGTGACGAGCCCACGGGCTCCGCCGGTAACCGGCTACGCCAGGGCGGGCCCGGACCAGGAACCGGAGGCCACGGGGACCAGGGGCACCCCACCCCCCAGCGGGGCCCCAACCAGGGACCAGCCGACAAGGGTCCCCCGCCGCCGCCGCAGGCAAGGAGGACCCGCAGCCAACCGACGGACAACACACGCCGCCGCCACCCCGGACCAGTACCCACCGCCAACAACCCGGCCCGCCTCCACACATCCACACGCCAGGGAGCCACAGCAAGAGCCACAGCGGATGTACGCCCTCCCCAGGCCGCGCCCAGCCGGCACCTGGACATCCAGATCTTCCAGCTCCAGGGTCCAGATCCCGCCCCACGTGGGGCGCCAAGATCAGGGGCCCAGCCAATGCCGGACAGCCCCACCAGGCGAACAGACCAGCCAGCTGAAGTCCTGGAACCGGCAGGAGGACTGGGCGCCAGGCACGGTCCCCACCGATCCACCGGACGGCACCAACCTATTCTACAACCCCGGCACCCCCATAAGAGGTGCCCCAGTCAATCCAAGGAGGACATCGGCCCGAAACAGCGGCCGCCCGACACACCGGACCACCCAGGACCCGCCCGACATGCACCAGGACCGAGCCGGGCCGCAACCGGGACCCCCAGCCCCATGCATCGAGAGTCATCATCAACCAGCGGGCAGGAGCAACCATCACCGACGGGGAGTGACGGGGAGGGAAGAAGATGCATCAGGCCAGAGAGCAGCCAAACACCCAACCTGACAGGTAGACATAGACAGACAGAGACACTCATACGTACCCTCCCTCTCATGTGTACACATTCTTACAAATACAGGACATACGAAAAAAGGACGCTATACCCTCATTCATACCCCCCATACGTACACTATACTCCATACTCCCAGGCCCAGGGACAGACACCCCAGTAGAGAACCCTGCCCCTGCACCCAGGAGACAGACCCCTTTGCCCACCAGGACGGGGACAAGTAGACCGCCAAGGCCCCACACCGGCAAGAGCAGCCCACCAGCCCAGGACCCCGACCAGACGGCGTGATGTTCTATCCGGGCTCCGACCCCTGATGGTCCAACGAACAGGGGTGTGGAAAGACCCCTGGTCTTCCACACCCCTCGATTTCCAATTCTAGTAAAAGGGTGTAACACACTTTCAACGACATGGCAATTCGAAGTGCTTTACATCATTAGGGGAACAGATAAAATAAAAGCAGCAAAAAAAATAATGAAACCTAAAAAGAGAAACCTAATACAGGACACATTAAAGCATATATATTCCAGCAATTAATTTTCAATTCAGTGTAGTTATATAGTGTCAATTGACAACAGATGTCATCTAAAGGCATTTTACGAGAAAAGTAATTACAATACAATTATACAAATATTCCAATTATGTAAGGAATCCCATCAGATTGCTTCAAGTCAAGATATTATTATACAGATGGTTTTTAGCTTTGATGTAAAGGAACTTCAGCAGCTTTGCAGTGGTCAAAAAGTTTTTTCCAGATGTGGGGAGCATAGAAACTGTGCTTTTTCATGTTTGCTTCAGATTCTAGCGATGAATGTACTTCCTTAGGAAAGAATGTACTTCCTTAGGAAAATGAACACTTTTAATGTTTCTTCAGAAATGATGACTCTGTTTTATCGTGCTTTTATTGAATCGGTTTTATCCTTCTGCATAGCTGCTTGGTTTGGAAGCCTCTCACTGACAAATAAAAACAGACTTGGTAGTCTGGTCAACGTGGCGAGTAAGATTTCCAGGAGAAGTCAGGCTCAACCAGGGGAGTTATACATTAAACAGGTCCAGAGGAAAGTTAGAGCTATAGCTCATTCACAGGATCATCCCCTTAGAACAGAGTTTGAGCTTTTGCCCTCTAAACGGCGCTATCGAGTTCCTAGCTGCAATACAAAGAGGATGCAAATGTCTTTTATTGCGTCAGCTGTGAGGCACCTTAATGGCACTTAGCATTTTATATTTACTTACACAAGTTGCATTTTTGCACTTGATTGTGTCCTGTACTTTATTTATTTATTTATTATACATTATGTACATTGGGCGTTAATGTTACTTCCTTCTCCTTCTCTACTGGTTGGTTTTGTTGTTGAGTGCTGTTGTATGTTTGTGTCTTATGTGGATGTATTGCTGCAAATCCAATTTCCCTTGTGGGACAATAAAGGTACTTTGAACTTTGAACTTTGAATGATTAGTAGACTACAGATTTTCTAGACAGAATAATCTAAACAGACCTACTAATTTGGTTTGATGCTCTTTTGGTTTACAGCCAAATAAGAGATGGTTACCACCTAATTGTCAAGGAAAAATTAAATGTATAACTATTTATCACCTGGTTTGAAGCCAGTAAGTGGGAGTCACCAGCAGGGGGCGGTATGGGCTGGGGCAGATCTAATAACCAGAGGTTTCATGTTTTGCTCCAGACAGCCTTATGCTGCATACAGACCGCAGGCTTTGTCCGCGTCAGCAACGTCAAGATTACATGTTAAGTCTATGGTGGAGGCCGTTGGAGGAGCGTCACGGTCTCTGCGGCGCTTTGTGAGCTTTGGCTCCGTCAACTTTTCAAGCTTTTCCTGCTTTTCATGCTTCAAAGCTCAGAAAGCCAGCAATGCAGAAGTTCAGCTAGTTGAACTTTTTGACGGTGCTGATGGCTCGGAAGCGGCGCGTTAACCAATCAGAGCTTATAATTGTAGCGATCTCACTACACGTATTTTGAATGTAGCGGGAGCAGGAAAAACCTACATTTTTAGTCTAGAAAACGCAGATTTATAAAATCATAAATAACACTTACCGAAGACAGATGGACAGGCGCTCTTCGGGAGGAATAGAGCGCCTGTAGTTGGTGTCCTGGTAGGAGATTTGAGCCCTGATGCGGCTCAGGAGGTCGTAAAATTGGGCGCAGGACAGACTGAAGTACCGCTGAAAGCAAACCTCATCCATACGTAGCTCCTGGAGCAAATGGTTAAACTCCCCAAACTCAGAACGCATCCGTAGAGTAGGGTGTATCCACAAACGGATGATGTTGCAGAAGTCGATGCTGTCTAGCTTTATTTAGCAAGTAAAGCCAAGGCACTCTCTCAATACTATCTGCCATAGTTCAGAACGTACAGCAACAGAAGAAGCCAGCCCACGCGTTGTTTTGTGCTCAGAAGGGGCAGGATTGCAAGCTTTGCAAGCTTCAACATAGAAGCGTCGAACTAGATGCTTTGTGAGCTTTGCCTGACGCAGACAAAGCTCTTGGTCTGAATGCCCCATTAAGCCTCATTCAGACCGCACTTTACCGCGAGGCAGCAGAGCAGCTCGATTACATACAAAGTCTATGGTACCTATGCAGCCGGCGGGCATCAAGCTGCGCCAAGCAGCTCATCGCACCCGTCAGGGCAGCGGGTGCTGCTCTGATGATCCGTCATGACGTCCCGGTCCCAGTTGGGAAAATTGAACATTGGGGCAGCCGACGCGAGGCAGCGACCAACCAGTGACCCTGATCACTGATCACGTCATCTATCCCTACATCGGCCAGTCTGTAAAATTCATTTCAACATGGAGGACAAACTCCTCATTGCGGATTGCAACTACCGTGAGCTTTATGACCCGTCGTCGTCTTTTTATAAGGAAAGGAAGAGATCGGACCTTATCTGGAGAAAGATATCGGAGGATATTGGAGTGCCAGGTAAACGGTTTAATACTTTATTTCAACTTTCTTGTTAGCTTACGCTAGCCAAGCCCGGTTCGAGCAACTGCTTTATTAATTAAATAAAGCAAAGCCACTTTCTCGACATAATCCGCCATTACTAACAACAGAGAAATTCCCCGCCTGCCTGTGACGTGGGCTACTGACGTACTGCCGTGACCTCGCGGACGAGCTGCGAGGCAAACAGTGCAAATTGAGCAAGCAGCTGGGTTTTAATTTTCAAGCAGCCACTTTCTTGACTTTGAGCATCTGTGCTGTCTGAATGAGGCTTTAGTGTTTATTCAGTCTAATGAATGTTGTACATATGGTGGAATGCAGGCTAATGGTTCATGTCTTTTATCCATCTGCAGCATCCTGATGAGATCTTTCCAAAGCAGAGAGGTATGTCATCCTTCCACATATCAGCATCGTCAGATGGTTCAAACTGTGGGCTGATTTTAGTTTTCCTCCCCTATAGCGGTGCAGTGGGGACCGGACGGACGGCCTTTCCACTTTCTCTTCTACACGGGCAAACAGTCCTACTATTCACTCATGCATGTAAGTGCAGCGTGCCAGGCAGTCATGTGCAATTCATGCTTCCATTTATTAAGGCGAGTCTTCCAGTTACTGAACCAACAGAACAGCCCAGACCATCACACTACCACCCCAATGTTTTACTCTTGGGATTATACTTCTTTCCTAAAATGTGGTGTTACCTTTCCACCAAATATAGCAGGATAGAAGAGTCAAACACACTTCATTCAGTAATTTAATTTTCTCTCTGAGGAAACTGGGGCATGACTCTCATGTGGCTAAGATAGTAGTCCTGTTATGGCCAAAACCTCTGTTTAGATGTGCATAGAAACATACTGTGCTATGTGTCAATATATAAAAGTTATACATCTCAACTCAGAAACACAGATTATTTTCCAATGTCACTGTCAAAGAAGGCTTCATACTTTTCAAGTCACTCAGTTATTCACTTTTTCACATTAAGTAATTTGAACAACTTGTTTAAATGTTTACTTTATTGATAAAAACTATACATAAACATGTTTTATCGTGAGCCCACATCAGGTGTTCATTGGTTGTTCCACAATCTTCCTCCGTCACACACACATCCTGAGGGGTGATACCAGGAGGGGGCGGTGTTGTTTAAATCAGCATGATATGGTACATTATCCCGCCCGTTCCTCCACTGGACTCCTTATGGTTCAAACCCAGAGAAAATAACTTCATCTCTCATATGGATGTCACATAAAGCTGCAAACACATCACCGTCTTTATGCTTTAATGCATCAGTGATGAACATAAAGGAAGCCAGAGTGGGGCTCCAGATGCTTCCCAGCCAACCAGTCCGTGTTAGTCAGTCAGTCCTCATCATTGTTGGGGCCAGACTCTGCAGCTGTGTCCTTCTCCTGCTTTCAGGTTTCTATTCTATCAGAACCACCTCCATCCTGCTCTATCGCTGGTCAGAGCGGCAGAGGATTAGACACACTCCATCAAGAAGGAATTAAACAAAAATCTGGTTAATAATTGATGGGAAAATGAGGTTCTTGAAGGTGGGGGTGGGGGGTGTCTGTCTTTAAGTCGTCCTCCATTCCAGCAAAGCAACAACAGTCTTCTTACTCATCTGGTGTCATTATTGGGTGAAACGCTGCAGGTCAGGGGGTCAGAGCAGAATAAAGTTTCCATGGTAATTGAACGTTGTGCTGTTTGTGATGCATTCCAGGAGCTGTATGGCAAAGTGCTGAACATCGATGCACATCAAGATCGCCTGAGAGCAAAAGGACTCTTCTCTGCTGAGCCCAAGAAGATGTTAGTTTAAAAAGCCTTTTTCTCTAAGGTGATTGATTTGTTGGACAGACTTAAATGAAACCCGCTCCTGTCTCCACCAGCGCCCTTGGAACCAGCAGATGGCTCACCAAGGAGGAACTAGAAGCTTTGTTAGTGGAGACCATCTCCCCTCAGGATGTAAGGACAGTCCTTCTGATCTAGGGTCATCTTAGCAGGATCTGAACCCACCAATGAGTCCGTGTTTTGTCCTCCTCAGTACGAGCGTTTCATCTTACTGATGGAGCGCCTGCTGTCGCTGCCTTACAGCAGCCTGGAGGAGGAGTTTGTCCTGCGCCACCGCCAGCAGCTGGAGGCGCAGTCCATGCATCAGGTGGTTCCACCTCTACAGAAGGACGACCAAGGGGTGAACTTCAGCAGTGCTGAGGGTGGGGGCTTTACACATGCATTGTTGCCTAAAACTAACTGTCTTCTAAACCTGACTTCACTTTTCGTTTTTTCATTTACAATGTTTCAACTTTTAGGTTTCCTCATGAAAAATATCTGTTGATGAAGAAGCATTTTTCTCCACAATGTACATAGACAGAGGAATTACAGTCAGAGGCCTCTTTAGATGGGATGCAACGTTGACTGCTACAGTCGATCCTTCCTGCCACCACAACTTTTTGAATATACTTGAATGATATAAGTTATGATATTCAATTTCCTTTTGGGATAGATAGTCTGATGGTATTGAATCTTAGCTATTGTAACCATCAAGCATCCCATGAGACATTGTAGATGTGTTCAGCAGCTGCAGCATTGGACGCATGTTGTGCACAGGGCTTCTACAAAAAGAGAATTCAACTTATCCATGTTTTCTTTCAGGCAGGAGGAAGTCATCTAAATCCTCAGTAGTAGTCCGTGACTGTGGCTCAGGACGCATCAGCATCAACGGTGAAGACTACCTCCACTACTTCCCTGTGCTACAAGACAGGTAGGAGCAGATAGTCTTTCTCTTTAAACGGGACGTCTTTTATCCTGCGCACACACTCCCAGCTCCCTTCACACTGCACTGTATGGCCTTTTATTTATTTACCTATCTCTGTGTAATCAGTTAATTACACAGCTGAGTGACTGTGTGTGTGTGTGTGTGTCAGCGTCCGGTGTTGGTGTTGTCACGCCGCACCAGGACGGGCTGTAATTAGAGCGCAGAGGTGACAACTGACTTTGTCAGCAGCCAGGGGCCATTCATGCCGAGACGCCATGCAGAACACTGACACTCTGAGTTCTGCTGAGTCAAAGCTTCCTCTGATTGGAGGAGGGCCGTCTGAACAGTGAGCCGAGCAGACATGAAATGAGCTAAGCCTCCACTGTTGATAACACTGTCTGTTTAATAGCACGTCTTTTCCTCCTGTCAGTCCTTCCTCTCAAGCTCTCTCTCTCTCTCTCTCTCTCTCTCTCTCTCTCTCTCTCTCTCTCTCTCTGTCTCTCATCTCTTCTTCCTTTCTCTCCTTGTCGTTTAGAGAGCAGCTGATGTTCCCCCTGCAGTTCGCCAGCCTCCTGGGACGCTTCGACCTGGAGTGTACGGTTAGCGGCGGCGGCAGGTCAAGCCAGGCGGGGGCGCTGCGGCTCGCCATCTCCAGGGCACTGCTCAGCTTTGTGTCAGAGAGAGAAGTAGAGGCGATGAGACAAGGTGAGCGATAGCTACAACATGTCCTACAGCATGTGGGAACAGCTGAGCCACTCCTCCTCCACCTTGTTCTTCTTCTCCTCCTCCTACAGCTGGACTGTTGACCCCTGACCCTCGGGTCAGAGAGAGGAAGAAGCCTGGTCAGGAGGGGGCACGCCGCAAGTTCACCTGGAAGAAACGCTGAGGACCAATGGCTGCAGGCCTCAGGTTTTAAGCTCAGCATCACAGGATGGACTGACATCCTTTGGCCACTAGATGGAGACGTGTGGTAGAAAATGAAAATGTATCTTTTTTTTTCACATTATAACTAAATAAATTAAAGATTCTCTATAAAAAACTATGTCTGTATGTGGAATCTTTTTGGGCGTAATTTTACATAATATTTCATTGCAATCATGTTACATAACTAACTGTGTAACAGAATTTATTTAGTTCAATATTTAATGAAATCAAGTAAACAATTCCACATGATCAACCAAAACCCTCTTTACCTGTTTGTGGATCATTTTTTGGGTTGGGTAGAAATTGTAGAACCAGACAGAGTAGAGTTTATCCGACACTTTTAAGCTTACATTACCAATACTACAACACTGACTTTACAGGGGTTTAAAAACGAAAAATGGCAAAAAGCAACTTGAAATAGGCAAATTAAATCTTATGACTCAGTACTTACATAGATTTAAATCAATACAGGTGATGAGTCATAATTTTAAGCATGAATAAAGTATTTCAGAGAACAGGACAGTTATCATCCATACATCCACAAATATGGAATTTATTGAAGAGTTGTGAGAAGAATGCCATCAAATGTTACACTTGCAGTTTGTCACAAACCATGCAGAGGAAACGACTAACTTGTTGCAGTAGGAAGTCAGATGAGGCAAAAATGTAACATATTGCATACGTTCAATATTTTGACGCAGTGGTTGCAGCATTATGCTGTGGAGTGTATAGGAAGAGGGACTGAGGTGAAGCCAAGACCTTTTAGTCTGTACAACACCTGAGACCCAGCAGGACAACCACCCTAAACATACAGGTCCTTCTCAAAAAATTAGCATATTGTGATAAAGTTCATTATATTCTGTAATGTACTGATAAACATTAGACCTTCATATATTTTAGATTCATTACACACAACTGAAGTAATTCAAGCCTTTCATTGTTTTAATGTTGATGATTTTGGTATACAGCTCATGAAAACCCAACATTCCTATCAGAAAGAAATTAGCATATTTTATCCGACCTATAAAGGAAGTGTTTTTAATACAAAAAAGTCAACCTTCAAATAATTATGTTCAGTTATGCACTCAATACTTGGTGGGGAATCCTTTTGCAGAAATGACTGCTTCAGTGCGGCGTGGCATGGAGGCAATCAGCCTGTGGCACTGCTGAGGTGTTATGGAGGCCCAGGATGCTTCGATAGCGGCCTTAAGCTCATCCAGAGTGTTGGGTCTTGCGTCTCTCAACTTTGTCTTCACAATATCCCACAGATTCTCTATGGTCAGGAGAGTTGGCAGGCCAATTAAGTACAGCAATACCATGGTCAGTAAACCATTTAGCAGTGGGTTTGGCACTGTCAGCAGGTGCAAGCCCATGCTGAAAAATGAAATCTTCATCTCCATAAAGTTTTTCAGCAGATGGATGCATGAAGTGCTCCAAAATCTCCTGATAGCTAGCTGCATTGACCCTGCCCTTGATAAAACACAGTGGACCAACACCAGCAGCTGACATGCCACCCCAGACCATCACTGACTGTAGGTACTTGACACTGGACTTCAGGCATTTTGGCATTTCCTTCTCCCCAGTCTTCCTCCAGACTCTGGCACCTTGTTTTCCAAATGACATGCAAATTTTGCTTTCATCCAAAAAAAGTACTTTGGACCACTGAGCAACAGTCCAGTGCTGCTTCTCTGTAGCCCAGGTCAGGCGCTTCTACCGCTGTTTCTGGTTCAAAAGTGACTTGACCTGCGGAATGCGGCACCTGTAGCCCATTTCCTGCACACGCCTGTGCACGGTGGCTCTGGATGTTTCCACTCCAGACTCAGTCCAGGTCCCCCAAGGTCTGGAATCTGTCCTTCTCCAAAATCTTCCTCAGGGTCCGGTCACCTCTTCTCGTTGTGCAGCGTTTTCTGCCAAACTTTCCTTCTCACAGACTTCCCACTGAGGTACCTTGATACAGCGCTCTGGGAACAGTCTATTCGTTCAGAAATTTCTTTCTGTGTCTTACCCTCTTGCTTGAGGCTGTCAGTGATGGCCTTCTGGACAGCAGTCAGGTCGGCAGTCTTACCCATGATTGGGGTTTTGAGTAATGAACCAGGCTGGGAGTTTTTAAAAGCCTCAGGAATCTTTTGCAGGTATTTAGAGTTAATTAGTTGATTCAGATGATTAGGTTATTAGCTCGTTTAGGGAACCTTTTCATGATATGCTAATTGTTTGAGATATGAATTTTGGGTTTTCGTGAGCTGTATGCCAAAATCATCAATATTAAACAATAAAAAGGCTGGAACTGCTTCAGTTGTGTGTAATGAAACTAAAATATATGAAAGTCTAATATTTATCAGTACATTACAGAAAATAATGAACTTTTTCACAATATGCTAATTTTTTTAGAAGAACCTGTAGATGCAATGGATGGGATTCATCTGTTAGAATGTCCTAGTCAAAGTCCTGTCCTAAATCAGAACTTTGAATTTAGCTAAACCTGAATATTAGATCTAACAGTAGCAAACAACAGTGTGTGTGTATATTTATAGTGCTTTATGTATAGATAAATATATGTATATAGCTATATCTATACATAGATCAAATTTAACATAAAATTCCAATTTCACTTTATTAGTGTGTACTTTTTGTGTTCTTAAAAAAAAGATTGAAGTTTGAGTGTGTAACTTTAGTCATTGCGCCATGTTAATGCATTAGCGATAGATGGCGCCAAATATTTATGAATGTTGCTGCGGACGCACCGGTCTAATTATAGCGCACAATAAAAAACGATTTAAGAATTAGGTTATCATTTGAATAATTTATAGATGATTAGATCAAATAAGAGATTGGATGGTGATATTTAAGTTAAATGGGATATATATATATATATATATATATATATATATATATATATATATATAGTTTGGTCTTAGCTGTTTAAAAAAAACAGTTTGATTTAGCCCTCAGTTCGGACTGACAGGTGCAGCTTTAACCTGTAATCTGCTTCTTTGTTCTGGGAGGTGGAGGCTACGATGTGTGGGTGTGTTGTCTAGAGAGGTGGAGTCTTTTAGTCTCGCAGACAGGCGCACTACACAGATTATCTGTCTCCAGCCGCTAACCAGGACACACATTAGCTATTCCTTAGCCAGCCTGGAGGTCCTGGAAGGCGGTGCAGGAAGAATTCGGATCGGGACCGATGGAGGCAGCCGTGCTGGCTCCATCTGCCATGACGGACGTGGACTGCAACAGTAACAGCCTGAACGCGGAGCTGGAGGTGAAGAAGTTGCAGGAGTTGGTGCGGAAGCTGGAGCGGCAGAATGAGCAGCTGCGGAGCCGCACCGGTGGCCGCTTGTCCGGGGGGTACCACCACCACCTCCCCGGCCCGCTGCCCTCCCTCCTCTGCGAGGCGTCCTCAGGCTCGTTTTCTTCTCCAGAAGAACCGCTAGAGTATTTCCACCCGCACGCAGTAGAGGATGACGATGAAGAGGAGCAGGCATCAGAACCATCGGTTTTGGAAAAGCTGGAGCTTCTGGACCTGGAGTCTCTGAGCTGCTCAGAGGAATCAGATGAAACCTGGTAAGTGCAGCTCTTTGTTCCAATAATCTGACCAGTTGTTGCTTCTCTCGCCATGAATCCTTCCTTCCTAATGTCTGCATTAAGGCTTTCTCATAATTTCCAACATTGGCTTTGCCCAAATCCACACTAATGGAGGATGGATTGTTTTACTCCTAGCAGCACAGGAAGTACATTTCACCAGTATGAGCAGGCTGGATCAGTGCAGGAGGGGAATCCTTTCTTTCATTGGGCCTGTTTTAGACTCAACCTCACCAGGAACAACCAAACTGGCCCTATTATTCCAAACTTGGCAGCAAGAATCTGGCAAAAAGGGTTTTAAAACCTTTGTTTTACCATCAGTTCATGACCTTAAGGGCAATTGATCCAAATTACCCTACAAAACCAAGTCCAGCTGTGATTGGCCTAATCAAAGTCTGGACTTTTTATAAACTGTAAACTCCAATAAGTTCTGTTAACTCAGAATTTATTGGGAAACTGATATATATATATATATATATATATATATATATATATATATATATATATATATATTAGTTTACTAATAAAATATGAATTCATCACATCTTAAGAAATGTGAATTGAATAAAATCAAAGCATTTAACTACCTCCAACTCAAAACTTAGTAGTTAACAAACTTATGCCATCTAATTTCACTAAACTAGCATATTCTGATTTTTAAAATTGTATACATCACTTCACCACCTCAACTGTTATAAGTTATATCAACTCTAAGTTGACCTATTTAACACTAAATCATATGACCTGTTGTATAGGACATCTTCAGTCAGAAGAATATAAAGGGTTTTATACCTCATTCAATAATACAAACACTGATGGTGGTAGGCAGCTTTGTAACAACTGCTGCCCTGGGGCAGAGGGACAAAAGTGAAGCTGCCGTACTATCTGCACTGCCAAACATCATCAGCAGGTAAAGCAGAGCAAGTGCCTCGTTTGTACTGTTCAGGTTTACAGTGTACCATCTAGATAGTGTAACATTCCCTTAAATAGGCCATTCATGTTCAAAATTGGGGCTAAACTGAAACACTTAATTTATTGTCAGAGCCCACATGAGCTGAGCCCCAATGAGCTCTGCAGGCCTGTTTATGATGATCTGTGTTATTCTTTGAGCTTTTAGATGAATAATTCATAAACTCTTGCAGTAATTTTGCTAACTTGGCCACACTGGGAAGGTTGACCACTGTTCCTAACCCTAAACCCTTATTGCTAGTGAAACCTGAAATGTATCATAATTATCGGACTATTGAGTGCACCTAAATAGAACAGTAACCAGGTAAATGTTAAAAAGAAAATACATTTTGTACATATATACGCCACACCTGAATATACACCGCATGCTTAAATGTGGTAACATGAGGGATTTACCCAGAGAGAATATATAAGGAATGATTTTTTTTTTTGCTTTAATTTAAGACATGCTTTGGTTAGTTTCTCCACATTCTGCCTGAAAATCGACAGAATGGCACCAAATAACACGATAGTAACACATCTGGTTAGAAAAAAAAACTACTTTAGCCTACCAGAGAAGTCATTGGTCGCCATCTTCATCATCCACTTGTATTCTGAAGACACTGAAGTCGTCATCTTCAATGGTTGTTACGCTCCTTGACTATTTTTTTCATACAAGACCATTTATACCCATATTATCTTATAAGAAAATAATGAATATTCTACCTTACTCCATTTTACTGTCATATGGACTGTATCTTATTTTTTTTGCCAGACAGAGGTAAATGCTATGAAAAGAATTTAAATGATTATGATTATAATAAAAGTAGATTAGACATTTTTGATGCCCTTAAAGGGCCTATATCATGCAAAATCAAGTTTTCTGACCATCTGGTAATGCAATTTTCTTATAAAAAAAACCTCCAGATGGGTTTTTGGCTTAATTCACGGATGTCGGAGTAATCGTCTTGAATCCTGCTCTCTGAGCAGCTGCCCCTCCCTCTCCTAGAAAACGACTGAGTGTTCAACTAGTGACATCGCTGGTTGAAAACAAGGGAGTGCTAGAGGTGTCTGCCCCGACCCCTGCAGGCAGAGCGGCTTACCTCTGCTATAATTCCAAACACGCCCTCTTCCTTCTCAAAGCTTATAGTTTTTTTGGTTTTTGGCAGCGTAAAACACTTTTTTGTTGGATTTTTTTACTTTCTCTGTGAAAACGCCTGTTTGCTGCATGGATTTCATGATTCAAAAAGACTCTTATCTTACCCCTAGGTGTTACTCCTAACTCGTGCTAAAAGGTCTTACGTAGGAGTTGTTGTTTAAAACCTATTCACAAACGCACTAAGAGCTACTTTTACATAGGACAAATTCCTAAACGTAAGATAAGAGTGACGTCCCTTTGCTATGGAAAACGTCATTTCCCATGTATGAGTAAATAGACGGACAGCAGTGTGATTGGTTGTTGAATGACGCGTGTGAAACCAGGAAATGGAAAACTTCAAAGCGTGATTATGAACATAGCAAATAGCAGAAATAATGCAAGATGACATCTTTGTGTCGGCCACGAGAATGACACTTCAAACAACTTGCACACAATAGCCTACTTACAGAGAGGGTGAAGTTTAAAAACAAAAAATTGTGAAATGCATCATATTATGTGACAGATTGCCGTCCTAACTGGGATAAGCTCCAGCACCCCCCCCCCCCCCCCCACTCCACACGACCCTGAATTGGATGAAAGCGGTATAGATAATGGCTGGATAGATGCATCATATTAAGGGATTGATTGCAAGTAGAAGTAAACAATTAGGCCGTCTAATGAGCACATCAGCCACATCTTAAATAGACCCCCCCACTACAGTGAAAAGCACCGTGTGAACTGAAAATGAGTGGCGAAAAAAGAACAAGGAAATCTAACTGGTCCCAGGACCAATTATTACTACTCGCACAGTTGGTAGTGGAGAGGAGGATGGTCCTCAAAGGGCGATTCGGAGCCAGGATTATGAACAAGAAGAAAAGGGATGCATGGGTGGAAAATTAGCTGAAACATAAATGCATCTTATCCAGCGGTTTTTCGAACGGCAGAAGACTGTGAGAAGAGATGATATTCTCTACAGTCCCAGTGTCGGGTAGAGATCGCCCTTATAAAAAGGATGCTGCTGCAACAGGTAGGCAATGTCCGTCATTTAGGCATCCCTACATATGTTGCATAAATTGGAAGACGTGTACGTTTTTTTTCTTCGTGGAGGGGGAACAACACGTAGCCGGGTATCTCACAAAACGGAGATATTTTTCTACGGTTTAGCCTGTTATCCACACGTAACCGGAGATTTTCGGCACCAAAAACTAAGCTTTTTAAAAACTCCGGCCAAAGTGGAGATTTGCGTTTTCTCCGTTTTCAGTATCTGCGTGTGGACGGTTGAAAACGGAGTTTTAAGTACCGTAACGTCACTATCCGCAACAAAAAAATGCTCCAACATCACTTGTGCGACGTGTCTACTCTAAAAATAAAATAAAAGCATTTATGCCCTCAGAGCTTTGTTGGTATCATCCATTGTTAAAGCACGTTTTAGGTCTTAGGGAGTTAGGAGTCCTCTTGACTTCTTTTAAGGACTCCCAGACTTAAGAGCTACTTTTAGGCCTAAAAGTGGTTGTGAATTACTTTTATCTTAAGAAACTAGGAGTCCTAAATTTAAGAGTGACATGCCCCCATTTTTTAGGAGTTACTCCTAAATTCGGCAGTTAGGACCTACTTTTAGCCCTAAGATTCTTTGTGAATACGGCCCCTGATGGACAGAGAAGTTGCTACATGCTAATGCTAATGTGTGTTAACCATTTATCAAGCTGCTTATGTGATCTTATAACAGCATTGTGAGGTTAATTAATTGATCTGTAGCATCTCAGAATGTTCAGTAAACGGGTACAAACAACACCCACAACTTTTCTATATACTGTGCTGGAAAGATTTGCTTAATAGACTAAGCTTTAAGACTGAAAAAATATTAGCTTTTTAACCTTGCGTTGACTCAAGCAGCAGGCTGCATCTTGTACATGCTTAGCATGTAGTACTGGAGAATTCAGCTAGTTGGCAGAGAACAGAACTTAGAACAGACGGAGTGCTGGATCTGTAGAGTAGAAACAAAACAAGTACGGCGACCATAGGAGATAATCAGCTGGTTAACAGTCAGATGACGATAGAAAAAAGACAGAAGCAGTATCATAATTGGTAAGTAAGACCATATTTACTACTATTGTTGATTTCTTTCCTGCTGGTTTTGCCACCGTTGACCCCGTCAAATAACGCTCAACACTCCTTCCTACCTTCTGGTTACTCGCAACAGCATTTACAAACAGTTCCCCACATCAAATTTTCCGGATGTTGTCTGAGCTATTCACTGGTATAGTGGTAAATGAAAAAATCAAATAACGGAAATAAACACCGGTTTTCAGTATGAACTGGTATACCACACAGGCCTAGTTCTCACAAAATGGAATATGAAATCAGAACAATAACACAAGGACTTTAAATACAGAAATGTTATTATATGGGCTAAATAATCAGTTGTCTAGCAGATGCCAGTTGATATTTAAAGTAAGCAACAAACATTTTTTAGATGTTTAAGAAGCTGCCTGTTCACAGTGGTGTATGAAATCCTCATAATGGGAAACTGAGAGAAAGGAAAAATTAACATAGGCAATTACCAGTAGTGTTATACAATAGTAGGAATGTAACGATATGAAAAATTTGGATGATATTTATTGGGTTAAATAAGCATGATAGATGGGGAAAAAATTATATTTCACAAAACAAAAAACTCAAGATTCCTTCCTGCAGTTTCTGGTTTAAATGTCTTAAAAACATATACCTAAATAAAAACCGAAGCTGTTCTAGCACCATTTGGAGCAAGCTGTGGTTTGGGTCTTCAATTTCAATTCAATTCACTTTTATTTATATAGCGCCAGTTCACAACAAATGTCATCTCAATGCAATTATACAAACATTCCAATCAGTTAAGTTTTCTATGTAAGGAATCCCCGCAGATTGCGTTGAGTCATGGGCGTGAGGTTGTGACCGGATCATGCAGACTCCAACCACAGCAATTCCTCAGCAATCCCTCATACTGAGCAAGCATGTAGCGAAAGTGGAGAGGAAAAACTCCCCTTTAACAGGAAGAAACCTCTGGCAAAACCAGAACCTGGATCAGTACAAGCGGTCATCTGCCACGACCGTCTGGGGGTCTGAGAAGACAGAGAAGAGACAGCATGGAGGATGCTCTGTGACTTTGAGCATCATTTGGACCAACGCTCCCCATCCAGCAGGGGGCATTATAGCTGAGCACGGTACCAGACCGGGTGGAGCTTCTATGGGAAGAAAAACACTGAGAGAAAACTGGGTTAACAATCGCATTAAGATCAGGAAAAATATACATGGAGTGTAGTAGAAAAGAAAAGTAGGTGTGTTAGGGTCAGTTGAGTCTGGGAAAAGGCTAATTTTATATTAAAAAAAATTTGGGTATTAAATCTCTGAAGTTTCCCCTACAACGGTTAATACCAAGTAGTGTGATCTTGAATGCACTGGAAAGATGACGCTTTATGTTGCCTGCTTATTTTCTAAAAATGTAAGCTTTAAAAGTTGCTTAAGAATGGTGTGATGGACTGAAAAACGTGCTGTGTCTAAAGCTTGAAATATTACCTTTGCTCACACCTACATTGGACAGAAATAAACCCAACAAATGAGTATTTTGCACATGTTTTTCTAACTAAAGAAAATGCGATGTCTCCAGGGTGAATGCAGGAAACCTCACTGTACCCCTCTGATGAAAAACTGTTCAGAATCTTTGATTACAGCATTCCATTGGCTATTTGTTGTGACAGTCATCCATGGCTTACATAATTAAAATTACAAGAATCATAGCTTACCGATATGATATTTAATATGTATGTGTACATAGACAAGGTGTTGAGAAAAAGATCCAGATTTTTGGAAATATGCAACGTCAAGCCCACAGGAAGTAGGACTGCTCTGGGATTAAAATTAAGGATCCACTGATTATCTGCTTCAATTAAACCATCCACATTCCTGCACTGCATCACCAGCACTGTCACATGACCAAGACCCTCCCCCACCAGTAGGGATGCAACAATACCACTTTTTTTAAACTGATACAATACTGATATTTGGATCTGAGTACTTGCAGATACCAAGTATCAATGCTGATACTTGTACCAAACAAAAAAATGCAATGAATAAGCCATATCGGTATTGCGAGTGCCCCCAAACAAACCCCCGGCTTGACTATAAACAGCGTATTCTTTCGTTAATATGGAGCCTATTAAATTAACCTAAAGACTGTTTCTAGTGGACCTTTCATGCCTGGTACTCATTGTGTTGTGGTTGGCTGTAGAAACGATAGTTAACACATTGAACGGTGGTGAATGCAAAACGCACCAGTGTATAAATGATACCGGCCCTTGTAATTAACCACCGTTTATATACATTAGCTTACCTACAGAAGAGAAGGATCCGAATGGATGTGCGAGTTGAATAAACGAGGTAAGAAATGTGTGATTAAACATGTTAATTGTTCGATATTTCTGTTGATAGTCTAGATCTAAAAGTTTTAGTTGGTAGCATAGTCATTAGCACGTAGGCTTCGCATAGCCTTCTGCTGGAAGTCGATGTGAAAGATGAATGTTTAGAGCATCACAGCCTTATCCGGGTTCTTACTCCTTCTAACAAGTGAAAATCCCATTCACAAATACAAATTGTAAGCGTTTAAAAGCACGACGGAAGCTAATAAACTACGTGTTAACTGCTAGCCAACGCGCGTGTATTTAACAAGCAAGAAATGCCTGCAGTAGGATGACACAGCACATTTTGACTCCATGAGCTCTGGGATGAAAAGTTGCTGAGAAAAGGTCTGCATGACAACATTCCCTTCTTTCCAGCCATCTAACATCGTTTGTGGGTCTGGGATCATCACTCTGTAAGCAGCCTGGAATACGCCACTTTCCTCTTCTTCCTCTTATTTTGCAGCTTTCGATATGTATATGTATGTTCGCTTCTGCCAGTTTGGGGTCCAAAACCCCAGAATGCATTACGCGCAACGCAATACCGAAATGGCTTATTGGTCAACAGCTTTTATTTCCTTTTTTTGCTTGTTACAAATGATGATCAATTAGATTAAAAAAGAAATTTTAAAAATGACCACAAAATTATAATTTCAAGTGAAGAATAAACATTTTCTGTGAAATTATTGCAATTTCCACATTTTAAATATCACTTGACTTACTGATATAATTACATTACAACGATATCAGTGCATCCCTACCCTCCAGCAATACAAATGCAACAAGATGGCAATAAACATGTGTTGTTCACATTTTCCCTGTTTAACTTATCGGACCAATCCTACAATATTATAAAATGAATAATATTGATCAATTTTGTTTGCCGATATAGCGTGCATCCCTCTTTTTGAGAGATCACTATGAGTAGCACATTAACATTTTTACGTTTCAAGTTCCTTGCATTCACTGTATGCCTGTCTACAATGTCTTGAGTTGGTGGCATGGACTCTCATTGGGATCGATGTTGTCATCGTCTGTGGATTTTATTAGCATTGTTAGGCTAGAAGAGTGTGGAAAATTGGACTTGATGGAATGCTCAGAAATGAAAATGTCCTTATGTTGTACATTGTACCAATGAGGAAAAGACAGGAAGCAGAACTGGAGGTTGTAGAACTCAAGATATTGAGATTCTCTTTGATATTTAGGATTATGGAATAGATCAGGAATCAGAGGAACAGCTCGTGTTAGATGATTCAGGGATAAAGTCATACTGAGATGGTTTGGTCAGAGGAGAGAAGGATGCTGAGGATAGAGCCACCAGGCAGAAGGAAGACCAAAAATGAGATTTGTGGATGTGGTGAAAGAGGACATGAAGTTAGATGGTGTGGGGGCAGAGGATGGGACTAAATGGAGACAGATGATTGGCTGTGGCGACCCCTGAAAGGAAAATCTGGACGAGATAGAAATATATGTTGCAGCCCTATCAGGACATCATCTTACATTCGAGCTATTTAGTTGGGGTTCTTGGTGATTCTTAATTAGTTGGATTAGGGTAGCCTTTTGGAGTTGGATCTGTATAGAACAAAGACATCAGTGCATGTTGTGGATTACAGCATTCAGTCTCTCTTCACATGTCTAGGAATAGAAACTGAGGTGTATTTTTTTGCTATTAGATGCTTCAGGTCAGACTCTTCACCTGATGTCAGCAGAAGGTTTTAATCTATAATTCAGAGATCTGTGCTTCCTGCAAAAGGAGACCTTCAGCAGCTGTCAGAATAAACGGGGTGCTAAGGACACTGGAATTGATTTCATTGTTTTACAGGTTTGGATAATTTTGGCCGTATGATTAAGGATATTATTAATCCAAATCCCATTCCTAAACATTATGTCCTTCCTTCCATTCTTCGATTTTAGTGTCCTTGCTTTTCTTTGTTCCACCTGCCCTTCTTCTTTATAGTCTTCCTCATGTTGTTGCTTCCTTGTCTGTCTTGGTCTGTCTGTCTATTTCCTTGTGCCCTTTGTCGTCTACTTGTCCTCTCTGCCTTATGTCCTTTCATCATGTCTTCTGTTCTTCATTCTTTCCAACTTTTTTTTTCTTTTTTTCATTCTGTCAGTCCTTCTCCCTCCCTTTTGTTTCTGTTTTCTTTCTTGGTGTCTTTCCTTTTTTTCTTATTCTGTTAAACAAATATCTACAGATTTAAATATGTTAATTAATATTACAAAATGAATGGAAACTATGAGAACTCTGGGAAGTTGAATGTGGAAAACTGGACATTTCTAATGTATTCTGTTTAGGAACCCTGAAATATTTAAACCAAGGAACGATTACTTCTGGTACGAAAAACACTAAATGGGTTTTACAGTTTGATGTTTGCTTTATTGTCTGTAGCACTGAACTGTGACAAGGTCTGGGTTGATTTGTGCTACAGAAAATATTGAAAAAGAAGGAAGTAGTAGTTAGAACAGCAGCTTCTTCAGTTTTTTATTGCACTTTGAAATGTGTCTCAATAACTGGAAGGAATGACCAATGAAAGGGCATATTTCCTAAAATTATGGATTTGTATCAGAAGCTCAATTTTACAAATTTTCTTCTGGTCTGTAGTGGGAAACTTATGTCAAGATTAGTTCTATTAAGTGATTAGTAATTAATCGTAAAGGCTGCCGGGGATATGGCATAATGGTTGAGACTAAGTTGAAGAATTATGGATGTTTCACCTTCACTGGTGTAACTGAAGGACTCCTCTGTAATAGTTATACTACAGTAGCCCAGTCTGATATGAGCTCTGAACCCTGACACAGGCAGGCAGACACAATGTTTAAGGGAGAGGGTGTTGGCCCATCCTGTACCATCAAAATAAATGTTAAAAGGCCAATGAAAACTGAATCATCCTTTCTCCATCTCTATGGAATTCTTCCGAATCAGTGGGCACCTCAACGTTCTCTTCAACAAGCAGACTAAGTTGACAGAGATGGATTATCTCTGGCCTCCAAGTTTTGGCCTCCAAGTTTTGGACACCAAATGAACCACTGGATGCTCCCTGAAGAAGAACTCAATTTGGAGGATGTTCTGAAATGGTGGCAGGGACCCAGAGAAATCGGTAGTTGAGGTTATTTATTTTTAATTTTCCTGGTTGTTTACTTTTTCTTCTCCGAAGTTGGAGCTGGACAAAACAAGTAGATGTAACCTCTTTTTTTATATGGAACTGAACCTAAAATAAAAGACAGGACTTGGCGCTGGCAGCATGATCGGTTTTGTTTTGTTACTGTCTGACCACGGCGAAAGTTTGCGAAGTTGACAACATCTCTCATCCATCCAAGACTGGACTGTGAGAGAACAACAGAAAAGAAGGGGGAAACACTGTTGTGATGATAGGCAGATTGGATCTAAACTTAAAGGGACAGTGTGCAATGTCGAGAGCGCAGATGGACAGAGCCAGACTGCTTATATGAGGCTGGAAGATGCCCAGTGCGCCTCATGCCATGGCTGGATCACAGGAATTGGTCCGGTACAGATCTTGATTGTGGGGGTATTTGGAAAAGTCACCAAAGTTCTCTACTTTTGTCGGGGATTAAAGGTGATTTGATTAAGCATTGAGACACTGATTTAAGGGGGGTTACTATACACAACCCATTTTTGGAAGTTTAAAGCAGGTTGATAAACACACATGCTCACACAAAGACAAGGTACCCAACATGCTTGCCATGAGCCTGGCATTCCCTTGTCCATCCCTGTCCACCACAGCTTCCCCTGCCGTATCTGCTCCACCTGCCACATCCTATTGTGCAGTTGGTCTCGGCGCCTATAAACTCTGCCCTGTTTTTAACAGTAACTTAAATATTGGACTTAGACTTTGCCCTACATCATTCATACCTGTTATCAGCAGAGAGCAGACACATAATCATAAACCCAACAAATGCAACCCAAATAATCTCAAACAATTGTCAAAAGTCCTACCTTCAGTTCATCATAGTCATTTAATCTCCAACCGATATTAATATAGTACTTTTAAATGTTCCCTCTCTGCTGAACAAAACTTTTATCGTCAATGATCTGATTTTAGACAATAATCTTCAGTGTTTATTTGTAACACAGTCATATAAAGCTAGAAAAAGTTCTCTCCTCACTGAGGCCCACCATGTGTTCTTGACCCAATCCCAACCAATGTTGTTGTTTTGTTTTTTTTTTTAAGACATTTTATGGATCTTTTATAGACCAGATTTTAACTTTAATGAATTGCTCCCTTAGGCGGGTTTTTTTTCCTGCCACCTTTAAAGAAGAGCAATTTAGATTGTCATGATTTAAACAATTTTTGACCAGTATCTAACATACCATTTGTAAGCAAAATTTTAGAAAAACTTGTTGTATTTTAACTTAATGATTTTAATGCTCACAATGTCCTAGGGGAAATTTTTGTCTAGTTTCAGAATGAACCACAGCACATAGACCACCCTTCTAAAGATTTTAAATGATTTTAGATTAAACTATGATGCTCAGAAGTTGACAGTGTTGATTCCACTTGATCTAAGCACTGCCTTTAATACATTAGACCACACTATTCTTTTAACTAAAAAACTATCCTTAAAACTAAATATTAGTTTTCATAAAGTTTGCTGCTAAACTGCTTTCAGATCTTTGCTTCAGTTGTTTCTGTGATGTACTGATATTATGTCAGGCTGGTTGGGTTAGAATGGTAGACTTAACATTTTAAAAGGAGGGTGATGCTTGAAATCATTGTTCTTCCATTGTTAACCATGGTGATCTGCAAAGAAACGTGCAGCCATCACAGTGTTGCATAAAAACAGCTTCACATGCAACGATATTGTGGCTACTAAGATTGCACCTAAATCAACAATTTATAGGATTATCAAGGACTTCAAGGAAAGAGGTTGAATTCTTGTTAAGAAGGCTTCAGGGCGTCCAAGAAAGTCCAGCAAACGCAAAGGGAGTCTCCTAAAGAGGATTCAGCTGTGGGATCGGAGTGCCACCAGTGCTGAGCTTGCTCAGGAATGGCAGCAGGCAGGTGTGAGCGCATCTGCATGCACAGTGAGGCGAAGACTTTTGGAAGATGGCCTGGTGTCAAGAAGGGCAGCAAAGAAGCCACTTCTCTCCAAAAAAACCATCAGGGTCAGATTGATGTTCTGCAGAAAGTTTGGTGAATGGACTGCTGAGGACTGGGGCAAAGTCAGATTCTCCCATGAAGCCTCTTTCTGATTGTTTGGGGCTTCTGGAGAAAGGCTTGTCCGGAGAAGAAAAGATGAGCGCTACCATCAGTCCTGTGTCATGCCAACAGTAAAGCATCCTGAGACCATTCATGTGTGGGCTCACTTACAATTTTGCCCCAAAACACAGCCATGAATAAAGAATGGTTCCAAAACACCCTCCAACAATCCAACAACAGTTTGGTGAAGAACAATGGATTTTCCAGCATAATGGAGCACCGTGCCA
Source organism: Apricaphanius iberus (assembly GCA_028564705.1). Lineage (NCBI taxonomy): Eukaryota > Metazoa > Chordata > Actinopteri > Cyprinodontiformes > Aphaniidae > Apricaphanius > Apricaphanius iberus. The sequence goes on along the minus strand of JAPXFQ010001133.1, from coordinate 70,433 downwards.
AAAGGCAAAAGTGATAACTAAGTGGCTCAGGGACCAAAAGGTTGACATTTTGGGTCCATGGCCTGGGTACTCCCCAGATCTTAATCCCATTGAGAACTTGTGGTCAAGAGGCGGGTGGACAAACCAAAACCCAATAATTCTGACAAACTCCAAGAAGTGATTATGAAAGAATGGGTTGCCATCAGTCAGGATTTGGCCCAGTAGTTGATTGAGCGCATGCCCAGTCGAACTGCAGAGGTCCTGAAAATGAAGGGCCACACTGCAAATACTGACTCTTTGCATAAATGGTATGTAATTGTCGATAAAAGCCTTTGAAACGTATGAAGTGCTTGTAATTATATTTCACTACATCACAGAAACAACTGAAACAAAGATCTAAAAGCAGTTTAGCAGCAAACTTTGTGAAAGCTAATATTTGTGTTATTCTCAAAACGTTTGGCCACAACTATAGTTTACAACTTCTAAAAAATTCAGCAGCATGTGTTCTTACAAAGACCTGAAGGTGGGTGCACATTACACTAGTCGTAAAATCACTGCGTTGGCTCCCCGCATGTTTTAGGAAAGATTTTAAGTTTATTTTAATCATCAAGGCAAGGTAATTTTATTTGTATAGGACACTTTCAACACAAGGCAATTCAAGGTGCTTTACATGATACAGTGATAATGAAACCACATGATTACAAACAAAACATATACGTTTAACAGTAATCAATCAGTAAGAAAAGATAATGTAAGGAACAAATTGGTGTAATTAATACACAATCACTTAAAAAATAAATAAAAGTAAGAATAGAAATTAAACCACAACAATAAAAAATAATTTAAGGAACAAATTTATGCAATTTAAACAGATAAAACACAATCGGATAAACAAAACAAAAAGTGATCAGAAAGCGCAATTTAGGATTCAAATGCAGCTCTGAATAGTAGAGTTTTTATCTTTGGTTTTAATGAGCGTAGCGATTCAGCGTTTTTGCATTCGTCTGGAAATTTATTCCACATTTGTGGAGCATAGAAGCTGAAAGCTGCCTCTTCCTGTTTAGTTCTGATTCTAGGGACGATCAGTAGGCTAGAGTTGGAGGACCTGAGTGGTCTGCTGGGTTGATATAGTGACAGCGTATCTTCAATGTACTTTGGTGCTAAACCGTTCAATGATTTATAAACAAGTAGGAGTATTTTAAAGTCTATTCTCTGAGCTACAGGGAGCCAGTGTAAGGACTTTAGAACTGGGTGATGTGTCCTACTTTCCTGGTTCTAGTGAGAACACGAGCAGCAGCGTTCTGGATCAGCTGCAGCTTTCTGATTGATTTTTTTAGGTAGACCTGTGAGGACGTTGTTGCAGTAATCGATCCGACTAAAGATAGTCCTTTAATCCTAGCTGGAGAAAGTTATGGGACATCCAGTCGTTGATTTGTTCAATGCATTCATTTAAGGTCGGGATAGAATCAAAGTCACCTGGTGATAATGTAATGTACAGGTGCTGGCCAGTAAATTAGAATATCATCAAAAAGTTGAATTATTTCAGTAATTCCTTTCAAAACGTGAAACTTGTACATTACATTCATGCAATGCACACAGACCAATGTATTTCCAATGTTTATTTCTTTTAATTTTGATATTTATAAGTGACAACTAATGAAAACTCCAAATTTGGTATCTCAAAAAATTAGAATATTTTAAAGGCCAATGAAAAAAAATGTTTTTTTTTAAATGTTGGCCAACTGAAAAGAATGAACATGAAAAGAATGTGCATGTATAGCACTCAATACTTAGTCGGGGCTCCTTTTGCCTCCATCACTGCAGTAATGCGGCGTGGCATGGACTCGATCAGTCTGTGGCACTGCTCAGGTGTTATGAGAGCCCAGGTTGCTCTGATAGTCGTCTTCAGCTCCTCTGCATTGTTGGGTCTAGCGTATTGCATCTTCCGCTTCACAATACCCCATAGATTTTCTATGGGGTTAAGGTCAGGCGAGTTTGCTGGCCAATCAAGGACAGGGATACCATGGTCCTTGAACCAGGTACTGGTGGTTTTGGCACTGTGTGCAGGTGCCAAGTCCTGTTGAAAAGTGAAGTCTGCATCCCCATAAAGTTGGTCAGCAGCAGGAAGCATGAAGTGCTCTAAAACTTCCTGGTAGACGGCTGCATTGACCTTGGACCTCAGGAAACAGAGTGGGCCAACACCGGCAGATGACATGGCACCCCACACCATCACTGACAGTGGAAACTTTACACTGGACCTCATGCAACGTGGATTCTGTGCTTCTCCGCTCTTCCTCCAGACTCTGGGTCCTTGATTTCCAAAGGAAATGCAAAAATTGCTTTCATCAGAAAACATAACTTTGGACCACTCAGCAGCAGTCCATACCTTTTTGTCCTTGGCCCAGGCGAGACGCTTCTTACGCTGTTTATTGTTCTTTTTTTTCCTTTTTTTTTTTTTTTCTTTTTTTTTTTTTTAACGTGTCCTGTCTAGCAGTATGCTACTCAGAATTGGTACCTTGTACAAGCCCAACAGTTTTACTTTCCGAAGCAGAGTATTACAGCTTCGCTGTAGTACGCCACTTGATGTATATGTATGAAAAATCTTTATTAGTGATTACTGTGGGTTCAATTTCCTGACGTCATGGACATTAAACTGAGACAAGAAGGGAGAAAGGAAGAAGGTGAAGAAAAGAAACCGGACCAACAGAGGGGCGAACCGACGACACAAGACAGGGAGGCAAATAAAGAACACAAGAAAACATCCCAGTCCTCCACCTCTGCCGGACGGCAGAGAAACAGTAATACAAAACAAAAACAACAAACTGTACAGAACCAAACCAATAGTTCGGATCTGGTAGAATAAACAAAGAATTACACATTCACTACACACAAGCATTGATTAATGAACATAATACAAATGTTTCTGGTAAGCTCCTGTGAACAACTAACTAATGATGATAACCTCAGCTTAAGATATGTCCGTCCTCACCTATGTCCCCACACCTATGTGTGTGCGAGCATGCAGGTCTGAATAAGGTTTCCCCATGCAAGTGATTGATAGCTGGTGTAAGGAACCGTCAATCCGTCCTACAGGAATCGGCACAGACATGGAGGAGGCAAGAGATGTATGCATCCAGCGTCCCACAGAGTACAGAGTCCACAGGCGGATCAGCGCAGGGTCGATCACCCACCAAGAGAGGAACAGATGGAAGTCCCAGGGGAGCACCCACCAGCCGCGATGCTGGGGCCCGAGAGATCGCAGTGACGAGCCCACGGGCTCCGCCGGTAACCGGCTACGCCAGGGCGGGCCCGGACCAGGAACCGGAGGCCACGGGGACCAGGGGCACCCCGCCCCCCAGCGGGGCCCCAACCAGGGACCAGCCGACAAGGGCCCCCCGCCGCCGCCGCAGGCAAGGAGGACCCGCAGCCAACCGACGGACAACACACGCCGCCGCCACCCCGGACCAGTACCCACCGCCAACAACCCGGCCCGCCTCCACACATCCACACGCCAGGGAGCCACAGCAAGAGCCACAGGGGATGTACGCCCTCCCCAGGCCACGCCCAGCCGGCACCTGGACATCCAGATCTTCCAGCTCCAGGGTCCAGATCCCGCCCCACGTGGGGCGCCAAGATCAGGGGCCCAGCCAATGCCGGACAGCCCCACCAGGTGAACAGACCAGCCAGCTGAAGTCCTGGAACCGGCAGGAGGACTGGGCGCCAGGCACGGTCCCCACCGATCCACCGGACGGCACCAACCTATTCTACAACCCCGGCACCCCCATAAGAGGTGCCCCAGTCAATCCAAGGAGGACATCGGCCCGAAACAGCGGCCGCCCGACACACCGGACCACCCAGGACCCGCCCGACATGCACCAGGACCGAGCCGGGCCGCAACCGGGACCCCCAGCCCCATGCATCGAGAGTCATCATCAACCAGCGGGCAGGAGCAACCATCACCGACGGGGAGTGACGGGGAGGGAAGAAGATGCATCAGGCCAGAGAGCAGCCAAACACCCAACCTGACAGGTAGACATAGACAGACAGAGACACTCATACGTACCCTCCCTCTCATGTGTACACATTCTTACAAATACAGGACATACGAAAAAAGGACGCTATACCCTCATTCATACCCCCCATACGTACACTATACTCCATACTCCCAGGCCCAGGGACAGACGCCCCAGTAGAGAACCCTGCCCCTGCACCCAGGAGACAGACCCCTTTGCCCACCAGGACGGGGACAAGTAGACCGCCAAGGCCCCCACACCGGCAAGAGCAGCCCACCAGCCCAGGACCCCGACCAGACGGCGTGATGTTCTATCCGGGCTCCGACCCCTGATGGTCCAACGAACAGGGGTGTGGAAAGACCCCCCAGCCTCTCTCCCCCAGCTCAATGTGGTCTCCCCCCCCCCGGGCCCTCAGTGTCTAGATGCGTTTAACCAGTGGGTGCCGGCACCACAGGCGAGGCCCCCACAACGGGGGGGCCTCGCCTGTGGCGCCACACCGCCAGGTCCCTACATGTGCGTTCCCTGTAAATGTTGCAAGTGTAGTGTCTAAATTGCTCAATAAAATCGGGACCCAGGCCGCCACCGGGTAGCGAAGACGGAAGCTCCATCCCGCACCCCAGTGACGTGCCCACGTCCCAAGGCCTTGTGAATGGTAGAATGAAGGAGCAGGTGGACAGAGGCATGGGGAGCCAGCTCCCCTGCTGACTCCAATAGGCACCCCCGTTCGGCCCGATCCACCAGGGGTGGGAGGCCCCAGCACGTCCAGTCGGGGCCCACGGCAGCGGTACCGCCGAGCCCCATGGGGGCCCCGGCAATCCACCAGCCCCCATGCCAGGGGCATACCTAAATCCTCCCCAACATTCACACTGCTAACAAAACACATGTCACTAGACACCCAGGTTGAGTTTAGCCCCCCCTCACCCTCAACGCCCTCCCCCCTCCCGTCCCAAGCGCACCCCGTTAAAAAGAGCGCCTGTGCTAGATGGTAAAAAGCCTCCCCGCCAATAAGAGACGCCCCAGGCACCGCCAGCGTCCGAGGACCCCCGGGCCGAGGCCGGAACCCGGCGCACCACCGACTCGGGTACCCCGGACATGCCGCGCCAGGCCCGTGAGCAGACCGAAGTCCCGGGCGGCCAATCCCCAGGCCGACATCCTCCAGCCTTGCTACTACCGCCCGATGGCCGGGTGGCAACAGAACCCAGCACGTCCACCCACCAGCCCACACCCCACCAACTGGTCAGTCACCGTGGAGGCACCACGCGAGGGCTAAGACCAAGACCCAGGTGCCATGTCCAGTGTCAATATAGCCGATCGGGCCCGGAGACGCCGGCCACCCGCCACGGCCTCTCGCCGACGCCCGGACGCGGCAAGCGGCCACCGGGGAGCAAGCGACAGGAACCAGCCCGGGGAGATGGAAAGGGCAGCAGCGCCCGCCAACCACCGGCCGACCACAGCCCCCCCCCAGCCGGCACCGACGGCAGCGGCCCCCCCCCGGCCAAGCCCCGCCAGGGCCCCAGCCGGGGGGCGCGCCGCCCCAGAACCCCGAGCCCCAGGCCCAGTCCAGACCCCCCCAGAGCAGCACAGCACCAGGCCAGTAACCCGTGTCCGCCAGCACGACCCCTCTAAGGCGCCGCATGCAGCCACTAGGAGTCACCACACAAAGACCCCAAAGTCCCACCCCAGGCGAGGGTCTCGGCACCTATCGCCGAACCGCAAGCGGACCCACCCCCAAGGACCTCCCCGCAGTCACCACCAACCCTTAAGCTCCACATCGGCAACCGTGTCCCACAGAACGGAATCAAGGGCCCGACCCCACTAGGTGATGGAACTGATCAAGGGTGACCAGAAAGATTGATCAGATGTGGAGGCAGATGCCGTTTCTAGACCAATGTAATCCAGAAGGAGATCTCTATATTGATTAATATTCAGAGTATTTTTATTTTTCCAGTTCAAGAGGATATTTTTCTTAGCGATGCATAAGGCGATGTAAAATAATTGCATAGACTTTGTATCCATGGTAACTTCATCTATATTTCCCAGCAAGCAAACTCTGGGAGCAGGTGTGATATTACATTTCAGACACTTTGATAGATCTTCACATATCTGGTACCAATATTTCTTAACAGGTGGGCAGAACCAAAGAGCATGAATATAATTGTCTGGTAGATTGCTTGTACATTGTAAACAGGTATCAGACGGCGTATAACCCATCTTGAACATCCGTTGCCCTGTATAATGCACTCTATGAAGGATTTTATATTGTATTAATCGTAGATTAGGATTCTTAAGAAATTTGAAGGTTCTTAATGAAATTTGAGACCAGAGGTTTTGGTCTATTGAGATGGACAAGTCCATCTCCCATTTTGAAATAGGAAGGGCTATTGATTCATCTATTCTATTTAATGTTTTGTATATTTTAGATAGCAGTTTGGGAGGGTTAAGATTAAGGAAGTCTAAAACTTTTCCTGGAATTTGTAAATCAACTGTATTGAGCCTAAATTTATTTTTTATAATTGATTTAATTTGTTGGTATTCTAAGAATTTATTCTTGTTAATTCCGAATTGTGTAACCAATGTATTAAAGGGGATAAAGTCTGTTCCATCAAATATATGCTCCAGGTATTCAATTCCTTTACAACTCCAGCCTGGAAAGTTAATCATGCATTTTTTTTGTAAGATATCCGGGTTATTCCAGATGGGTGTACGCCTGCATGGGACTAGTGAGGTCTTTGTCATTTTAAGAAATTCCCACCAAGCTGTCAGAGAGGAGCTGATATTTATACTTTTGAAACATTCATTTTGTTTTATATTTGAGCTAACAAAAGGTAGATCTGAAAGTTTTATCTTATTGCATAGTGTCTGTTCTACATCTACCCAGCACTCATCGATATAACTGTGTTTTACCCATCTTGATGTGTATTGGAGTCTGTTGGCTAAGAAATAATGACGAAAGTTTGGTAGGTCTAGACCTCCTTTATCTTTGGACTTCTGTAGTGTTTTTAAGCTGATACGTGGGGGTTTATCTTTCCAAAGGAATTTAGAAACAGAAGAGTCCAGAGATCTAAACCAATCAGGTGATGGTTTGCTTGGGATCATTGAGAATAAATAATTGATTCTAGGCAAAACCATCATTTTTATTGTAGCTACCCTTCCAATAAGTGATATTGGAAGGGATTTCCATCTTGCCAGATCATCTTCCACTTTTTTTAAAAGTGGGACGTAGTTTAGCTTAGATAAGTCTGCCAGTCTTGGTGAGATATGGATACCTAGATATGTAATATTTCCCGACCGGAGCTGTAAAGCAACAGGACTCTGGTAAGAACAGTTGATAGGAAGGACTGTAGATTTTAACCAATTTATGGAATAGTCTGAAACTCTTGAGTAAGATTTTATTAACTCAATTACCTGATACAAGGAAGTTTGTGAATGCTGTAGAAAAAGTAGTACATCATCTGCGTATAAACTGATTTTATGTTCTATTTTGTTGCATTGTATACCTTTAACATTATTATTTTGCCTGATTGCTGCTGCTAATGGTTCAATAAAAATAGCAAAGAGGGAGGGAGAAAGTGGACATCCCTGCCTGGTACCTCTCTGAAGAAAGAACCTTGATGATGTTTGATTATTGGTCCTAATACATGCTGTTGGTGAGCTGTATAATATTTTTAACCAGTTTACAAAAGAATTACTGAATCCGAATTTATTTAAGGCTGCAAATAAAAATTTCCAGTTAACTCTATCAAATGCTTTTTCTGCATCTAAAGATAATATATTGGTTTGGACGTTTTTACAGTGGGAATAATCTATTAAATCTATTAATCTACGTGAATTTGTGGAAGAGAGCCTACCTTTTATAAAACCTGTTTGATCAGGGTGGATTATTAGAGGTGTTATTTTCTCTATCCTTCTTGCAAGAGCTTTGCAAATTATTTTCAGATCCACATTGATAAGAGAAATCGGACGATAACTGGTAGGAGACATAGGGTCTTTTCCTGGTTTTAATAGAAGATTGATGTAGGCAGAATTCATGTTTGGTGGTATTCGACCATTTTCCTTTGTTTCCTGTAACATTTTGTAAAATGTTGGTGCCAGAATATTCCAGAATTCTTTATAGAACTCTACTGGAAATCCATCTGGACCTGGAGCTTTATTATTAGGCATGGATTGGAGGGCCTCCTGGAGTTCAGACACTGTTAGCGGTGAATCCAGGGCCTTTGCTTGACTGTCTGAAAGTTTAGGAAGAGTTATTTTATCCAGAAATTGTACAATATCATTATTTGAAGGGTTTATCTCTGGTGTGTATAACGTCTCATAAAATTCTTTGAAAGTGTTGTTTATTTTTTCAGGGTCATATATTATATTCCCAGTTTTGTCTTTGATTGCAGATATAGTTGTTTTTTCTTTATTTATTTTTAACTGATTAGCTAAGAAGCTACCTGATTTATTACTATGTTCAAAGTTTTCTATTCTAAGTCTTTGGATTAAGAACTGCGTCCTTTTATTAATAATTTCATTTAACTCTAATTTTGCTTTCCTTATTTTACTTAAGCTCTCTTTATCCAGGGAAGGTTCTAATGATTTAATAGTTTCTTCTAATTCCTGAACATGTTTATTTTCTGTTCTCTTTTTATTTGATGAGAATGAAATTATTTTACCTCTAATCACAGCTTTCCCTGCTTCCCATAGAGTGGATGGCGACATACCAGGGAGATCATTAAATTCCATGTATGAAGCCCATTCTTTTTCAATATATTTAATAAATTCTTTATCCTTAAGTAATGATGTATTAAATCTCCAATTTTTATATTGAAGGGTTGCAATTTTATTTGCTAAATTTAAAGAAACAGGAGCGTGATCGCTGATCACTATAGGATGTATCTCAGTGTCTGAAATGTCATTCAACAGTGAGCTGCTGACTAACAAATAGTCCAATCTAGAATAAGAATGATGTACGTTTGAGTAAAAAGTGTATTTTCTGTCGTTGGGATGAAGCGATCGCCATGCATCGCAGAGTCCATAATCGCTCATGTACTGTTTAACTATATCTATGGATTGCCATCTGCGCTGAGTCCCTGCTGTACTGAGCCTGTCTATTTCTTCATTTAGTCCAAAGTTGAAATCTCCCCCAAGAACAAGTGAGCAATCCATGTGATTAGCCAGAACCGAGAAGAAAGTATGAAAGAATGAGGGGTCGTCAACATTTGGACCATATATACTAACTATACATAACTTTTGGTTATTTATAAATAGTTTTAATATTATAAATCTACCTTCTGGATCTGTAGCTGTGTCTATTACTTTAAAATTAGTATTTCTATTTATTAATATTGCTACTCCTCGTTGTCTAGAGTTATAGCATGAAGAAAATATATTAGGATACTCTGGTGTTTTTAAATCATTAGCTGTTGAACTTGATTTATGAGTCTCCTGTAGTAAGACGACATCTGCCTTCAGTCTTGTAAGATGGTTGAAAATCTTAATGGTTTTATCTCTGCAGCTAGCGCCGCGAATATTCCATGTTATAAATTTTACAGGATTCATAGAGCTAAGATAAACCTTAGATATGTACTATCGCCAAGGATGAATATAGGTGTAATTTTGGTTTGTCCATGGGGTTGCCAGATTGAAAAAAAACCAGAAGCAGAGATAAAGCGAGGCAAATAATGCACCATACAGGTGTGTACAGAATGAAAGTATGATGGAAAAACATGAATATGCCATGATAAAAGTCTGTGTGTGTGTGAGAGAGAAAAAGGAAAAAAGGTGATAAAGAGATTTGGTGGTACAAATGTGAGAAAGATAATAGTGAAAAAGAAAAAAGAAAAAAAAAAGAAAAAGCAATCTAGTGCACAGCCCTGCCCCTACCCACATTAACAAACAAAAACAGCCTGCTGAGCTGTGCTTTTTTTTAAACTATAGTTGTCTGATAAAGCTAATTCTGTCTTGGTTCTGTTAAATATGACTAATAAAGCCAAGGAGTAACCTGAGGGTCCCTAAACAGCTGACCGTTAACATACAGTTTATCCACACTAACCGTAGCCCTACTGCCCTCACTAATATGTTTTTTTCTAATTGGAAATAACACGCGTCTTCTGTCCAGGATTTCTTTCGGAAACTGATCATTAACGCTGTAATTCGTCCCCCGTAGCTCTCTCCCGCGTCCTTTGACATGTTCTTTTTGTTTAAAATGTTCAAATTTTGCAACAATTGGTCGCGGGCGGGTGTTGTTGGGCTTCTTACCTCCGAGTCGGTGAACCCGATGGAAGGTTATGCTTTTAACCGTGTCGTCTGGCAGTTTCAGCTGGTGTTGAATGAACTTTCGCACGGCTACTTCAGCATCTTCCTCAGCCTGCTCTGGTATCCCCGAAAAAACAAGATTGTCCCTCATTGATCGGGCCTGGATGTCTAGAATAGACTCCTTGAAGCTTTTGTTTTCTCCAGACAGCTGCTTCATTCCCTCGGTGAGTTTCTTAACGTCTTCTTTTAGTGTTTGGTTTTCTGTAACTAGCGAAGCTACTTGTTGTTGGCTGAACTCCAGCGATTCCCTCAGAGCCTGAAATTCTTTATGCAGAACCTCCACCAGCGCGAGACGGGCGTCCAGGCTGGTTAGCTTCTTGTCTATTGAGTCCAGGATGTCGCCGTAGCTTCTATCTGGCGAGTCGGTGGATGTGCTAGCCTCGGAACGAGTGCGCTTCTGCGACGGTGTGCTCGTTGTTGTATCCGAAGCAGGTTTCCGTGACTTACCCATAACGATGTTATCAAAGCACTCGTCTAGGTAGCACTCCAGCGAATCCAATGTTTCCTCGTCCAGGTTGTTTAGAGGAAAAAAAAAAGTAACTTGATGGTTAGTTTAGAAGCTGCGTTTGATTCAAAATGATTGTCTTATTTTACCTGGGTGTATACATTACCACATAACCGCCATGTTCACCTATGCACAGCTCTCGCGAGAACTCAGCAGCTCATCCTCTCCCCTGAACATCCTCTTGTTCAAGAGTGGCTTGACACACGGAATGCGACAGCTGAATCCCATGAGTCTCTTCGTGGTGGTTCTTGAAGTGCTGACTCCAGCTGCAGTCCACTCTTTGTGGATCTCCCCCACATTTTTGAATGGGTTTGTCGTCACAATTCTCTGCAGGGTGCGGTTATCCCTAGAGCTTGTACTCTTTTTTTTCTACCACATTTTTTCCGTCCCTTCGCCTGTCTGTTAATGTGCTTGGACACAGAGCTCTGCGAACAGCCAGCTTCTTTAGCAATCACCTTTTGTGTCTTGCCCTCCTTGTACAAGGTGTCAATGGTCGTCTTTTGGACAGCTGTTAAGTCAGAAGTCTTCCCCATGATTGTGGAGCCTTCAGAACAAGACTGAGGGACCTTTTAAAGGCCTTTGCAGGTGTTTTGAGTTAATCAGCTGATTAGAGTGGCACCAGGTGTCTTCTATATTGAGCCTTTTCAGAATATTCTAATTTTCTGAGATACTGAATTTGGTGTTTTCATTAGCTGTCAGTTGTAATAATAAAAATAAAAATTAATAAACACTTGAAATATATCCCTATGTGTGGAAGGAAAGTATACAGTATAGAAGTTTCACGTTTTGAATGGAATTACTGAAATAATTCAACTTTTTGATGATATTCTAATTTACTGGCCAGCACCTGTATAGCTGTCTATCGTCTGCATAGTTATGGTACCCAATCTGATCGGCTGCTATAATCTTGGTTAGTTGGAGCATAGAGATATTGAACAGGAGGGGGCCCAGGATGGAGCCCTGGGGGACCCCACATGTGATTTCTGTTTGTTCTGATGAGAAATTTCCGATGGACACAAAGAACTTCCTATTTTTGAGGTAAGATTCGAACCATTGAAGAGCTGTACCAGTGAGTCCGACCGTGCTCTCCAATCGATCCAGTAATATTGTATGATCAACTGTCTCAAACGCTGCACTGAGGCACAACATAACCAACACTGTAGTTTTACCGCTGTCTGTATTTATGCGGATGTCATTGAAAACTTTGACGAAGGCAGTCTCAGTGCTGTGATGAGCACGGAAACCAGATTGAAAATGATCTAAGGAGTTGTTCGTTGTTAGGAATGTGTTCAACTGTTGAGATACAGCTTTTTCAATAATCTTACTGATGAATGGGAGATTAGAGATTGGTCTATAATTCTGCATCAAGGTATTGTCTAGGTTGTTTTTCATTAATAGGGGTTTGATAACTGCTGTTTTGAGGGCCTGGGGGAAGACACCTGACTGGAGGGATGTGTTAACTATTTGTATCAGATCCGACTTAATGACATGGAGAACTTTCTTTAAAAAAGCTGTGGGTAAGTGCCTTAATGGTCTATCATATGAAAATAGGAGCATGTGGATGAATAGTGATGATTCAAATATGCTGTAAACTGAAGTGAACCTAAATAAATAAATTTCAAAACAACAAATAATAATAAAAATAAATAAAGATTTGTTCAGCAATTTCACCCAATTCAGACCTATAAAACCACTCAAAATTAACATTGGCTGCTAACTTTGACTGCGGTGACTTCTCATGTTGTGTTCTGATTTAAATATTGATAAAGGCTTGGAGTCAAAGTTCAATTTGATTACACTGATGTTGACCAAAGTGCGGTACAAAATTTATAAAATGACAACAGACAGAAATGCAAACTAAGACTAAAATGAAAGGGCCCCCCTGGTAACTGTAATACCATATTTAAAAGCACTAAATACAGATGCATTTGAAACTCCTGTTGGACAGATGAGATCTGAACCACTCTAATAGGGTTCCCTTAATGCCACAATGCTTCAATTGTGAGATCAGGATGCAGTGACCAACAGTATCAAATGCAGCAGTCAGATCAGAAAAAAAATAATGGCTGAGTCTCCAGAGTCTGTGGCTAGTTACAAATCCTTAACAACTTTTAAAAGTGCAGACTCTGTGTTATGAAGCGCTTTAAAACCAGACTGAAACCTCTCAAGAACATGATGTACTTAAAAAGGATTAAAAATGAAATAAAACAATCTTTTCTAAGAGTTTAGTAGGTCCCCTGACTGATGATCCTCCCCTTCTGGGGAAACTATGAAGTGGCAGATTGGTGCCTGTGTTTTACCTTCTCAGTTCAACTTTACTTTCCCAGGACACACAACTGATCACAAAGAAACAAAATGCAGGTTCCTCCATGGAGGTAGAGTATCCTTGACTATCCATCAAAACATATGTCCCTAATCTTCAACTGATTTTTTTACAAAGCTCTAAACATCATATGTTAAAGAATTTGCTCTTCGGTGAAATAAACTTTGATTTATCAGTTGTTGCCCCACCAATCACAGGTCTTAACCAGTCGTGTGATTTCAATAGTTTTTAGACTTTTCCCAGGGAAGGCTGGACTCTAGTCTCTGATCCAGTTTGTGGTGTTATTGGACACAGTCCCAAGGCTAGTTGTGGAAAGGAAACTGTCAGAGGTTAGACGATCTCATCGTGTTCATGAAAACCTCACAATTGGTTCTGCAATGGTCCACTACTTCTCCTGCCCAAGTGGAAGCTCGTATTGTATTGTATTTAAAAGCCCTTGAAGATGACCTAGGCCCACTGTCACAAACGTGTCCAGAGACTCCCTGCATGTCGTCTTCTCTGTACTTCCAGGTTATATGCAGCATTGAAACCAGGAGAGAGCTCAGTCGAGTCACTCAGTCCCCTGCAGTGGTGCCGGCAGAATCTGGACAGTCCCAAGTCAGACGTGGAAACTGCCAGGAGGTCGTTATCACTGCGACTAGAACAAGGTACAAACTTAACCATTATCCTAAACCTCTACTAGTAATTATCACATAAGAGGTATCCGTTGAGATTCCTCTGTGGAAGAAAAACCTTTTACCACTGATCTTTTCTCTGGTTTGCTAAGAAACTGACAAAAACTCTAAAATCATTGATTCATTCAATTTTTTTTTTCATTCTTTACCCCCTTAAAGTTCTGGGGAATGTTTTAAGAAAGTGAGGGCTTTTTAAGAGGACTTAACAAGATAAGCACTCAGTGCACACATCAAGCAAGGCGGCAAAGTCCCCACAGTGACTGAGCTGCTCCAATTGAGATACGAACTTAAGGAGTTATATCTATACAAATAGATTACATAAATGTAAGTTTAAGCAAGGAAATATGCAGATTATCAAAACTTTTTAATTGCAAATTTTTCAACACAAAGCCAAGAGGCACACATTAAGCTTATGAAGGATGGAAGAGGGGGAAACAATTTTTTTGCATAGCTTATTTCACACTTCAACTCACCATTGACAACATATATGCTCAAGACTTTGTTTTTGCTCACCTCTGCTACTTTTTCTTTACAACACGTATTACACGGTCAGAGTTAGCTGCTGCATGTTTTTTGATGGGGCTCCAACCCCAGAGACTGGTGCAATAAGACATGATTTGACAAATCTGGTGCTATCTGCTGGATAAGAAGTCCAATTGCATATTTTTACCTCTCCAAATAAACGAAGAAAATTTGTCTATTTTCTTTTTATTTTTTTTTTACAGCTAGCCAATAATATCCATGACTCGCATATCAGTTTTAACAGACATTGTGGCTGTTCCCTATTTTGAACCAGTTCAGTCTTTTGTGTCCCATAGACAGCTCAATTTAACACAGATCTTCTGCTCTTATATGATTGATTGCAAGTTAATCACTTAACACCTAACATTAAAAAACAGAATGCATCTACTTTTATTCATCTCTGAGGCAGTTTTTTACATCCAATCCCATTACCCTTTCTAGCCACAAATTTTCTGTTGTCTCTACTTAAAATTCAATTCAGTTTATTTATATATCGCCGTTTCACAACAGATGTCATCTCAAGGCACTTACAAGAAGAGTTATTACAATACAATGTTTAATGTAGAAATTAGAGAACCACAGAAGATTGCGTCATGTAATTCTCAGCAATCCCTCACACTGAGCAAGCAAGAAGCGACAGTGGAAAGGAAAAAATCCCTTTTAACAGGAAGAAACCTCCGGCAGAACCAGGCTCAGCACAAGCGGTTATCTGCCAAGACCGTCTGTGGTTTGGAGAAGGCAGCAGAGAGATACAGAAAGAGCAACAGAACTGATGCAGAAGTTGGTAGCAGGATGTGGAGAACTTTCCGTCACTGCAATGCCATCTTAGTCAGGGTCGTCAAGCAGGGCGGGTCAGGAGCACCTACTGTAGGAAAAGACTAGAGAAAACAGGTTAGCGCTTGAACTGACAGCACATCATGCAGTTGGGGAGAAGTAGGAGAGAAAGTAGGAACTGACCCTAATAATGTCCTCCAACAGCCTAAAGCAGCATAGCTACTAACATTAACCTGTCTCCTAGCTACTAGGAGACCTAGCTACTAACACTTTCTACCTGGCTTACATTAATCTATCTCTACCTACCTAGCTACTCTATCTCTTCATATCCCTTCCTAGCTTTTGACACTCTACCTGGCTACTAACATTAACCTATTTCTTCCTAGCTACCTGTCTAACCTGTCTCTAACTGCCTATTAACATATCTCTAACTGTCGGCTTTGTCAAAGAGGAAAGTTTTAAGCCTAGTTTTAAAGATATACAAATTGTCTGCTTCACGAACCAACCCTTGGAGCTGGTTCCATAGGAGGGGAGCCTGATAGCTGAAAGATCTGCCACCCATTCTACTTTTAGAAATCCTAGGAACTACCAGTAAACCTGCAGTCTGAGAGCAAAGGGCCCTGTTAGGAACATATGGAACAATCAGGTCTCTTATGTATGATGGAGCTTGATTATTAAGAGCTTTATATGTCAGAAGGAGGATCTTGAATTCTATTCTAGATCTCACTGGGAGCCAGTGAAGAGAAGCTAAAACAGGGCAAATGTGATCTCTTCTTTTAATATTCATCAGAATCCTAGCAGCAGCATTTTGGACTAAAGTACTTGGGGGTTTCTCTTGATTCACATCTCACATACTACAAACATGTTCAATAGCTAACTAGAAAGTTAAATCAAAAGTTGTATGTCTATACTAAAATCAGACCATAATTGTCTCTAAGACATATCTTCATGCAATCATTATGTCTACTCTTTTCCTATTGTCTTCCTGTTTGGTCACTTACTTCAAATGAAATTGTTCAACCAATTGAAAAACTCTACAATAGAGCCTACAAGATCTACAACAGGCTGCCAGGCTGGACTCATCATTGCTCTGCACTACTACAATCAAATGCTTTGACATTCTCAAACTACTCAATAAGTCATGAAATTAAACTTTATTATCAAATAATAAATGGACATATCTTCTGACCTTACCGTGTTGGTCCCAAAACACAGCTTAAGGTTTGAGCATGTAGATCTGACATGTAGATTTGAGTAGATCTGCCACAAATTAACTTCTGCCTTTACCAGCCTTTCATCCATTCAGCCATCAGGACTATGGCTACGTCCACACTAAGCCGGATAAGGTTATACAGGGAGTTAGACGCCTAATGTTATCCACTCAACACGAGCATTTACGCCCCGTTTACGGTCCCATGATCAAATGCCTACCTATGCATGTACTGGGCATGCGCGGGGAAAAACAAAAAGAACACAGAGTGACGCGTATAATCTATGTCGCTGTCGGCGCCTCCTGGATCGCCTCCTGTGTCGCCTCAGTGTCGCCTTCTCATCCGCAAGTAGGTTAGGGTTAACTTTGCAAACGTCTGAATTTGCAAAAGAAGAAGTAGCATAGCGAGACTCGTCTCCATCTTTGCTGTTGTCATTATATGCTGTCCCGTTGTTGTTGTCATCAATTTAGGACGCAGCATTTGATTGACGTTGCTGCTCTGATTTAGCCGGGGACCGGATAAGTTGCGTCCAGACGTGCTCATTTAGCCGTTGAGATAACAGTTAGACGGCTCTCTTACCCGGCTAATGCTTATCCGGCCACACACCACAAACAAAGCCGCCTTAGTCTGGACGATAGGGGGGTGTAGACTAAATACTTATACGTTTAAGGCATTATCCGGCTTAGTGTGGACGTGGCCTGTGTCATCAGTAAGACAATTTAAAAGAAAATGTGATCTTCATTTAATGGACAGTAACACCTGTAACCACTAAAGAAAGTACCTTCATAATTTCCCCTCATGATGCTTCTATTTATACTGTATGTGCCTGTATGATTGCTCTCTCTTGTTCTGTACTTGCCTGTATGACTGTTTTTTCTGGATATTTAAAATAGTCTGAGTTATATATTCTGCAGAGATAAAAAAAAATTTAAACTGAGTCGGGCTTGATTATTTTAATCTTTTCCTGTTATTAAAAATAAAAATAAATACAAAATTGATTGGCTTGGGTTGGGTGCTTGGCCATGGGGGGTCTGTGGCTCCGGTCTCCTTCATGCCTGCGTCGATTCCTTAATGGCAGGCCGATGGCTTCTCACTCTGACTATTGATTAATAATGTGCACTGGACACCCTAACACCGGTGTAGGATCTCGAAAGGTTCTCTGACACTATCTTGGGCTGGGCTCACTAGAAATATATTATAGTGTTGTCAATACAATGAACTTTTCTGTGTTGCTGTACTAGTATGTATACACTTATAAAGGCATTGTGGTTTGGTGATTCTTAATTGACAGTGTTTGGCTATGTTATCACGATATTGTTGTAGTAGTTTTGCTTCTCTCTTTCTCTCTGTGTTTGAGTTTCCTTCTATGCCGTTTTACAGGTGCAGAAGCGGGTTACGATGATATTTGTTCTTCTAGTTATCCTTGTTTCTTCATCTCTTCTGTTTTTCTATCTAATCTCCCTATCTGTCTTCTCTTCTCTTCTTTTTCCTAATTTTCCATCTAGGTGTCCGTAACAGGAAAACAAAAAACCAACAGCTACTAATAATAAAGATTACCCATATATATCAAGTGGAGCACTACAGCGTAAGCAGTAATGCTCCGCTTTTGAAAGTAAAACTGTTGGGCGTTTGCTTGGTGCTCAGACATCAATTCTGAGTACCACCCTGTCAAACAGGACATGAAAAAAATATATATATGTATATTAAAAATAAATATATGGACAAACTGGGAGCTAATTTATAGACAACCTATTGTTTCTAAAAAATATCCATACACGTGACTTTTTTTTTATTTTAGATGGACTGGTTCAGTGTTTCCACTGGTTTATTTTTAAATCAAAACAAGAAGTAAATTTAATGCACTTTTAAATGAACTGAACGCAGTTATTCTGTTACTCAAATGACAATTAGTTGAAATCTGTTAAGATAGAAAGTCAGTAGAGCATCTGAAAACTAGAAGGACATAAATGACATCAAAAGTCAAGGACTTGTAATAAATACACAAATAGCTTGCCATAGCCATGCTTCATTGTTATGTGGGGTCCCTGAGGACTCATCCTTGGGCCTCTGCTGTTGTTTTTGTATCTCCAACCTCTTAGTTCAATTCTTAGAAAGTAAAAAAAAACTTTAATTCAGTACAGACAATCCTCCATTTTATACCATGGTTGGGGTGAATACTCGATTCTGATTGGCTGGAGGGTGTACATTAAAAAGTGATAATGTTCACCTAGGAAAGGCGTCCCGTCAAATTGCCTGATGACAGTTCTAAATTATTGCGCTGACTCAAATGGCAACGGAGACTCAACGTTATTTGCATTATCCTCTGGACACACACAAGCAGTAAGTAGTGTACTGGCCTTCTGAAATGATATTTTGTATCGCGTAACGTAAGGTAAAGCCATCATCTATCGCTGCGGTCGGCTCGCTCTGGCCACGTTGCTTGGCAACACCTGTATACGGGATATATTAAATAGTGCGCTCGACTTATATAAAAAAACTTGCGATTTTAACTATAAAACACATTAAAGTATTATTAATTGATTAAATATGTCTTTCTTTCGTAAGTGACCATGGTATAAGCATGATAATGCCCTTCGAGGTGTCCATTATCAGTAAAATAGAGACTTGGCAGAATCGTTGGACGGTTCACGCCTCCGCATCGTCCATTATTTTCTGATAATGGACACCTCGTCAGGCATTATCCCTTACTTATTTGCTGCTGAAACAAAAATAACTTATCTCAGCAGCCAGGTATTAAAGGGGAAGTTCTTTTTTTAAAATCTGGATCTTATTAGAGACAGGTTTGGAGCCACTTGGAATCAGCAGTGACATAATAAGCACTTCAAATACTTTCTGAACTCTTAGACAGGTCCTGCTAACAATTCATAACAAAACCTAGTTAAATGAAGCAGTTTTGGGCAGATAATTTCTTATTGCAGGCGGCAAATCTCCTGCCCTGAGTGGCTCCCATTATATGGATATACGCTTATCAGACTGGATCTAAACTTCTCCTGAGGGACTCTAAGTGGCTCCTAACTTGTCTGGGTGAGTAAATTAATGTAATGTTTGATAAAAATAAGCTCCAGGTCGAAAAAAAACGTTCTTCCCTTTTAACTATGAACTTCTGTTTCAAACACAAACAGATGTGGTTCCTTGTGTTACCATGGAACCTAAACTTGCATTGCTTTGGTGTGTAGGGCTTTAGATTTTTAGTCACAATAAAATGCGTACTTGGAAAAAAAAACTTGAACAGCAAGGAATCTTAGCATTTGTTTTATCAGTAGTACAGATTTATTAAGATATTCAAACTGCAGGTGACAGATCTGAAGATGCTGGTGGAAAACTTATAGAACAGCTGGCAAAAAGCAGTGAGTTAATAAACATATCCATGATTTATCAAAATAAACATTACATAATAAACATGATCACAAGGCATTTGGAGAAATGGATTTCTGATTAAAAAAAGACGGTTTGTACATCCATGAAGACTTTAAGCTTCTGCTTCTCTCTAAAAGAGCCCTAAAAAATACAGAGCCAGAGGTAGAGTGTTGCTTTAGAGCAGGGAGCTGAGCCCCTTTAATCTTTCCACGCGTTGCAGTATTACACAGATCAGAGCCGGTCACCTGATGCAATATTGCATTGAACAATGGCAAGGCAAGTTTATTTGTAGACCACAATTCATACACAAGGAAATTCAAAGTGCTTCACAGTTGCATCAATTAAGAAAACAGATAACAGAAAAAAAATCAACCTAAAAAATTATTAATTACAATAAAAAGCAAGAGTGTGGATAAAATACTTTCAATTGTCATATGCTCGGGTAAAAAGAACTGTTTTCATCCTGGATTTTAACATTGTTAGAGTTGAGGCTTGTGTCACATCCTCATGAAGACTGTTCCTGAAACTGAAATGCAGCCTCACCATGTTTATTGTTGACTCTGGGAACCACCAGGAGACCCCTCCCTGAAGTTCGCAGAGCTGTTTTAAATTCTATTCTCTGAGCGACAGGAAGCCAGTGCAGAGACCGAGCACTGGACTAATATGGTCGTATTTCCTGGTTCTTGTCAGGACTCGAGCAGCAGCGTTCTGGATGTACTGCAGCTGTCTAACAGCTCGTTTAGAGAGGCCAGTGAGCAGGTCATTACAGTAGTCAAACCTGCTGGAGACAAATGCATGGACAAGTCTCTGTTCTGGTTTCCTGTGGAAACCAGAAACCTGCTGGTTTCTGGTTTCCACACTATTCCTCTGATCTTAGCAATGTTTTTACAATGGTAAGAAGCTGTTGATGTTATTGCTTTGATGTGGTTGTTTAAGTTCAGGTCTGAGTCCATGAACACCCCTAGATTTCTTACCTGATTTTTTGGTTGAAGACAGAGAGACTCAAGATGACTGATAACACTTTCTCTTTGTGCCTGTGGTCCAAAAACAATCATCTCAGTTTTGTCTGAGTTTAACTGTAGAAAGTTGTTTTGCATCCACACACTGATCTGTTCAATACAGTGACAGAGTGTATCTATAGGACCATGTTCATCTGCCGTCAGTGACACGCAGATCTGAGTGTCATCTTTGTAGTTAAGGTAGAACACATTATTGCTGTTAATTAGCTGACCTAATGGAAGCATGTACAAGTTGAATAAAAGTGGTCCCAAGATTGACCCCTGGGGGTCTCCACAGGTCATGGGAATTTTGTCTGAGACACAGTTGCCAATTTTGACACTGACACAATGTTGTCACTGACAGGTGTAAAATGGGTCGGCTCAAAGTGCTTATCCGGAAAAAGTCTTGCCATTTGTTTAGTGGTAATTATGGCATTTTTAATAGCTTGGACTTTGTCATTAAAAAATATTGCAATCTCATTGCACTTAGATGCAGAAATTTGTTCTAAGGGCAGTGTAACTTGAGGATTAGTTAATCTGTTCACTGTGGCAAACAGAACACGAGAATTGTTTCTACAGTTTGCGACTATTTCAGAGAAATACTTCCCCCTTGCTCCATGTAAAATCTGGTTAAACACACAAAGTACTTCTTTGTAAACCTAATAAGGAACCTGGAGCTTTGACTTGCGCCTTTTCCGTTTGGCTTTCCGGCACTCCCTTTTTTGTGCCCTGACCGAAACTTCATTTCTCCAAGGTGCCTTTTGCTTAGTGTTAACCATTTTAACGTTGACAGGAGCAATAGTATCCAAAACATTTATAACCCTTGAAGTGTAAGAGTCCAATAGATTATCAACATTTGAACATGGGGGATTTTCAAATCTGATGTTGGAAGGTTTTGTTAGAATGTGACGTTCCTTCCCTCCTCTAATAGCAGCTGCAGAATATGGATCTAAAGAACCACAGACACCAGATGCTGGAGAATAAGGATCTCCTCTGAAGCTAGAGTTGTCCTGTTTCCCACTGGGTTAACTGAGCATGCTCAGTGCTGTTTCTCTGGCAGGGTCACAGCACCACCAATGGGTCTTATGTAGTCACTGCAGCAGTTTTAGCAGCCATCTGGACCAAATTTCTTTTTATTGTGGTACCGTTTTTACAGCCTCCATCTTTGAAACGAAACACATTTATTCTCTGTGTGAACAGGGCATCACTGTCATCTGGTCCAGAGCTCTACAAAGCACTCATATACATTTGTCATGGTTAGACAGAAAACAATTGGGTCCAACTCCGTGTTTATCACCGCTCTGCTCATGTAGACCTTTTTATTGTGCTGACTGATATACCTATGTTTAAGGGAAGATACAGATTTGCATCTGCTTAATGAAACAGCATGTTCTCTGTTCCTTTTTGAAGAAATGGCCCTGTGTGACATGTTTTATTTCTACCCAAAGGAAACTGGAAATTGTGGAGAAGAACTAAGTTATTGCTAAGAAGCATATCCCTGCTATGTGTTGCATTAATAAATTGATGTTTTTTTTGTCTGTTTCTATTAATATTTGGTTGTCTGGTTTCAAATAAAGTATCAGGGTGTGCTTTATGGACTAACACCCCCCCCCACTTTGAGTGGTCGACCTCTGACTCTGAAGTTGCAGAGTACGACGTTGCATCAGTCGTCTGTTCACTTCTTAAAGCTACAGAGAAAGCCTCCCACCAGATCAGCCTGTAATCTCCCCTCCGCTCGCTGTTTCTATGGAAACAGTTGACATGAAAGGAGTTTTTGTATTTGTAGCTGAGTGGCTAATTTTCCTGTGTATGAATATGATCTTTTTGTCGATGCAGAATGTTAAGACGGAGGTGCCTGCCTGGATTTGAGCTTGTGTGTGTGTGTGAGGCAGCGGGTGGCAGGTACGGCTCTGCTGAATGCAGCTTTGTCCTCAAAGTTGAGCTTCTGAATAGAACAGAGGGTTGCAGACGCTGCTGGTGAGGTAACTGGAGCTCGGGGTCAAATGCTGGCATTGGGTGGGTGATGCAGTTGGACACAATCGTTGACTGTTTTTTACTATGTTGGACAATCAAATCCAATTTCTTGTTAATGTTTGCTTCTTTACCTTCATCCCTCAGTCTCCAGGTGGCGTAGCTCCCAGTCAACCCCCACCACCACCTCCCCTGGGCCCCCTCCGACCCGAGTCACCTCAGTGTCCTCCCCCTCAGCCAAACCTTTCTCCACCCCACCGCCGACAGATAGACACGGTAGCAAAACCACTTGCATCTTTACATTTTTACCACAAATTCATGAGCATTAATATGGGATTTTATGTGATGGAACAAAAAAAAACAAAGAGGGAAGGCAAAGGAACTGGCTTAACACCCAAACCTTATAAATGCTAGACCTGTAGAATCAATAAATCATTTTAACATAACCAGTCTGACAATATGGAGTAGATAAAAGACCTTGAACACAACACATCATGACCCGATCTGAAGAACTTCAAAAACATTTGACAAATTATCTGACATGCATCAGTCCAGAAAGGGTTACAGAGTCATTTCTGAGCTTCTGGGACCCCACAGAACCTTAGGGAAAACCCTGAGCCACACCTGGAGAACACCTGGAACAGTGGAGAACCTGACCTAACAAATGTAATCCAAGAGCTCATCAAGGACTTATTTTCCAGAAGAACCCAGAGCAAAAAGAATTTAACTTGAAGCATTTGTCTGCTTATTTCTGGTGAAAGTAAGGTGTCGAGAAAGGTACACCAAGTGGTGTTATTGTCTGATTCTCTTTTATGGATTCAGGGCCTTTAAATTTCATCCTTATTGATGAAACCTTGAATTAGTTTTATGTTGAGCTCAAACTCACTAGTGTTGGGCAGCAGGACAATGATCCAAAGCACAAAAAACTAAGTCAAGGTTTGGATCCCATCTAGTCATGGTTATTACTTAAGTCTGATTGAGATGCAGTGACATAACCTCAACAAGATGTTCATGCTGGAAAGCCCCTCAATATGACTGAATCAAGAAAATTCTGCAGTGAATGGTGGTCAGAGCGATGGAAAAGGTAGAGATCTGACAGCTACTGCAGCCAAGCTACCAACTTCTATGTTCGTGCGCTACAACACAAACTAAATGCTATCAGAAGATGATGTTGGTACTTCAGAGGTCTGTCTGTCTGAGCTCCAGGTGTTTTACGAAGAACTGGAGACATTGTCTGTTTCTAACATGCAAAGCTGGTTGAGACCTGGAGTCATCACTGCAGCAAAAGGTGGAGCTGAATACAGATGATTAGGTTGTGTTAGATATACTATTCATCATTCAAAATCCCTGTAAATGACATAGAAGTCTGAGGTTGGAGTGTGAAAGTGTAAGACATCGGTTTTCCTCTGCAGTTCCTTATTAAAATATTTTTTTCTCCTGTTTTTCATCCAAACAGCAACCCCATTCCTCTCCTCACCTCTGCACCCTGGCTTCCATCGCACTCTGAGCCCTATAGGGAAGGATATGTCCCCCGTAGCAGAGAGGACTCCCACATTCCTCCCTCATGCTCCCTGCAGAAGTAAGACTCCCTCTTGTTGGAATTGGAATAGAAATGTGCTGGAAACTGGGTCATGCACCAGATCTCTACAGGCCTGCTTGTTGAATATGGAGTTAAGCACAAACATACGGTTTATTGCTTTTAAACCACAACTGCTAATGCTGTTTGTCATCTCTGAACACATGGAGATCATTGTTGAGGCTTCCTGTTGGGTCTTTAGCTCTGCTGTGTTGCAGCTTGATGCTTTTTCTTTTTCTTTTGCATCTCAAACTGAAGTCCAACTTGTTGGGCTGATTTGAACTTCATCTGAATTTTCATCAGTCTGTCCATCTATGCATCCAGCTGTTTTCATCCATTTATCTAAACATCCACCTATGTATTCATCTCAGGTTATTGATATAGCACCGATTCATAACAGCGGTCAACTCAAGGCACTTTACAAAAATTCATTTCAATTCAATCATAAATAAGCCCATCCAGATATCCATCTGTTCATGAATTCATCCATCGATCCCTCCATCTGTTTATACATTAATTAATTGATGATCACTAAACATAACTATAGATACAGAAAAAGTTAGAAGGTTGTCGAGTCATAGTTTCCCCTTTGTGTTTGTGAGAACTGGAGGCGGTGACGGTCTAGCTTCCATTTGCTATCTAGTGTTGATCCCTCCCGCTTTGTTATGCTGTTCTGGGCAACTGCTTATACGGCTCATATCTACAAACTGGTAAACATCAGGGTGGTATATGGAGTCTGCAGCTATGTACCAGAGATCGTCGAGAAATTTGAAGATGACTGCCTACACCAGTAATAGTTGGATAATCTGTAAACTCTAATTGGGCCTTGAAAGGGTTTGTTTGAACAGAAGAAAGCGTCTATGATAACAGGTGTGACTTCAAGATGATGTTCAGGCCATTTTTAGGATATCCAGGTTCCTTCAGAAAATACCAATGTTGTTTTTTTCAAGCAAACTTTCTCTTCCTATGTCTCTAGAAGGGTTAGAGCTTTTCCTGCTAGGTGTGGCTTTTCTACAAGAGTATTTCTGGTTTAAAGCTGTTTCTAAATGTAACTGATGGAGGATTAGTGTACCACGTTGATGTGTCATGATGCAGAGTTGGAGCCTGATCTTCTTGTTGTCTAACATGAACATCATTTATTTGACCCGTTTGGGTTTTGTTTAAAGGCCACAGCCTCCGCCGGTCCACCCTCAGCCCACAGTCGTCTGTTGACAGTGACCTGGGCACATCGGAGGTGGAGGACGACTCCATCAGCCTCGGATACAAACTGCAGGACCTCACGGACGTGCAGGTCATGGCCCGGCTGCAAGAGGAAAGTAAGTGATTCGTGTCTGACTGTTTCTGCAGTGCTAGTGATTGGATATTAGTTTGATACAACATATCTTGTGATCTCTATCAAGTGATTTGATAGGCTCTTTAGATAAAATGGTAAATGGCCTGCATTTGTATAGTGCTTTTTTAAATCAGAGGACCACAAAGCGCTTTACACTACAATCAGTCATTCACCCATCGACACACACATATTCACATACTGGTGATGGCAAGTTACGTTGTAGCCACAGCTGCCCTGGGGCGCTGACAGAGGCGAGGCTGCCGAAGACAGGTGCCACCGGGCCCTCCGACCACCACCAGTAGGCAAGGTGAAGTGTCTTGCCCAAGGACACAATGACTGAGACTGTCAGAGCCAGGGCTTGAACTTGCAACCTTCCGATAACAAGACCAACACCCAACTCCTGAGCCACGGTAGCCCCGTTTCTAAAATCTAAATCTAAAACTTTTGGGCCATGGAGGTGTAAATGTCCACCAAACAATGGAGACATTTCTAGGTTAATTTCGGACATTTATCAGAGCTGCAACTCAGTTCAGCATACCGATTTAAGTGCTTATTACCTCTTCTTAGTAATGTTCAAAAGCAACAAACTGGTGGTGGTCAGTGTCTCCTTCATTTTCCTGTCCCTGCTCAGAAAAGTGCTGTAAACATAGAGAATTTTTTTTAGACATTCTCCCACACTGACCCTGTGGACAAGATGGTCACATCATCCTGGAGAAAAACCGGCAAAGAAAGTAAGAACCAGCCTTTTTGCATTCTGGTTTAGTTTAATCACTGAAAAACTGAATTGAAATTGAAAATTGATTCGGTTGTTATAAGTAACACTCACAGTACCACTGTATTGTTATAATTGGTGGCTCCTAAAAAAACATTTCAGGCATTTTAATGTTGGCCTAAGACAGTGAGGTGTCCTACCTGTTATTATAAAACCAGGTGCCGCATATTAAGATGAACAAGCAACAATTTGATGCATATACAATCGTCCCCACTCATTTCATTTTCTGTGTTTTACCCACCAGAGTGTGACAAACTCATCAGATTCCCTAGAACAAACTTCTTCTGACCTTTTTCCTCAACAATCCTGGAGGGAGAACAGAGCACATGTTACAATTTGAGATCGATCGGTACTTTTACCAGCACAATGTCTAAAAAGCCCAACTAACTGCTCAGAAGCTTGAATGTTCCTCAGAAAAGATTCACATTTATGTTTTCCCATTCATCTAAAACTAAAGTATGTACTAGTTCATAATTTTTATTAGTACTAAGCAAAAGTCTAAAGTTTCAACTTTTAGTTAGGGTGATCAAGTGATCTTGCTTCATTGTCGTTCACAAAAACCCAAGTTGTTTTTGACGTCTGTCGGTAAGTGTTTACATCAGCTCCTTGTAAGCTGATAAACTGTTGACCTTCAGAGCTGTGGCAAATTCTAAGATCTGTAAGGGTTACATTTATTTATTTCATTAATGTTCATGATTTACATCACTTAACAAACCCAACAAATAAGTTAAGTTTAGTTGCACATCAACTCTCCCTTAAAAAACAAAAATGAAATCAGGAATCACGGCACCTTCCCACAAGATGAATGTTGTGTCTGATATTTTCGGTTTACATGTCAGTGTGAGCATGTGTGTTCCCACACCAGATGTCACAGAGAGGGAGAATATTGGCTATGTCAGTCAGGAAGCTGTATGTTTTTCCACCTGCCTCAATTTCGCTGGCTTGTCTGCAGGCCGGGGGGCACAATCCAGTCTGGACCCCCACCTCTGACCTTGCATAGGTAGGCTACCCCCACCATAGCCATGTGGAGGAAAGCCACAGTCCTTGCTCCCCCTGGGGTGCCTCGCGCCGATTGGAGGTAGGGCTGTTCTGTAAAGCTGGACCACAGGGTCACTTCATCAGGCTGAAGAGAAAAACATTGCAAAGCTTATCGGTAGTTCTTAAATTGAAAGTGTAAACATAACTGTGTGTGCCATTCTGCTTCTTCAAGCTTTGAACCAAATGGCCGTGACTCTAAACTGCTCTTCAGTTCTGAGACAAGAAAATAAACGAAATTAATAAATAACTGGAGGACAGACAAAAAAATACTTATTTTAGATTTTTCAATATTTACCCAGTATTTTGCTCAATATTTAGATTCTATTTTGCTTCTGCAGAAGATTTTTGCACTCTCAGGAGTGCAATCTCCTTCAGATTAGGACTATCCCGGTTCCAGTTAGGTTCCTGTCCCTGTTTCAGTGAATCATCAACAGCCTCTGACCCACATAGAAAGGTCATTGAGAAGAGAAATTAAATTCTGATTCCAAATTTCCATAGCAGTGTTTATCCACCCCCATTTGTATTTTTGAAAGCTTTTTCACTTCTGAGGATGTGGTGGAGACCAGGTGGACATTTTAAAGCTGCATATGTTGTTAGCAGTGAGGCTAACAACACAAGTTAAAATCTAATAGAATGCTAAGGTATTTCAATTCCTTGATGATTAAATTTTTTTCTCTAGAGATGTATACATCCAGTCCTTGATTTGATTTTCCGGTTTTGGTAAGAAAACAAAGCCACTGTTTTAGATGGCAGCTGTTCAGAAAATTTGACACATTTAACATTACCTTTGTGAGTTTGGCAGGAGCCTCGTCATGATATTTTCCTTTCACAAAGATCAGTTTCGTCTGAATACATAACAACCTCACAGTTCTGACACACAGACGGCAGGTCATTTATATACAGACTAAAAAGTAATGGTCCCAAAATTGACCGCTGGGATACCCCAGTGCTCAGGCTTTTGAAGGAGGATGTTGTTTCTGTTATTTTTACACTGACTTTTAACTTCCAAATAGGACTTTACCCAATTTAGACTGTATTCCGAGATATTAAACTTTACAAGTTTAGACAGGAGAATGCTGAGCTTAATTATATTGCTGGCTTTGTGTAAATAAAAAAACCAAACAGCCCTGACCACATGCCTCTGTCCATTAATATTTTAATCCTGTCAATAAAGTATATAACAGCAACTTCGGTAGAATAATGTGCCCTAAAACTATTCTGCATCATTGTAAAAGTTGGGTAGAATTAAGATGTTGCAGTAGTTGATGCACTACCAACTTTTCTATCACTTTTGACATTATGGGTAAGATACTTATGGGTCTGTAGTTCATAGCCAAATAAGGATTATTATTCTTAAAAATAGGGACCACTTTTGCCTTTTCCAGTGTTGAGGAAAATCCCCTCTTCTTGTGTCAGTAATGTGTTTACAATATGAGTAATTGTGCCTATTCTGTGATTAAACCAATCTCTAATTAAAACTGAGTCCATATCATAAATTTCCTTAGTACACTTTATTTTAAGGGAGTTTACTATATTTGCTACTTGGATCTCAGATACTTTTTTTAAATGCAAATATCAGTATCATATAATGACTGTAGTAGTTAGCTACATGGTATAATAAAAAGGAAGGGATTTTACATCAACACCTTTTTTTGCTGTCACACCACACATCTGTCAATGGATGAATATTTTTAGTGAATTATTATGCAGCCCTAGGATGTAACACCTACTTTAGCACATCTAAATTGGTCACATAAACCTTCAAGGACTTCAGGCTAAACTTCTGTTTTTTTTTTATTAGTTTTTTTTTGTCTTCTTAATTTCTGAGAAAATCTATAAATTTACTAAATGTATGCCTTTAATAATTGCTTAATCATTTGTTGCAAATGTACTGATTCTCGAAAACAAACTATATCAAAGTATTTATTGTAAATATGATGAAATAATCTAGAATGGTCTTCTCTTTTTAAGCAGATATTAACTCAACATAATTGCTTAATTTTTTCTCTACAATGGTCCAAATGGTGCGTCCTCAGCTTGTTAGAACACCTATAGGAGCTGTATGAGTCGAGGCTGAGCCAGGCCTTCTTGTCCAACATCACTGTCTGACCTCAGAAATGCTCTTCTGGAAGAATAACAAACATTTCCTACATGAACTCTTCTGTTCGCTTGTGGAAAGTCTTTGCAGAAAGCCAAGTGACCCAGTTCTTTGGCTAATAGATTGAGGAATAATTTAGGCTCATTTCTTTTCTCGTTTCCTTCCCTGATCTCTGCTGATCCTCTGTCTCTTGTCCCCATCTAATAAATTAACATCCAGATCTCCGAGCCCATCGCTACTTCAGCTTTATTAACCCCAAGAGGTGATGACTTTGTCTGACTCAGGGTTACTTTTGGTTTTGTTTGTTTTTTAGTTTTTTTTTGCCCGCAGCTCCTTAAATATTGCCCCCGCAGGTCTAAGGCAGGACTACGCCAGCACATCATCCGTCCTGGCCAACCGCCGCAGCCAGAGCTTCATCTTCCAGCTCAGCCAGCTCAGCGCCGGCCCCGGCCTGGAGGAGGAAGACGAGGAGGACGACGAAGACTATGGCCTCTTGCCGCCGCCGCAGCCCTGCCTCACCCGCCTGTCGCACTCCCACACCTTCTCCAGCATCCACGACTGGCGAAGAAGCACCAGCTCCCTGTGCACGCCTCCTTCCACCCCCTCCACGCCGCCGTACCCTTCCGTTGGCTTCGCCTCCCAGGCTCAGCTCCCAACGCAGCTACAGGGTCTGGGCAACCTGTGTGGAGGCGAGCAGCCTGGCTTCAGCCCAGGATCAGGTGAGAAGATCACCCTTCACCTGTTTCTTTTACATCCTTAAAGGCTGAAGGCCAATCTGTTTACTGTTTTAATGTAATGATGTGATGTTGGATTATCCCGTTAAAAATGACAGTTAATCAAAATGGTTTTAGACATTTGGCTTCAGGTTTATTTGGGAGTGGAGAAATACGTAGTTCAGTTTGACAATTTTTTTTCCATTTCCCCAAATGTTACAACAATCCATCCTTCAATCTTTCATTCATTTGATTTTCATCCAGTCTACAATTTTTTGTCCTTCCTTCCTTCCTTCCTTCCTTCCTTCCTTCTTTCCTTCCTGCCTTCCTGCCTTCCTGCCTGCCTGCCTGCCTAACAGAACCAGCAGTTAGTCTTTTAAATCCCCATGGGTCTGATCCGATTCCTCGTCCTTTCTCCGTCTCAGGCCTTCCCTCCTACCTCGGTATCCGGCCCTGACCCAGGCTGATCATTAAAACTCGTCTAAGCCTCTTGCGCAGCGACTCTTTAAGCTCTCAGACTTCCGCATGTTTCCGTTCAGAAGTTTTGGTGGGAGTAGAGTCGGGTCTTTAAAGGGGCTGCTAGCAGAGAAGGACATTTTAGCCGTCTTCATGTGTTCATCTTAACAGATAAAGATGATCCACAGCTTGATATTTGTTTTGTTTTCTGTTCTTCAACCCTTTGTGCTTCAGACAACTTACTAGGTTATTTATAGATGAAAATCTGGGCTAGAGCACCTTTCTGAAGGGATTATTTCTGTTTATCTTTATTAGATAAGCTTAGGAGGAGCATGCCTAACCTCGTCAGAGCTCCCAGCATGCCCAATGTGCCCATTCCCACCACTTCCACTACTACTTCTGCTTCTTTGCTTCGTAACAGCCAAAGTTTTGATTCTTCCAGCGGTTTGGCTCGCCTTCAGTCCTCCAGTAAGAGATCGATGCCACGGTTTCTTTCTTATTCTGTGTCAAACAGGTCAGTTTTGATTACCTTTTCCACCTCAGTCCCCTCTCCAGGTCAGCTTCAGACCCGGGTCCAGAGCCTTGGGAACTTTTCCTCATTGTCACGGCAACCACTGAAGGCCACCGCCTACGTGAGCCCCACCATCAAAGGCTCGACCTCCACCAGCCTCATGTCTCTGAACATCAGTGGGAACAACAGTGGGATCCCCCTGCTCAGCAAACATAAAGGCGGAGGCTCTGCCCCCACGGTGGCCGCGCCCCGCAGCAGCCTCCCACGCCCCGCCTCCATCGTAGGCCCCACAAGCTCCAGCCCCCGCAGCAAGTTGGCTTTATCCTCACGAAGGTAATGGTAGCTTTAAACCTTCTTAGAAAGCTCAAAAAGTTATATAATACACAAAATGTAAGCAAACACACAAGTATGCAATGTCATTTGATCATTTAATTAATCAAAAATTAACACAAGTCATATTTGTGTCCATGCTGCTTATACTATAAATAAAAGCTGGGTCTTGTGAACCTCTGAAACGGTTGGTGACACTGAAGATTGTTGCTTGGGTCATCTCTTTATTAATGTTTATTTGCGTCCCATCATTTCCAACAGTTCTGCTTAAATGTAGGATAAACTTTTTTAACTGCAATATAGATGTTTATCATTGGATTTACAATTACGGTAATGTACCAGGAATTTCTAGAGAGTTTGCAAGTTTTGTCATTATAGACACTAAATGCCTTACCCACGCTGTTTGGCAATGGACAGTAGCAACACGGTGGCCATCTTACTGCATTCAGCTGCTCCCTTTTGTAACATTGCTGTCAATGGTGCTTGTACTATTTAAGTAAAGCTAACTTGCTCAATTTTGAACCGATTTTGAAACAGTTTGATTTGTTATAAACAGCAGAGATGTGTCTGTGAAATATTTATGTTTGAGTCGGGAAGCTCCCGTTTTTTTCACTCCACTTTCCCAACGTCTTCGTTTAGTCTGTCAATTTCCCATGGACCTAATAATAATTTATAATTGTTTTAAAACGGGTATGCTTGGAGATATATTCTGTGTTCCTGCATACTCAATGCACAGTTTAAATCATGGTCTTTTCATAAATATTAATCAGATAGCTACACACACAAGACATGTAATCATTCATATACAACACATTTTATTGTATATTACAATAATTTCTAGTATACTTAGCCTATAACTATAACGGTGAAATATGTATGTATATATATATATATACATCAGTATAATTTAGCCTTTATCAATCCCTGTTCTGTAAACTAGGATTTGTATAGAAATGAAGTTTCAAGGTTCTTTTGAGTTAAAAACCACATAAACAGATTACTATTACAAAATTTGCACCCAGACAATTAAACCAGACATCCAAATCACATCTGTCAAACAGAACTGGCCCATCAGCAATAAAATCCTCTCTAGCAAGTTATTTTGTATTTTCACTACTTCTTGACATTTCTTTTTCCTTGCTTATGGACTTTCTTTTGATTCTGTCTAGAAATTATTGATTGATTTTGGGAATGTATTTTTTAAAACTTAGAAATAAAGCAAAACAACTAAATAGATACTTTGTTTATCCTGTGCTGAAAGTGTGCTATACAAATAAAATTGCCTTGCCTTGACTTGTAAAGGAGATATTCATAAGTCCAGTTCAATGAGACCCATAATCATACAGATAAACCATGTATAGGAAGAGGCAGTGGTGGGGATGGAACAGCCGCTGGGTGGAGAACAACAGAAAGCAGAAGCGGCAGAGGTAGAACAGCATTTGTTTCACAAAATTTTTATGGAATAAAAATAATTCAAAGAGATATTGAATTATGTACATATAAAGGTTTCTTAGCCATGGCAGGAACCTGTTAAAACCAAGCATAATCATAAGTCAAAACACACAGACAGATTGGCATGCAAAAACAACTTTAGTAAAAGCACTCTCAGAGGGGGGAAATGTGGTTTTTGTTTCATTAAAATCAGTCACTCTGTGTTCTAAAAGCATGCTGCATATGAACATTTTATACAAACTCCAATCCCTGAATCAGTTACATACAGAAAAGAGACCAGGAAACGGCTAAGTTAAAAAAAGCACAACTACCACACTTCATATCGCTAACTTAGCATTCATGGCCTCGCCTACCTAGCTTTGGACCACCCACGGGAACATTGTTTTTGGCAAGGTGAAAGCCGAGCCTCTTGCAGCTGCTAGATGCTACGGACCTTACAGTACAGGTTTTGTACCGTCACAATGGTGGAACACCAGCTCCCAGGCTGAAAGTTGTGTTTGACTTTTCACCCAGCCTTTTACTTTTCAAGTATTGTGTCATAAAACGCGGCATGACAATGAAATGTTCTACCTCAGCTAACCGCTAATATCTGTGATAGGGCTGCAGCGATTCGTCGAGTTACTCGATTTACTCTATTCTAAAAATTGCTTGTGGCAAAAACTCTACCTCAAAGCCTCGTTAAATTCCTATGACACACACTATACGACTGTTGTTTTGGACGAACCTGTGCGAAGTACAATAGCAGCGAGTGATACAGTTTGAATTTAGTTGGCGCGATGGCTAAGAGTAAAGTTGCCTATAAACGGCAGAAAATGTGTAAAGTTTGGGACCGTTACATTCTAACAAAAGAAGAGAACAAAGTACTGTGTAAATACTTCAAGGGTGACTTGGCGTACCATAGCAGTAAGAGCTCAATGATCCAGCATCAGAAAACATCCACGTTGTTTCAACAAGCATCGCTGAAACAAGATAACATCACCTAAAGCCTCTATACATTGATATTCGGCAATTTTAATACTGTATTTGTAGCGATGTTATGATGAGGTTTGACTAGATATGTCTATCTTTGATTTTTTTTTTTGTAGTAAACTTATTCACGTTTAATTGCAAGAGAGCCTTGTTCACACGTAGCCGGGTATGTCACAACACGGAGATATTTTTCTACGGTTTTGCCTGTCATCCACACGTAAATGCAGATTTTCAGCACCAAAAACGAACCTTTAAAAAAACTCTGCCCAAAATGGAGAACAGCGTTTTGACTGTTTTCAGTATCTGCGTGTGGACGGGTGAAAAGAGTTTTCAGTGCTGTAACTTCACTATCTGACAGAAAATGCTCCAACATCACAGTTATAGCATCAAAAATCATCAGACTTAATGCTGTGCTGTGACCAAAGTAAAAAAAAAAAAAGAAATCTTTCTCACTCTCTCCTGAAACAGAAACTCCTGTGAGTGTTTAGAAATATTAATAGTTACAATTCCTAAACATCCAGGGGCGTATCCAGGAGGTTTTAAAGAGGGGGTAAAAGGGGCCCAGGGTGGGTTTGGGACTGTAACAACAAAATAAAAGCAGAGATGTTCTTCGAGTGGGGAACCAATCTGAGCTGGTCACATTTTCGAGTTTTCAACTGTTAAAAGGACATTTAAAGTAATTTTGTTTTACTAAGTTTTATGTGACAATGTTGTCTCAAACTCTGCTTGCTTTTCAAAAAATGTAAGTTATTGGTGAAAAACAAAAACACTGCAACTTTTCACTAAATCATTTTCATAAAAAAGTGGATGAATTGTTTAGCTTAACTTACATTATTGCTGATGACTGTTATTTTGTCAAATAAATAAATACTGTAAATGGGCTTAGTTTTGGAGCCAAGAGTCGGAGTTCTGTTTTTTTGGGAGATAAAATTAAACTGTTTGATAATTTTACAGTCACAGAATTGTCATAATGAATGATTTGTTTTCGTCTTTAAAAACCTAAAAACATTCTCCAATTCATCAAATCGATAGAGTGCTAGATTAATTGATTACAAAAAGAATCAATAGCTGCAGCCCTAATCTCTGACCACATCCACCCAGAAATGTTTTTTTTTTTTAACTATCCTGAAACGTAACTGACGCTTCAAAACATGAATTATAATATCAGCAGCTGACTCTGCTGCTGATTAAATCTCCTGGTCTGCGTAGCTGCAGTGAGCTCTCCCTGATTGTCAACAGTGTGTGTGCGCAGGGTGGTGCAGCAGCAGCGCCGCTCGTTCTGAACAGACTATTAGCTCAAATCACATGAGACAACTCAATGGATCTAAGCACACTGCTAAGCAGAGGAGAATAGATTATCCAGGAGTAACTCATAGCAAAGAGGGAGACCGTTGTGCCAAATACCTCTCTGCCTGCGGCGTGTGGCATCCTGAAGACTGTAACTCTGGTGTTGAGTCCTGCTGCGGACAGTAGCAGTAACCGGTCTTGTTTGGTTATGCTGCCTAAACTTGGTGGTAAACTCAATCTAAGCATAAATACCGGCACCATTTTTGTTTCATGTTACTGATTTTAGTAAACAGAGACTGTGTAAGGGTAGTGTTCCAGTTAGCCAATCAGAGGACATAAACTTGCATGTCATTAATCTTACTGGGCAAGCCCCCCACATCTTCTTGAGTCCCGACGCCCACTCCCTCACTGAAACTGGCATAAACTGAAATAGACTGGGATGTTTTTGTTTTTTTTTGACAGAAACTGACTCAGGTGACATTCTTTAACAATAACATAAAAATATTGCAAAAATGTTTAATTAACAACTATTTTGTTCAACATTGTACAAACCTTAAGATCAAACTATTCCCAATAATCTTTCCAAAGCTTTACTGACTACCTCATTGACAAACAAGAAATTCCCTGTTGTCACACAGTACATCTATCTTATAAATGGAATGACATTGTGACTCGTGAAGGAGAAGATGAACAGCAAAGAAGGAGACTGTTGAAAAGACTGGAGGAATCACATATATGGGCAATGGCATGACTAACAGCGAACAAAGGAGGCCTTTGTCTTGTGTAACAGGTTAGCTAACTAACAAGAGGATTGAAGAGCAGTGGAGTCAACACTTCCTAACTTACTTTTTTTAAATCAAAACCGGTAATTTCAACATGTACAATTGTCCTCTCCCCAGCCTATGTATATTAATATTTGTAATGAGGTAAAGCGCTTGTAAATCAGTTAATGTTTCACTGAGTTAGAAGTATTTTTAAGTAAGCTGATCACTCGCCTTCCAACTGCTACCATAGAGTGGGGCCCGTCAGATGACTGCAGTAAGATGGCCGCTATTTAGCTATGCTGCCGAATCCCGCTGGCGTCCTCTAGTGTTTATATTAGTCTGTTTGTAAGACCCAGCTTTTATTTTGATAAGTAAATCTGCATGTTTGCTAAATACTTAGCTCTGACCTGGCCAGTTTAGCTTGCTAGCTAAGTGTTGAGTTTGAAATCTACATTTGTAAATAAAAAAATAATATAGACATAAATAAGACATAAAAAAATTTCCTCCATTTTGCTCTTTCATCAAAGGGTTAATTACCCAGATAATTACTATTAATATTCGCCTTTGTAACTTTACAAACAGCAACCATAATTTAGTGACATTGTATCTTTTGAATGTGGATGTTATCACACTATTGGATCATAATTACATTCCTATCAAAATGAATATGGCATAAACTTGATTTGAGAACTAATTAAAAACAGTAATTTCTCTGACTCTTCTTTTGTATCATTTATGATCGCAGTTTGGAGAAATGAGACTCTGGCATTGAACAAAAAGGCTTCAGTAGTTTGTGGTAAAAATGTACACAACAACCCGTCACCAGCACAACGAGGCACAGACCA
The DNA here is from genome assembly GCA_028564705.1 of Apricaphanius iberus. Lineage (NCBI taxonomy): Eukaryota > Metazoa > Chordata > Actinopteri > Cyprinodontiformes > Aphaniidae > Apricaphanius > Apricaphanius iberus. The sequence goes on along the minus strand of JAPXFQ010001133.1, from coordinate 33,644 downwards.
TTTGGGAAGATTTCAACTGATGCAAATACTCCTCCTTGTAGCTCAACCCTCAGATGCACTTCTTCTAAAGCATGGTTTATGATTTATTGCAAATAGGCATAGTTTGAAAATAAACTAAACACAATAATTTAGGTGGTTAGAATTAATATTAAGAATTTTACCAGTTTTGCGTTGCAAAAACGCTTGTCTGCTTGATCTGCGCTGAGGATTTGTGCGAATGAGGTGTTTGCGGCGCGTGAAAAATTCTGCTCAAGTTGAAAAAGTCTGAACTCCAGCTTCAATTTGCGCTGCGTCAACCAATCAGGGGACAGAGTTTCAGTGATTCTGTGACTGTCATGGAGTCACAGCCTCAGCAGGACATGGAGGAAATACTGCTAAACATCGTGGCTAATCACCCCGAGCTAGATGACACAAGCTGTTTTCAATACAGAGATAGGAAAAAAAAAATTATAAATAGGTGTAACTATTTAGACAGGAATGCTCTTAAGATGTTTGTGGGTGGCTCTTAAAAGAGCCGTTGTTGCTCTAAAAGCACCTCTCGGCCTAGAAGTGAGCCTGGAACGGCCTCCTCACCTGGTTTCCTGGTAGCAGATCCCGCACCACGCCCCACGCTGCTCAAATATTATAAACTTTTACGAACCGCAGACAGATGGACAGCTGCTCAGAAATGTAGTTGGTGTGTCGGCAGGCAAAGCTTGGACCTTCGTGGCGCATTTTGACGCTTTTGGTGTTCACACAGCGCAAGTCCTACTTTGACTGACTCTTGCAGTCTCAAAATATTTCAACCCCCCTGAATAGAAGACAAACACACATGTAGTGTTTGTCACACCTGATGCAAGCAGACAAGAACTTTATTAGCTCAGAAATATGGTTCTGTTTTGATGAGTCAAAAGCCCAGCGAGGAAACTGGTTTAACAATCTTTAATCTTCATAGAGAGCATCTGAAAGCCAACTTCCCTAGTTTAAAGTGAAAGGAACCTAGGAGTGGCATTCAGACAGTCATCAGTATCAGCTACCAGAGCCAATGAGGCTTTAGAATTCTCCTTTGTGGAATGATGGATCAAACCATGTTAGATCTAGGGATCAGTGGTATGTCTGCCATACACTGGAGGTAAACCAAGAAAAGCCTTCTCTGCCTGCAGTGAAGCATGGTGGTGGTTCAGTGATCAACACTTCCTAGCTATTCCAACTCGCTGTGGAGGCCCCGACTGGGCTTGTTTTATACTTCACAGCGAAAGAACAGCTGACATCAGCAATAAGGGCTGAGCCCAATTCAGATTTAACTGCAGTTTAGAGCTTTAACCTGAAGAGGGTGCCACACTGACAGCGTTTTACTAGAACACAAACATTTTTACTTAAATGTACCGAAATACCAATAATAACTACCATATACGTAGACAGTACTATTAGACAGTTGCTCATCAGTAGGACAGGGTATCTGGGGGTTAGTAACTCTTTAATTTTTTATTTTTTTGGTTGAATTAGGAAAACTAATTTATAACAGTTATGCTTAGCTTTTTGAATTGATCTTGTTTCTTAAATGATTGTAAGCGGTTTCTGTACGCTTGTATGTAGGGATGGTTACCGAAACCCAGTATTAAATTGGTCCCGGGCTGATTCTAACAGTCCACCGATAAGCTTCAGCCTTATCAGTCCTCTTAACGGTAAAATTAAGGTCATATTCATCTTTTGTGGGAGATGTAAACACAAGCCAAACACTGTATTGGCAGCCCCCTCCTCTTTAACACATGGCGGGGAACTGAAGGTGGGAAGAGCGACTGCTGCACTCTGACTAGAAGCTCCGTGAACTAGTAGTTACACAGAGACGATGGCAGAGTGAACAAAACGATCCATATTTTGGCTTCCTTTTACAAAAATAGAAGCCGACAATTCACACTGTCACAAATGCAATAAAAGGGTTACTTGCAAGGCCAGAACACGAGTACTTTGACCAACACTTTTTTTAAATACACCAAATACAAACAGAGAGATGCAAAATTTTTGACTGCCTGAGTGCTGCAGCATTAGGATGCAGCGGTACAGAAAATGGATGTGTGGATGTTATATTGTTGTTCTCAATGTTCTCAGGGCTTATTTTGCACAATACACTTTAGCATTCAAGATCTTTTATTTTGGTTTGTAATTGCATTGTTTTATGGGGAAGTTGTTTGATATTTTTTTATTTGAATACCTTCAACTTTTTTAAATAGACAACCTAGTATTTTTCATTTTTGATGATAAAGTTGTTTATATAGTGTTTTTATGAAGTTATTCATTTTGTACTTTTTATTTTGTATTTATTTATTTTCTGTGTTTTGCTGTTCCAGTTGTTAAAAAGAAAACAAGTATAGTTGATTATTTGTGTTTTTCCCTTTTGTTTTAGTCTTTCAAAAAAAAAAAAAGTACCAATAAGGATACCGATAAAGTACCGGATCGATAAGGAGTATCTTTAAGAGTGGTAGTATCGGTAAATCCTTAACGATACCCATCCCTACTTTTATGTGATCTGGAACAATAAACAGAATCTGTTTTGATGTGTTGTCACTTTTGTCCTGTCAATCAGCTAAAGATTCATTTAGCATCTCTGCTAGTTAAGATGTAACTCATGGCTTTTTAAATGCAGCTTTTTTTCTTTAGCAGTTAGCTGTGCTGCTAATGTTAGCTTGCACATAAGCAATAACAACGCATGGCTTTCCAGTTTCATGTTTTTTTATTACTGTGCCTCTTTAATACAGCACTAAAGCTTGTTATTTATTTGCAGTGAAGATTTGAGTTTATGGGAATCCTCTGATCATATGCTAAAATTGTTTGCCATAATTTTTTTTATCCATTTTGCTACTTGTTGAGTATCTTAAAATTAAGCTAGTTTAATATTTTCAACATTTTTCCTCCTCAGTTTGTTGACTCAACCAAGGAGCTTGTCCACCTTCAGTGCCCTTCGTGACATCACCTGGAGAGATGGCTGCTACTGATGTTCAGACGTGCATCACAACCCTGCTGGCTGGGGCGATGTGGCTGCACCTCTACATCTAGTTCCCCTTCTAAACCTTCTAGACTTGGGAGCAAAAAGTGTCCGAAAGGACATCAAATCAGAGATCCTGCATAGAATGGTTGAATACTGTCTCACATGAAATATCTCCTAGAAAATATGCAGAATTTTTTTCGGAGAAGGCGGGTAATTTTTCTGGATTTGTGTGTGATGAATGCCGGTGAGGTTGGTTCTTCTGTGCCAAAAGTGAACCGTTTCCTATTGCTCCTTGTGCAATAAACTGCTGCCTGTTGGTTAAAAATATTACTAACCAGCAAAGAGGGCTGCCAGTTTTTTTTTTTTTTTATGAAATGAGCCTCTGATACTGTTCCTACTCTTAATATTTATTTTAAATAGACCAATTTGACTAATCTAGTGTAGTTGCGAGCAATGCTGCTTATGTGAATCCCTGTTGGTTTGGGCACATTTTGTCTAATTTTATTATTAGTAGAGTATTATGTATTTGTTTAACACATCTAACTAAATATGCATATATCTGTTTCCTGATTGCAATATTAAAACTATAATTTGACCAAAATGGAAATATCTGAATGTGTTTGCAGCAGTGTCTCACTGTGATGTCACCAGAATTTGTGTATATTAACACTTAGAGAGAACCTGATCTTGTTGCACTTTGCAGAAATCTCACCAATGTTTTTGTTTACTGATGTTTGCACTGAGAATAAATCTGGTGTATTTATATTAAAACCACATAAATCTATTTTTTTTAAGATCTAACAGTTGTACACTTTTTTATGTAACACCTCCAGTTTGTTTAACTTTTGTTTTAAATCGATGTTAAAAGGGCACACCTTTCACAATTAACACTTCTTTTTGTTACTGTGAACTGCAAGCATTTTACTAAAACGTAATAAACTTAATATATTCGTCAACTTCCCTGAATGTTTATTCTATATTTTATAGCAAATGTTAGCCATTAAAAAAGAGATTTCCTTGCCACCAAGTGTTTTTGTTTTGTTTAGTTTTTTTTTTAAGGCTCTTATGTTAAAAGGACAAAGTTGGCCATTCAGTTTTACCTAATAAGGGAAGGAATTAATAGATACTTTCTGTTCCACCACCTGGATTTTTTTTTGTACAATATACCCTTTAAATGTCTTTGAGGTTTCTCGAGGTTATTAGAGGAGAGTGATTTTGTGCAGCTGATTTAGGCCTGGTTCACACTGCAGGATTTTTAGGCTGATTTTGCCCCAATTAGAGGGATAGCTTTTAGGATAATCTTAACCATAACAAGTTTATCTATAAATCACACTTTATGACCACTTGAGACCATGGTGCTGTACATAAAAAAAAAACATAGATAAAAATAACCTTAATGGATAAATAAAAAGAATAAAATAGCACTTTAAAAAAATGATACAAATACAGCAGATATTTCTGCTGTGTGTTCAGAGCGTTCTACTCAGAAAGAAATCGGGACCACTCCGATCACAAACAGGATTTTCAACATTTTGGCTTGTCTTATCGCGATGTAACAACGTGTGGTGAGTTGTGAGGACAAATGAGCATGCAACCTGTTGAATGTAACATCCAGCCAATCAGAAAGTAAGGTGATGGGCAGGGATACACCTCAGAAAGGTTAATTGAATCCCAGACGGTTGTGGCAGATGACCGCTTGTATTGAGCCAGGTTCTGCTTCTGGTTCTGTCGCGGTGTTTTTTCCTGTTAAAGGGGAGTTTTTCCTCTCCACTGTCACTACATGCTTGCTCAGTATGGGGGATTGCTGAGGAATCGCTGTGGTTGGAGTCTGCATGATTCGGGCACAACCTCACGTTGATGACTCATCTCAATCTACTTTGATTCCTTAAATAAAAAACTTTTAACTGATTGGAATGTTTGTATAAAACTAGGCTTAAAATAGTTAGCTGTAATAAGTAGTTAGAGACAGGTTAGACAGGTAGCTAGGAAGAGACAGGTTAATGTTAGTAGTCAGGTAGAGTAGCTAGGTAGAGATAGACTAATGTAAGCCAGGTAGAGAGTGTTAGTAGATAGGTCTCCTAGTAGCTAGGAGACAGGTTAATGCTAGTAGCGATGCTGCTTTAGGCTGTTGGAGGACATTATTAGAGTCAGTTTCTACTTTCTCTCCTACTTCTCCCCAACTGCATGATGTGCTGTCAATTCAAGCACTAACCTGTTTTCCTCTTAGTCTCTTCTTACAGTAGGTGCTCCTGACCCGCCCTGCCTGACGACCCTGACAAAGATGGCGTTCCAGTGGAGGAACGTTCTCCACGTCCTGCTACCAACTTCTGCTTCTGTATCAGTTCTGTTGCTCTTTCTGTGTCTCTGCTGCATTCTCCAAACTCCAGACGGTCTCGGCAGATGACCGCTTGTGCTAAGCCTGGTTCTGCTGGAGGTTTCTCCTGTTAAAAGGGATTTTTTCCTTTCCACTGTCGCTTCATGCTTGCTCAGTGTGAGGGATTGCTGAGAAGTCACCACGCAATCTTCTGTGGTTCTCTAATTCCATTCCGGCTATTAATGCTGCGTTCACACCGCACAGTTTGTCTGCGTCAGGCAACGGACTCAACGCATGTAGTTTGACGTATGTACTTTGGCTTCCAAAGCTTGCTTCTGAGCAAAAAGGAGCGTCTGGGCGGCGCTTCCTCTGTTGCCGCATGTTCTGAACTATCGCAGATCTTAACGACAGACTGGCTTGGCTTTTTTTGCTAGATAAAGCTAGACAACGTTGACGTCGGGTGCCTTAGCGCTCTTTCTTCAGTTGCATTCTGTGTTTGGGGAGTTTAACCATTTGCTCCAAAAGCTGCTTATGGATGAGGTTTGCCTTCAGCAGTCCTTCCGTCTGTCCAGCGCCCAGTTTGATGACCTCCTGGGCCGCATCGGAGCTCAAATCTCCTACCAGGACACCAACTACAGGTGCTCTATTCCTCCTTAGGAGTGCCTGTCCATCTGTCTTCGGTAAGTGTTTGTTTTTAATGATCTTGGACAGGTTGTACTGTAAAACTGAATTTCCCCTCGTGGGACGATAAAGGATTATTCCATTCAATTCAAAACTGTTCTATTTAAGGAATACAAGCAGATTGCGATTAGAATAGTTTAACGTTGCATACACACCGAATGCGATAGACGTAACCAGAGAGTCTGATTTACATGTAAAGTCAATGGAGGAGAACGCTGAAGTGGGACTGGGGATCCTGTGTCACGAAAAAGCTTTTCTGCTTGATTTGCGTGACCAAGTAGCACAGCTGGTGCGTTTCAGGCACAACCGAAAATATGCGCTGCATTTTGTGTCTGCCGCAGAAGTTGGAGAAATCTCAACTACAGCTTAAATTCGCACCGCGACAACCAATCAGCTGACAGGTGTCAGTGATGCTGTGACTGAAGGTCACAGCATCAGCAGGACATGTATACTGATAAACACAGTGTCTAATCACCCTGACCCTATTTAGACAGGAATGCTCATAAGAGGTTTGTGGGTGGCTCTTAAAAGAGCCGTTGTTGCCACAAAAGGCCCCCTCTCTCCGCTGGGAAGTGAACAGCTTCCTCACCCAGACACCCAGGCCTGGTAATGGCTCCACCACAGCATGTCCATGCCGCTTGCATATAAACTTTTACTTACAGCAGACTGATGGGCAGACGCTCAGCTTGGTAGTTGGTGTGTCGGCAGGTAAAGCGTGGACCTTTGCGGCAAAAACTGGGCAAGGAGCCGAGGTGTTTATTGATCCCTCAGCTCGACTCGTAGCTAGGAGACCATAATCCACCCGGCAGCTGCACTCACACATACTGGGCTCGATGGAGATGGTGCTCCGCTCCCAGGTTCTGGATCCTTCCACCGCTGCTCGACTGGGTCTTTCCCCGCAGCAGCGGTCCCAACATTTAACTTGGTCTGCTCATAGACCAGAGTCCCCTGATGCTCCTGGATGGTCGGAAGAAGGAGGGAGGGAGGAGGCCAGCAGAGCGGTCCCGGTCAGGATCTTTTCACATGTAAATGGAATATTTTAAAGTGCGCTTTGGATACGCTTCAAGGTGCAAATGAGCAAGCGACCAGCTAGGGGTGTGTCACGCTTTTTGGTTGCGTGTAGTACCGTTAGTGCCGTGCTTAAACCAGACTGATAAATATCAGAGCGGTTAGTCATTGTTAGGAATTTATTTAACTGTTGAAACACACCTTTTTCATTTTGCTGTTAGATTCAATTCAATTCACTTTTATTTATATAGCGCCAGTTCACAACAAATGTCATCTCAATACAATTATACAAACATTCCAATCAGTTAAGTTTTCTATGTAAAGAATCCCAGCAGATTGCGTTGAGTTATCGGCGTGAGGTGGTGCCCGGATCATGCAGACTCCAACCACAGCAATTCCTCAGCAAACCCTCATACTGAGCAAGCATGTAGCGACAGTGGAGAGGAAAAACTCCCCTTTAACAGGAAGAAACCTCTGGCACAATCACAACCTGGCTCAGTACAAGCGGTCATCTGCCACGACCGTCTGGGGGTCTGAGAAGACAGAAAAGAGACAGCATGGAGGATCCTCTGTGACTTTGAGCATCATCTGGACCAACGCTCCCCATCCAGAAGGGGGCATTATAGCTGAGCAGGGTACCAGACCGTGTGGAGCTTCTATGAGGAGGAAAACACTGAGAGAAAACTGGGTTAACAATTGCATTAACATTAGGAAAAATATATCTGGAAAGTAGTAGAAAAGAAAAGTAGAAGGTGTGTTAGGGTCAGTTTAGTCTGAAAAAGGATAATTTTTTTCCCTAATTCTTAAGTCTATTAGCAATGTACGGTGTGAGGGAGATGGAGTTAGGGAGGGCTGCCGGATCGGGCTGAACACTCCATCTCCCTCTACTCCCTGCCTGGAAATCCAGGAGGAAAGAAGGAGGTAAGTGGGTAAGTATTGTATTGCTTATGCATCTCTCCTTGCTCATAGGACTGCGTCCTCTCCAGAATCTATGTATTAGAGAGATAATATTATTGGTAAGTGATATAACTGGAGTAGATAAAGGCCCGCTCTTCCGAAGACTCTGGCATTATCTTTGTCCATCACTTTCTAGCCTTAAAACCTGGTTATAAATCTTTTACTGTCCTGATTCATGATTCAACCTTTGTTCAATTCTATAATCATTTTATTCTGGTAAATTAATACATTACTGTTAGAAATCGGAGAGGGATTGTAAGGTCTAGTGTCTATATAAGTAACTATAAGCTTTATCAAAAAGGAAGGTTTTAAGCCTAGTCTTAAAAACAGACAGAGTATCTGCCTCACGGACTAAAACTGGGAGCTGGTTCCACAGGAGAGGAGTCTGATAACTAAAAGATCTGCCTCCCATTCTACTTTTTGAAATCCTAGGAACTACCAGTAGATCTGCATTCTGAGAACAAAGTGCTCTGTTAGGAACATATGAAACAATCAGGTCTCTGATGTACGATGGAGCTGATTATTAAGGGCTTTATACGTAAGGAGGAGGAACTTAAACTCTATTCTGGATTTAACAGGGAGCCATTGGAGAGAAGCCAAAACAGGAGAAATGTGATCTCTCTTTTTAGTATTCATCACCTGTTAAATAGGAGATTAGAGATTGGCCTGTAGTTCAGCATCAATGTGTTGTCCAGGAATGTTAACTATTGGAATCAAATCAGACTTAAGGACAGGGAAAAGTTTAAGAAAAAAAGGAGGTAAGATAATGAGGCAGCAAAAAGAGAAGCTTATTTGGTCAATGGTTTCATCAAGATTTGATTGTTTAGTTGTATGAAATCAGACATTTTCTATACATTGATGTTAAATGGGAATGACATTGATTGTGGGTTTGGTGCTGATTTACATATGGACCCTTTAATTGTTAGAATATTTTTTGTAAAAAAGCTGGACAATTCATTGCAAGCCCTGGTGAAATTTATTTTTGGGCTGCTGTCACTGGAGGGTCATGCCCCATTTCCACTAGTGCCGGTACAGTATGGAATGGGACGCTATGGTGTGTTTCCATTACCTGCGTCCGTTCCGAGCCAACCCCAACCAACCCTTTTCTTTCGGACTTCCTCTGCCTTGGTTCCAAGCATGCCGAAGTGACCCGAAATGCTTCTATCTGGTAACATGATATCCCTCTCATTCTTACACAGAAGCGGTGGCTGCTGATTGGTCTGGAGTTGTTTGTTTGTCTCAGAGTAAGCTATATTTTAAAGTTTCAAATAAGCAGAACACAGCAGTTTACTGCAAGCAGCCTAAAATTTTAAAGAAATCAGTGTGAGTAGTGAATCATATATGTTTTAAACAACGTGGGGATCCATCCATCCATCCATTTTTTGAACCGCTTATTCCTCAAAGGGTCGCGGGGGGGCTGGTGCCTATCTCCAGCTTTCAACGGGCAAGAGGCGGGGTACACCCTGGACAGGTCGCCAGTCCATCACAGGGCCACACATAGAAACAGACAGGACAAACAACCATACCCGCACACACCCACACCTAAGGACAATTTAGAGTGAGCAATCAACCTGACAGTCATGGTTTTGGACTGTGGGAAGTATATATATTATTGAATCCATGCATTCCATCATGTTGTCATGTTGGCAGAATGGTTAGTGTTAGTGACTCCGTTCAATAGGTCCAGGTTCACATCTTGCTACTGTGGTTCTTAAATTCTTTTTCACAGTAGGTTCAGGTTCACAGCCATTCTTCCTGGTTTCAGAAAATACTTTTTTTATTTTATTTTATTTTTTTTGTAGGTTTTTTATTTCAATAAATTAAACCAAAAACACAATTTTAATGGCAGAGCAGTACTCTTAATTTAAGAATTTTCAATGCAGTGTTTATTTATTTTTGTGTCAAAATATAATTCCCCTGGCTAATATTATTAAACGATTCAATTCAATTCACTTTTATTTATATAGCGCCAGTTCACAACAAATGTCATCTCAAGGCACTTTACAACAAAAGTCATCTCAATACAATTATCATTATTATCATATTATCATGAGGTTGTGCCCGGATCATGCAGACTCCAACCACAGCAATTCCTCAGTAATCCCTCATACTGAGCAAGCATGTAGCGGAAAAACTCCCCTTTAAAAGGAAGAAACCTCTGGCAGAACCCTGGCTCAGTACAAGCGGTCATCTGCCACGACCGTCTGGGGGTCTGAGAAGACAGAGAAGAGACAGCATGGAGGATGCTCGGTGACTTTGAGCATCATCTGGACCAACGTTCCCCATCCAGCAGGGGGCATTATAGCTGAGCAGGGTACCAGAAAACTGGGTTAACAATCGGGTTAACTTCAGAAAAAATATATCTGGAGAGAAGTAGAAAAGAAACGTAGAAGGTGTGTTAGGGTCAGCTGAGTCTGAAAAAGGATAATTTTTCCCCTAATTCTTAAGTCTATTAGCACTCCATCTCCCTCTACTCCCTGCCTGGAAATCCAGGAGGAAAGATGGAGGTAAGTTGGTAAGTATTGTAGTAAACAAGGGCCAAACCCTCTTATTTTACAGGATTAAAGGTTCAGAATAGAGGATGAATATTTACAGAAACACTTGGAGGTAGGGCTGGGTGATATGGCTTAAAAATTAAATCTCTGATTTTTTTTTTATACCAAATCCAATTTTAGATTTTAATATTTTTTTTTCCTGCCTGTTGTTTTTTCCTAAGAAGAAATAGCAAGTCACAAAAAATATTTTTTAAACACTGCTTTTATTGCAATCATCCTGTCCTGGAGCTGACTAGAATTTAATGTCCAACTTAAAACAAGCTGCAACGCATCCTTGTAAAACAAGATAGCTAGATTAACATCACTCTGAGCTATGGAAGTCTAATTAGTGCATAGTTTTTAAAAAAAATCTCTGTTTTCCAAAAAATTACATCTTCAACAACAGAAGAGAGATGCTGTTTGCTGGAGCTTTTGTTAAGCTAAGTCCGCCCACGTCCTCGCCCTCTACTGTTCTTTTGAAATGGTAATGGTATCACAACCTACCTGTTCCAGGCCGTACTGCACTGGCCCTAGTGGAAATGGGGCATTAGTTAGTCTCTCGACATATTGCAAAAAAAATTCCATGCCTTTTAAATGTCCTTGTTTATGATTTCAAAAAATAAAGACTCCCTTCTATCTTTCTAAATTACGCAATTTTGTTCAGTCTGTCTTTGTATATCTCATAGTGAACCTAGTCGAGTTTTCCTCAGCGTTCTCTGTGCTATAACACTTCCTTTATTCAGTATGTACCAGTTGATCACTAGTCCATGAAGACCTTTTTCTACTATATAGAATCTGATGGGGTGGGGGGCATGAACACGGTTATTGGGAGCAGATCTTTTACTTTATGAAATATATTAATTTTATCCCTACTATGTATGTTTTACTGTGCTGTAAACTCACATTGATCTGTATATTTTTATTTATAAATCATGTCTATTTTAAATTCTTGGTCATCACACCTACCCAGGGTCTGCAGGTGGAAATTAGCAATCTGCTTGAACCTGGCACAAAGCATCTGTCTTGACTCTGTCTTGTTCAATGTATTATTGTGCTTGTCCCTGTTATAAATGAAATCAATCAAATTCAATCAAACCTGATACTACTTTAACTGTAGTCAGAGAAATTGTATCAATGATGTCTGAAACTTTAGAGAGAAATTTATTTACCAGTTTGTTTACTGAGTTTGTGTTAAAAGGTTTCAACTGAAGTGACCTTGAGAAAACACCTTTTTCATAGAGGGAACCAAGCCTGCCTTCAAGCGGGTCAAGGGTTCAACATGGAAGATGGAGTCAAATACTCCTTTAAGCTTTGAAGTGATGGTGTATTTCTACCAGTAATCAAATTAAACTGTCTGGATATTGACTTGAAAAGGTAAATCAAAAGGTCAACAATATGGGCTCTATAAAAATTACTTTTATTAGATTTTTTCCCCCTGAATTTAGAATTTACAATAAAAAATGCAAGTAGTAATAGTAACAAGTTGATTGATTTGTCTTCAATAGCAAACATTCCAATTAGAATCAAGTTTAATCAACAGCATTTAATAAATGTAAATACTAACACACAGGTTGCACATGAAGAATCTGGGTTCTTTCTTCCTAAAAATAGTGTAAGGGTGTGATTCTTGTTCTTTATGGCTTTATGTAACAGAAAAACATGAATGCTTGTTTCATTTTAGATTATAACAAAATCATTAATAAATCTGAGAGAACAATGATTGTGGGTTTTTCAGTTTGAAAATACCTTATGCAATTCAATGAAAACAGTACTATTTCATTTTTAATGAGGAAATTAAACTAAAACGGGAGTTTGCCAATGAACGAGAACAAGACCTCAATGATGACGTAGGAGCTCCTTTCTTATCAAAGATCTTGTGTTGTTAAAGACGCCTCACTCATTTTTTCCCCATATAACAGCCTGGCCGAAATATACAACAGTTTACCACAACATATTCTGTTATTAATTGACATGACGTAAAAAAAAATCTATCTGACTTATATAAAAAAATCCATAAAGCTAGGCTGCTTCACCAATTGTACTAAGCTGTGAGCTATACCTAGTAAGTAAGCTAAACATATTGATTCCAGTTAATCGTGCTTTGAAGCATAAAGATTGCATTTACTGTGAAGCCAACAGAAGTGAAATATTTAATACAAGAGTGGACAAAAGAAGTCAGAAATGAATGAAAAACCTAAAAAGATAATAAATATTGATCAGCATAATAATTGTGATTAAATCAACAGTGGACAAAAGTAAAAATTCTAAACGAAAAAAGAAAAGAAAAAAAACAAGAATAGAAAACAAGAAAAAAAAGGTTTGGAAAAGAACATTTAATTGCCTTGCAACTAGACGTGACAATATTTTTTTTTACCAATAGTCACCCTTCTATGGATAGTTTACCAGCTAATTTAAATAATAAAACAGATTTTGTACATTAATGTTAATTTTAATATATCTGAAAGCCACTAAACCGACCTGAACAAGCAGGTTGTTATATTCCAGGCAGGGAGCAGAGCATCTGTTTAACACAGACGGTCTTGGAACACACTCCCAGCCTCAGCACCACCGCATCTTTTCCTCACGCGCCTCTCCCCCTCCCTGAGCCCTCGTGACGCGCATTAACAAACAGCAGATCAGAGCGGACTTCGTCCTGCTGCTCCTCGCGCTCTCTGCCTCGTTATGTCTGTGACCCTGCCGTCATGTCCGCTGCTTATATCCGCTACCTGCCGTCGATGCTGCTCCTCTTTCTGCCCTCATCGCTGCTGCTGCTCTGCTGGCTGGATGTCGGCCCGCTGAGAGCGGCAGCGGAGGAGGGCGGAGGCCCGTCCTCACCCCTTTCTCTGTTCGGGGACAATGGTCTCCCAGCCGCTACGGGAGACACCTCAGTTCCAGCTGCAGGTAAACATACCTTCCTCCTGCTCGTTGCTCTGGAAGCCTGCAGAAAAACAGTTTTTGTTCTCCATCTGATAGGAGACCGTATGTTGTCAGTTGTGATGTTTACATTCATTAAGAATGGATAATTGATGATTAATAATGATCCAATCAGACCGTTTAGCCCTTATGCAGCAGTATTAGTGATGACCTTGTAGGTTATAGGTGAAGCTCCTGGACCTGCTGCTCTCACTTTGTTTTAGTGTAATTTTCCAACATCCCAGTTGTGTTTGCTTCATCACTTTTTCACTGTGACGTGTGCAGCTCTGATTTCCTCCTCCTCCTTCTTGCTCTCTCCTCAGAAGGCCAGTTTTCACTAAAGGTGCTGGTGAGAGACCTGGTGACCCGTCGGCCGCTGGCAGAAGCCTCAGTGGACGTTTACCTGAACCACACTTTGAGGAGTTCAGCCCAGACAGGGACGGACGGCGAGGTTGTCCTCTGGGTGCCATACAACCCAGGGGTTGGTCTGACTCTGCTAGGCAATAAAGAGGGATATGTACCTACCCCCCTGCCCTGGAGCACCACCAAGAGACCAAGTAAGTGAGAAAGCTGGTACTGTAAGGAGCACCTTATGGCTGCTGGGCCTTATTTACCGTAAAGTCAGCAGAACCGTCAGTCTGATTCACAGCTGCATTATTCATGAGCATTGTAGATTCATAACATGTCTGCAACAGCATGTATCAGTGAGATTTGCTTTCTGCTTGTTTTATTGACTCTGTCCATGTGACACTGGTGCATAAACTGGGGGGCTGGGGGCCCCTGAGACAAAGGGCCCCTCTCTATTGTCCTGTGTCTCCTTGTGGGTGTAGATTAACTAAGACTCAGCAGGGAGGTGGAGGTTAAAATGAAGGATGGAGCAGGTGTTTTATGGCTTCTGGTTTTTAGACACCTCCCTTTAGAGCTTGTGAGCCAGACTAGGGAGTCCTGAGGGAACACGGGACAATGATGATGCCATCTAGTGGTCAATTTAGTAACTATCATGATTACTCTTTGCCATGTATATTGTTGTCCAACTATACCTTTAGACTCTTTGTATGGGGGTACTTTTGGTGCTAAAGTATTTGTGCCTTGTAACAGAGAGGTTGAAGTCACAGAGGAAAACTCTAGCAGCTTTGCAATTGTTGCTTTTTTCAGTCTTTCACAAATAACAGCAACATCTCTTCAATTTCTTAAGTACAAAAAAAACAAATTGCAATCTTTCTTTTACTTAACAAAATCTTACAATGAAAGTTTTGCCCCAGTTGAACCAAAACATACAGTGCAAATCACATCCACATACCTGTGTGTCAAAACAAGGACTGCTGTAGCTCAGTGCTGGAGTTCTAGGTCTTTGACCCAGATATCGTGGCTTTGGTTCTTGCCTGTTACATGCAGTGTGCAAAAAAAAATAAAAAATGAAAAGGTGTGGCTTGTAAAGAAGTTTTATTGACTCAGATTTGCGGTTTTGTGCAGTTGTATATTCCAATTTCTTTCTGTGAGCAACAAAAAAAGCACAATAAGTTCTTGCTTTTCACACAGGTATGTCGATGTTTCACACCATTTATTTTGGATTGATTTGGACAAAATTGTAAGATTTTTCTGTAAGTTGTGACTGAAAGAACACAACTGGTATATTGTAACTAAGAAATCAAACAGATGTTGAGCCAGTTGTACATTCGGCATCCTAGAGGGATATAAAAGTATTAAAGAACACATACACAACAATGGCATATGACTAAGGCAGTGTATTAATCCAATATAGAGTAAAAGCAGGATGGAAGCAGTATTAAAAAGAATAGTAATGAAACCCAAAGAATAACAGGCATAAACAGCAAATGCAATTAACACATTAAAGTACACGCAAAAGTAAAACTATCTGTTTAGCATGCAACTTATACAAAGTCTTATTTACATTCTTTGTAAAAGAGTAGACGTAATAGTGACACGGTTAATATTATTAGTAAAAGTATAAAACACGCGTTGATTACAATTAATAATCAAAGGACATAAAATGTAAGAACACAGATGGCCGCACAAGAGGTCAGTGTTGAAATGTTTGATTATTGATCAGCTAGTGTTTCAGATGGGCGTAAAGGAATAAGGTGTATGTGAAGATTTCTCTTATTGATGATCTTTGTGGCTTCTTATTTTTTCCGTCCTGTACAGCACCTTGTAAAATAAGTTATTTTCTGTTGATGGTACACCAGATGTAATGGAACATACTCCTTCCAACATGTACCATTTTTGTCTCATCATTTGACAGAATATTTTTAGCAAATATTTTGTTGATTGTCTGGATTTTTCTTTTTGTTTTCTTTTTTACAGTTTTCTCTGCTGTGACTTTGCTGCTGCTGCCCCACAGTCAGGGAAATATATGGCTGTTTGAAGACTCAGTACTCCTCACCAGGAAGCTACCTGGTAGGTTCAGTTTAATTTCAGGAAGAGAAAACTGACTTAAAGACACCTATTTAAAATATCTATTACTATTTATCTTTACATAGACAGCTCATCTCAACCAAAGGTGAAGTTCCCAAAGAACCTTCTCACGGTCTCTGATAAAAGCAACATCTCTTCATTGATGGCATACCTGACTGTGCCACAGCACCACCTAGCGAAGGACGGCGCCAACTGCACCCCAGGAATCATCAGCAGTAAATCAGGTTTTTTTTTTTATTTGTGCTAACAAAGGTTAAAGGTTGGACAAGGAACATCAGCATGATAGTGACATCAAGTATGACATCTTGGGTCTAGGTTGTAGTTACAACAATAAAAACATCATTCCAGCTGTTGGGTTGCCAGGTTTGCTGCCGATACGCCCAGTGACCAACCTGAACTGTGTCCATTGAGGAATGTATCCTAGAGGAGTTTAGCTAACAGCTAACTTTAGCTAAGTTAGCTAGTGAGTTAGCTTACCGATCCAGGAGGAAAGTCTCAGTTTCTGCGTGTGTTTGATGGCATATAAATGTTTTATATGGGTCCATCTAGTGTAGGCTTCACTTAAAACTACTCTAGTTTCTGTTAGCTAGCTATAAGTTAGCTAGTGAGTTAGCTTACTGTTCCAGGAGGAAAGTCTCCATTTCTGCGTGCGTTTGATGGGATATAAATGTTTTATATGGGTCCATCTAGTGTAGGCTTCACCTAAAACTACTTTAGTTTCCGTTCTTCTGCGGTCACTCCTCTCCTAAAATGGATAACAATATCTCTGCGGCTCTGAAGCAGCTGCTGGACTTGCTGACTCCACCATTCTTCAGAGTACCGGCCCAGCTGTGCCGACCATATTTTTAAACAATGTTTAAATCTAGGGTGAAAACCATTCTTTTTACCCGTGCATATGACAATTGAAAGTATTTTGTCTCCACTCTTGCTTTTTATTATAATTAATTATCTTTTTAGTATATATTTTTCTGTTTAGCTGTTTTCTTAATTTATGCAACTGTGAAGCACTTTAAATCGCCTTGTGTATGAATTGTGCTCTACAAATAAACTTGCCTTGCCTTGCTTTAATCATTCTGAACACTCAGGAGTCTGTTGATTTTTGACGCTCTTACTGTGATGTTGGAGCCTTTTTTGTCACAGATAGTGACGCATGGTACTTAAAACTGTTATCTGTCCACACGCAGATACTGAAAACAGAAAAAACGCAGTTCTCTACTTTGGGCAGAGTTTTTTTAAAAGATTAGTTTTTTGAGATACTGGTGACGTGTGGACAAGGCTCTCTTGCGATGGAACGTGAATAAAGTTTACTACTTTAAAACATCAAAGCTAAACATCATATCTAGTCAAACCGCATCATGACAACGCTACAAATACAGTATTAATTTTGGTGAACATCAATGTATAGAAGCTTTAGGTGATGTTACCTTGTTTCAGCGACGCTTGGTGAAACAGCATGTGGATGTTTTTATGCTATGGTACTCCAAGTCACCTTTGAAGTATTTACACTGTACTTTGTTCTCTTCTTTTGTTAGAATGTAACGGTCCCAAACTTTACACATTTTCTGCCGTTTATGGGCATCTTTATTCTCCACTATTGCGGCAACTAAATTCAAACTGTATCATGCGCTAGTCATGTGTTTTTTTCACTGGTCCATCCAAAACAACGGTCCGTGTGAAACAGTCAAATCTCTGCGCTATAGTGCGCATCGTAGGAATTTAACGAGGGTTCGGGCAGAGTTTTTGACTCGAGCAATTTTTGGAATCGAGTAAATTGAGTAACTCGACCAATCGCTGCAGCCCTACATTTATTGTGTGTTAATTTAATTCTAAGCTTTTAAGGAAATTTTGTAAAATGAAATTAATAAAAAAAACTGTTTCCAGTGCTCCGAAGCATCGAGCTGAAGGCAGTGGCAGCCATCAGTGTTCAGCTATACTGTGGTGGCGAGGAGCTCCAGGTCCGAGGACCCATACAAATCAGCCTGCCACTAGAACATAACACCCATCTGAGGTCTTCAAATACAGTACCCGCCTGGGCCTTCAACATGAAAACAGGTAGGAAGAGTACTTCTTGAGTTTAACAGAATACACGAGTGACAGAAGCTTGACTTTATGAACTGATACTGACTGAAGGTGGTTGGGAGAATCATGGTCTGGGAATAGTTAAAGAAGTCGGCAATGAGCTGGTTTGGACATACACAGCATCACATCTGGGCTACTGGATTGCTGCTCCCCATCCTTCTGCAAAAGGTATGATCTCTAAAGATCTCTGATCTGTACATCAAAAAGCAGGCAATGTAAATGTGTTTTACCTGGAATTACATTTATACCCATGGCCTGTTTTGTTGTTAAAATAATTTCTGCTATAATCTGATCTTAATGCATCTTTCCAATACGGTTAATGTTAAATTGAATATATTCCCTCTGACATACATACATACATACATACATACATACATACATACTTACATACATACATACATACATACATACATGAGCACTAGTCTTAACTTAGGCAAGTTAGAACTGCAGTGCTTTAGTTGTTCTGTGACCCGGCTGAGTCAAGAATCCTCTCCAAAGAGTAATCATGATAGTTATCGAGGATAGTGGCTTTCACTGGTTTTTCATCTCTTTACATTGGGACAAGAACTTCTGCTTAATGAATCTTTTGGCTAGTTCATGCTATCAAACAGACTCAATTTTATATATTGCTTGATTGTATAAGTCTGGTACTTTTCAGGCCTGGGTTTAGCTCATAAACCTGGATGTGAAAACTGGTTAATAGAGATGTAAGAAAATATCAGTACGGCATAGGGCTGGATGATAATTCGATAGTAGAACACATCACCCCAGTTCTTAAGTCCTTACACTGGCTCCCTGTAGCTCAGAGAATAGACTTATAAATACTCCTACTAGTTTATAAATCAGTGAATGGTTTAGCACCAAAGCATGTTGGAGATCTGTTGTCACTATACCAACCCAGCAGACCACTCAGGTCCTCCAACTCTAGCTTACTTAAACATCCCTGGAATTAGAACTAAACAGTGAGAGGCAGCTTTCAGTTTCTATGCTCCACAAATCTGGAACAAACTTCCAGAAGAATGCAAAACTGCTGAATCGTTAGGCTCTTTTAAATCAAAGATTAAAACTCTATTATTCAGAGCTGCCTTTCAATCCTACATTGCGTTTTTGACCACTCTTTAATTCTTGTGATGTGATTTTTATTCTTATTTTTTAACGGATTGTGTATTATCTGTTTTTAATCTATATTATTTTGCATAAATCTGTTCTTTATTGATGGATTAATTGATTGTGTTTTATCTGTTTTTAATCTATATTCTTTTATACAAATATAGATCAATATGACTATTCCTTTATTAAATTAAATTCAATTCACTTTTATTTATAAAGCGCCAATTCACAACAAATGTAATGTCAAGGCACTTTACAACAAAAGTCGTTTCAATAAAATTATACTAACATTTTATTCAGGAATTCCTCAGCAAACCCTCATACTGAGCAAGCATGCAGCAACAGTGGAGAGGAAAAAACTCCCCTTTAACAGGAAGAAACCTCCGGCAGAACCAGGCTCAGTACAAGCGGTCATCTGCCACAACTGTCTGGGGGTCTGAGAAGACAGAGAAGAGACAGCATGGAGGATGCTCGGTGACTTTGAGCATAATCTGGACTGATGTTCCCCATCCAGCAGGGGGCGTTGTAGTTGAGCAGGAAACCACACCGTGGCCAGTCCATCCTCCGATAGTCTATCCCTATAGCAGCATAACTACAAAAATAGCTTAGGATAACCTAAGCCATTCTAACTATAAGATTTATTAAAAAGGAAGGTTTTAAGCCTAGTTTTAAAAAACAGACAGAGTATCTGCTTCACTGACTAAAACTGGGAACTGGTTCCACACGAGAGGACCCTGATAACTAAAAGATCTAATATCTAATATTCATCAGAACTCTTGCTGCAGCCTTTTGGATAAACTGAAGGCTTTTAATTGCATTTTGTGGACTTCCTGATAGTAAGGAATTACAGTAGTCCAGCCTTGAAGTAACAAATGCATGGACTAGTTTCTCTGCATCACTCCTGGACAGGATGTTTCTGATTTTAGCAATACTCTGGAGATGAAAGAAAGAAATCTTAGAAACCTGTTTAATATGGGATTCAAATGTCATGTCTTGGTCAAAAATTACACAGAGGTTCTTTACATTATTACCAGAGGCCAAATTAATGCCATCCAGATGAAGTGATTGATTTAGCAGTTTCCTTTTAAAGGTTCTGGTCCAAAGACAACAACTTCTGTCTTGTCTGAATTTAAAAGTAGAAAATTCAGAGTCATCCAGGTTTTTATGTCTTCCAGACGTGCTTGTAATCTACTTAACTGGTTCATCAGGTTTTATGGATAAATATTATGGTGTATCATCAGCATCACTCTGGAAATTCATTCCATGTTGTCTAATTATTTTACCAATTGGACGCATATGTATAGTAAAGAGAATTGGTCCAAGCACAGAACCCTGTGGTACTCCACCAGTAACCCCTGAGTGTGAAGAAGATGTATCATTGACATGAACAAACTGGAATCTGTTGGACAGATATGATTTAAACCAGCCTACTGTTGTTCCCTTTATCCCTACAACATGTTCGAGCCTTTCTAAGAGAATATTATGATCGGCCGTTTTAAAAGCAGCACTGAGATCTAACAAGACCAGAACAGTCCCAATTCCATTATCTGAGGCCATTAGAATATCATTAGTAACTTTTACCAGTGCTGTTTCAGTGCTATGATGAGCTCTAAAACCTGACTGATATTCTTCAAACAGGTTGTTCCTGTTTAGATGCTCACATACTTGATTGGCAACTATTTTTTCAAGAATTTTGGATAAGAAAGGAAGGTTAGATATATGTCTGTAGTGAGCTAAGTTCTTGATCCAGGGAGGGTTTCTTAAATAAAGGTTTAATTACAGCAACTTTAAATTCCTGAAGCACATATCCATTTATTAAATATAGATTCATCATATATAGAACAGAGCTAATGGAAACACTTCTAAAAATAAAAATAATTTGGTTGGAATTGGGTCTAATATACAAGTTGAGGGTTTAGATGAAGCTAATATTTGTGATAATTCAGAAAGTTGAACAGGATCAAAATGGTACAGACATAAACATGGTTCTACAGTTCTCTCTGATACCGCCTCATTTACTGAATGAGAGTTAATCATATTTGGGAGAATGCCAACGATTGTATTTTTAATAGAATTTATTTTATTTATGAAGAATCCCATAAAGTCATCACTACTGAGAGGAGGAGGGATAGTTGGCTCAAGAGAGCTATGACTCTGTGTAAGTTTAGCAACTGTACTAAAAAGAAACCTAGGATTGTTTTTATTTACCTCTATTAATGACGAGAAATATGCTGTTCTAGCTTCTCGAAGGGCGTTTTTATAAAGTAGTTGACTATTTTTCCAGGTTAGAAAAGAATCATTTAAGTGTGTAGAGCGCCATTTTATCTCCAGTTTCCTATTATTCTGCATTAAAGTACGCAACTCTGCATTAAACCAGGGACATGCTCTTTTTCTTTATCGTCCAGCCCTAGTTTGCCAGTATATTGTGATATTTTATTTCACAATAATGTGTCAATATTCAAAAGCAAAGTATCGATTTTTATTTCATTTTTAGAATTTTAATCGAACCATTAATGACACTATTTATTTATTATTTATAAAATTAAAAGTCTGACTGGTGGCTGTTTTCACCTTCTTGGGTCGAGTAGATTAACTAGATCTAGTAATACAAGTGGATGTGTTATGGATGAAAACAGGTTGGAGTGTTTAGAATGATGGGGCAGTTATTCCAAAATTAAATTCAGTTTTTAAAATAAGAAAATATAGTCTTACTCATAGTACTGCAATATATCATTTTGTATTATGATACATATGATAGTATCAGATTCTTG
This sequence comes from Apricaphanius iberus, assembly GCA_028564705.1. Taxonomy (NCBI): domain Eukaryota; kingdom Metazoa; phylum Chordata; class Actinopteri; order Cyprinodontiformes; family Aphaniidae; genus Apricaphanius; species Apricaphanius iberus. Next base: position 11,876 of record JAPXFQ010001133.1, on the reverse strand, counting down.
CCAATACACATCCCTAGCGGTTAGATAAGGTGGTAAAACATTTTTTTCACTGTTCTGTATCTAGCATTAATACATGTTGAAAACATTTTGCCTTGTAGATTATTTTGGACATATCAGCACGATGGATTTCATTTCTTACCACACCTACCTTTTGGTGGGAATACTGGGAGGTACTCTTGCCATTGTGATCGGATTCTTGTCCTTGCTTCTATGTCACTGCGGGTAAATAAAATACCAACCACATGAGTTATAGTGTACATAAACATAGATATACAGACAATTAACGGCTCATCCAGATAACCAACCTGATCAAGTTTTCTTGTTTCCACATCCAACAGCTCCCATCAACAACCCACGAGGCGGAGGAGAGCCCGCTTTTCCAAACTCACAGTAATAAAAAAAGACCAAACAACATCCACCCACATGGAGGAGGGTTTGCTTCTCCAATCTGGTAACAACAGCCTCACCTCCTGCAGCATCCAGTGTGAACCTTCATCCACACCCAGACACAACGCCAACTACAACATATATGTGGAGGATCCAGGGAGTCTGACTGCAGCTCCTCCCTATAATAATAATATCACTTCAGATCGGATAAAGGGGAATCAGCCTCCATCCCACTACATTAATAGTGAGGAGGTTGCTCGGATATGTGAGAAAGTGGAGCAAAATCGGGCCAATATGAACTCTGACAGCTTTTTCCAAGATAAACTGGTTCACATCTACAACCAGCCAGTGGCGATTATTCAGGCTACAGAGCTGTTCGGTGCTCAAGAGCAGCAGCTACCAGGCTGTAAGGCAGCCACTTTCCCCAGGAATGGAGCTGAGTATGATGCTCATTCTGAGCCTCCAAGTAAAGACAACTACATCCAGACACTACCCAAAGTCCACTCTCAAGGCGGGAGCAGTCCACAGCAGAGAAATCAGGATGAACCTCAGCCTCTGGAGACTCCCCCACCAGGACAAGGTCCTAATGCTACTGTTTGGGGACGCTATAGTAACCTCCTAGAATCCTCTGTATCTGTGCCAGGGACTCTCAATGAAGCAGCTGGTATGGAGACCTTTAGTGGTGGCCACAGCAGCGAGCTACAGGGGATTTCTGAGCGCACCTTATTAGAACTAACTCGTGGAAAGTCCTCATCAGCTCACCCCAGGGCTTGGTTTGTGTCCCTGGATGGAAAACCGGCTGCCCAGGTTCGTCACTCCATCATTGAGCTCCAAAGTCGTCACCGCCCACCAAGCAGCAATGACACCAGCCTGGACTCTGGCGTGGACATGAACGAGCCACAGCAAAACATCCGTGACATGGAGCGTGACAGGCCATCAACGAGGGGCTCCTCCCTGCCTCATCATGGCAGAGGCGGCCGTTATAGTGAGGAGCAGGACCTGAGCAGCAGTGAAAGTGGCACCACTGCTACTTGTACACCAGAGGACCCTTCCCTAAGAAACATTCTAGATGGAAGTAGTGGGGCAATTCCTAATATTCCTGAAGAGCGGGATGGGATGGATACATCCAGCGCTCAAGAGGACAGCGAGTCAAGAGGTACACCACCACCTCGACGACTTAGGAAGGTGAGGGAAAGAGGGAAGGCGGAAAAGAGAAGTACCAAGCACGTCCGGGAGGGAAGACCTTTGACCAAGAGAAGTTAGAGCTCAATTGTTTCAGACATGTACTTGAGTGACTGGAAATAGGTCCTCAAATTTGTTTACTTAGGCATTGTTGTTGTTGAGTTCTGTGATTGTACAACTTTCCCAAAGAAAGTATGAGCTGACTGATGATGCACAGCAGCAACAACACTGTTTCATAATGAATCCTGATGCAGATGCTGTTTCTGCACCTTATTCCCTCAAATCTGAAGATCACCAGCGAGATTGTTCAAAGATAACCGTTCGCAGTGTTTGCATCACAGAGGGTGCCTTTCTTACTGCCTGTAATCATAAAATGTTATTCGTTTCCTTCTACTTGTTAAAAATCTGATAAATCTGCAGTCTGGCAAATGCACCTATCCTCAGCAAAAATGCCTGCTGCAAACTGAAAAAGAAGGAATATGCTGATGCAGATTATCAGTCATTCAGGACATGTATTTCAGTCTTGAGAGTTTAAATGAAGGCAACTGGAGTTTTTTTTGTTTTTTTTAGCTTTGTACTTTGGGAAGCGAAGAAGTTGCTTAAATGAGAGAAGACATTTTTCAAGATGAAAAGTCCAGTTGCCGTCATTTAAACTCTTAAGACTGAACAAGAAGGTCTCCTAACTGTTAGTACTCTCACCTGCTTTTGAACTTACTGCCTCAAAACAAAAGAACAGCGACATGGAACTGGAGAACCACCACTATACAAACAGTGAGCTGCCACATTATGTTTCACACTGATATTCAATATTTTAGCACTACGGTTACTTTTGTTTGCATGATAATGATTGTTTCCTTTTATGAGCGAACACCTAAAGGCACTGAGCTAGTAAAGGATCAGAATAGCGTTTTACATGACTCAGTGACCAAATGTTTTATTTTATTGTTAGGTCTTGCCAGAAGACTGTGTTGTGCTGCCAACTGTAACTATTACAACTCTGGGATGTCTATGCTACATTTAAAGAGTAGTGAAGGAGGGGATATTTGTTTATTTCTATGTTTAGAGATGTATTCAGGGGATGTATGTAATGGGTTTACATAATTTAAGATAAAACAAAAGGAAACTGTAATTTCTTTAATTGTCCACTGATACAGCTATGTTTCTCACATTCTAAATACTTTGAAGCCAGGATGTTATGTTTTTCCAATCTGACAAATTTATAACAGACTAATGTCAAAATGGGGGTAGGGTTGAATTTGATCCACTGCCATTATGCCTTTAAACTGTCAAGAGGGTTAACCACAGACCTTAGTTTGTGAGTCATTCAGAGTGAAAGCCAATGGTTTCCTGCCAGTGGCAGGTTTTCATCTTGTCTGCCAAATCCATGTGAATGCACGTCCTTGTGGCCTGGGCAAATTGAAGAAGTGTGTTGTGATCTTTCAGGGGAGCCAGAAGGAGGCATTAAAGTTTGCTGGAAAGGTCCAGACTGATCAGACATGTTAGATGGTTAAAACCTCCTTTTTCCTCCCTCTTAAGAACTATATTTAGGAACAGTTAGTGGCTCTGACATTAGTAACAGAGCTAAAAGACTAAAAGGTTGACAGATTGAGGACATATAATTTAAGGACTGGTAAATAGAGGGTTGAAGTTAGTTGGCCCAGTGCTATTATCCCTTTGATCAAAACACTGGTCAATAATGCTAAACAAAAAACAAATGTTTACTAAGTTAATCCAAGAATTATTGCAATAAAATGTGATTAAGACAGAGTTTGTCATCCTTTTTAGGGTCCTTCTGTATAATTTCATCCAATTTCATTCAGCAGGTGAAAAGTTTGGAAACAATTAATTGGTATACTTTGCAACCAAATATACAAGATTATAACATAGCCATTTATTAGAATATGTATTTTGCTTTATTAATTTGGTATTTGGGTTTCTCTTGCTGAAGCACTATTTTCTTCAAATAATTTTTTGAAAGAAAAACATTGAACAAAAATGGTTGCTTCCAAAGATTTGGCTTGTTGTGTGAGCTGTCCAGTGTGTTATTAAAATACATAGAAAACCAATAGCATCAATTGAAGCTGTACATGGAGGTTAGTAATAGCAAGAATCCTTAATAAGAGGATTTAGTATTACAGCATGTTTAGCACTGTCATTAGTCCTTGTTCAAACCCATAAACAAGCCTGGTTATGACTTTCCTGAGTGGCATAAAGTCATTGAGCCTTTAAAGATATTTTAAATAAGTAACCAGGACAAAAAAACAACATTTTAACCATGAATAAATATTTCTTGCAATTCAACTTCACCTTTAGTCTTCCATCATAGTTCTACTGCAACATTAATAATTTATACTCTATTCTGTATATTCAAAAGTGTTGCCTTTCATATGTGATTATCTTTTAATGTGAGCTGTGACAGTGACTTAACTACATCTCATTTTCTTTTTCTCTTAGAAAGGAGGTCGAGCGGTCTTTTTTTTGACAGATGCATTGTTGTATTAATGAGATTTAGTTTGAGATGTCTGTTCAGGGGAGTGAAGCCTTCTAAGAAGAAATGTAGCTTAATCATAAAATCGTTCATTGGCTTGAAAACACAATGTTTCCCTGCTTCTTTAGTGAAATGAGAAGTAGTATTTCAACACTTGTGCTGATATTCTTGTTAACTACAAAAAATCTACTGCCACTGTGGTATTTCAATGATCCAGATGAATGTATCTGTACTAATTTTGATGTGCTCCCTCTTGTATCCAACTTTCCACCATCATGAGCTTCGGTTTCTCCCAAAAAGGACACAGCTTGTGTTTTTACATTTGTAATGATGTTAGTGTTCTTGTTGTTATTGCATCCTTTGTGCACCAAGTCAATAAACTTAATTCATACAAATTATTTTTAAATAGTTGGTTTGTTTGAGAACTAAAATGTTATTGTGAATAAAACAATCTCGTAGAAAAAAAGTAATGAATAAAACGTTCAATTCCTTGTTGCCCTCATTGCTGTGTATTTATTAAAACTCCGGTTATTTTCAGCTCCAAAGTGCCTGGTCTCCAACAGCTACCATAGATGCTCCCTGGATTGTCTAGCAGCCACATTGTCTTGTACCTTTCTGAGGGGACTTGTCAAGGAATTCTCTCTTAGAACACTAACAGATAGGTTTCCATTAGTAACTGAGTTAGGAGCTCCACTTGCAGGAGCAGGTTTTGAACTTAGAGTGAGCAATGCTACCCCATGGACAAACAGGTCCCTTAAGTCATTTTCATGCTGCTGGGTGTAGATGAGTTTAGGAGAGGTCTTCCTGTCAGTAGTTCTCCGACTGTAAATGACATACCCATCAAAGGGACAGGAGTGTGACCTCAATAGGATCTGGTCCACACAGTCCATGTGAAACTGAACAGGAGAGACAAACAGAGAAAGTATTACAACCTCTTCACATTTGGTCATATTACAAGTGGAGAGCTATATGGTAAATGGCCTGTAATTGTGTAGTACAGCACTTAGTCCCTGCGGACCCCAAAGCGATTTACACTACATTCAGTTATTCCCCCATTCATACACTGTTGATGGCAAGCTACGTTGTAGCCACAGCTGCCCTGGGTCACACTGACAGAGATGAGGCTGCTGGACACTGGCGCCATCAGACCCTCTGGCCACCGCCAGAAGGCAAAGGGTGAAGTGTCTTGCCCAAAGACAATGATTGAGACAGTCAGAGCTGGGGCTCGAATCGGCAACCCTCCGATTACAAGACAGACTCCCAACTCCTGAGCCACTGTAGCTCCTATATAGTTTCTCTTTTGGATTTAAGTCTAGAGTTTGGCTACAATCTAAAACACAAATATACCTAATAGTTTTATGGTGTTCGTGTTTTGAGATCCAGTTATTTCATTTTTTAATTAACTTTACCTTATCATTTTATTTATTTTTTCTTGGTGTTATTTTTCACTTTAGCATTATAGTCTTATGATTTTGGCTCTCCCTCCCTTCCATACCTGTACTTCTCTTTAGATATTTTCGTTCTTGTTTCATTGTTACTGTGTTTAATCTTTATTTAATATTTTCTTATTTAATCGTTTTTTTCTTGTTAGCTATGTTTAAATTTATTGCTCTCATTGTATGATTTTATTATCTTATTCTCTTTCTAGTATTATTTCCTTCAGTTTGGTTTTCTCCTCTCTTTTCTCTGGTACACTTTTGAGCTTCCTCTTGGGTTCCTTTTATCTTTAGTTACTTTAAAGTTGGTACTTCCTTTCTGTCTAGTCTCCTTGTCTGTTCAGTCCTTTACTTTTTCTCTCCCTACCATTCTGTTCCCCAGCCCATCCACTAATTGTCTCCACTTGTTCTCTCCCTCTAACCTGCATCCAATTCTCTCTAATTGGTTCTCAGGCTGACTCCTCATTCCTCAGTTTATCTAAGGTCCTTGGTTCATTTAGTTCTTCCCCCATTAGTCATCAATACTCCTTTTCCTGTTCATATGGTTTGATGCCATCAAGGATTCCCTGTAGGTTAATTGTTTATCCTTTTGTTCCTGAAAATATTGCTTTTTACTGTTGATCTGGTGGGAGGTCAGCAGAGGATGTACTTCCTGAAGAAGCTGAAGAAATTCAACCTGCCAACACGGCTGACAATGCAGTTCTACACTGCAATTATGGAATGCATCCTCACCTCCTCCATCACCGTGTGGAGCCACCATCAGGGACAAACAGATACTGCAGAGTGTTGTGCGCTCCGCTGAAAAGGTGATTGTGTGCAGACTCCCATCTCTACAGAACCTTTACACATCCAGGACACTAGGGGCGTGCAGGTGGGATCATAGCTGACCATTGTCACCCTGGACGCATACTGTTTAACCTGCCCCCCTCAGGAAGGAGGCTCTGGTCCATTCAGACCAGAAGCTCTCACTGTTATTACAGATTTCTTCCTCTTTGCTGCTGGACTCATGAACAATAACCCTAACTGTGTGTCCACACCAAAAGCGTCAAAACGCGCCACATGCCCCCAGCTGGATTCTTGAACATTCGCACCTTGAAGCGTGTACAATGCGAACTGGTCGCGCTTCAAATATTGTATTTTCACGCGAGAACTGGCCTTCGGCGGAGCTGGGGCTACAGTGCAGCTGGCGGTGGATTATGGACCGAGCTGATGGAGGACAGAGTGGATTACGTGTTCGGCCTGGCCTCCGGTAGAGCTGGGACCACTGCACTGGGGGTTTGGTGAGCTACGGATACGTGGTGCGGGAGCTGCTACCAGGAAACCAGGTGAGGAGGCTGTTTCAAGGCTCAGTTCTAGGCCAAGAGGTGCATTCCTATATAAATATTTTTTTTTCTCTGTATTGAAAACTGCTTGTGTCATGTAGCTCGGGGTGATTAGCCACGGTGTTTATCAGTATTTCCTCCATGTCCTGCTGAGGCTGTGACTCCATGACAGTCACAGAATCACTGAAACTCTGTCCCCTGATTGGTTGTCTCGGCGCGATTTGACGCTGGAGTTCAGATTTTAACAACTCAAGCGATAGATGACAGGAGTGCGAATGCACAAAATGCACCACATAAAATGCAGCGCGAATTTTCCATCGCATCTGCAGCGCAAATTGTTCGCGCAAATCAGGCAGAAAAGCTTTTTCGCTATGCAAATCTGCTTCTGAAGTGTCGCGCTTCATCGCGCTTCATCGCGCTTCATCGCGCTGCTCCATTGATTTTACATGTAAACCTGAAGCTCTAGTCGCTCCTATTGCGTTTGGTGTGGACACACAGTAAGATTGTTCCCAGCACCTGCTCTCTTCCAGTCACATAACCCAGTGTTTTGTTTTTGCTTTGATCACCTGTACTCATGTATATATCAATCAGTTTATCCCAATATATATTTATTTATTGTATGCTTAGAAGTGTTTGTCATGAGTTCCTTTTGTTCTTTCTGTGTCTCTACTCTGTCTTTCAAACCCTAGATGGTCGTGGTAGATGACCGCTTGTACTGAGCCTGGTTCTGGGTTGGGGGTTAGGTTAGCGAAAGTGAACCTAGTCCCCAAAGGGGAACCAGGGAATGCACGGGCCATTCCCCATCGTGTTGCGGTGTCCGTAGCCCTATGAATAATAAATTTACACACCGTCACCCGGTGGGGTCTAGTTTTTATAATTTACCTTCTGTCTAACCGTACTTTCCTTAAATTAGCATTGATTTTGGCATTATTAGCCTTTTTGTTGCCCCCCATCCACCTTCGACGACGCGTTTGGACTTCTGTTTCTTTTTGTCTTCATCAGGTCTAGTGGATACCCTCCTATTGTGTGTCACCCTCTGTGTCTTCCCTCTCGTCTGCAACGTTTAATTTCGACTGGCACCCCCATGTCTTGTCCTCGTCCTTTCTAGTTTTTATTTCTTCTAACTGTATTTAGTTTATATTTTATTGTAGTTTATATATACACGTGTGTTATATTTAACTTTCAAAGTAAAATAAATATGACTTACAGAATTTGAGGGTTAGAATTAAGGGGGGGAGGGCTTAGGGTGAGGGACTAGGGGTAAGAGGTTAAGGTAAGGAAAGAAGACAGGGTGGGGGTTAAAATAAAATAAACTATCTATTAATAATATGTGGCTAAATTGCCTTTAGGGGGCTACGGACCACGACTGGGAAGGCACTGGCGGGATAGGTTAGCGAAAGTGAACCTAGTCCCCAAAGGGGAACCAGGGAATGCACGGGCCATTCCCCATCGTGTTGCGGTGTCCGTAGCCCTATGAATAATAAATTTACACACCGTCACCCGGTGGGGTCTAGTTTTTATAATTTACCTTCTGTCTAACCGTACTTTCCTTAAATTAGCATTGATTTTGGCATTATTAGCCTTTTTGTTGCCCCCCATCCACCTTCGACGACGCGTTTGGACTTCTGTTTCTTTTTGTCTTCATCAGGTCTAGTGGATACCCTCCTATTGTGTGTCACCCTCTGTGTCTTCCCTCTCGTCTGCAACGTTTAATTTCGACTGGCACCCCCATGTCTTGTCCTCGTCCTTTCTAGTTTTTATTTCTTCTAACTGTATTTAGTTTATATTTTATTGTAGTTTATATATACACGTGTGTTATATTTAACTTTCAAAGTAAAATAAATATGACTTACAGAATTTGAGGGTTAGAATTAAGGGGGGGAGGGCTTAGGGTGAGGGACTAGGGGTAAGAGGTTAAGGTAAGGAAAGAAGACAGGGTGGGGGTTAAAATAAAATAAACTATCTATAAATAATATGTGTCTAAATTGCCTTTAGGGGGCTACGGACCACGACTGGGAAGGCACTGGCGGGATAGGTTACGAAAGTGAACCTAGTCCCCAAGGGGAACCAGGGAATGCACGGGCCATTCCCCATCGTGTTGCGGTGTCCGTAGCCCTATGAATAATAAATTTACACACCGTCACCCGGTGGGGTCTAGTTTTTATAATTTACCTTCTGTCTAACCGTACTTTCCTTAAATTAGCATTGATTTTGGCATTATTAGCCTTTTTGTTGCCCCCCATCCACCTTCGACGACGCGTTTGGACTTCTGTTTCTTTTTGTCTTCATCAGGTCTAGTGGATACCCTCCTATTGTGTGTCACCCTCTGTGTCTTCCCTCTCGTCTGCAACGTTTAATTTCGACTGGCACCCCCATGTCTTGTCCTCGTCCTTTCTAGTTTTTATTTCTCAACTGTATTTAGTTTATATTTTATTGTAGTTTATATATACACGTGTGTTATATTTAACTTCAAAGTAAAATAAATATGACTTACAGAATTTGAGGGTTAGAATAAGGGGGGGAGGGCTTAGGGTGAGGGACTAGGGGTAAGAGGTTAAGGTAAGGAAAGAAGACAGGGTGGGGGTTAAAATAAAATAAACTATCTATTAATAATATGTGGCTAAATTGCCTTTAGGGGGCTACGGACCACGACTGGGAAGGCACTGGCGGGATAGGTTAGCGAAAGTGAACCTAGTCCCCAAAGGGGAACCAGGGAATGCACGGGCCATTCCCCATCGTGTTGCGGTGTCCGTAGCCCTATGAATAATAAATTTACACACCGTCACCCGGTGGGGTCTAGTTTTTATAATTTACCTTCTGTCTAACCGTACTTTCCTTAAATTAGCATTGATTTTGGCATTATTAGCCTTTTTGTTGCCCCCCATCCACCTTCGACGACGCGTTTGGACTTCTGTTTCTTTTGTCTTCATCAGGTCTAGTGGATACCCTCCTATTGTGTGTCACCCTCTGTGTCTTCCCTCTCGTCTGCAACGTTTAATTTCGACTGGCACCCCCATGTCTTGTCCTCGTCCTTTCTAGTTTTTATTTCTTCTAACTGTATTTAGTTTATATTTTATTGTAGTTTATATATACACGTGTGTTATATTTAACTTTCAAAGTAAAATAAATATGACTTACAGAATTTGAGGGTTAGAATTAAGGGGGGGAGGGCTTAGGGTGAGGGACTAGGGGTAAGAGGTTAAGGTAAGGAAAGAAGACAGGGTGGGGGTTAAAATAAAATAAACTATCTATTAATAATATGTGGCTAAATTGCCTTTAGGGGGCTACGGACCACGACTGGGAAGGCACTGGCGGGATAGGTTACGAAAGTGACCTAGTCCCCAAAGGGGAACCAGGGAATCACGGGCCATTCCCCATCGTGTTGCGGTGTCCGTAGCCCTATGAATAATAAATTTACACACCGTCACCCGGTGGGGTCTAGTTTTTATAATTTACCTTCTGTCTAACCGTACTTTCCTTAAATTAGCATTGATTTTGGCATTATTAGCCTTTTTGTTGCCCCCCATCCACCTTCGACGACGCGTTTGGACTTCTGTTTCTTTTTGTCTTCATCAGGTCTAGTGGATACCCTCCTATTGTGTGTCACCCTCTGTGTCTTCCCTCTCGTCTGCAACGTTTAATTTCGACTGGCACCCCCATGTCTTGTCCTCGTCCTTTCTAGTTTTTATTTCTTCTAACTGTATTTAGTTTATATTTTATTGTAGTTTATATATACACGTGTGTTATATTTAACTTTCAAGTAAAATAAATATGACTTACAGAATTTGAGGGTTAGAATTAAGTGGGGGAGGGCTTAGGGTGAGGGACTAGGGGTAAGAGGTTAAGGTAAGGAAAGAAGACAGGGTGGGGGTTAAAATAAAATAAACTATCTATTAATAATATGTGGCTAAATTGCCTTTAGGGGGCTACGGACCACGACTGGGAAGGCACTGGCGGGATAGGTTAGCGAAAGTGAACCTAGTCCCCAAAGGGGAACCAGGGAATGCACGGGCCATTCCCCATCGTGTTGCGGTGTCCGTAGCCCTATGAATAATAAATTTACACACCGTCACCCGGTGGGGTCTAGTTTTTATAATTTACCTTCTGTCTAACCGTACTTTCCTTAAATTAGCATTCGCTTTGGCATTATTAGCCTTTTTGTTCCCCCCATCCACCTTCGACGACGCGTTTCGACTTCTGTTTCTTTTTGTCTTCATCAGGTCTAGTGGATACCCTCCTATTGTGTGTCACCCTCTGTGTCTTCCCTCTCGTCTGCAACGTTTAATTTCGACTGGCACCCCCATGTCTTGTCCTCGTCCTTTCTAGTTTTTATTTCTCTAACTGTATTTAGTTTATATTTTATTGTAGTTTAATATACACGTGTGTTATATTTAACTTTCAAAGTAAAATAATATGACTTACAGAATTTTGAGGGTTAGAATTAAAGGGGGGGAGGGCTTAGGGTGAGGGACTAGGGGTAAGAGGTTAAGGTAAGGAAAGAAGACAGGGTGGGGGTTAAAAATAAAATAAAACTATTAATAATATTTGGCTAAATTGCCTTTAGGGGGCTACGGACCACGACTGGGAAGGCACTGGCGGGATAGGTTAGCGAAAGTGAACCTAGTCCCCAAAGGGGAACCAGGGAATGCACGGGCCATTCCCCATCGTGTTGCGGTGTCCGTAGCCCTATGAATAATAAATTTACACACCGTCACCCGGTGGGGTCTAGTTTTTATAATTTACCTTCTGTGTAACCGTACTTTCCTTAAATTAGCATTGATTTTGGCATTATAGCCTTTTTGTTGCCCCCCATCCACCTTCGACGACGCGTTTGGACTTCTGTTTCTTTTTGTCTTCATCAGGTCTAGTGGATACCCTCCTATTGTGTGTCACCCTCTGTGTCTTCCCTCTCGTCTGCAACGTTTAATTTCGACTGGCACCCCCATGTCTTGTCCTCGTCCTTTCTAGTTTTTATTTCTTCTAACTGTATTTAGTTTATATTTTATTGTAGTTTATATATACACGTGTGTTATATTTAACTTTCAAAGTAAAATAAATATG